>CM062819.1:1254983263-1256183263 GCA_031772625.1 Pinus tabuliformis
GAGGCCTCTATTTTCTCCCAATTTCCACTATTTTCCTTCAATTTCCTCCTCACATGCAAACTCTGACCTTTTCACCTCCCTTTTCTCATATTTTCCATTATTTTCATAAAAAAATACCAATTAATGCCTCTTTCCCTTCAAATCCTTTTCCAATTTCCCCTTATCCATAATAAACCAAATGAACACCCACTAGGATGTTTTGCCCAACATTCAGCTTGGGATACATGTCCCATGACCTTGGTATTATTTTTTTGCCGTTATTATCCCTATTACATGAACTTTTAACCCAGGGTTGTTACAATCATACTGTTTGGGTTTTGCAATGTCAATTTTAACATATTTTAACACACCATTATCATCAAGAACTACTCTAATTCGATCCTTCCAAGCCATGAAATTCAAGCTACCCTCTAGCGCATACTCCAATCTGAGTTTGTTGAAATAAATTCTCCCGATCCTCAAGAAAAAATGTTGCACTGAAGCTGCAAATTTGAAAGTCCTGACAGACAAGTTCAAAATATTGTATTTTTAGGGCTTTTATACCATGTAGAAATTTGATAGAAATTGCAACTGCTCAAGATTTCAAACTAAAAAATAAGAGACACACTTCTACTCTACTGATCTGTGGAATGGAAATCACAATTTAGAACAACGTGAATAGACATGCAACAAGTAAAACCACAACTAGACAATGATTTCTAGGGGAACCCAACTAGGTAAAACCCCTCAAGACTCTTTTCATTAATCAGTTGAATATAGAAACTATTACAATTTCTTCCTCCAACTCTGAGCACAACTTGCAAAAGAATAATTGTTCTCTTTGCTTAAACGAGAAACTCTGGCCAACACTTAGCCAATTATTTTCTCATCTAGCATCCTATTTCCTTGTGCAATTCCTAAGGATATTAGCTCCTAAAAGATAGGAGTTTCCTCCTATTTTCTCGCACAATTCCCAAGGATTGATCTCTTGCCTGCATGCAACAATTTTACACTCAAACTAGTATACAACTCAGGTTACACTAGCCTTGTCTCTTCCACTTTAGCTGAGAAATTCGAATTCCATGCATGCATAGCTATTTTGGGTCAATTGATCAATTTATTCACAGATCTATGAATTAGACTATTGTCCCACTATACAACTGACCTTCAACTAACTTTGTCAATAGTTAGAGGCCAGTTAACTTAATACAACTAAAAATAACTAAACTAGATTTCTAAAATTTAGCAATCAACACATGCATAATTGAACTCCAAGCCCCTTATTCAAATTTATTGAACTTACTAAGTGACAAGAGCCATGTCACACTAGTTAAATTCCTCCAAGTTGTCCTACTAATGTGGAAATTAGATTTACTTAACTTGACTAAGGCTAAAGGTAAATTAAGCCTTTCTTCCTACATTTTTTAACAATAATCATATGATAGAATATTAATTGTACTAAAGCTAAAGGAAGTGACTAAGTGATCCCAAATTTAGGAAATGAACACAAAAATATACTACCTTATCTTTCTCATTGGTTTTTACATCCATACTAATTAACTAACATATAAGAGTATTAAACACATTTAGATGATCAACAGTTTTGGTACATTCTTTCATACATAGTATATCTGTCTCTTCAACTAGACTCAATTTGTAAAATATTTCATTATATAAAGACTCTCAATTTTTCTCCATAATCCTAGTGTTATTTTATTCTCTAACAATATTAAACATAACATCATCTACGAGCAATACGAAGTTACCACCTTAATGAGAACGTTATCAAGTTATTTTTATTTTAGAGGTCATGTTTAATGGTGATTTTTACCCTTGTTTTGAAAAGTGGTGCTACTAGTAGAACCCCCTTTTATGAGAGATTTTTTTAACATTATAAACCTTATTATATATAAAGTATCGTCATCTTTTTTCAAGTTATTGTTTTCTAAGTTTTTTTCAAGTTTGTCTATTTTTCTCCAAATATTGTTTTTAAGATTTTTTTTTTTTAATTTGTCTTATTTATTCTAGATATTTCCAAATGTTGATTTTTAAGCAATTTTCAAGTTTGTCTAATTTTTATTTTATTTTGGAGTTTAAATTACAATTTAATTAACACTAAGGTCTTGCCAACTATGACCATCTTAAATAAAAAACATAAATTGACTCTAAATCTAAGAATGATACTACTTGATTTTTTAAATACTTTACATTAACAATAATTAAATTGAGAAAAAAAATATTATTATTTGTATTTTATTAAAGGAAAAAATCAATTAAAAATATAATAAAATACATTTTGAAAAAAATAACTTGCAAAAACTTCTTTTTATAATTAAAAGAATAAAACAAAAAATTTATAAGGAAACAATAACCTAAAACAAAGTTAAATAAATATAAACTTACCCTAATATCCCTATATATATATATATATAATTCTTAAATAAATAAATAAACAAATTTAAAAAAATAAAATAAAAAACAAAAATTACATAATTTCAAAAATGAAATTAAAGTAAGTAAATAAATTAATAAATCAATAAATAAATAAATTGTATTAATTTATATATGACATCACCATTGACCCTCCTCTCCCTTTCCTTGCACACGCTTATCACATACAAGCAACACAAATAGCATTGTAGAGGGTTTTAGTAGACCACCTACATTGCAAGCCATGTTACTCATGTGTGGCACTGCAAGGAAGTTAATGGAGAAGGGGGTCAAGGTCAATACCTGGTATCAAGCCCAACATTTTCTTTCTTTTCTTTTATTTTTTATTTTTTTTGAATTCTTTAAGAAAAAAATAATGAATTTTTTATGTGTTATAACCTTTTTGTTGACAATAATGAAATTTTTGTATTAGATTAAAATCCACACTTCTTTCACATAAAATACATAAATAAATACATCATCATACGTCTAAGTCTTTCAAGTTGATCTTTCCTACCCAACATCAAAATTTCTTCTCGAGAGGTAAGTTATTCATGCAGACAAAGGGTGATTGGGATGTAAAAAGTTCCAATATAGCCCCATAATAATCCAAAATGTACAGTACATATACTCCTCATTTATGATCTGACTTGATGTTGCATGACTTGTCATTGGAACTATTATTAAGGAATGAAGGATGGCCTTAATTGGTCATTAACCATTAATTTATCAAATTTAAGATTGCATCCCAGATTGACACATCTATTAGCGTCCTTATTATTATATCATAGAATGTGCTTTCAAATCATAATAGGATTATATTTTGTTTCCTTCTTGAGCTATTTTAAAAGATTATCCAAAAATGTATCTCTTGGAGGTGAATCTTTAAATGATAATAAGAGAATCCCCCAACACAATGAGAGTGGAACCCTAATTTTCTTTCGGCAAGGAGAATACCTTGTAGTTAGTCATAGTATCCTAACTATTGATTTCTCATCTTTCCCAAAACCCATGAATAATCTAAGATTTTTTTCACTGAAGCCATAGATAACCCCTTCGCCTCTTGCCACCTCTATATCAAATTTATCAAATTGTATTTATTTGTTTTTAAATTATTCTAATAGAATTTCTTTATTTTTTAAATTGGTTATATATATTATATATATATATATATATATATATATATATATATATATTATATACACATATATGTATATATATATCTATAGTATATATATATATATATATATATATATATATATATATATATATGTATATACATATATATATATATATGTATATATATATATATATATATATCTATATGTATATATGTATATGTATATGTATATGTATATGTATATGTATATGTATATATATATATATATATATATATATATATATATATATATATTATATATATATATATATATATATATATATATATATATATATATATATTATAATATTTTACAGGGAGGCTAGAGCGAGAGGGGTGCTTTTAAACCTCGAAGAAAAGATTGAATTAAAGTTTGCATGGGGACTTGACAAAGCCACGAACAATCAAGCTAAAGTGCTCTCTCTCTGGCAAGGCTTGAAAATCAACGTCTCCAAGGGCATCAGGAATCTGATCATTGTTGGTGATTCAATGGTGGTTATCCAAAAATGTTTGAGCCTTGCCAATCACGAGAACCTTTTTAATCTAAAACCTCTTCAATACTTATAAGGATGATGTATCTCCTTAGAAAAATTGAAAATTTCAAAATATTCCATGTTAAAAGAGCCAACAATCAATTATCAGACGCTCAAGCCAACATTGGAGTGGAGTTAGAGCAAGGATCCATAAGAATTAACAACATTAGTGATATATGTCATATCCCATAAAGTTGTTTTATAACACAATCCCTTTGGAGTACAGTTGGAGTACGGGACCTCATAAGAATATGCAGGCAATTAAGATGGACAACATTCCGAGGATTTGTTGGAGAGAATCGGGAGAGGGGAAGGTAGGTTGGAAGTTAATGCACAGGTGGGAATGCGGTAGAAAGGTGGCCATGAACCATGAAAAGTGGGCATTTTGCCCTTGGTTATTTTCCTGGTTAATAAATATGACTTCAATCGAGGGCAGGTATGGTACCATCACATTTCGAACCAAGCAGGATTTGGCAGTGATGGAGAGGGAGGAAAGTGGCTTCGCAATGCTACAGAGACGATATTCATTTATGGTTGAAAAGATTGGAAGGAATGTTGAGAAGGACCAGACGCTTATTTATAGTTGCTGGTTGAGGAAAATTAACCATCATATCTCTGGTGCAAGGCAGAATAGCTAGGAAAACAACCTCAATGAGCAACAGAAGTGGTAGGGATGCAGCGTAGTCTAGGCACAGTGGGAGTATAGGGGATATAGTTGATAGTTCCTATAAGAAAGTTGTCAAGGAAATTGTGAAGGAAATTAATGAAAATATGGTTGTCTTGTATGCTCAATTGTCTAGTCTCGGAAAGGATATGGAATTTCTCCAAAAATCCATGGAATTCCTGACTACAGGTGTTATGAACCTAAGTCATAAGGTGGAGAATATTGAAGTGCAGGTGGAGACAACCATGGGTGTGCTGAAAGAAGTTTTCGGTTTCGGTGATGACGTTGCTCCTCTAGCAGAGGGTTTCACTGGCACTGCAATTTGTGGCTTGGATCCTGGGTTAGGCAGAAACAAGGAACTGGGTATGCCTCTTAAAGAGGTTCTAGGAGAAGTCGACCCTAGAAGCTGTGGGTAGTAGTTGTCTTTTTCTTTTTAAATATATGTTTTGTCGAACAATAGTGTATTGTGGAGTTTTTTGGAAGATTTACAATATAAAATATGTAAAGAGTATATATGTGAATAACATAGGTAGCAATAGGGTCTCTCTGCTTGTTAATCTGTTAAACAATTCTAAGAGTAAGCTCTCCTTGACTGTAAGGGCCCCAACCCATCCATAGCCTAAAGGCCCCAACACATGTAAACCACTAGATAGAAAATTTTGATATATTCTCTTATTAATACAAAAATTGATATACAACTAAAAAATTAATTTTAGTTCATAGTTTTTCACACAATACTTGTATCTAATTAATATTTCTTAATTTCTTTAAATTTCATTGTCATAAAACCATTTCCTCTTTCCATTTAAAAAAAAATACAAATCCATATATTTTTTAAACTTTCTCTTAACATTACAACCTCTAATATCGGAAGCTATTACTTAACATTTCCCCTTCCCCTCTTTCTTCCAAACTCAATCATCTAACATATATCTACTTAGTTCTCCATAACCATACACCAAAACACATGTTTAGAATTCAATGGCCCATAGGAGTTCAATGCATGATAAAATATTAAGGCTCGATCGTCATGTTAGTTTTTTTATATATATGAACATATATGTTGCAAAGGAAAGCTTATGTAGTTATGTAAGTTGCAAGGGAGACTTTCTATAATGTTTTGTGTGTTAAGATCAACTCATCTCCATTGTTATTTTTAAAGGAATTATTGAAAATATATTGGCTGCATGTCATCATTGTGAAGCCTTTTGACATTTTGAGATGTGCAAAGAATAGCTTAAAAGATTGTTTATATGTGTTGTTTTGAAGGTTGGTTCGTGTTAGAAGTGAATTATGTTTCTACTATATTGGTAAATTGTATAGTGGTAGGATGATGTCAAGCACAATGGTTAAGAAAAAGGATAAAATACTATATATATATATTTAAATATAAATATAAATTTAAAGTTAAAATAGATATATATGATTAATTAAAATTAATATTTTTTTTTGACATATACGTTAATTATTAATTAATATATAATTATTTTTAATAAGTAAATAATATATATTATTATTATTTTAACCATTAACTAATTCATACTTCATGTTAGTGAAATCTTGATAGCCACACGAACACTTTAGATAGTTCAATTCACATATATATAAATAATTAAATTAACTTGAATATAAGACTTTTTGAAAATATATTAACAAAATTCTAAAATATTATGAAAACATATGATGATGGATAATGATATAATATTATGCACACCATTTGAAAAGAGTATGACTGTTGCTCAATAATTATTGTTTTAATGATTAATAAAAAAATCATTACACACTTCCTGTTTATTATTGTTTTAATGATTAATTAAGAAAAATAAAACAACATCACATATACATCCTAATTTAAAGAAGAAACCATTACATTTTTTTTAATTAAAGTTTTATATTACTCAAAAAATCAAGGATATATGATTTTTCCATATTGCTCTCTGAGGAATTTGATCCTCCTCAAAACACTACTCATGACGAAACCAAGGCTGGAAATTCCCATACAAACCCAAATATAGAAGTTCCTATACACAACTATACGCCATAGCCAACACCTATTCATCTAACCCACAACAAACCTCCATACCGACAATACACTAACAAAAATAAGATGAACATAAATGCCATAACCGACTCATAAACAACAAAACACATAGTAGTACATTAAACCTGAAAAATATATAAACAGAAGCTAAGACGATCAGAAAAGGAAAAATCCCTGTTGACTGGGTTGAAGTCAAAAACATAAGCCAACAAGCTATACATCCAACCAACTAAGTCACTACTCATTTTCTGAAGATCAGATTGTTGCAAGAGCTCTCGCACTTGAACCCGGTGGATCCAACATATCCCCACTTTCTAGTTCACAAGCAATATGTCTCTCCACATATGCCAGATGAGTGTTGATCTTTTCCAATGAGACACATTGACTTCTCAACATCCTTTTAATGTCTTCTAAGATGGTAAAGACATTATATTGCTCCGCTTGATTATCTTTCAAGACCAGTCCTAGCAAACTTTTTAATTTCCAGTGTAAAGCCACATAGTTTAGATATTGCTTCTTCCTTCCCCTGGTGTGCCCAACATCAGGAACCAATGATGACATGTCCTCCATGATTTTAGAATTGGAATGGGATTGTCTCTCAACTCTCGCTCGAGTCTCTAGCTTGCAAATTTCCTTCCTTTTATTTGACAGAACAACATTGAAGTAGGTAGCAACCAAGTCATGAGTGAAGAGTCTCACTCCTCTCTTCCCATGTTAAGCACTACCACCTCCCCCACCTCCCCCATATACACCACATTTGTTGTCTTTGAAGGATAGCTAAGACCCCGGGGGTATGCCTAGAGTACCCACCATAATCTTCATGCCACGAGAAGCAATTTACACACTCATCAGCCCAACATAATTCGATGTTCCAAGTGATCATGCACAGAACCAAACACCAAGGGAATTCCATTGCTTCCTCCACCACCCTCTTAAGCCAACAAGTTCACATATGACTGCCTCAATTACAAACTTGAGCCCAAAGGGAGAGCTCCCCAATATCATAGCTAGAAAAAAATGCATGCAATGGAAGGCTGAGGACCATCCTTCGCCTCCACTCAAACCACAACCGACAAATTTAAGACCCTTCATAAGACCTATATTAATAGAAATTTCCAATTGGAGAGCTGCATGTAGATGCATGCAAGGCCTGGCTGCATCCCCCTTACTTAAATGCACATCACTTCTGAAGGGTGACAAGCACTGCCTCAAAAGCCCCCACTTTAGCCTCATTAACAACCCATCAAGGGGTAATCATTACATTTGGAACGCTGGCTCCATGTTCTATTAATTTTGAAATTAGATTTTTTTAGTGAGTGCACTTTTTTCAAACAATCTCATCTTCTTCTAATATAAAAAAACAATATTTAATTTTAATTTATATATTTACATATTTTAAATTTACACTCCTAATTTAATTTATACATTTTGTGCTTTCTATTAATAATATAGTACTTTTATTTTATTTTCAGCCACCACTTTGATATTATATAACTAAAATCATTTGCTAAACACATATATAAATGAATATAAAAAAAATAACATTGGAATATTAACATATGGTGGCAATCATCAATAGCAATGGAAAGTTTTGCAATAACAAATAATATTGGATTAATTGATTAAATCAATCCAAAAATCAAGTGCTATGATCACTCACAATTCCAATAGCTGGAAAGATCAAGCTTGGTGACTTCCTATCATGATTGATGGAGGTAGTTAATCAATTGAAAGAGGAGATAGTGTGGTTCCTATTATTGATAACAATTTTGATTTCACATTCAGCCAACGAGTCTGCATTGCTTGGCTGTACTCAAAAGGATTTTTTCCTGGATTGATTAATTATTGACTTCGTTATATGTGGTTTCTTTTCAAAAGATACATGAGGAATTTTGGGTTGCAAACTTGGTCTAGTTCATACCTTCTTAGTCGATGATAATGTTTTTAAATGTTTAATTAAACTAAATTTCTAGGTTAACATTTGTTCAAAAACTATTCAAGTATCTACTACCTGATTTTCATCATTTTGTAAAGAATACTTAGTAGACCACGAGCCTCCAACTTGAATTGAGCTCTGTATTATTCTTAATTAATGTTGTCTTAACTACGATTCAAGAAAGCTTCTCGATAGATGTTATGGTTAATGTCCAAATGGCATTATAATATTGGCAACAAAAGCCATATAGGTTTTGGCAACTAATTGTATTTGATATCATTTGGAGCCTTTGATAACCTCTAAAAATTAGAGTAAGCTTATATGGGATAGCGTTCTAACTTACAAATTTTTTAATTACTTTTCTAACATTAACATTTTTTAAATGGTTTTTAATTTAATTTTAAAATTTTGCAAAGACAACTTTGGCTCATTATAATAAAACTCAAGGAGTAAGCTACCACATTTTTTGGAATGTTATTTTCTCTAAATCATAAATTCCCAATATATTTATATTAAAAACAACAAAAATGTTATTTTCTCTAAATCATAAATTCCCAATATATTTATATTAAAAGCAATCCCAATATATTTATATTAAAAACAATTAAATATACTATAGTCTCAAATTTAATTTTAAACTTTATCTAAATTATTCTAAAATATTATTAATTTACTGTAATATAAAAAATAAAAATAAATAAATAGATATTAATATTTTTTAAATATATTTTTTTAAATAAAACACACTACACTTTTTTTTTAATATTAACATTTTTAAATGAAACGTACTTTTATAATTTTTATAAATACTAGAAGAATAAGATATTTATAATTTGTAGTAACCCACCTCCAACTTGTTTGAAAAATTCACTAAATTGTCAATTTACTATCACATGCCTTGAACAAGTGCTTGGTGGGTTTATAAAAAGTATTTAAGTTTGGATTTGGGTTTTACTAATTGTATGGATATTTACATTTTTAGCGTGTCACTATTTTCTAAGTGAATAAAAAAATTATAATATTTTAAGATATAATATTTTATTTAAAAATATAAATTAAATAAATTATTAGTATATAATTAAATTAATATTTATAAAAAATTATTAATTTTTTATTTTATATAAAATCATAATATTAAATATTTTAATTACTAATTTTTATTTTTTAATAATATTAATTTTTATTAATCATTATATATCCTTTCACTAATTAATGTGAATTATTTTTATTAATGAAATCTTCATTCATACTCCAAGGTTCAACCTCACAAGAAAAGGTGCTTGGCAATTCAAAACAAAATGTATTTCTCTCCATTTGTGAGGCTCAATTTCGCACTAAGATTTAGTGGACAATTGAAGATCGGGAAAGGAATTTTTGACTTTTAGGTACATGATTTTTTTAAGTGGGCAAGTGAGTGGAATCTTTGTATGTCATGTCCACTTTGACATTGTTGTGTATTGGAACCATTATATGTGATAGGGAAGTTACGAGGAGACATGTGATTATAATTATGATATTTTGTGGTTGTTGTGTCATTTTTGTTTTCCATGAATTATGAAAATGTATATGGTTTAAAGAAAAGTTTTAAATAAATTTAATCATTATATGGGATAGGGAAGTTACGATAGGGAAGTTATGAGGAGATATTTGATTATAAGTATGATATTTTGTGGATGTTGTGTCATTTTTGTTTTCTATGAATTATGAAAAAGTATATAGTTTAAAGAAAAGTTTTAAATTTGGGAAGTTATGAGGAGATATTTGATTATAAGTATGATATTTTGTGGATGTTGTGTCATTTTTGTTTTTCATGAATTATGAAAAAGTATATAGTTTAAAGAAAAGTTTTAAATAAATTTAGTCATTATATGGGATAGGAAGTTATGGTAGGGAAGTTATGAGGATATATGTGATTATAAGTATGATATTTTGTGGATGTTGTATTATTTTTGTTTTCCATGAATTATGAAGAAGCATATAGTTCAAAGGAAAGTTTTAAATAAATTTATGATGATTGTTTAAGTTGGAGATGATATGTGTTATGATATATTTTATTAATGTAAAAAGGAGAATAGAAAAATAATTTCCTTCTCATAAGGGTTATTATTATAAATTATATCATCTAAAATTATTCTAGCTTTTATGTTGATAACCATGGCTATAAGTTATTATTTGTTTATTTGTTTAATGTATTTTGTTTTTCTAGTATTTTATACGTTAATGTTAAATTGTTTTCATGGATTATTGCTATGGGTATTTTGATGTCTAAATAATTGAGGGAGTAGGGTTTGAGTATTGTAGATTAATACACAAATTAAATGACACTCTTATGAATTCTTGGTTGGTTGGGCCAAGAATCTAGGAACAATACCTCGTTTATACTCTTCTCAAATATTATATAACTTCGAAGTGAATAAAAGAAAATATATTTCTAGAACAACACTAGCATATATACATCAAGCAAACAAACCAAATAATAGAGTATATAAAAGAACTTTAAACATGATAATAAAATAAATTTCCATTGTAAAAATATTTTATAACAAAACTTAACAAGAGTCCAATACAAATAAATTATTGTTTGTGTTTAAAGTAAAACTATAGAAACAATAAAGATACAATGTATATTCCACAAATTACAACACTCAAGAAGATGAAAAATATAAATAGTAAGAACAATACACAAGATGAAAAAATCAATATAAGACCCTTTATTGAATAATTTAAAGAATAATGTTCATATATAATGTAGCAAACTCAACAAATTTAGAAATTTGCACTCAAGAACTTCTTAACAAATGAACATGTTTTCAAGATCGTATAGGTCAAATGCTAACAACTATGAACAAAAAATTAATCAAAGCTTGTTGTAGCTCGCTTAGGAAAAGCATTATCACACTATTACACTACTCTGATAACAAGAACAATTGTAAAGCCCCCACCAGTGCTGCTATTTAAAAGAAGCCAAACTTGTGTGGCAATTGAGGGATCTTATCTTCCTTGTATGAGCCAATATTTGTAGCCAAATTGTCTTCAAAGCAGTTATATAATTGTTTGCCTTTCTTTTAAATAACAATTTTAGTTTTCATAACTAATTACTGGCTCGATCAACTTTATATATATATATATATATATATATATAGATATATATATATAAATAATCAAGTCCAAAATTATGTATGTTTGTGTATCCAACCACCAAAAAAACTAGTGTTGTCATCAAAATGTATGCCTAAAAAAATATGTCACGGTCAAAACTTAATATTGTTCAAAACTATCTTGCAACCAAACATCATAACTTATAAGAAAATTCCACTAAATTGTTCTTATTTTCTGCCAATAACTTTTCCATTAAAAAGGAAATTTGATTATTCACCATATGTTCTTGTCCACCTATATCTCTAAAGCTGATGGGTATGGAAATTGTCTCAAGGGATAGACTTTAGTGAGAAGTCTTTTCCGAATTTAGGTGTCTAGGATTTGCCAAAAATGGATCAAGATTGGTGAATTTTGTAGTAGAAATATCAATAGATTTTTGAGTTGGAAGATTGTTAGGATGAGCATTAGAAATAGTATCTTTGGGATTAAAATCATGGTTGACTTTTCTAGAAGGAGATGAAGAGACATGAGTAGCAAGGGAGTTAGAACGAATAGAAATTTGATGAAGTACTTTAGGGTCATCTTCCCAACACTTGTTATCAACATTGGATGGTTCTTAGACAGTGCTACAACAATCATTAGCATCCCAAAAAATTTTATTTGGTTGTGGCCCAAGAATCTCATGTATATTTGGGTGTGTCCTAAGAGAAGGAGTGGTGTTATTTTGGTATATAGGAGGAAAGTAGGAAACATTAGGGGATACCAAATACAAGTGGCATTTAGCATCTGATTGATGAAACTCATCAGAATCGGCATTGAAACACAAAAAACACACAAAGAAGTAGACCTTCTTATTTCTCCTTGTATCCCACTTGTCAGGGGGGATATGTCTTATGCCTCAACCTATACCTTGTCCATGAGAACCTAAATTCATGTTTACAATTAACCAAAATTAACAACATCCATCTAAAATAGGTGAAATTAATAGATTAACTCATTCCTCTTTTGAATTACTACATTCCAGATGCATCAATCAAAGGCTAAGCATTCATCATGTGGTTGGTTGAAGGTTGGTTTAAAGGGGGTTTGAATTATGGAAAGGATAGGAAGGAAAAATGACGTGAAGGCTTGAGTTCTAGAATTACATAACAAAAGGCCCATGATTCGACTAACTCTCTTAAATTTTTAAATATTTCTCCCATTCACTTTAGCCATTTCCTTATTTCATTTTTGGCTATATGCAGAGTGAATATAAACACAAAGCTCTGTCATATTTTATAGAGACTTTCTCAATCTTTTTCACAAAGGGTTTAATTTTATAATATCAATGCCATAATTCTTCAGATGGTGTTTTCTTACCCTCTTTTATTTTTTGGAATAGGGCTTTCTGGATAGGGTTTTCTTGCATCTTGGAAGTTATAGTGAGGAATTAAAGTAATTGAGATAGTGAAATGGTGGATAAGGGACCGAGCAACAAAGGCATGCAATATGATTTGTCATATGGGGGGTGCTTAAGATAAAAGAGGATTTTGCACGTTAAAGGTTTGAAATTTTTTACAATCATTTTTCCTCTGTTTGTTGATAGCATAAATTCCATGGGAAGTAGGATACAATTACACGGAATACGTGGAAGAATGCCAAATTGAAATAGGGGTTTGATGAGACAAGAGAGCATTGCATGTGGGGAGGTTTGATATTTCATGTAGGGTTTTCTAATTTTTTATTTATTTTCTTAGATCATAAAATATTTAGAGAGTAGGGAATAATTACATGCATAACAAAATTGAAATATTGTTTAGTTGAATAGGGATTTCATTCTTCATTTCATTCATTTATTTCTAGAATTGAGATAAGGAAAGAAATACTTTGAATTTTTTGTCTATAATTAAACAATGTCTTTAATTAAGATCTCATTTCATTGAAAGGCTATTAATTGTAGAGATAGAGAGCTTAGTGGGGACTAAGAAGGCCATAGAGTAAACAGGAAGGATATGGAGTTAAACATGAAATTATTGCAAAATACATAAATATTAGCATGTCGATGGAAAATGCACTAAAATGCATAATCAAACATTATAAATCACATGTAATTTGACTAAAGGATTGATGAACAAGAAATTATTCCACTAAATAGCTCATAGGGCTCTAGTTTAGGCTCAATATTTCTCAATAGTCATGGTGGTTTTCCAAACAGTAAAAATCCCAAATGAATTTGAACAAGGAAAACCAAAAGATTAAATGTAACTGGAGTAAAAACTATTATCAACAACAGTGATAGATCTGAACCAAAATCCATGCCCACTACAAATCAAGCATAAGAGTGGAGCATTAAAATCACAGGATGGAGTTGTGGATTTATAGATAATGCATTTATGACTAGAAATGGCATGGAGCTTCTGTAGGTTGAATAACATAACCAAATGTATACAAATCAAAAGAAAAACAAGTCTCGAATGTGTGAAATAACACAATATTACCTTGCATTCCTACAGCTAGAATGTGTCACATGATACCCATGGAGATAGGTCACAGGTGACTGTCGCCATGGTAGTTCCAATATGCGACCAAAAAGCTTCCAACAACATAATAATGTTAACACCAAAACCTTCATAATCTCATGACTGTGTAGGATTAAGGTGGAAGGGACCAAATAAACCACTAATATACATATCCATAATGTAACCAAACGTAATTCCCTAATGTGCACCAAAACAATGTCAAATAATCATATCATAGCACCATAAGCATCATATCACACATCCATGTCAATTGCACCACAACAAACATATAATATAACCATATAATACTATTATTTTTATAATTTTTAGGTCTTTTATACCATGTAGAAATTTGATAGAAATTGCAACTGCTCAAGATTTCAAATTAAAAAATAAGAGACACAATTCTACTCTACTGATCTATGGAATGGAAATCACAATTTAGAACAATGTGACTAGACATGCAACAAGTAAAACCACAAGTAGACAATGATTTCTAGGGGAACCCAACGAGGTAAAACCCCTCAAGCCTCTTTTCATTAATCAGTTGCATAGAGAAACTATTACAATTTATTCCTCCAACTCCGAGCACAACTTGCAAAAGAATAATTGTTCTCTTTGCTTAAATGAGAAACTCTGGTCAACACTTAGCCAATTATTTTCTCATGTAACATCTTCTTTCCTTGTGCAATTCCTAAGGATATTAGCTTCTAAAAGATAGGAATTTCCTCCTATTTTCTCGCACAATTCCCAAGGATTGATCTCTTGCCTGGATGCAACAATTTTACACTCAAACTAGTATACAACTCATGTTACGCTAGCCTTGTCTCTTCCACTTTAGCTGAGAAATTCGAATTCCATGCATGCATAGCTATTTTGGGTTGATTGATCAATTAATTCATAGATCTATGGATTAGACTATTGTCCCACTGTACAACTGACTTCAACTGACTCTGTCAATAGTTAGAGGCCAGTGAACTTAATACAACTAAAAATAACTAAACTAGATTTCTAAAATTTAGCAATCAACACATGCATAACCGAACTCCAAGCCCCTTACTTGAATTTATTGAACTTACTGGGTGACAAGAGCCATGTCACACTAGTTAAATTCCTCCAAGTTGTCCTGCTAATGTGGAAATTAGATTTACTTAACTTGACTAAGGCTAAAGGTAAATTAAGCCTTTCTTCCTACATTTTTTAACAATAATCATATGATAGAATATTAATTGTACTAAAGCTAAAGGAAGTGACTAAGTGATCCCAAATTTAGGAAATGAACACAACAATATACTACCTTATCTTTCTCATTGGTTTTTACATCCCTACTAATTAACTAGCATAAAAGAGTATTAAACACATTTAGATGATCAACAACTTTGGTACATTCTTTCATACATAGTATATATGTCTCTTCAACTAGACTCAATTTCTAAAATATTTCATTATATAAAGACTCTCAATTTTTCTCCAGAATCCTAGTGCTATTTTTTTCTCTAACAATATTAAACATAACATCATCTACAAGCAATACAAAGTTACCACCTTAATGAGAACATTATCAAGTTATTTTTATTTTAGAGGTCATGTTTAATGGTGATTTTTACCCTTGTTTTGAAAAGTGGTGCTACTAGTAGAACCCCCTTTTATGAGAGATTTTTTTTTAACATTATAAACCTTACTATATATAAAGTATCATCATCTTTTTTCAAATTATTGTTTTCTAAGTTTTTTTTCAAGTTTGTCTATGTTTCCCCAAATATTGTTTTTAAGCATTTTTTTTATTTGTCTCACTTTTTCTAAATATTTCCAAATGTTGATTTTTAAGAAATTTTCAAGTTTGTCTAATTTTTATTTTATTTTGGAGTTAAAATTACAATTTAATTAACACCAGGGTCTTGCCAACTATGACCATCGTAAATAAGAAACATAAATTGACTCTAAATCTAAGAATGATACTACTTGCTTTTTTAAATACTTTACATTAACAATAATTAAATTGAGAAAAAAATATTATTATTTGTATTTTATCAAAGGAAAAAAATGAATTAAAAATATAATAAAATACATTTTGAAAAAAATAACTTGCAGAAACTTCTATTTATAATTAAAGAAATAAAACAAAAGATATAAAAGGAAACAATAAGCTAAAACAAAGTTAAATAAATAAATATAAACTTACGCTAATATCCCTATATATATAATTCTTAAATAAATAAATAAATAATGAAAGATACATAATTTCAAAAATGAAGTTAAAGCAAGTAAATAAATCAATAAATAAATAAATAAATAAATTGTATTAATTTATATATGACATCACCATTGACCCTCCTCTCCCTTTCCTTGCACTCGCTTATCGCATACGAGCAACACAAATAACGTTGTAGAGGGTTCTGGTAGACCACCTACATTGCAAGCCATGTTACTCATGGGTGGCACTGCGAGGAAGTTAATGGAGAAGGGGGTCAAGGTCAATACCTGGTATCAAGCCCAACATTTTCTTCTTTTTTTTTTTTTTTCTTTTTTTTTTGAATTCTTTAAGAAAAAAAAATGAACTTTTTACATGTTATAACTTTTTTGTTGACAATAATGAAATTTTTGTATTAGATTAAAATCCACACTTCTTTCACATAAAATACATACACAAATACATCATCATACGTCTAAGTCTTTCAAGTTGATCTTTCCTACCCAACATCAAAATTTCTTCTCGAGAGGTAATTTATTAAATGTGATAGGGAAGTTATGAGGAGACATGTGATTATAAGTATGATATTTTGTGGTTGTTGTGTCATTGTTGTTTTCTATGAATTATGAAAAATTATATAGTTCAAAGAAAAGTTTTAAATAAATTTAATCATTATATGGGATAGGGAAGTTATGATAGGGAATTTATGAGGAGATATTTGATTATAAGTATGATATTTTGTGGATGTTGTGTCATTTTGTTTTCTATGAATTATGAAAAAGTATATAGTTTAAATAAAAGTTTTAAATTTGGGAAGTTATGAGGAGATATTTGATTATAAGTATGATATTCTGTGGATGTTGTGTCATTTTTGTTTTCCATGAATTATGAAAAAGTATATAGCTTAAAGAAAAGTTTTAAATAAATTTAATCATTATATGGGATAGGGAAGTTATGGTACGGAAGTTATGAGGATATATGTGATTATAAGTATTATATTTTGTGGATGTTGTATTATTTTTGTTTTCCATGAATTATGAAGAAGCATATAGTTCAAAGGAAAGTTTTAAATAAATTTATGATGATTGTTTAAGTTGGAGATGATATGTGTTATGATATATTTTATTAATGTAAAAAGGAGAATAGAAAAATAGTTTCCTTCTCATAAGGGTTATTATTATAAATTATATCATCTAATATTATTCTAGTTTTTATGTTGATAACCATGGCTATTAATTATTATTTGTTTATTTGTTTAATGTATTTTGTTTTTCTAGTATTTTATACGTTAATGTTAAATTGTTTTCATGGATTATTGCTATGGGTATTTTGATGTCTAAATAATTGAGGGAGTAGGGTTTGAGTATTGTAGATTAATACACAAATCAAATGACACTCTTATGAATTCTTGGTTGGTTGGGCCAAGAATCTAGGAACAACACCTGGTTTATACTCTTCTCAAATATTATATAACTTCGAAGTGAATAAAAGAAAATATATTTCTAGAACAACACTAGCATATATACATCAAGAAAACAAACGAAAGAATAGAGTATATAAAAGAACTTTAAACATGACAATAAAATAAATTTCCATTGTAAAAATATTTTATAACAAAACTTAACAAGAGTCAAATACAAATAAATTATTGTTTGTGTTTAAAGTAAAACTATAGAAACAATAAAGATACAATGTATATTCCACAAATTACAACACTCAAGAAGATGAAAAATATAAATAGTAAGAACAATACACAAGATGAAAAAATCAATATAAGACCCTTTATTGAATAATTTAAAGAATAATGTTCATATATAATGTAACAAACTCAACAAATTTAGAAATTTGCACTCAAGAACTTCTTAACAAATGAACATGTTTTCAAGATCGTATAAGTCAAATGCTAACAACTATGAACAAAAAATTAATCAAAGCTTGTTGTAGCCCGCTTAGGAAAAGCATTATCGCACTATTACACTACTCTAATAACAAGAACAATTGTAAAGCCCCCACCAATGCTGCTATTTAAAAGAAGCCAAACTTGTGTGGCAATTGAGGGATCTTATCTTCCTTGTATGAGCCAATATTTGTAGCCAAATTGTCTTCAAAGCAGTTATATAATTGTTTGCCTTTCTTTTAAATAACAATTTTAGTTTTCATAACTAATTACTGGCTCGATCAACTTTATATCTATATCTATATATATATATATATATATATATATATATATATATAGATATCTATATATATATATATATATATATATATATATATATATATATATATATATATATATATATATATATAAATATATAATCAAGTCCAAAATTATGTATGTTTGTGTATCCAACCACCAAAAAAACTATTGTTGTCATCAAAATGTATGCCTAAAAAAATATGTCACGGTCAAAACTTAATATTGTTCAAAACTATCTTGCAACCAAACATCATAACTTATAAGAAAATTCCACTAAATTGTTCTTATTTTCTGCCAATAACTTTTCCATTAAAAAGGAAATTTGATTATTCACCATATGTTCTTGTCCACCTATATCTCTAAAGCTGATGGGTATGGAAATTGTCTCAAGGGATAGACTTTAGTGAGAAGTCTTTTCCGAATTTAGGTGTCTAGGATTTGCCAAAAATGGATCAAGATTGGTGAATTTTGTAGTAGAAATATCAATAGATTTTTGAGTTGGAAGATTGTTAGGATGAGCATTAGAAATAGTATCTTTGGGATTAAAATCATGGTTGACTTTTCTAGAAGGAGATGAAGAGACATGAGTAGCAAGGGAGTTAGAATGAATAGAAATTTGATGAAGTACTTTAGGGCCATCTTCCCAACACTTGTTATCAACATTGGATGGTTCTCAGACAGTGTTACAACCGTCATTAGCATCCCAAAAAATTTTATTTGGTTGTGGCCCAAGAATCTCATGTATATTTGGGTGTGTCCTACGAGAAGGAGTGGTGTTATTTTGGTATATAGGAGGAAAGTAGGAAACATTAGGGGATACCAAATACAAGTGGCATTTAGCATCTGATTGATGAAACTCATCAGAATCGGCATTGAAACACAAAAAACACACAAAGAAGTAGACCTTCTTATTTCTCCTTGTATCCCACTTGTCAGGGGGGATATGTCTTATGCCTCAACCTATACCTTGTCCATGAGAACCTAAATTCATGTTTACAATTAACCAAAATTAACAACATCCATCTAAAATAGGTGAAATTAATAGATTAAATCATTCCTCTTTTGAATTACTACATTCCAGATGCATCAATCAAAGGCTAAGCATTCATCATGTGGTTGGTTGAATGTTGGTTTAAAGGGGGTTTGAATTATGGAAAGGATAGGAAGGAAAAATGATGTGAAGGCTTGAGTTCTAGAATTACATAACAAAAGGCCCATGATTCGACTAACTCTCTTAAATTTTTAAATATTTCTCCCATTCACTTTAGCCATTTCCTTATTTCATTGTTGGCTATATGCAGAGTGAATATAAACACAAAGCTCTGTCATATTTTATAGAGACTTTCTCAATATTTTTCACAAAGGGTTTAATTTTATAATATCAATGCCATAATTCTTCAGATGGTGTTTTCTTACCCTCTTTTATTTTTTGGAATAGGGCTTTCTGGATAGGGTTTTCTTGCATCTTTGATCCGGATTTAAACAGGAACGCAACAAATTACAGAGATAACCATATACACAAAGATGCAGCGGAAATAATACTTCATTTCATTAATGGAAAATACTGAAATATGCTTACAAACAGAAATGAAAATAAACTAGCTAGGGCGATGGTAGCTTATCTCTGAGAAGAGATGTGATGGCTACATGCCTCTGAACTGTGTTACAATGAGGCTCGAAGGCCTATTTATTGTTGAGAAACAATGGAAAAACCCTTAACATTCCAAAACCTAACCCTAGGAGATGAAACGCCAAACTGTGGGCCCCGTTTGGGGGTAAGTTGGTACATCAACTTCCCGGGGTCGTAACTTTGGCATATGATCTCTGTTTGACACGTACAATAGCTCATTAGAAAGATCTATCCGAGCACTATCATTGTTGGAACGGGCAACACCAGTCCATTCCATGGACTCGTGTTGCCCTCGGATTCCCCAAAAAACGTCGTTTAGGGCCTCAAAACGACTCTGGAAGTTCAGGACCCGAAAAACTGCTAAAAATAGTAAGTTGTGCTACAATTAAGGAAACTGAAAATGCTGAGAAAGACAATGGTGGGGGTCCAGGTGGACTTGGCAGGTGGCCACCAATATCCACCTGGATCATTCCTCCCCCCTTAGGAAGCAATGGTCCCCATTGCGTTGAGCTCTTCCATGAGATGAGGAAACTTCTGCTGAACTTGTTCCCTGGTGAGCCACTTGCCCTGCTGAAGGAGTTGGCCTGCTTTGACAACTCGATACAGTTGGATATTCTGTTGGCAAGTGTTCTTGATCTGTGTGTCCATGATCCGATCAGTTGCAGCTTGTTCCATGCAATCTGGATTTAATTATGTGGGTTTGAGCTGTTCTGCAATGTCGGATGTGTCTAGCAATGGTGGAAAGTATGGCCGAAGGCGGTCCACATTGAATACTGGGTGCAGGCCAAGGAATGGGGGAATGCTGAGCTCAAATGCATTGTCTCCCATAGCCTTAGTAATGGTGTAAGGACCATATCGGAGTGGTCTCAATTTCCGATAGGCTCCAGTAAGGCGTTCCTTTTGCAAATGCAACCAGACTTTGTCGCCCACCTGAAACTTGTGTGGTACCTGATGTTGATCATGTCGCTGCTTGTACTTGGCATTTGATTTCTCAAGAATGTCATGGACCTGCTGGCGAATATGTTGGATGCGCTCAATGAAGCTGGTGGCCTTATCTGTTTCGGACTGGACATGAGCTGAATTCATGTGAGTAGCTGCAAGTGGCATGGCCACATCAATGGGGCATAGTGGCTGGAATCCCAAACCCACCTGAAAAGGGCTATGGCTAGTGGAGCTGTGAAGAGCTCGGTTGTAGCTGTGCTGAACGTAGGGGAGGCTCTCGTCCCATGTGCGTGGATGCTTTGAGTTATACATGTGCAGAATGTGCACAATCATCCTATTGACAACCTCTGTCTAGCCATCAGTTTGAGGATGGAAGGCTGTGGACTTCATGAGTTTGGTGTCCAGCATTGACCAGAGACTGGACCAAAAGGTGCTGAGAAACCTACTGTCCCGATCTGAGATGATAGACTGTGGGATCCCAAAGTGCACCCACACTCCTTCAAAGAAGAGTTTAGCAGTGGCTTCTGCTGTGATATTCTTCTTGCAGGCCATCATAATGGCCATCTTTGAGAACCTGTCGACGACCACAAAAACACAGTCATTTCCATGCTTAGTGGAAGGAAGGCCTGACATGTAATCCATGGAGATGGATTCCCAAGGTCGACTAGGGGTAGGCAACGGGGTATAGAGGCCTTGCTTCTTAATGGTCGGTTTGGCAATGGCACAGGCAGTACATGATCGGATGTACTTCCCAACATCCTGTCGAAGGTTCGGCCAATAGAAATAGTTTTGCAGTACTGCCACTGTTTTCTCGACCCCGAAATGCCCAGCAGCCCGACTGTAGTGTGCTTCCCAAATCATCTTGGCACGCTCGCTTGAAGGAACACAAAGGTGACCGAGGTGGCATAATAGGGCATCCTGGAGGTGAAAATCTGTAACCTGCCGACCCTCCAAGAGTGTCTGGTATGTGTGGCCGAATTCTGGGTCGCTTTTGTAGAGAAGTGGCCAATCAGAAGTCTCGTGCCCGCAAGAGTTGAGCACGGTGGTTAGCGCCATGATCGGTGGTCGACTGAGGCAATCTGCAACATTATTGGTGCTGCCCTTTTTATACTTGATATTCAAGTGAAACTGTTGCAGGTGTGTAGACCACTTCTGATGGCGATCATTCTGCAATTTCCCTTGGGTCTGTATGAACTGCAGAGGTCGGTGGTCTGTGTGGATGACCGTTTCCTTCCCCAAAATGTAATGCTTCCATTGTCGGCAGGCCTGCACAATGGAATACATCTCTTTATCATAAGTGGGGTACTTCCGGACTGTGTCTGAAAGTGTTTCACTGTGATATGCCACTGGATGTCCATGTTGAGTAAGGACTACCCCAATAGCATAGTTAGAGGCATCTGTCTCGACCTCAAATGGTTGTTGTAAATCTGGTAACGTGAGCACTAGTGCCGTGCAGAGGCGATCCTTCAACTCCCTGAATGCCTTCTGTTGAGATTCAGACCAAAAGAATTTTGCTTTCGCCCCGCCCTTGGTGACTTGACTCAAGGGCCAAGAAATATGAGAAAATCCCAACACAAACCTGCGGTAGAAGTTGGCAAGACCTAGAAAGCTGCGGAGCTCTGTTAGAGTGGTTGGAGAGGGCCAATCCCGAATGACTTGGACCTTGGCTGGATCGACATGCACCCCCTGTTCATCAATGATGTATCCCAGATACTGAACCTCGGTCATGCCAAAAGTGAATTTCTCCAAATTGGCACATAGCTTGTGTTGCCGCAGTGTTTGGAGAACCTGTCGGATGTGGTGGAGGTGCTCTTCCCAACTCTGGCTGAAGATCAGAATGTCATCCAAGTATACTACTACAAAGGAGTTGGTGAATGGCCGCAAGATGTCATCCATTAGCCTCATAAAGGTTGCAGGAGCATTCGTCAATCCGAAAGGCATGACCAACCATTCGAAGAGGCCCTCCTTGGATTTGAAGGCAGTCTTCCACACATCTGAGGGTTCAATTGGTACCTGGTGATATCCTGACTTCAGATCGATCTTGCTGAAATATTTCGCCCCCTTTAGTTGGTCTAGGAGGTCATCAATCCGCGGGATCGGGTACCTATTACGGACAGTGATCTTGTTCAGCGCCCGATAGTCAATACAGAGTCTCCACGTCCCATCCTTCTTCTGTACCAACACTATTGGGCTCCCACAGGGCGAAGAACTCGGACGGATGTGACCTTTCTGCAGGAGCTCCTGAATCTGCCTCTTGATTTCATTGTTCTCCAGAACGGAGCGCCGATAAATTGGTCCATTGGGTAGCGGCGCACCTGGGGTCAGATCGATGGAGTGCTTGACTTGACAGTGCAGAGGAACCCCTGCCGGGGAGGTGAAGATGTCTTCGTACTCCTCCACAATCTTTTCCATCTATAGCTGCCGTGCCGAGGGACCCCGTTTGGAGGCCGCGGCCACTGTCTTCTTCTTCCCTTGAGGGCGTATCATCAGGAAAACAAATTTCCTGGTTTTGGAAATGATCTTACTGCATTGTTTTGCAGTAATCAAAGAGATGGAGGTAGGTGGTGCTACCTCTGGTATCCTGAACAACTTATTTCCCAATGTAATAATAACAGCACGGGGCCTTGATTCATACACAGCATGTCGCTTCCACAAGTATGGTTGTCCTAGTAATACATCACAAACTTCAAGGGGAGCAATGTCACACAATACCTCATCCGTGAAGGGCTTGATGTTGTATGGAAGGCGACACTGCTGGTTCACGCGAAGATCTTGCCCTTGGTGAAGCCACCCAATGGTGTATGGTTGTGGATGTGCTATGGTCGGTAAGCCCAACCGCTTCACGACCTCTGCCGAAATGAGGTTCTTTTGACTCCCGCTATCAACAATGAACTGTATCGGGGAGCCCTTTACCCACATCTGGGAGTGGAAGAGGCGCTCCTCCTCCTCTGGATCTTCGGGTTCATTTTTTTGGATCTTTGCGGTAGCAACAGTGGCGCTGGGATCCACATCAATGATCTGCTTCCCTTTTTCATACCCCTTATCGGGTTCTGACTCAGAGTCGGAACATGCATCTGATTCTGAAACCTTTAGCTCAGCCACCAGTGACTGCTTGGCCCGACACTCACTTGTGTTGTGAGTGGAGCTCTTATGGAACTCGCACCATTTTCCAGTGTCCTTTCTCGGCTTCACGGCGTTGCTCTTTGCTTGCAGCTTCGGTTGGTTGTCTTGGGCTGTCCGGCCTTGGCTTTGTCCGTTGTTCTGTGGTTTAGGGGCACCTTTCCCCTGCTTTGGATTCGCAGATCCAAAGTCTTACTTCTTTTGTTTAAACTTCTGCTCGACCTTGACGGCATACCGGTATGCTGCGCCGAGCGAGGGGATGTTTAGGAACTGTATTTCTTCCTGGATGTACTTGTGCAGGCAGCCACGGTATTTGAGTATCAAATGTTGCTCCGAATCCTTGATACCCAACTTTGTGCGAAGGGTATGGAAAAGATTGGTGAACTCCGGCACGTCTTGGTCCCTTCCCTGCCGCAGCGTGGTCCACTTTATGTATTCATCCTCATAGCTTCCGACAGGGTAGTACTGCTCCTTGATGGCATCCCGGAACGAATCCCAGGCGGGTGCGGCTGAAAATAGTGAGCCAGTACTTTCATCCTTCTGCTCGCAGTAGGTTTCCCACCAGTCCTTGACGTGGGGGGCTGCTTTGTGTTGGCATTATGGCTAAAGTGTTGTCCTTGATGGCAACCCATTCAGGTGATAGATCACAGTACTTCAAGTCAGCAGCAGAGATTGATGATCAGCTATCAAATATTGAAGAAAATAAGGGGTACGCAGGTACACCTTACATAAGGTGCGTACACGCAGGTCAGTGTTACATAAAGTGCGTACGTACCCGCAGTTATCCCGTTCAGGAGGTGCGTACCCCCAGTGCACACATTTCAAGGCAAAGAAATTCACATGTGGGGTTTTCTTATGTTTTACTCTTGGTATTTAGCCGACAGTATTGTGTTATTATGGTGTCGGCCCGTGGTATTGATCCATGATTTAAGGAAGAGCTTTCCTATATAAAGCAAAGGAGATCATTTGGCTTGAGCATGTTTTTGGTTGAATATCTTATGAGGGCTAGATCTGGTCTAGATCTAAATAAGGCGAATCTACTGATGGACCGAGATCTCTTCGGCGCATGTTCAGATCTGTAGATCTGACTGTCTGGGTTATTTCTGAAGTCTTGAAATCATCTATGCCCAAAGGTACGCAGGTACAGTGAGAGAAAGGTGCGTACATACGCAGGAACGAAGCGTTTCAGGTGCGCCGGTACGCAGGCACAGAAGGGTTTCAGGTGCGCCGGTACGCAGGCACAGAAGGGTTGCAGGTGCGCCGGTACGCAGGCACAGAAGGGTTTCAGGTGCGCCGGTACGCAGGCACAGAAGGGTTGCAGGTGCGCCGGTACGCAGGCACAGAAGGGTTGCAGGTGCGGAGGTCCGCAGGCAGTTCAATGGACTCAGAGCGAGGTACGTAGGCTAGCAGTTGAGCAGGGTGCGTACATAAGCAGGCTAGCAGTTGAGCAGGGTGCGTACTGTAAGCAGGCAAGCAGTTGAGCAGGGTGAGTACTGTAAGCAGGCCAGCAGTTGAGCAGGGTGCTTACGTAAGCAGGCGAGCAGTTGATCAGGGTGCTTACTTCTCTTAAAATCTTTGTTTATCATTGTTGTGTTCTGGGTTTGGTCTTATTATTGTTGATCTGGTTACTACAGTTGACTGGGTGATTCTCTTATACTTGATGATTATTTGATGCTTATGGATCCAGTTTGAAAATTTATGAAAAGTGGTCCTTGTAAGAAAAGAAGTAGGGGGTTGTAGCTCCCTTCCAGGAGAGACTGGAAAACGAGAGAGAGAGTTGTAGCTCTCTGCAGGTTGCAGCCTGCGTACTGGTAAAGGACTGCACCAGTACAAAACCATTGTAAAAGGAGTTTCTAATTTGAAAGAAGATAGAGACATATTGCAGCAGGTGGTTTTCACCCACATTGGGTTTCCACCTTACATCTTGTGTTCTTTGGTGTGACTATCTGTTTTCTTTTGTTCATGCTCATTATTTTATGGTACTGACATGCAAAAATAATTCAAAGAACAAATAAAGAAGATTTATTAAAAGAATTAGATAATACTGATTCACCCCCCCTCTCAGTATTATTTCCAACACTTTGAGAAGAGCAAAAACAATCTTTTCCCGACTCGAAAATTCATGAACAGAAAAATAACCCTCTAGCAGATTTAACCATTTATCTATGGCATTGGCGTCTATCTGACCCTCGAATATGGGGATTTCAAAATTAACTTGTACCTTAAAGGGTGTGGCGTTTCCAGAGGAGTTGCTGGAAGCCGATGCGTCGCTTTTGGGTAGCCGCTGAAGGATCTGCGCAAAGTTGTCCATCATCGCGTTCCATTGTCGCTCGAGCGCTTCTTCGAGCAAGATTTTGATGGGATCTCCTGCCCCCTCGTCTTTCTTCTCGTCCACCATGGGAGGCCGTCGGGATTTGCGAGGCTGGTCTTGCAAAGGTTCAACCAGTTCAAGCCCTAACTCATATTATATCCCGACCTTGTTGGGGACATGCAAAGAAAAACAGAGAAAAAGCAGACCGCTCTGATACCACTGATCCGGATTTAAACAGGAACGCAACAAATTACAGAGATAACCATATACACAAAGATGCAGCCGAAATAATACTTCATTTCATTAATGGAAAATACTGAAATATGCTTACAAACAGAAATGGAAATAAACTAGCTAGGGCGATGGTAGCTTATCTCTGAGAAGAGATGTGATGGCTACATGCCTCTGAACTGTGTTACAATGAGGCTCGAAGGCCTATTTATTGTTGAGAAACAATGGAAAAACCCTTAACATTCCAAAACCTAACCCTAGGAGATGAAACGCCAAACTGTGGGCCCCGTTTGGGGGTAAGTTGGTACATCAACTTCCCGGGGTCGTAACTTTGGCATATGATCTCCGTTTGACGCGTACAATAGCTCATTAGAAAGATCTATCCGAGCCCCCAGATTCCCCAAAAAAACGTCGTTTAGGGCCTCAAAATGGCTCCGGAAGTTCAGGACCCGAAAAACTGCTAAAAATAGTAAGTTGTGCTACAATTAAGGAAACTGAAAATGCTGAGAAAGACAATGGTGGGGGTCCAGGTAGACTTGGCAGGTGGCCACCAATATCCACCTGGATCAATCTTGGAAGTTATAGTGAGGAATTAAAGTAATTGAGATAGTGAAATGGTGGATAAGGGACCGAGCAACAAAGGCATGCAATATGATTTGTCATATGGGGAGGTGCTTAAGATAAAAGAGGATTTTGCACGTCAAAGGTTTGAAATTTTTTACAATAATTTTTCCTCTGTTTGCTGATAGCATAAATTCCTTGGGAAGTAGGATACAATTACACGGAATAGGTGGAAGAATGCCAAATTGAAATAGGGGTTTGCTGAGACAAGAGAGCATTGCATGTGGGGAGGTTTGATATTTCATGTAGGGTTTTCTAATTTTTTATTTATTTTCTTAGATCATAAAATATTTAGAGAGTAGGGAATAATTACATGCATAACAAAATTGAAATATTGTTTAGTTGAATAGGGGATTTCATTCTTCATTTTATTCATTTATTTCTAGAATTGAGATAGGGAAAGAAATACTTTGATTTTTTGTCTATAATTAAACAATGTCTTTAATTAAGATCTCATTTCATAGAAAGGCTATTAATTGTAGAGATAGAGAGCTTAGTGGGGACTAAGAAGGCCATAGAGTAAACAGGAAGGATATGGAGTTAAACACGAAATTATTGCAAAATACATAAATATTAGCAGGTCGATGGAAAATGCACTAAAATGCATAATCAAACATTATAAATCACATGTAATTTGACTAAAGGATTGATGAACAAGAAATTATTCCACTAAATAGCTCATAGGGCGCTAGTTTAGGCTCAATATTTCTCAATAATCATGGTGGTTTTCCAAACAGTAAAAATCCCAAATCAATTTGAACAAGGAAAACCAAAAGATTAAATGTAACTGGAGTAAAAACTATTATCAACAACAGTGATAGATCTGAACAAAAATCCATGCCCACTACAAATCAAGAATAAGAGTGGAGCATTAAAATCACTGGATGGAGTTGTGGATTTATAGATAATGCATTTATGACTAGAAATGGCATGGAGCTTCTGTAGGTTGAATAACATAACCAAATGTATACAACTCAAAAGAAAAACAAGTCTCGAATGCGTGAAATAACACAAGATTACCTTGCATTCCTACAGCTAGAATGTGTCACATGATACCCATGGAGATAGGTCACAGGTGACTGTCGCCATGGTAGTTCCAACATATGCGACCAAAAAGCTTCCAACAACATAATAATGTTAACACCAAAACCTTCATAATCTCATGACTGTGTAGGATTAAGGTGGAAGGGACCAAATAAACCACTAATATACATATCCATAATGTAACCAAACGTAATTCCCTAATGTGCACCAAAACAATGTCAAATAATCATATCATAGCACCATAAGCATCACATCACACATCCATATCAAATGCACCACAACAAACATATAATATAACCATATAATACTATTATTTTTATAATTTTTAGGTCTTTTATACCATGTAGAAATTTGATAGAAATTGCAACTGCTCAAGATTTCAAACTAAAAAATAAGAGACACAATTCTAGTCTACTGATCTATGGAATGGAAATCACAATTTAGAACAATGTGACTAGACATGCAACAAGTAAAACCACAAGTAGACAATGATTTCTAGGGGAACCCAACGAGGTAAAACCCCTCAAGCCTCTTTTCATTAATCAGTTGCATAGAGAAACTATTACAATTTATTCCTCCAACTCCGAGCACAACTTGCAAAAGAATAATTGTTCTCTTTGCTTAAATGAGAAACTCTGGTCAACACTTAGCCAATTATTTTCTCATGTAACATCTTCTTTCCTTGTGCAATTCCTAAGGATATTAGCTTCTAAAAGATAGGAATTTCCTCCTATTTTCTCGCACAATTCCCAAGGATTGATCTCTTGCCTGGATGCAACAATTTTACACTCAAACTAGTATACAACTCATGTTACGCTAGCCTTGTCTCTTCCACTTTAGCTGAGAAATTCGAATTCCATGCATGCATAGCTATTTTGGGTTGATTGATCAATTAATTCATAGATCTATGAATTAGACTATTGTCCCACTATACAACTGACTTCAACTGACTCTGTCAATAGTTAGAGGCCAGTGAACTTAATACAACTAAAAATAACTAAACTAGATTTCTAAAATTTAGCAATCAACACATGCATAACTGAACTCCAAGCCCCTTACTTGAATTTATTGAACTTACTGGGTGACAAGAGCCATGTCACACTAGTTAAATTCCTCCAAGTTGTCCTGCTAATGTGGAAATTAGATTTACTTAACTTGACTAAGGCTAAAGGTAAATTAAGCCTTTCTTCCTACATTTTTTAACAATAATCATAAGATAGAATATTAATTGTACTAAAGCTAAAGGAAGTGACTAAGTGATCCCAAATTTAGGAAATGAACACAACAATATACTACCTTATCTTTCTCATTGGTTTTTACATCCCTACTAATTAACTAGCATAAAAGAGTATTAAACACATTTAGATGATCAACAATTTTGGTACATTCTTTCATACATAGTATATATGTCTCTTCAACTAGACTCAATTTATAAAATATTTCATTATATAAAGACTCTCAATTTTTCTCCAGAATCCTAGTGCTATTTTTTTCTCTAACAATATTAAACATAACATCATCTACAAGCAATACAAAGTTACCACCTTAATGAGAACATTATCAAGTTATTTTTATTTTAGAGGTCATGTCTAATGGTGATTTTTACCCTTGTTTTGAAAAGTGGTGCTACTAGTAGAACCCCCTTTTATGAGAGATTTTTTTTTAACATTATAAACCTTACTATATATAAAGTATCATCATCTTTTTTCAAATTATTGTTTTCTAAGTTTTTTTTCAAGTTTGTCTATGTTTCCCCAAATATTGTTTTTAAGCATTTTTTTTTATTTGTCTCATTTTTTCTAAATATTTCCAAATGTTGATTTTTAAGAAATTTTCAAGTTTGTCTAATTTTTATTTTATTTTGGAGTTAAAATTACAATTTAATTAACACCAGGGTCTTGCCAACTATGACCATCGTAAATAAAAAACATAAATTGACTCTAAATCTAAGAATGATACTACTTGCTTTTTTAAATACTTTACATTAACAATAATTAAATTGAGAAAAAAATATTATTATTTGTATTTTATCAAAGGAAAAAAATGAATTAAAAATATAATAAAGTACATTTTGAAAAAAATAACTTGCAAAAACTTCTATTTATAATTAAAGAAATAAAACAAAAAATATAAAAGGAAACAATAAGCTAAAACAAAGTTAAATAAATAAATATAAACTTATGCTAATATCCCTATATATATAATTCTTAAATAAATAAATAAATAATGAAAGATACATAATTTCAAAAATGAAGTTTTTTGCATCTGCAGACAACGGGCCGCTAAACAGCAGGCTAAGCTCCAGGAGACTAAAAGAAAAGACACAGAAGCTGAAGACTAAAAACAGCACACCACGCAAGGCGGCAGAGAACCAGAAGACCTGATGAAAAGACACTTGGACATTAGAAGGATCTACTTCAGATCCCCAAAAAGAGAAAGGGCAGCCGGAAAGGGTAGACTATCCACCTTGGCTCCAAAGAGAAGAAGAGACTAGAGCAGAGCTGAACAAGAAGAGACCAGAAGAAAAAAGAAGCCCGATCAAAGCCAAAGAAACTACCCGTCGTGGGTGGAATCATTTGGTCGACCTTTTTTCCCTTTCTTTTTGCCTACTGTGACCCAACCATTAGGACATTGTTGGTCTGGAATGATTTGTAAACTGAGTTGGGCTGAGGGCGAGATCTCCTTGTCTGAATCCGAAGGAGAAGACTCATGAGTTCTTTTCTGAGAGATAGGAGGGACTGTGGCTTCCTCATGACAGCTCGAGGGTGAAACCTGAGCTGGCACTGCTTCCATATCTTCCTCATCCTCCTCCTCGTCCTCTTCATCTGAGCTGGAGAAAACATCCATTGGGGGAGGATCATGAGGTTTCCAGCTTTTGGATTTTGGTTTAGATTTGGCTTTCTTTTTTTGGGAAGGCATTGAGGGACACGAGCTTTGAAGGTGCCCTGTTAGACGACAATTTCGGCAGCGAAAGGCTGTGTTCTCGAAGTCCAGAGTTTGAGTCCAGTGGACATCTCCTATTTTGAGAATGATCTGATCAGGAAGTCCTTTGCTTATGTCTATTTCTGCGCAGATTCTGGCGAAGGTGTAGATTCCTTTTTCCCCTCTTGATGTGTCTGTGCTAAGGAAACGTCCTAAGGAGTTGCCGATTCCTTCAAATACAGCGAAGTGCCATAGATGCATCGGTAGGTTAGGTAGTCTGACCCAGATTGGGAGCTTGGTGATAATTGCTGTGGAAGGATCGAAGTCTTGGAATCACGGAGTTAGGAATAAACCTGCAGAGTTCCAAAACCAAGGGCCTTCAGAAAAGACTCTTTGGTAGTCCTCACTATCAACAAACACTGTAATGAAAAAGCCTTTTGAGCAGAGAAGAACCTTGCAATTGTTGGTCCAATTCGAATGAACCCATTGGTACAGGTCTGCTGTCCGAGGCCATAGCCCATTGAACCTGCAAATAATGCCAAGCTCTGCAAACACCTGGTATTGCCTATCCATCGTAGGATGCATTATTTCAATGGAGGGGGTTTCCTCCAGCTTGTCCACCAAGAACGGTTTAGGAGCTTGAGCTGGTGGAGCTTTCTCCTTGGGCTTCTGAGCATGGACAACATCTTTGTAAGAGGAGGCTGCAGCTGAGGATGACTGTCCAACAGCTCCCCCTCGCAAACGAAGGGAAAAAACAATGGAAGCATTTCTCTGAATATTGTAAAAGGAAAGGGGACAAAAGTCCTCCAGTTGTTTACCTTCGTAAAGGAGACGCTGAGAGGCTGTGGGAATTCCCACCTTATCTTCCATGATTTGCTTGAGGTCCTGCACTAGATCCGAAGATCTCACCCACTGTAGCATTGATTTGCCGGATAGGAGCCCAATCAAAATCTAGAAAGGAGCGAAAATGTCTGTTTTCTGCTTGCCGCTGTGCTCCTGAGGCAGGAGGAAGCTGGAGCGTGTACAGCCGGCTGAGGGCCCATACTGTGCTTGATCAGTTGATTTCTACACAGTAGAGCAAGAAATTGTCACCACTGTATTCAGCTTGCATGGAGATGAGGTCCCCCTGAAACTCCCGGCTTTTAGTTCTGCATGACCGGGTAAAGGCCAATCGACCTCTGAACCTTGCATTTTATGCTGGAATCCTAAAACCTCGCCCGCACCTCCATTCTGAGCATGGACCAAAAATAAGCCGCTTTTTTGGATTAAATCTCGGTGAGGCTTTTCGTCAAACACTTGCCCCTCAACCTTCCTGGCTCTGATATGTGATAGCTTTCGTCGCTGGTTTTGGATCTCCACGCTTCTATTTCCCAGCATTCTCCATTCTATCTCCTTTTGGACCCTTTTGGCCGCTGCAAAAGGGGCGCTGGCAACCGCCTCTGCCAAGTCACGCCTTCCCATCCATGCTCTGCCACGCGAGTTGGATCTCATTTTGGAGCCGCCTGCTCCTTCGACCACCGTTCCTTGCCCAGATAGACCCGTCTCTGGTTTCCAACTAAACCCACGGTTGGCTTTCTCCGGGGTCTCATACTTGCTCGATGGTGCCTTCAGGCCGTAAACACCGTCTATCACAGTATATTGGTTTTGAGACCACCAAGCTACACCTTTTCCGCTGCGCAGAGGGCCACTTGACCAAGCCGAAAGTTTCATTTGAGAGGGGGAAGGCCCGTCTGGCCATGAAAAACCGGAACCCGTTACCATGGCCATGTCTTCTCTGCACCAAATTTTTCCCGCTCTCTACTTCGGAGTCTCTCAATACAGCCAAGTTCTTCAAAAATGAAGTTAAAGCAAGTAAATAAATAAATAAATAAATAAATAAATAAATTGTATTAATTTATATATGACATCATCATTGACCCTCCTCTCCCTTTCCTTGCACTCGCTTATCGCATACGAGCAACACAAATAACATTGTAGAGGGTTTTGGTAGACCACCTACATTGCAAGCCATGTTACTCATGGGTGGCACTGCGAGGAAGTTAATGGAGAAGGGGAGCAAGGTCAATACCTGGTATCAAGCCCAACATTTTCTTTCTTTCATTTTTTTTTTTTTTTTGAATTCTTTAAGAAAAAAAAATGAATGTTTTACATGTTATAACTTTTTTGTTGACAATAATGAAATTTTTGTATTAGATTAAAATCCACACTTCTTTCACATAAAATACATAAACAAATACATCATCATACGTCTAAGTCTTTCAAGTTGATCTTTCCTACCCAACATCAAAATTTCTTCTCGAGAGGTAATTTATTAAATGTGATAGGGAAGTTATGAGGAGACATGTGATTATAATTATGATATTTTGTGGTTGTTGTGTCATTTTTGTTTTCCATGAATTATGAAAATGTATATGGTTTAAAGAAAAGTTTTAAATAAATTTAATCATTATATGGGATAGGGAAGTTACGATACGGAAGTTATGAGGAGATATTTGATTATAAGTATGATATTTTGTGGATGTTGTGTCATTTTTGTTTTCTATGAATTATGAAAAAGTATATAGTTTAAAGAAAAGTTTTAAATTTGGGAAGTTATGAGGAGATATTTGATTATAAGTATGATATTTTGTGGATGTTGTGTCATTTTTGTTTTTCATGAATTATGAAAAAGTATATAGTTTAAAGAAAAGTTTTAAATAAATTTAGTCATTATATGGGATAGGGAAGTTATGGTAGGGAAGTTATGAGGATATATGTGATTATAAGTATGATATTTTGTGGATGTTGTATTATTTTTGTTTTCCATGAATTATGAAGAAGCATATAGTTCAAAGGAAAGTTTTAAATAAATTTATGATGATTGTTTAAGTTGGAGATGATATGTGTTATGATATATTTTATTAATGTAAAAAGGAGAATAGAAAAATAATTTCCTTCTCATAAGGGTTATTATTATAAATTATATCATCTAAAATTATTCTAGCTTTTATGTTGATAACCATGGCTATAAGTTATTATTTGTTTAATGTATTTTGTTTTTCTAGTATTTTATACGTTAATGTTAAATTGTTTTCATGGATTATTGCTATGGGTATTTTGATGTCTAAATAATTGAGGGAGTAGGGTTTGAGTATTGTAGATTAATACACAAATTAAATGACACTCTTATGAATTCTTGGTTGGTTGGGCCAAGAATCTAGGAACAATACCTCGTTTATACTCTTCTCAAATATTATATAACTTCGAAGTGAATAAAAGAAAATATATTTCTAGAACAACACTAGCATATATACATCAAGCAAACAAACCAAATAATAGAGTATATAAAAGAACTTTAAACATGATAATAAAATAAATTTCCATTGTAAAAATATTTTATAACAAAACTTAACAAGAGTCCAATACAAATAAATTATTGTTTGTGTTTAAAGTAAAACTCTAGAAACAATAAAGATACAATGTATATTCCACAAATTACAACACTCAAGAAGATGAAAAATATAAATAGTAAGAACAATACACAAGATGGAAAAATCAATATAAGACCCTTTATTGAATAATTTAAAGAATAATGTTCATATATAATGTAGCAAACTCAACAAATTTAGAAATTTGCACTCAAGAACTTCTTAACAAATGAACATGTTTTCAAGATCGTATAGGTCAAATGCTAACAACTATGAACAAAAAATTAATCAAAGCTTGTTGTAGCTCGCTTAGGAAAAGCATTATCACACTATTACACTACTCTGATAACAAGAACAATTGTAAAGCCCCCACCAGTGCTGCTATTTAAAAGAAGCCAAACTTGTGTGGCAATTGAGGGATCTTATCTTCCTTGTATGAGCCAATATTTGTAGCCAAATTGTCTTCAAAGCAGTTATATAATTGTTTGCCTTTCTTTTAAATAACAATTTTAGTTTTCATAACTAATTACTGGCTCGATCAACTTTATATATATATATATATATATATATATATATATATATAGATATAAAATCAAGTCCAAAAATATGTATGTTTGTGTATCCAACCACCAAACAAACTAGTGTTGTCATCAAAATGTATGCCTAAAAAAATATGTCACAGTCAAAACTTAATATTGTTCCAAACTATCTAGCAACCAAACATCATAACTTATAAGAAAATTCCACTAAATTATTCTTATTTTATGCCAATAAATTTTTCATTAAAAAGGAAATTTGATTATTCACCATATATTCTTGTCCACCTATATCTCTAAAGTTGATGGGTATGGAAATTGTTTCAAGGGATAGACTTCAGTGAGAAGTCTTTTCCGATTTTAGATGTCCAGGATTTGCCAAAAAGGGATCAAGATTGGTGAATTTTGTAGTAGAAATATCAATATATTTTCGAGTTCGAAGATTGTTAGGATGAGCATTAGAAATAGTATCTTTGGGATTAAAATCATGGTTGACTTTTCTAGAAGGAGTTGAAGGGACATGAGTAGCAAGGGAGTTAGAATGAATAGAAATATGATGAATTACTTCAGGGTCATCTTCCCAACACTTGTTATCAACATTGGATGGTTCTCAGACAGGGTTACAACCATCATTAGCATCCCGAAAATTGTTATTTGGTTGTGACCCAAGAATCTCATGTATATTTGGGTGTGTCCTAAGAGAAGGACTGGTGTTATTTTGGTATATAGGAGGAAAGTAGGAAACATTATGGGATACCAGATACAAGTGGCATGTAGCGTCTAATTGATGAAACTCATCAAAATCAACATTGAAACACAAAAAACACACAAAGAATTAGACCTTCTTATTTCTCCTTGTATCCCACTTGTCAGGGGGGATATGTCTTATGCCTTAACCTATACCTTGTCCATGAGAACCTAAATTCATGTTTACAATTAACCAAAATCAATAACATCCATAAAAAATAGGTGAAATTAATACATTAACTCATTCCTCTTTTGAATTACTACATTCCAGATGCATCAATCAAAGGCTAAGCATTCATCGTGTGGTCGGGTGAAGGTTGGTTTAAAGGGGGTTTGAATTATGGAAAGGATAGGAAGGAAAAATGATGTGAAGGCTTGAGTGCTAGAATTACATAACAAAAAGCCCATGATTCGACTAACTCCAATTTTTAAATCTTTCTCCCATTCACTTTAGCCATTTCCTTATTTCATTTTTGGCTATATGCAGAGTGAATATAAACACAGAACTCTGTCATATTTTATAGAGACTTTCTCAATATTTTTCACAAAGGGTTTAATTTTATAATATCAATGCCATAATTCTTCAGATGGTGTTTTTTTACCCTCTTTTATTTTTTGGAATAGGGCTTTCTGAATAGGGTTTTCTTGCATCTTGGAAGTTATAGTGAGGAATTAAAGTAATCGAGCTAGTGAAATGGTGGATAAGGGACCGAGCAACAAAGGCATGCAATATGATTTGTCATATGGGGAGGTGCTTAAGATAAAAGAGGATTTTGCATGTGAAAGGTTCAAATTTTCTTATAATCATTTTTCCTTTGTTTGCCGATAGCATAAATTCCATGGGAAGTAGGATACAATTACAAGGATTAGGTGGAAAAATGCCAAATTGAAATAGGGGTTCGCTGAGATAAGAGAGAATTGCATGTGGGGAGGCCTGATATTTCATGTAGGGTTTTCTAAATTTTTATTTATTTTCTTAGATCTTAAAATATTTAGAGAGTAGGGAATAATTACATGCAGAACAAAATTGAAATATTGCTTAGTTGCATAGGGGATTTCATTCTTCATTTTCTTCATTTATTTCTAGAATTGAGATAGGGAAAGAAACACTTTGATTTTTTGTCTATAATTAAACAATGTCTTTAATTAAGACCTCATTTCATAGAAAGGCTATTAATTGTAGAGATAGAGAGCTTAGTGGGGACTAAGAAGGCCATAGAGTAAACAGGAAGGATATGGAGTTAAACACGAAATTATTGCAAAATACACAAAGATTAGCAGGTCGATGGAAGATGCACTAAAATGCATAATCAAACATTATAAATCACATGTAATTTGACTAAAGGATTGATGAACAAGAAATTATTCCACTAAATAGCTCATAGGCCTCTAGTTTAGGCTCAATATTGTTCAATAATTGATGAGCCCCAAAAATGGGTAACTTATTGGGCTCATTTTGCCTATTATTCTCAATATATCCACCATTCTTCATAGTTTTATGCATGCTTTTGAGTATATTTATGTTAATTGAACGAATGAGAGTAGTCACTTGACCACAAAGTCTAATACATGCTTATTGTATATTTTTAGACATCTTTTGGACCAAGGTCAAGCATTTATGAGCTAGTTAACAACCAAATTCGAGGGAACAAGGCTGAGGATTGGTAGGAAGGGTGTCTCCTGCACTAAATGACCACTTCCTTGAGTTCTCCACTATCAACTCGGAGTTCAACAACCCACCAAAGATGATTTCCAGGGGCAGCTGAGCAGATTTTGTGAAGTGGCTGATTAACTGCAGTTTTGAGCAGCCAAGCCCCTCAAGTTAAGGAGGGCTATTGGGGGTCATCGTGGTGCATAAGTAGGAAGGCTTCAAGCCTTGGTAGTTTAGCTCTTGAATAGTTGTTTTTCACACTTTGGTGCTGCTCTGCCTTTTAGCTCATTTTCGAGCTCTTGCTGTAAACATTTTTGTGACATGATTATTTTTTGAGTAATGGAGATAAATTTCACTTTGCACCAGCTCTGAGTTTTCTTAGGAGGCTGTAGCTCTTGGGGTTGGGCCCAAACTAAGTGCCAGTACCTCCTTTGTGTACTTTTATGTGTCTTTGTTGCATTCATAGAATAATTTCTATTATTTAGGTTAGGATCTTGCTTTGTTACTTAGGTTGCTTTTGATGATTAAAATAGATTTTAATGCTTCAGGTTGATTTAACAGTTTGGTAATAGAAAAGATCTGCAAAAAAGCCATCAAGCAATCCTTGACCTCACCTCTCCCTCCCTGGGACCATGAGCTGAGAGCAAGGCATACTTGCTGTCACAAAAACATTGTTTTTGCCTTTCCATGCAATTTCTAGTGTTAGATTTCTAGTTGGAAAAGTTGGTACCAGTTGTACTTGCATGCTTAGATTTGTTCTTGCTTAGTTTCCATAGTTACTTTGCATGATTTCCTGTCTATAACCTTCTGCTCATCATGTTTCTGGTTTTTAGGTCAGATTAGGTCAAAATAGATAGATCTCTGGTCTTTCTCGTCTTTGTGCGATTAGTTTTGGAAAATAGTGTGCAAAACACCTGTAATACATCCCTGCCCATCCTTCCTTCATCATACAACCTAATCCAACCCCTAATTCCAGATTCCTTCCCTTCATTCACCACACTTTTCCAATTTGACCTAATTTCTACATTTTTGTGCAACATTGCTCCCTCCATCCTTGAACAAATCCAACCACCTTCATCACTCCTTAGCTTCATTTACCAGATCCTAGACCCCTTCACATCCTCATCCATCCTCCATTCCCACTTTCCTACCACTTTTCCTCCATCAACCCTCTAGAATCCTCTTTCGGCTCTTCCTGTAGAACTTCCTGTAGAACCCCTGTAGACTTCCTGTAGAAGTTCACGTGAGCAGTTTTTCAAGATTTGATCGCTGTGAAACTCTCTGGAAGGGTGCTAGGGACCCCTTAGGCCCTCTTCTCACCTTCCCAACCTCCTGCAAGCACCCATTCCATTTCCTTTCGCCAGTCAACCTCTGCACAGTAAAACAAACAGTTAAAGCACATGCATAATAATTCTACAAGATTACTCAAAAATACAAAAAGATGTTTTTTCTAGATTTTACTTTAGAAGTAGCTTAGTCACATGCATTTTACCTTTCAAAGAATCAATGGCATCCATTTCAGCAACTTTCATCTCTTTTCTTGCACCAGTAGGGTTAGTCGGTAAAACTAGGGTTTGCTAGGGTTTGCATTTCCTTTCAGCTTTCATCTCCTTTCTGCAAGTAGACTAGCCTCTTTTGAGTTATCTTTCATCCATCACAATTAAAAGCTTCTTCTAAGAGCTCATAGAAGTTGGCTTAAGCTCCTAGCGGACTTGTGCCAATTGATCAAGTGACAGTTTGCAACAAGAGCTAGTACTTGTGCATATAACATCGTCACTTCCAAGTTTGTTACGAACTACCGGGTAGATAAAAGTAAAGAAGGGAGTCCCAGGAGTTGCAGCATCATTGCTGCAATACTAGAGCCCACCATCTTTTTGGCACCATTGCTGGGGAAGCGTCAAAGTATTTGTGATTGTTGCTTTTCTTCTATCTTCTACTACAACCTTCTGGTAAGTAGTTTATTTCAGCAAGAGTAGAGTAGTTATTTCATTTCAATTTTGCAATTTCATTTATGCAAGAGTAAATTAAACATTTCCTACTTTCCTAGACTATCATTTCAATTCTGCAAGTGTAGGTTAGCATTTCCTAGACTACCATCTCGATTCTACAAGCGTAGATTAGCATTTCCATTCTGCAATTTTAGTTCCGCAAGCACAGATTAGCATTTCAATTCAGCAATTTCAATTCTGCAAGCGTAGCTTAGCATTTCATTTCTACAATTTCATTTCAGTAGCATAGATTAGTCATTTCCTGCTTTCATTTCAATTCCGCAATTTTCATTCCAGCAAGGTTTACTTTAGTTAGTTGCAATTTATTGTTCAATCAATTTCAGTTTTGCAGGTACAAGCAGAGAAAAACACAAAAAATCAACTAAAAATATCTCATTTCATGCCTCGTAGGAATAGAGACAATTCAGGAAAATTCCTACCCAACACCCCCACCACATCACTGAGTCACCCTTCTCTCTTCTTTGGTGGCAGTGATCCAGAAGATCACATAGGTGAACCTCCAGAGATATACGAAGATCCTATCATAGAAGAAGAGCAAGAAAACATTCCTCCTGAGACCATGGTTGAACACAGGAACAGTATAGGGAATGAGGAGAGAATAGAAGGTGCCTTTCCCATCCGAGAGACAAATGGGGACACAAAAATGAAAAACATAAGTCCCTCAGCCTTACCTCACTTCCATGGATTAACCACTGAAGACCCTGATACCTTCTTGTTTGAGTTTGCTGTCCTTTGTCAAACTTATGACTATGCAGAAGATGAGAAAAAGTTGAAACTCTTTCCCTCTACCCTGAAGGATGCAGCACTACGTTGGTTCATGGGGTTACCTAGAAACAGTATCACAACTTGGGCTTAGATGCAACAAGCCTTTAACAACAAATATCGAGATTATTGTAGGTCAAAGGAGACGAAGGTAGAAATCATTCAAATGACCATGGGAAGTGATGAACCTTTAGAAGACTATGAAGAAAGGTTCCAACTCAGTTATAAAAGGGCCAGGTGCACACTTGACCCCGAATCTTTGAAGCTGGTTCTGCTCCGAGGAATCACTGAAGATCTTCTAAGTACCCTCCATTTGTTGGCTGGAGGAGACATCTACCAACTACCTTATGATGACATAAAGACTGTGTTTAGAAACCATTCTAGGGAAGCCAGGAAAAGAGGTAGGGGGAATCAACTTCCAGCCAGTGCCACCTTCTCCAAACATGAGTTTACAAATCAGATGGAAGACCTTAAAAGTGAGATGAGACAGACTATTGCCATGCAACTGGATACTTTCCGAATCCAACAGAAGAAAGAGGAAGCTGAGAAGGCTTTGGCCATCTTCTATCCCAGATGTACAAGGAAGCATCCTCGAAACGAGTGTCCATTGCACTCAGTAGAGGTATGTTTCATTTGTGAGGAAGACCACCCTACAAACCAGTGCCTAACATTACCTAGACTTAAAGTTATGTACCAAGGGGTTGAAGGAGCCACTGAACTACTCTACTTCCTCAACCAAAGGAGGCCACATGGATCCAAACCTTACCAACAGAGGATGCAAGGGACATCCCAAACTTATTACAACCCCAACCAATCCACTCACATACCTTCTTGGGGTCCCCCTGCTCATCCTTCCTGGTCCGCACCCCCTCCTTGGTCATATCCATCTCAATACCATACTCAACCTACTGCTCATTCGTTTCATTCTCATGTTCAGCCACAACCTCACTAGAATGCACCACAACAGGGGTGGAGGCCCTAGTACAACTCTCCTCCCACCATTTTGGCTCCACCACCTACTCAACCACAACCATTACCTCCTGCTCCTCCAAGACAACCCTAGATGCCTGCTCAACCGAACTCGAACCCAAATAACAGACAGGTCCAACAGGTATATACTGGAGAGACAACATGCCCTACCTATGCTGTGGAGATTCAGGAGATCAACCTATGATCTAGGAAGGTCCTCCCAGCTAGCCAACCTCCTCATAAGGAGGATGGAGAAGAGGAACAGGAAAGTGAACCCAAAGCCATTCCACTCTTTCCTGAGAGACTAACTGGAACCACGCAACCAAACCCAGAAGAGACTAAACTTCTGGGAGAACTTAAACACTTGTGTGTAAAAATACCACTTCTCTAGGCCATCAAAGATGTACTAATCTACAACAAATTGATCAAAGAGAAGTGTTTCAGGCACCCAAGCAGGCATAAGAGAGATGCCCCAACTATCAATGTCATAGGACAACTGTCCAACCTAATGTTGGGACAAGTAATTTGTCGAAAATATTTGGACCCTAGGAGTCCTGTAGTTTATGTCCACATCAATGGCACCATGATTCCCCACACCCTGATTGATCTAGGGGCTGCCATTAATGTGATGACCAGGGACACTATGCTCAAACTGAACCTTCAAAGTTCCCTAAGAAAGACCTCAACAATATTGTAGTTAGTAGACTACTCCACTGTGACTCCCGAAGGGATTATGGAAGATGTCATGGTATCCGTTGATTCTTGGGAGTACCCTGTGGACTTCTTGGTCCTTCAGCCAAAGGAAAAACTCACTGGATACCCCCTCATTTTGGGAAGGCCTTGGTTAGCTACTGCATATGCTTACATCAGTTGTCGAGATGGGAGCATGACCATTAAGAATAGGCCAATGTCCAAACAGCTAATCCTATATCCTCCTACCCAACCTTTGCTTGAACATGTCTTACCTCTCTAGTTGGAGGAGGAAGATGAGGATGAAGTCTACTCTGCACTAGTGTGCACCGTGGAAGCCACCAGGGGAGGTCCTCAGACCGAGGATGACCTTATTGAGAATTTAATTCAAAATCCACCTCCTAGTTTGCTGCCATTAGAAGAGTTGGTCGGAGAAATCTAAGACAGTGCTTTAGTGGATCTATGTGTGGCTGATCTGACCTCTTCCCGAGTTATGAATGTGGAATTTGGCCGTGAAAGAACCTTGAATATCAACTCATCCCTATCTCCCTCTCAGGAGAAGGAGCTATGTAGCTTATTGAACCACCATTTGGATGCTTTTGCTTGGAGCTATAAGGAGATCAAAGGAGTCCACCCTTCAGTCAGTGCCCATCACATTTACATTAAAGAGGATTGTAAACCAGTTAGGCAGCCTGAAAGGAGAATGAATCCAGCCCTTAAGGACATTGTCAAAGAAGAATTGCAAAAGTTGATGGATGCAGGATTCATCTACCCCATCTCTGACAGTGAGTGGGTCTCTCCTTTGGTGCTTGTGCCCAAGAAAAAAGGGAAGTGGAGAATATGTGTAGATTATTGAGAACTTAACAAAGCTACCAAGAAGGACCATTTCCCTTTGCCTTTCATAGATCAAGTGTTAGATGGCCTGGCAGGGAAGAAGTTCTTTTCCTTCCTAGATGGGTTTAGCAGGTATAATCAGATCCAAATCAGCCCGAAAGACCAAGATAAGACCACTTTCACTTGTCCATGGGGTACCTTTGCCTACTGGGTCCTTCCCTTTGGATTATGCAGCGCTCTTGCCACTTTCCAAAGAGTAGTACTGAGCATATTTGCTGAGTTGGTTCATGATTCAGTGGAAATCTATATGGATGACTTTACTCCTTATGGGTCCAACTTCCAAGAAGCATTGACTAACCTGGGAAAAGTTTTAACCAAGTGTATTGAGATGAACCTGTCCCTCAGTCTTGAGAAATGTGAATTCTTGATGACTGAAGGGACCGTGCTAGGTCATACAATTTCTCAACAAGGATTACAGGTGGATCCCAACAAGATTGATATCATCCAAAGGGTTCCACCTCCTCAAAAGGTAAGAGATGTTCAGAGTTTTTTAGGCTTAGCGGGATATTATAGAAGGTTCATTAAAGATTTTAGTAAGCTAGCCTCTCCATTGTTTGGTCTTTTGGGGAAAGATGTCGAGTTTATATGGACTGACAACTGTCAAGAGGCTCTGGATGTGTTGAAAGATAAGTTGGTAACTACCCCAATCTTGAGAGGTCCAAACTAGGCCCTACCTTTCCACATCCAAGAACAAAGCCATCGGAGTAGCCTTAGGACAAGTTGAAGAGAAGCTACCGTATGCCATATATTTTGTCAGTAAAAATCTGTCCAAGGCATAATTAAACTATACTATAACCGAGAAAGAGTTCCTAGCTGTAATCCATTCCCTAAACAAGTTCAGGCACTACATCACTGGTTATCAAACATTCATACACACTGATCATGTTGTAATTAGGTATTTGATGAATAAACCTGATGTAAATGCTCATATCATTAGATGGTTACTGTTATTGCAACAATTTGATTTGACCATTGTTGATAAGCCAGGTAAGGAAAATGTTGTTGCTAATTTTCTGTCTAGACTATATTTGCCTGCAGGTGAAGAAGGGATGGTGGATGATCAAATGCCAGATGAAAACCTGTTTTCTATTTTAGTACTCTCTCCATGGTTTGTTGATATAGAAAATTACTTGGTTTTAGCAGTTCCTGCCACACCTATCCTCAAAAGAGAAGAGAAACATCATGAGGAAAAGTGCCCCATTCACTTGGATTGGGGGCAACCTGTTCAAACTTGGCCTAGATCAGATTTTGAGGCGTTGTGTCAGGGAGGAGGGAATTTTTGACATCCTCCTAACCTATCATGATGGACCCTGTGGAGGCCACTTTGCAGCAAAAAGAACCGCCTTCAAAATTCTACAGGCGGGCTACTATTGTCCCACTCTTCATCAAGATGTCAGAAGATACATCAGCCAATGTGACTGATGTCAAAGGATGGGGAAACCAACTCCAAGGGATGAAATTCCCCTCCAACCTCAGGTGACTTTTGAGCCATTTAAGAAGTGGGGCATGGAATTTGTGGGTCCTATCAACCCTCCTTCAAAACAAAAGTCTTACATCATTATGTGCACGGACTACTTGACAAAGTGGGAAGAAACAAAGGCAATCAAGGCAGCAACGGAAGAAAGAGTGGCTGGGTTTTTGAGGGAAAATATCTTCTATAAATTTGGCTACCCAAGAGATTAGTCACAGATCAAGGAAGTCAGTTTACCTTTAACTTGATTGAAGACCTGCTTGCTCATCACAAGATTAAGCACACAACTTCCACCGCTTATCATCCGCAAGCAAATGGGTAGGTGGAAGTCACTAGCAGGGCTTTGGAGGAGATTTTGACTAAAGTGGTGAGCAGCAATAGAAAAGATTGGGCAGATTGTTTGGTTGAGGCCACCTGGGCCTACAACACTACTTGGAAAACTACAACAGGTTTCACACCTTATGAGCTGGTCTATGGGAAGAAGGCTTTGCTGTCCATAGAATTTGAATACAACACATTGAGGTTGGCAGCTCAGCTGGACCTAGATCTCAGCCTTGCACAACAGGAAAGACTACTTCAGCTGAATGGATTAGATGAACAAGGAATGCAGGCCCTCCTCCACTCAGAGGTGGTCCAACTTCAAAGAAAAATATGGCATAGCCGGCATCTTAAAGAGAAGCAATTTCAGCCAGGAGATTAGGCACTATTATATGATTCAAGATACAAGGATTTCAGAGGGAAGCTGAGGACAAGATGGATGGAACCATATACAGTGGAGAAATATAACGACAATGGTTCAGTCCTTATCAGGACCACTGATGAAGAAGCCATCCTCATTCTCGTCAATGGGCATTCATTGAAGATCTACGGGAAGCCCCTTTCTAAGTAGGAAGTCATTGAAACTCTGGATAAATTAGTGCTGGTAATGGAGCAGGCCCCTGTCTCCACCCCACCCACAGTTTGAGCACCAAAAAAAAAAAAAAGAGAAAAGAAAAAAGACAGAACAAAAAATAAAAGGTCCTTGGGTGAAAACCTCTTAGAGGCGCCCAGGGCAGGCAGTGAGGGTGAAAACCTCCTGGAGGTGCCCCGGCTATCTCAGCAAAAAAAAAAACCTGACTTCTGTTGAATAAATTGCAGGTTGCAGGAAGGACATTGCGGGTTAGGAGGATCGCACAAGACAAATACAGAGGTTAGAACTAGGCTACATGCATCCCTCACAATCAATTCCTCCATGACCACTACCCTTCCCTAAGATTTGATCTCATTCGGGCCAAGATTTCACCTTCTACAGGAAGTTCTGTGTCTTCTACAAGAAGATCCTGTAGAACCCACAGACGAGCAAAATTGATCTCAGAAGGGAATCCGAAGGTTGGGAATCTGCCTATGAGACCTGTCCACATCCCTGTTTCCATTCATCACCATATGTCACCTTTTTCTATCTTTGTACACCTCCATTGCACCCATTTTTTATATATGCCTGCACAGTCACACACAAAATCCTGTTTTCTTCATACTGCCAGAAAAAAACATTTTTGATGACAAATCAAGCAGCAGTTTCTCACTCACCATACCTGTCACCCTCCATCTAGACTCCTCATCAGCTGAGACCCTCATCAGCAGTGTAGCCCTGCTCATTCTAGCTTGCATTCCAGGAGGAGAAGCAGCTACAGGACTTCCTACAGGAATCCTGTAGCAGCTGATCCCTCTGAAAGACATACTTCAGAGACAAGGACCGCAAAGTATGGCAGAAGAAGCATGCATGGAGCTCTACCTGAACATTTTCACATTAGCAACAGCTGAGACCAAGCATGCAGTGTGCATGCAGCAACAACAACTGAAGGAATGGCTTCCAAAACCCGAAATTTGCATAACATAGATGCGACCACACAAGTAAGTGCCTAAACTCATTCTTCAATTTCATAAATCATATTTTAAGGCTGCATGACTATGGGAATGGTTCAGCTTGAGTGGAATCGGTGGCCAGTCAACTAGCCACCCTCAGCCAGTTAAAAATCCTCGTGGAATCCAAATGAGCCCCGTTACATTCAAAATTGCGAGCCAGCATGTGTGGAGTGTCCATTTAGGGAGAAATCGCCGGGACTGGTAGTGGTGGCAGCAGATAACAGAAAGGAGGAGGTGATGGTGGTTAGAAACACATAGAAAAATTATGGCTGTGACGTCGAACCAATGGTCTAGTCCAGCCACCTCATCCCCTCACCATGAATCACGCCGCAGTTAAAAGATGCTCGGCTGAAACATGCACCACCTTCTGTTCACTCTGCACTCACAACGTCCTCGACTGGAGTATGCATCCACCGCTTCCAAAAATAGTTAACCAATCGTCCTCCACCAGTTTTTCTACCTGTTTTCGAAAATCTCCCACGCATCAGGCTCTATTGGAAGCACAGTTTCATTCTACAGGAACCGGGAGCTTTCTACAGGAAGGGTTCTACAGGAAAGGCAGAACAGCTCTGCAGGGAAAGGAAACCTGGAATTTTCATTGAATTTGAAGCTCCAAACGAGCTAGGCTCGAAAAAACCTTCTTTGTGCATAAGTTGTTTGTGCAAGGTGGTGAATTCAGTTTGAAAAACAAGAGGAAAAAGTCTGCCTGTGTATTGAAAAAACGTGAAAGTTGCCTGCATATTTCACTGAGTTTCCCCAATTTTTCTGCATCAGAAATCTCCTCCACATTTCTTTTTAAATTCTCCTGCAAGGAGGATATATGCAGTCATAGAGACCAGTCTGTGTGTGTGAAAAACTGAATTTACATATCTATCTGTATGCTGAGAAGAGAACCTGTGTCCCTATGCTCTGTTCTGTAAAAACCAAATTTTCCTTTTCATAAACAGACAGTTGAATTTTGGGTGATAGCAGTCTTAAACCAAGGAAATTGTTGCTAGTTGATATTGAATACACGAGAAATTCCTTCTTGGGTTCAGAAGAAACCGAATTCAGCTATCCTCTGTTTCAGATTGACTGTTTGATTGCCTGAGTATTTCCTTTTCTGGTTAAAACATAGAAAGAGCACTCACACCATGCTAGGAGGATTCATAAGGAAAGAGCCCTCGGACTCTAGCAAACTGCACGAGCATCCTGAGGTGGTGGACCTTTTCACCCGAGAAAATTGGATATCCTTCTTTGACAAAATTCAGGGTCATGATGAGGAGATAACTGTGGAGTTTTTAATGTCTTTGAGACCACAATCAAAAACACATGCCACAGTTAGTTTTAGGGGTTTGACCCTAGAACTCACCCCTGAGATCATTAGTAGAGATACTGGCCTACCATTAGGGCTCCCTTGGAGCAAAGAACAGAGATCATTGGGCTAAATTTCTAAGAAGTCATTTTTTCTGCCCAGGAGCATCCTGTAGAAGATAAAAACGGGGTTAGAAGAACCAGCTTGCCTCCTCTCTGGAGTGAAGTTAGTTTTCAAATTATGAAGTATATCACATGTGAAGGGAGGTTTAGCATCATCTATGGATATCATTTCAGGTTGTTGTGTGAATTAAGGCATGGGATTGACTTGCCTCCAGCCAAGAAGCTGAGCATCCCATATTTCCTTCTTCAGTCCCTAATTGAATGTGGTACAAAGTTAAATGAAGGGATCCCAGATCAGTTGGCCCATCATGGGCTCATCAAACTGTTGGTGGAAGATGCTTTACATACCTACACTGTCCCCATATCTTGGGAAATCTTCAGAAACATGTCCAGGGATGATAACATTAGAACTTTGGCCGAAAACATCACCCCATCCAGCAGTGAGGAGGGGGAGCTGTTGTGGGGAAAAATGCCTATGCAGGACGATCCTATCCACCTAAGGTGTGACAGTGCCTTAGCAACAAACAGAGACAACTATTCTGGTTTCTTCCTTTATGAAATGTGAAAGAGGAGAGATCAATGGACTTATCGGTGTCTTCCGTTTGTCCCTTGATCCAGATCCTCTTCTCTTTGGGTGTTCACAGCTACTTGCCTCCTCGCTCGTCCAAGAGAACAGCTACTTGATTCCTGCGAGATCACAAGAGAACAGCTACTTGCGACAAGAGAATAGCTACTTGTGACAAGAGAAGAACACAACACAAAGGCAAATATTCATATTCATAAATGACTCAGGATTAGAAGTAAATCAAATACACTAATGCAATCATACATCAAAGATACATCAGTATATAGGAGAGAACCAAGATAGCTTTATTGATAAATAACAAGGTTCAGGAAGAGATACAACCCAGAGGGCTCCAATCCAGCATCTCCTTCCCAGCAGAATGGAATTCCTATCTTCACCTCCCTTCAAAGAATTAAGCACCCAATGATTCCAGTCTCAAACCAACAACAATTCTTTGCAATAACAAAATTCCAGCCTCTGGATCTCATGGAGGAGAGATCCATATATAGATGTTTGGAGAGAGGATGAGTCAGCTTGAGATCTGACTAGTGTCCTCTCCCTCTGTCAGTTCTTGATTCCACTTGGAGGTTCTTGCTTCCACTTGGAGATTTGGAACCTCTTACTCATCACCAGTCAAATTCCCTGAGGCACGTGTCATTTTGGAAGCTTCCTGGGTTTTGACACCTTGAGGAATGAACTTGCCACATGTCCAATCTCGCTCAGCGCAGGTAGCCAGTGTTGGAGTTGACATTCAGCGCAGGTAGCCAGTGTAGCCATTGACATTCAGGGCAGATGGTCAGTGGAGCAGTTGACATGATCCTGAATTGACTTGTTTTTTAGCAGTTTCAGGTGGAGAACTTCTGTGAATTGCTGTGGTTAGTTAGCCTTGTTCTTCTAGGGGTAGGAACAACATGTTTAGGGACTTTGGATCCCTTAGATTATGGACATTTCATGCTCAATGCTGTAAGGCACAAAAATGTCTATAACAGTTGCCCCCTAAAGTATGAGGCCGTTTATCGGGTGAAATGCTTTATCCAGGAGGGTCCGAAGTTCATCCATTTGCTGGGAGGAGACCTGCAATAAGATACAATACAATACATTATTTTTCATACTGCTTTCATGATCTAGCTGAGGCGAGCATTCCCATGCTCAGCTTTATAAATTCATTTTTTGTACATAGAACAGACGATCGTTTGATGGTAGACTGATAATTTTGGTGAAATTATCATCCTTTGAGTAGGATGATCATCTGCTGCAATGATGTACATGTCAAATGTCTTTATCTTTCCTGAATATATATCGCAGCCCGAATGGATGAAACTAGATCCTGGGTCTTCAAACTCGTTCGATCTTCACTCTAAGTACAAGTCGATCCATGTGAGAATTGCGCTGAAGTCGAACATGGAAAGACATCGCTTGATTACAGGTCAATGATGTAAACCGTTAACAAGCGTGAGAGGAATCACCGATAATGATAATGACCCTCAAGGTACTGCAGTACAATTCACGTGGTGTGAATAAAGGACTTGGCATCGAACACCACGCAAAATCTTCTGGTCGAAGGTCATTGATGTATACCTGTCGCCGGAAGTGAGAAACTTGCCATTGAGGCATGCAAGCTTCAAAGTACTGAAGGGGTTGTTCCTAGATCAACTTCTTGGATAATGAGCTGATGTCGACAAGAAGTGATCCGTCAAAGGAGGGCCTTAATGAATCCCACATCAATGACACGGAACGGAGCTAATGATTTTAATGGAGGTGAAAACGATCTGTGACATATGATTCAGGGTGGCGGTCATGAATGGATGAAGGATAATGTATGGCAGTGGATGGGACCCGGTTGACTTTTTCTGAACTACTTCTCTTGAACATATGGCGACACTGATGCGATGGATCGATAGCATTACCCCAATTATGGATGGTATGGTGAGACCATGGTGATGTGACCGGTGAATGAAACAACCCAACCCGATTGTGGTACGGAGGAAAAGTGTCATGTTCAAGAGCGACTTGCTACCATCAAAGTTTTCTTTAGTTTCTCCCAATTTTTCCCCAGTCATTGCTGACCAGTACCTCTTTATTTTTGTCAAGCTTGAGGAGGATAACATATGCTTGTTCTATAACCTGCCCTTCGGGCAAGCCCATCGCTATGTTTTAACGAGCCTAGCGATAGTGAAACTCGTTCTCGTCTAAAGACAAGTTTGTCGCTATTTAGTGATTTTAACGAGTCTAACGACAAAGGCAACTCGGTCCTTTTCATTTTTAGAGAGTTTGAAAAGGTACGTAAAGTTAACTCCAAAATTCCTTTTTCGTCATCTAATCCCTTAAGTCCGAAAAAGTATAAAACAATACAGAAGGGATGAGTTTTCGATCGTTTTAACGAGCCGAATAAAACAAGCGCTCGATCTTTTTGTGCAATAATCCCTCAGGTCCAAAAAAGATTAAAATCTAGAGGAGGGATAGCACTTTCAGTCGCTTTAACGAGCTGGAAGGCCAAAACTCGGCAATCTTTTCATATTTTACGAGTCAGTTGAAAAGAGCTTAAAGAAGACTCGTCTTTTGAGGAACGAGTGATAAACAGGGTTAGCAGCTGATTCCAGGTACAGGTTGGAATTTTCCAATCATGGCAGTGTCACAAGGATGGCTAGGTGAAAATCACTCTTCGCAGCTGTTCCTCAAAATGGGTAAACAATCATATGGAGGTGAACGATCGGCCAAATGAAAAGTGGAGGTGACGGTGCAAACACGACCAAGGCTTTGATGGCTGATAAGGTTACATTCACAGTGGTTATTTACCGGGTGGTGCTTATGTTTATTTTTTAATGAGCATGAAGTCCGCGTTAAAACTGCTCAAACTTATGTTTATTTTTTAACAAGCATGAACTATGCGCTAAAACTGCTCGGTTTATGGTCAAACTTTGATTTTTTACCACAACTAGTTTTGCTCTTTTCAAAGATAGTACTGCATTCTCAATTGCTGCACCAAACTTGGTTAGAAATGAATAAAATTTATTTGAAAATGAGATTAAAACCCTAATATTTCGCTTTGAACTACGTAAAAAGCAATTAAAAAGTGTTTTTACCTCTCATTTTACCATTTCATTCGAACTTGGTTTGTTGGAGCTCTGGAGGTGCCTCTTCCCCCTTGATTTTCACCCGCTGATTTTGGGAGATTCTATGGATGATTCTTGGCGCCGTCTGGACCAGGTAGGAGCTAAACTGTAGCTCTTTCTTTTCATGGTTTCCTTTTTCAATTCTGTGCCTGTTTTCCTGTTCTCCTGAGCCCCTGGGGTTTTGTTAGGGCGCTCTGCCATCAACGCAGGCAGTCCATTCGAAACCTGCATTGAATGTCAAGCTGCATGAAGGCAGTTTGACCTTCAACGCAGGTGGGACACTAGCCAGTTGCGTTGAGCATAGAAAAACAGCTCTGTTGCACAGTTTTTGATGCAAATTTTGCCAGTTTCTCATCAAATCCAGGATCTTACTCTTTCTCTTGTTTGTTTTGCAGGGAATTTTGAGCAAAATGACCCTCACATGGCGAGAACGAGAACATGAAGAAGAGGACATGATTTCCCTCCATGACCCTGTCACGGTGAACGCGCTGCGGAACTGTGGCCTGCTGAAGTTCTTCCGTATCTCTAGTATGAGAGCACAGATCTGCTTACTGCAGTATATGCTTGATGCTTGGGATCCTATCAACCAAGTATTCCAGATTAGGGGCAAATCCATCCCCTTGACCATCGTAGACATTTACTTCTTGACTGGGTTGTCAAGGCGGGGTGCCCCCATTTCTTTGTCAGGTTCGGCCCGAGGGAATGACTCTGTGAGAGATTATGTCCGCCAGTATTGCAGGGAAGGTTCCCAGCCGAGAAGAGACGACAAGGTTGTTATCCGTGAGATTACTGACAGGTCTCTCAGGTCCATTCTGTATACTATTGGTAGAATGGCCGGTAGCACATCTCTTCATGTTGCCAACAGATCTTATGTGCAGCATGCCTTGGAGTGTCTCCAACCGAAAGTATTCAACTGGTGTGATGCAGTACTTCTTCAGATGAAAAGTCAGTTGAACAAGGTAAAGGACGGGAAGCTGAAGAACTTTGGTTTTGGTTCTATTCTGACTGCCTTTGCCTTGGAGAAAATACCACTGATGCAACCTCAGTATATCGCACTCGACTTGCCTTCTCCTACCGAGCCACGCATGCAGAGATGGGTTGATCACATGTCTAGGCATGCTGGTCAATCTCAGATTTCTTTCACTGATACCTTCTTCAGGTGGTTCGAGCGTCAGGAGATGGTCTATTCCGAGTATCCATACGTTGGTATGGATTTCCGAGGTGATCCGGACTTGGTACTGCCAGATGGTGATCAGTGGGGCGCTATTGGTAAAATCTTCGACCATATTACTGTTTACTGTTCTTATTTATAATGTCCTTGTGCTTTATTCTATCGAGACTTTAATCAAACTCATGTGTGCATGCAGATGTTGGTCTTGTTCGTCCAGCAATTCGCCCGAGAGCGCCAGTCGCTGCCCCAGCAGGAGAGACTGCTGGGAGGGTTATTCTCCGCGATCTTGACGTGACCGAGACCCTTACAGCTGTGCAGGAGCAGGTTGAGAGCCTTACTCTCGGCATTCCCGATGTGAGGATTGATGAGTTACCTTTACAGTTGCAGCGGCATACTACTGGTGTGCCTAGATGATGGACTCGTCTCTTGCGCATGATTGCACAGGCCGTGACGTGCTATCATGAGCATCACTAGGCTAGGGTGCCCCCTAGCATTTTTGAGTTTTTGGGTCATGCGACCGATTTTTGTCTTGGTTACAGAACATTATGTATGAACGATAAACAACTTTTATATATATATTTTGATTTTCGGGGTTTATTCTGGTTGAGTTATATGATCCACTTGTACAACACTGATGATGCATTTTTTTTTATAAATGTCGCAAATGTCTATCTAACACATAGTTTGCTAATGAGTCGGTTAATGTGTTTAAGTTCCTGGAAATATGTTGGTATTGAATTAAATCAAACTGTCTTTCCAAAATCTTAACCCTTAGAAACATGCGATAAATAGCTGGATTGCGGACAGAATATATACCATTGAGTTGTAGTATCACGAGTTGTGAGTCTAGCCTGACGATTAGTCGGCGTATACCATGGGTGATGGCATCAGAGAGGAGTTCTATCAACGCGCTATACTCAGCGATATTATTCGTTGATTTCCTAATGCACACACCTCTGAAACTCACTAACTCGCCGCTTGGATAAAAAATGGCCCAGGCCGCGGAGGACAGGTTTCGCGAACTACGACTCGCTCCGTCGGCATATCCCACACATGTCTCAGAAAGGTTCGACATCTGCAATAAATGTAAAAAGGTGGATTACTCGACCAAAACAAACACTTTAGCGAAAACAAAATACAACAAAAGCATACAGGTTACTATTTAAGCATAGTAACGCTTGAGGTACAACCCATTGCGGGGTTGCGCCAGTGGAATTCTGTCATAATCCATTAACTTGTAGGCTCCTTTTGCTAACACTCGTTTAACAATATAGGGACCCATCCATAAAGAATTAAATTTACCTGCTCCCAATTTATCGGATTCTTGGTCATAAAGCAAGACCAAGTCACCTTCCGAGAAGACACGGGGTTTGACATTTTTGTCGAACTGCGCCTTGACTCATTTCTTATGGGCTTCGTTAGCCAAAGCGGCGTCACAACGGGTTTCATCCAATTGGATTAGTTCCAAGAAACGGGCCTCTTCTTCTGAAGTTTCGGGGAGGAGGTCAATTGCGAGTTTAAGGGACAAAATTTCGCACTGGACTGGTAAGACTGCCTCCAGGCCATACACCAGTTGGAAAGGTGTGAACCCAGTCGCATTCTTTACCGATGTTCGGTAAGCCCACAAGGCTAAGTACAGGATTAGGTGCCACCTTCTTTTGTGAACTCTGATCATCCTTTGCAACATACGCTTCAAGACCTTGTTGATCGCTTCAACTTGTCCATTGGCTTGCGGATAATACAGGGTAGAGCTGTCGTGAGATAGCCATAGCTTGGTAGCTAATTCAACCATCATGTGATTACGAAAATGCGATCCATGATCTGTAACTATAGCCTGTGGTACGCCGAACCTGGCGACTACATGATTAAAAAAGAAAAGGGCAGCTGTTTCACCAGTGTTATCCAATGTAGGCATCGCCTCGGCCCATTTGGTAAAATAGTCAACAGCGACTATAATATACCCATGCCCCCCGGTCGAGGTGGGGTTACATTGCATGAAATCGATGCCCCATTTGGCGAAAGGCCCAACAGCAACTATTGGCTGTAAAGGTGCGGGTGGTCTTCTAGTTTTGCTATCAAAAATTTGACAAGCGTGGCAACTTCTGACTGCGATTATGCAATCTTTGAACATGGTTGGCCAGAAGTATCCTGCTCGTAAGATTTTTTGTGCTGTTGCATATCCAGATTGATGCCCCCCACACGCGCCTGAATGACACTCATTCAGGGCTTTTTCGGCCTCCTCATGGGTAAGGCACCTCCTCAGAACTGTATCGATACCACGATGGTAAAGCGTATCACCGACGATCATGTAGTCTTTAGCTTGGTATCGTATACGTTTCTGTTCAGAGTGAGAGGTGTTAGGCCTGAATTTTTGGGTTTGGAGATAAATTTTGATATCTCCATACCACTCATTGCTTGCAAATATCAGAAACAAACTCTCGTCCACGATTGATTCTTCGGATGTTTCATCGTTGGACGACGATGGGAGATCGCATAATAATTCTGCGAAAACTAGAGCTTTCTTTGATTTGGATTTTACAAATTCCAGATCAAACTCTTGAAGGATCACTATCCATTTTGAATATTTTCCCCCCAGCAACTGTCGCGACAGTATATAAGTCATGGGGTTGCAATCTGATAAAATGGTAGTTTTCCGAAAGAGGACATAATGTCGAAATCTTTGAATCACTTGAACAGCTACAAGCGCTAGTTTTTCAACATAAGAATATTTTCTTTCTGTATCATTTAAGTTCTTACTTAAATAATATATAGGATGTTCAATTCCATCGACTTCTTGAACTAAAACCATCGCAATGGTTGTATCTGCTGCAGCCAGATACAGGTTAAAATCTCTTTGATAGTCTGGGGCATACATTAATGATGCTTTTACTAGAGAATCTTTCAGAGTATCAAAGGAAGCTTGCGCTACTTGATCCCAGACAAAAGGTACATCCTTTTTCAAAAGACGGGTATAACCTTTAGCAAGTTCCGCGTAATTTGGAATGAACCTCCTCAGAAAGTTTGCTTTCCCTTGGAGTTTCTGAATCTGAAGCAAATTTGAAGGTGGAGGCAAATTAATGATTGCCTGAACCTTGCAAGGTTCGAGACGAATCCCATCCTTGGAGACTACAAAGCCAAGTAAACGACCAGAACTGACGCAAAACACACATTTATGTGGATTGAGTCTTATCTTGTAGTGTCGGCAATGTAGAAATATCGCTCTTAAATGCTGCGGATGATCAGTCCGCTTTTGCGAATGAGTCAGAAGGTCGTCGAGATATGGTTGAATGATGTTCTTGATGTCATGGAAGGCATAATTCATTGCCATCTGAAACGTCGCCCCTGCGTTCTTTAAACCAAAGGGTAATTTTCGATAAGCGAATGTGCGCCACGGACAAATGAATGCAGTCTTTGACTGGTCCTGTGGGCGGATATTTATTTGATTATACCCGGAAAATCCATCCATAAATGAAAAGATTTCACATCCGGCGCATTCATCAATTATCTGGTCGATGAAGGGTGTAGGGTAGTTGTCCTTCGGACAAGCTTGGTTTACATCCCTATAGTCGACACACACTCTAATTGTCCCTTGTTTCTTCATAACAGGGACAATATTTGATACCCAATCGGTTAGAGGAACCAGGTAGATGAAACCAGCATGGAGAAGCTTTTCAACTTCTGCTTTAATGGCAGCGGCTTTGTTGGGGTGCACCTGCCGAAGCCGTTGTCTTACTGGTTTGACATCAGGATACATCTTAATTTCATGTTCAACAATACTCGAGTCAATGCCTGGCATTTCATCATATGACCAAGCAAAGACATCTCTGAATTCGCGGAAAAGAGCGTTATATATTTCAAGTTCTGAAGGAGAACATCCTTTGCCGACATAAATATTCTCTACAACATTTGTTTTAGTCGAGATATTTATGGCTATAGTCTCTTCAATATTGGATAAGTTTCGCTCGGAATCCACCGTGTTTACAGTATTTGATAGGAATTCAAAAACTGAAGGGTGATAAAGGTCATGTTGAGTATCTTCTTCATATTCTGGAAGAAGGGAACGATGGTGGTGATCATTCCATGGTGCCCCCTCAATCAACATTGATTGTAGGATTCCTTCGTCAGTTCCATGCACTTTCGACCAAGGATCTAACGGGGTACCATATTCCCTAGACCTATCTACCCAAACGCTTGACGAGCGTTGATTCGGGTTCGCCTCCCATGCCTGGAACATTGATTGCTACAATATTTCTATAGGGCTTGGGGGAAAAACCATTGCATGATCCATGTCTTCATTTTCTGCGACCTTCGTGGAAGATATCATGTTGCAGGTTGCTACTAACACTATATTTCCTATATAGATGGGAGGCGGAAGCGCGAAAGTTCCCATCAATGTGGGGTCTTTCAGTAGGCCTACTCCGATATCTTGAAGCGAATGGTTGCTCTCATGGATCATGGGAATGCTTCCTGTAACTTGTGAACCATTAGGGAGGAAGTTCTGTTGGTCGACGACCGTAATCCCTCCTTGAAAAGGGAATGCAATCTTCCTAAAATAAGTCGACACTACAGCCGCCATGGCATATATCCATGGTCTTCCCAGTAGGATGTTATAGTCTAGATTTCCATCAATGACTTCAACATCTATTTCTACTGTTTTTCCTCCTAGTTCAATCTTCAAGTTATTTAGGATTCCGTACGGGGTGTACGTCCTTCCGTCGAATGCTTTTAGTGTTGTCGAAGATCGTGACAAGGTTGGAGATCCTAGAGTTTTCCAGCAACTCATCGACATGATACATGTAGATGCCCCCTCATCAATAATCGTTCGGTGAACAGTTTTGTTGAGGGCTTTCACTTGAATAAGGAAAGCTAGTTGAGCTGGTAACTGAGGATCGTATCCTTTGTGGTCGAAGGATACAAGATTGGAATCCTTGGGATCAACCCCACCAATAGCCGATAACAAAGCATGCCTTTGGGATGGGCAATTTTGTAGTACCTCAAGAGTCGACATAGCGGATGGCGATTGGGCCAAATCTTCCACTATGTTATAATGCTGCGCCGCTCTGGCGCGAGGATTAAATGTCGACTTGTGTACTACTCCCTTCGGCGGTTTTATTGTTAATTCAGGAATGATGGGCGGTACAACTTCTGTCGAAGTTGTTGTCGAACTACTTGGTTGATCTTTACCTTTGTCGTTCGACAGCGGAGGATTCCCGTAATCTTTGTTCCTTGTCGAAATCAAAGCATCATTTTGTTGCTTGGAGATCGACAATATTAGCACTTGCGACGGGGAAGCATTTCCACTATCAACCAGATTTTGACCTGGATTGGGAAACGGATCAGTTAACATAGCTGAGGTTTACGAACTTTTGAAGAACCTTTTAAGCTCAGCTTTGTATGGACAATCTTGTGTCCAATGATCCTCATCACATATAAAACATGGAATTTTTGGTTTCCCTTTCTTAGGAGGGCTTGAAGAAGTTTTTCCAAGGGATGACTCACCCTGTTTCTTCTTCTTCCCTTTGTTTTGCTTCTTCTTGCTTCCTGGTTGATTGGGTTCTTTGCCTTTATCTGCTGATATGGCATTTACTTCCGAAGCAAGAATTTCTTGATTTGCATTTTGATCTGAAGTCTTATGGGCTTTCTTAGATGAAGCCTTTGTCGACTTTGTGTTCGCTGTGCCAATTACACCGTCGCCGGCATGAGAGTCACTATTTGATTTAGGAGGAGGAGGAATTGAGAATTCCGGTCTAGGGGCGTCAGGTATTTTGTCGTAGAGCGTGCCAGACTGAGTGTAAACCAAGTCTAGATATTGTGCACGAGCAATAACTTGCTCCTCTGTTACGACTCCCCCCTTGGCCACATCTTCCGTTATGGCAGGAAGTAACGACTTGATAAACCACTCAGCTAATAGCTGATCGGGAACGTAAGTCTTCACCATCCTACGACGACGATGCCACTCATGTATATGATCGGATATATGAGTTGTCGTCGTCTGCTTGAAGTTGGTTAATATTTCCGTTCCCGTTTCATACCTTATCGGTAATTGAAAATGGGTTAAGAAAGTCGTGGCTAGGGAACTGAAATTGTCGAAAGAGGCTCTAGGTAATTCAATATACCATTTAGCCGCTGGACCTATCAATGTCCTCTGAAAAAGGCGAAGCCTTATCGAATCATCGTTCAGGGTGTTCGACGAACACCACAGATGAAAAGTCATGACGTGATTCGACGGGTCTTCGCCAGGATTTCCGTTGAATTTAGGAATGTCCGATGGAAGTTTGTGAGGAATCGCTGGCCACCAAGGGGCGTAAGCAATTGGATCGTTCGTTAATCAGTGTAAATCCGGTAATTCTAAAGTTGCCACGAATGGTAACTGTTGATTCAGGTTAGGTGAGGCGTACCCAGGATACGATGGAATCGCCTGAACAGTTGGTCTTTGCATACCAGCATAATGTAATTGATGTTGGTATGACTGATACGGTTGGTGGACTTGACCACTGTAAAGCGGTTGGTTTTGACCGTTTTGAATATACGGTTGTCCACTGTTCGCAAAGATCTGCTGCTCAGAACCTTGGTACACTTGCTGGAACTGTGGTTGTTGGTATTGCACCAGCCACGGTTGTGAAGCCATGCTCTGCTGCGCTATACTAACCGGCGGACCAAGATGTGGGGTAATTGTACCTGTTTGGACCTATGTCGCCCCACCAGTTGGCGATTGTGGTTGTGTCACAGGGTCAAGGGGTTGTTGCATTACAACCTGAGAAATCTGAGGTTGACACACGACAGGCATCATTTGAACTTGCGACACTGTTACAATAGCTGGCGTTGTCGGGATGTTTGACACAGGTACACATTGTTGCATAGAATACACAACTCTTAGCTGTTGGGGTAGCATAGGTACCCAACCACTTGTCGTAACTCCAGTATAACCTGAATATTGTTGAGAACTGCCGTATGGATATCCTCTCGAAGGAGGTAATGAAAGGGCATACTGCCCCCCATACGGTAGCAACCCAGAACTCAAGGGGATTGTTTGCCCTTGGGGACTGGATGGCCCAAATTGACCTCCATAGGGATCAATTTGTCGAGTCTCAACATAAGAGTTACCGGATATTACTCCGAAGGAACAAACTGGAACAGACCACACTGTCGAAATAGTCCCTGGGTGGACTCCTTCTTGCGGTTGCGAGCTAGTTGGGACAGATGGTACACCGGCAAACATCGTCAGAGTTACGGCAGGGAGTTCTGCTGTCACTGTGTCCTTTGACACAGTCCTAGATGTCGACGGTTGCTCAGACATTTTGAGTCTATCCAATAGATTGCCTAGTGATTCTACAGGAACTTCCACTAGTGATGGACTAACTTCTGATGTAGAAGGAAATAGAGTGACCCCTACTCCAAAATGGGTTGGAGTACTTGCTTGCGGATTATCTACAATTTCCTCTATCGCAATTAGACCAGGTGGAAGAGGAAGACCGTCAGGTCCGTAAAATATTTCTGGTGCCGAAGAAGGGGTTGAATCGACAGCGACAGTTGTTTGAGGAACAATACTCTCTGGACCAGTTACAGATGGAACTGGTTCAGTAACACAAGTATTTGTTCTTAGACCAGGATTAGTGTCACTGTCTCACTGTGGCTGTTGAACTTCTTCAATAGAGGCAGGGTTTCCAGAAATGTTTGGAGTAACCGGAATCTCAGATGTTGTTGGAACACTTGTTCTAAATTTGATAGAAGATTTTGAACCGGTTAAACGAGTTCGCTTTGTCCGTACTGTTTTCGATTCTGGAGACAAAGACGGTTGACTCGTAAGCCTCCGCGAACGACGAGGATTCAATTGACTTTCTTCCACAATTGCGGATTACTTGATCAACTAAAATACAAAAGGGGAAAGTGTGTTTCCGAATTGAATGAATCTTTTAGACGCTTTAGACACAACTTGCTTTTTCACTTTTAAAGAGTCGAGAAAAAGCTAAAGATGACTCTAGTCTCCTTCGATGTTTTAACGAGCCCGAAGTGACAAATGCTCGGATGGAATTTTTCTGTTATAGAGTCTAAAAAAGGCCAAAAGAAACTGCTCTGGAGTTCTAGGCAGAGGGTGTGCCAAACTTTTCGCAAAACCGCAGAATACTTTTTAGGGTACGGGCGGTCGATCTTCGTGAATGCTGTGTTCACTGCATTGCGATCAGTAGGGTGGCCAACACGGCTTCCTAAGGATAAAGGATATATGCCTATAGGGGTTTCCCAATATATACGCGACGGTACGTGGGAGCACAATCCGTACTAGCGCTATCGTCCCTCAGGAGGAATCACCCACCTTCCACGAGATCGACAGTCACTAGGCTTAACGACGCCGGAACACGTCTCTAGGCTAGACCTCTATGTTGTGCGTTATGTTGCAAAGCGTTATTAGGTTCATTCAGTTTATTTTAAGTTGATCTTTTTAGAAGTTTGCCTTTCAAGGTTCACCACGAGATGTATGATACAAATTCCTAAATGCAGTCTAAAGATGATAAGCAAGCTTTATATCTTTTCAACTTTGAAAATCCTAGCTACTAAGGGAAAAGAAAGACACCATCTTTTCTCAAAGAGAAATCAGCACACTCTAATGCACTGTTCCTAAATCAAGCATGCAAACTTATCAAAATGCAAATGCACAATGTAGGTGTTTGTTTTCCGCTTTCTTAGTATTGATGCCTACAAAGAAAGCTTTTTGTACAACTTTGAATTTGCTTTTAAATGACAAATACAAACAAGTTTACTTTTTTCGAAATCAACAAGGGTAGAAGAGATTACAACACTTTGCGATTTTCGAAATGAATAGCTTGTTTCGACACTAAAAAGAGACAAACTCAAACCAATAAGCAAAAGTAAATGTATAATCAACTGTAAACAACCAATGAACTCTCTCCTAAGATCACAATCAACAGATCTGAATCAAGGGCTACAGGATGATTATTTCACTCATGCAAAGGAAAACTGTAAATGATGCCACAAACACATAAAAACACTCACAGTATTTTTGTACAAAAGGAGGCGGAATTTAAGCAGAGAAAAGGAGTTATCAGACTAGTACCTATGCTGGTTACAGGTTGCAAAAAACAGAGATCAAAACAGGGCAACAGAGAGCAGAGAACCCCAGCTACACAAGGCAAGACTGGTTCAGCGCAACCTCAACACTGTGGTTTTGACATTCAACACAGGTAGCCTTCACGGGAACTGCATTGAAATGCAAAATGCCTTCACAGCAGTTGCGCTGAAGGAGAAACTCTCGTTTCTTACTGGGTTCTGGGTCACAGATTGCTCAAAAATCAACAGTTTCAGGCCAAATCAGAAACACAAGCAAGGTATAATCAAAGGGATGCTTTGAGAGGGTACTAAGATCTATCACAAAGGATCATCAAATCATTTGTGAGTCCATTGTTCAGATCATAGACAAAATCCAGTGAAGGATCAAGGTAGCAACTGTCTACTTTGCAACTGAGAATAGCAGAAGCAGTTCGATTGTTGCTGTTGAGTCTATGAGGTAAACAATGATAGAAACACAAATAAAATGACTAAAACAAATCTCCCCAGCGGAGTCGCCAATTTGTTGTGGGGAAAAATGCCTATGCAGGACGATCCTATCCACCTAAGGTGTGACAGTGCCTTAGCAACAAACAGAGACAGCTATTCTGGTTTCTTCCTTTATGAAATGTGAAAGAGGAGAGATCAATGGACTTACCGGTGTCTTCCGTTTGTCCCTCGATCCAGATCCTCTTCTCTTTGGGTGTTCACAGCTACTTGCCTCCTCGCTCGTCCAAGAGAACAGCTACTTGATTCCTGCGAGATCACAAGAGAACAACTACTTGCGACAAGAGAACAGCTACTTGTGACAAGAGAAGAACACAACACAAAGGCAAATATTCATATTCATAAATGATTTAGGATTAGAAGTAAATCAAATACACTAATGCAATCTTACATCAAAGATACATCAGTATATAGGAGAGAACCAAGATAGCTTTATTGATAAATAACAAGGTTCAGGAAGAGATACAACCCAGAGGGCTCCAATCCAGCATCTCCTTCCTAGCAGAATGGAATTCCTATCTTCACCTCCCTTCAAAGCATTAAGCACCCAATGATTCCAGTCTCAAACCAACAGCAATTCTTTGCAATAACAAAATTCCAGCCTCTGGATCTCATGGAGGAGAGATCCATATATAGATGTTTGGAGAGAGGATGAGTCAGCTTGAGATCTGACTAGTGTCCTCTCCCTCTGTCAGTTCTTGATTCCACTTGGAGGTTCTTGCTTCCACTTGGAGATTTTGGAACCTCTTACTCATCACAAGTCGAATTCCCTGAGGCACGTGTCATTTTGGAAGCTTCCTGGGTTTTGACACCTTGAGGAATGAACTTGCCACATGTCCAATCTCGCTCAGCGCAGGTAGCTAGTGTTGGAGTTGACATTCAGCGCAGGTAGCCAGTGTAGCCATTGACATTCAGGGCAGATGGTCAGTGGAGCAGTTGACATGATCCTGAATTGACTTGTTTTTGAGCAGTTTCAGGTGGAGAACTTCTGTGAATTGCTGTGGTTAGTTAGCCTTGTTCTTCTAGGGGTAGGAACAACATGTTTAGGGACTTTGGATCCCTTAGATTATGGACATTTCATGCTCAATGCTGTAAGGAACAAAAATGTCTATAACAGGAGCACACTGAAGAAATTGAGAAGAACAATGATGAGGGAAGCATGGGAAAAACAGAAAGGAAAAGAAGAATTTGGCAAGACTGTTGGGCCTAAAATAGAGGAAGAAACAACAGTAAAAACACCAAGGAAAAAGAGGATACAGAGTAGAAAGGAAAAGGCTGAGAAAGCCCAAATGAAGGTTGCCACAGCCAAAGCAGGCACACAGAAAGAAAAGGGACAGACACACCCTGAGATATCAGTCATATAGATAGAAACAGTGGACACAGAGATTTCTACAAGAAGCAAAGAAAAAGAATAGCTGGAAGAGAAATCCCCTGAGACATTGGTAAGGGAGGCAGCAGTTGTGCACATATCTATAAGAAACTTTAGCCAAGTTAAAAGAGACTGAGAAATTGGAGGCGAAAGTAGATAAACAATCACAAGGGGAGAGAAAAACTGAAGAAATATCTGAACCTACGCCTCAGCCTAGCTTGGGCTCATATTACAATCTGTTAGAGGGTGGGAAAATCATCCCACAGAAATTTGTTGTGCCACTCTTCTTTGCATTGGAACAAGAGAGGATCAGAACACACACATGGATGAAAATTTCCAAATCTAAGGGAATTGAGGACATAGGCCACATGGAGGAGAAGTTAAAAGAATTAAGAGGAGAACTGGCCATGGTAAGGCATGTAGAAAGTTGCAAAAGAGCCCAGCTGTAGGAGGAGAATGAGCTGCTGAAAAAACAATTGTAGCTACAGGAAGTCCACAAGGAAGGTAGGCTGTCCATTTTGGGAGGGCAACAGTAGCAAGAAGGACCTCTAGCAGACAAGGACACAACTGAGAAACAACAAAAGGAGGAAGAGCTACAAGCTAATGTGGAGATGCTCACAAAACTGTTGCAAGAACAGGTGTCTCAGGTAGTAGAAAAGATACATGGTTTAAAACAACAGTTGCAAGAAAAAGACGCCCAAATGGCCTGCATGGCCAACTGGACAGTAGAAGCCTTACAATGTAGGCAACCTGCTAACTCATATGCCTTATATCTTAAAGATCAATGGTTACAATTTCAAATTAACACATTGGCCCAAAGGGGCACCATTCCATTTCAGAATTACCATCAGTTTATGGACTTGTGTGACAGTAGCTCAGCAGAAGATAAGGCCAAGTTATCAGAATTCTATTTACACAACTTGGCCCTTCCAAACATGAATCTGTGGGACCCCAATGCTACATTGGGAGATGTGCAACTCATGGCCATGGCCTCTTGGTTAAACCATGAGGAAAAGAGGGCAACAGAGATTCAGAATGTTATGAACAGGGAGCTAAGTGAGCCACTCATGATTAGAGCAGAACCAGAAGATCCCTCAGCTTTACTGTATGCCCATCAGCACCTTGCCAACAACCTGCAGGTTCTCCCAGACTACATTGAAAAGCAAGCTCAGGCCATTGCTCACTTTGAGGACATGGAGAGACTGTTGGGTGATAACTGCATTCATGCTTGCACAAGGAGATGGAACACATTGTCCCACAGTCTAAAAATCAGAGAGTACCACTCCCCAACAAGGATGAGGGAGGCCTTGGCAAGAGTACCACTTTATAAACAGTCAATGCAAACTCTGTAGGCCAACTGGATCAGCCTAAAGTTCAATCCTCCATTGCTTTTGGGACTGTTGGAAGGGGTCAAAGAAGAAGAAGAGCACAGGCAATGGGAGGAAGTAGAGAGAAAAGTAGGGTTCCATGACCGAGAAGAGGACATCACCTCAGAAGCCTAGGATGTCAGAGAGGTAGTCAAAGAAATCAAAGATGATGAGTTGGATTAGTTGCTCGGAGGATGAGCAACACATTCAGCAGGGGGGTGATAATGAGCCCCAAAAATGGGTAACTTATTGGGCTCATTTTTCCTATTATTCTCGATTAATCCACCATTATTCATAGTTTTATGCATGCTTTTGAATATATTTATGTTAATTGAATGAATGAGAATAGTCACTTGACCACAAAGTCTAATACATGCTTATTGCAGATTTTTGGACATCTTTTGGACCAAGGTCAAGCATTTATGAGCCAGTTGACAGCCAAATACGAGGGAACAAGGCTGAGGATTGGTAGGAAGGGTGTCTCCTGCACTAAATGACCCCTTCCTCGAGTTCTCCACCATCAGCTCGGAGTTCAACAGCCCACCAAAGATGATTTCCAGGGGTAGCCGAGTAGATTTTGTGAAGTGGCTGATTAACTACAGTTTTGAGCAGCCAAGCCCCTCAAGTTAAGGAGGGCTATTGGGGGTCCTAGTGGTGCATAAGTAGGAAGGCTTCAAGCCTTGGTAGTTTAGCTCTTGAATAGTTGTTTTTCGCACTTTGGTGCTGCTCTACCTTTCAACTCATTTTCGAGCTCTTGCTGTAAACATTTTTGTGACATGATTATTTTTTGAGTAATGGAGATAAATTTCACTTTGCACTAGCTCTGAGTTTTCATAGGAGGCTGTAGCTCTTGGGGTTGGGCCCAACCCAAGTGCCAGTACCTCCTTTGTGTACTTTTATGTGTCTTTGCTGCATTCATAGAATAATTTATGTTATTTAGGTTAGGATCTTGCTTTGTTACTTAGGTTGCTTTTGATGATTAAAATAGCTTTTCATGCTTCAGGTTGATCTGACAGTTTGGTAACAGAAAATATCTACAAAAAGGCCATCAAGCAATCCTTGATCTCACCTCTCCCTCCCTGGGACCATGAGCTGAGACTAAGGCATATTTGTTGCCACAAAACACTGTTTTTGCCTTTCCATGCAATTGCTAGTGTTAGATTTCTAGTTGGAAAAGTTGGTACCAGTTGTACTTGCATGCTTAGAATTTTTCTTGCTTAGTTTCCATAGTTACTTTGCATGATTTCCTGTCTATAACCTTCTGCTCATCATGTTTCTAGTTTTTAGGTCAGATTAGGTCAAAATAGATAGATCTCTGGTCTTTCTCGTCTTTGTGCGATCAGTTTCAGAAAATAGTGTGCAGAACACCTGTAATACATCCCTGCCCATCCTTCCTTCATCATACAGCCTACTTCAACCCCTAATTCCATATTCCTTCCCTTCATTCACCACACTTTTCCAATTTGACCTAATTTCTACATTTTTTTGCAACATTGCTCCCTCCATCCTTGAACAAATCCAACCACCTTCATCACTCCTTAGCTTCATTTACCAGATCCTAGACCCCTTCAAACCCTCATCCATCCTCCATTCCCACTTTCCTACTACTTTTCCTCCATCAACCCTCTAGAATCCTCTTTCAGCTCTTCCTGTAGAACTTCCTGTAGAACATCTTGTACAACCCCTGCAGACTTCCTGTAGAAGTTCACGTGAGTAGTTTTTTGAGATCTGATCACTGTGAAACTCTCTAGAAGGGTGATAGGGACCCCTTAGGCCCTATTCTCACCTTCTCCACCTCCTGCAAGTGCCCATTCCATTTCCTTCCGCCAGTCAACATCTGCACAGTAAAACAAACAGTTAAAGCACATGCATAATAATTCTGCAAGATTACTCAAAAATAAAAAAAATATGTTTTTTCTAGATTTTACTTTAGAAGTAGCTTAGTCACATGCATTTTACCTTTCAAAGAATTAATGGCATCCATATCAGCAAATTTCATCTCTTTTCTTGCACCAGTAGGGTTAGTCGGTAAAACTAGGGTTTGCATTTCCTTTCAGCTTTCATCTCCTTTCTGCAAGTAGACTAGCCTCTTTTGAGTTAGCTTTCATCCATCACAGTTAAAAGCTTCTTCTAAGAGCTCATAGAAGTTGGCTTAAGCTCCTAGCAGACTTGTTCATATAGCACCGTCGCTTCCAAGTTTGTTACGAACTACCAGGTTGATAAAAGTAAAGAAGGGACTCCCAAGAGTTGCAGAATCATGGCTGCAATACTGGAGCCCACCAATAATCATGGTGGTTTTCCAAACAGTAAAAATCCCAAATGAATTTGAACAAGGAAAACCAAAAGATTAAATGTAACTAGAGTAAAAACTATTGTCAACAACAGTGATAGATTTGAACCAAAATCCATGTCCACTATAGATCAAGCACATGAATGGAGAATTAAAATCATAGGATGGAGTTGAGGATTTATAGATAATGAATTTATGACTAGAAATGGCATGGATCTTCTGTAGGTTGAATAACATAACCAAATGTATACAACTCAAAAGAAAAACAAGTCTCGAATGAGTGAAATAACACAATATTACCTTGCATTCCTACAAGTGGAATGTGTCACATGATACCCATGGAGATAGGTCACAAGTGACTGTCGGCATGGTAGTTCCAACATATGCAACCAATAAGCTTCCAACAACATAATAATGTTAACACCAAAACCTTCATAATCCCATGACTATGTAGGATTAAGGTGGAAGGGACCAAAACAAACCACTAATATACATATCCATAACATAACCAAATGTAATTCCCTAATGTGCACCAAAACAATGACAAATAATCATATCATTGCACCATAAGGATCACATCACATATCCATATCAAATGCACCACAACAAACATATAATATAACCATATCAAATGCCTTCCAAATGAATGTATACTATAAATACACCAAAAGTCCACCAAAAATTATATCATAGCACTTAATGCAACTTAAATAATCATAGTAAAATATATATAGTTATGCTAAGTGTTGAGTCCATCAAGGTGTTTCAAGTCATGTATTTGAAACCTTTCAACATAATCCCCTTAAAACAAGTTCATCCACTTCATATCTTTTATAAATATAATTTATTCCATAAACCATTCACCAATATAGCATCAATGTTTTGATGATAGCAACAAGAATAGATATGTAGTTAAGATGTGGCCACTTGAAACTTTCAACGATATACATGTAGCCAAATTCAATTTTTCTTCTCAAATCGTCAACATTCATATCATGAGGAAATAATGGATGCAATCTGTTGTAAAAAAATCTTTTTTGTACTCCCACTTTCGATCATGGTAGAAAAACACAAGGTTACAAGATAATAGAAACAGTATTCTTATGGTCAGATAAAGAGTAATCAGGCATAAGAGAGGTAAGGATTTTATAACTTACTAAAAAATTTCAAAAAATTTGAAGCGAATGTCAACATTGGGTGAATCCACAAGGAAATATAGGTGATTATATTATACTCAAAATCTGTGGTTTCACATAATAGAAGGAAAAATAAATATAAAGAAACCTGGTATCCCCCCTCCCAACGCTCTCACTAAGAGTAGAAGAGATACACTCACCTATAAAATTTTCACCTCAAGACTAAAGTATTTAAGGGAAACCTTTTCCTAGAGAATTAGGAGTCATTTATCATTATCTTGTTGGATTAAGGATAAGTCATCGTTGATACTTATGCATAAATTCAATATGATACCAGACACTTAGCTAGAGCCTTATTGTTTTTACTTTCTGAGTAGACTACAATGAAGCAAAGAAAATGCATTTTTCTATACAAATATTTTCAAAAGATGTACATCTGACATTATTTAAATAATTAACAATAGATTTAGTACACAATGACAAGACAATAAAATGAAATAAAGGAAAATTCAAATTACAACAATCAAACAAAATAACATAAATCAAAGGAAACCAAAGACCAAAGAAAGATCAAGGTTGAACCGATCCTAAAAAAGGATAAGTAAAGTGTTTAATGTGAGTACCATTTATAGGGTACCATCGTAACTTGTCATCATCATATTTCAGTAGGTAAAAATTAGTTCCAAACTTACCAATGATTTCATAGGGGCCAATCCAAGGTTTCGAAAACTTCGTGTGCTTTCCCTTATCAACATGTGCATAATCCAATAGCAAGACCTTTTGGCCTACTTCAAAGGTAGTGAACTTAGACTTTTGTTCATGATATTTGTTTTCGATTTTTATTCCTTTTCTCGATTTGATTTTTTGTTGCAATTGTTTTTTCCTTAGGAGCTACCAGTATGACACATGCTAATTAAATTAGATTCTTTGAATTCTTCATCCTGAAAGGCTAAACGAAATGAAGATAATTGTAATTCAACATGCATAAAAACTTCTTGACCATAAAGTAGCTGAAATTTTTTCACACCAGTGCTAACCTTAGTAGTGGTCATGTCTTCCCATAGGGCATAAGGAAGTAGAAGACGCCACTATATAGGGTTTTCACTAGAATTTTTATTCAGGATTCAGATCAAATTATTTCTAGATTCATCTAATCCATTGCCTTGAGGATAATAAGAATATGAAAAGGTATGTTTGATACCAAACTTATTACAAAAGAGAGAAAATTTACTTGAGATAAATCCAAGTCATGACACAATGTTAATGGGTGTGCCAAACCTGGGAAGTAAATATTCTTCAAAGAATTGAATTAATTGATCCTCAGACCATTTGGTAAAGTAGATTGTGGTAGTTAAAATAAAAGTGTGCCCAACATAAGAGGGTGTATTGATTTAACCTATGAAGACAAGGTCCCATTTGGTGATGGGACAAGTTGATATGATAGGTTCAAGAGGCATAATAGAATATTGTAACCTTCTAGCCACACGTTGACATTGACCACATGATTTAATGAATTTAAAACCATCTCGAAAAAGGTGAGGCCAAAAGTACCCAGTTCACATAATTTTATATGTGGTGGCCATGGCAGCAAAGTGGCCTCTGACATGCTTAGTTTGTTTTGATGAACAATGTATTGATTTCAGGATTTGATTTGATTATTTTTCAATAACATATCATAAAAGCATGCCATATAGATATTTTATGAATAAAAAATTACCTTAAAAAGTGTACTTAGAAGCATCCAAGAACAATTTTCTTCTCTAAATATGGTTCATTCTTTTTTGGATAATTTTGATGTTTTAGATAAAAACTAATATTAAAATACCAAGGATGTTCATAAAGTTATGATTCTTCACCACGAACAAAAATCATTTCAATGAAACATTCATTTTTTGATTCAACTTCTTTGGTATGATTGAGATCTTCTGCCAAATGACGAGCTTAATCCTTTCCCTTAATGGTATTCATTGTAGTTATTGTGAGATCATGTTCTTGAATCTTAGTCGACAAATGTGCCAACTTACGAGACATTAGATTTTAAGACAAGAGAAATTAGATGGCTCGGAGTGGGGTCCTAACTTCGTTATGCTTTCCAAGGATTAGGTGTCTAAACTTCTCGATATATTTTACTAAAGAGTATGCATGTTTTTCAATAAAAAATTACTTTATAGCATCATTAGAGAATCTCTCACATGTGAATTCTACAGTTTGTTCTAAACCTTTATAATTTTGTTGCATTAAGATGGCATAAACTGCCTCTTCTGAAGAATTAGTATAAATGATGAAGCATTTAGTAAAATTACAAGTAGCTAAGATAGGAGTTGTAGAGATAACATCCTTGATCTATTGGAAGGCCTATTGAGAAGAATAATTCCAATTAAATATTTGATCACTTTTTAACATAGGGTGAATATGCTTAATGATCTTTCCAAAGTTGGGAATGAATCTTTGTACAAAAATTAATTTTCCCGTAAATTATTGAATATATTTCTTAGATGAAGGGGAGAAAGTACTTGGATAACCAACTGCTCACTCAGGATCTATGTTGATCCCATAACATGACACAATTTGTCCAAGCAAATTACCTGATTTTATGCCAAAAATATATTTAGCGGGGTTCAAAGTGTTAGACCCCTATAATACTAGTTTAGCCCCCATATTGTTATTGTTTTACTCCATAAAATCCCACTATTGTTATTTTTGTGCTCTTACATTATTATTGTTATGTAGGCCCCAATTATATTGTGACGCCTTAGACTCCTATATATACCAAGGAGATCTTGTCATTTGAATCATCCAAGAATTGTTCATTTATGTGATGTAAAAGGAGGTTTCCCCCTCAAATATGCTTATTTTCAAGTCGTTGAACTATCCTTTTTTTTTCTATGATTTGATTACATAACATTTGGTATCAGAGCTTTGGATCCTCGGGTTTTGCTACTTCAAATAGGCCATCTTGGAATTTTCACTATAACATTTTTTCTACTAGGCTTATGAAGCTGAAATTTATACCAAATGGAGTCGAAATATTGATGAACATGGTGTAAGAATTTTAAAGCTTTGTTCGCTATATTTTTGGAGATATGGTCTAAAAAAGTTAGCATTTATGTATGCTCCATAATTCATTCTAAAATAGGAATTCCAATGAAAATAGTCATAACCTTCTCTTCATGAATTATATTTGAATTTCGTAAAAAGTGGCTAAAATTTCATGGAATTTAGTTTCTCGTATATCATTTCCAAGGCTGAAGATTGAAACAATGACATGTGGCATTCCATACAAGTTTGATATACTAAACTAGTCCATAATCCGGCCATCGTGGGAGATTGGGCATAAATTTACCTTGAATAATCCAATGTCAATAGAACTTATGGTGTTGGAAAGAAGACTCATAGGGATACTACAAGAATACATTTTAGGCCTTGGAGAGATAAAATTACAAAGATACAATAGTTTCAAGATTGAGCTCCTAAAAGAAAGAAAAAGGTGTGTATTTTTTTAAAATTTGCATAAATTTTATTTGAAAAATCAATTTGAAGTGTTTCAAAAGGCATATTGACACATAAATATCATAATTTGGTCCCAGTATGTCTTAAAATAGAAAAATGGATACACCCAATAAGCCAACATAAAGCTCAACTATGATGCATGAAGAAGAGGAAGAAATGCAACGTGATATATCAAAATCACAAGACCAAGTGCAACAAATTTTGCTCTTGAAAAGAGTAACCCATAATGAAATAGAAGCTAATATGGATGGTTTAGAAGTAAACATGGAAGTGATGATGAATGTCAAGATGGAAAGATTGAAGGAAGGTTTGAAAAAGTTGTTGTAAGAAAGGATTCCTAGTGGTGGCAAGGTATTCCATGAAAAGGATGAGGACAAAAGTAATATGGATTATGATTTTAGAGACTCCAACAGTGGGTTGAAGACTAAACACATTCCTAAGATAGATATTGGGAATTTTAATTGCAAGGATCTGGTAACATGGTACTACAAATGGAGCTGTTCTTTGATCTATATGATGTGCAACACATACAAAAGGTACACATTGCGTCTTTATATTTAGAACCCAATCAAATTGTATGATATTGATGGATTTATTCTTGTAAATAACTTGTAACTTGGACATTTTTTACGAAGGAATTGATAGAACATTATGAGGATACAAAGAGAAAAATTTTCTTTAACCAAATGGTAAATATCAAACAAAAGGGTTCAATTGGGAAGCACATTGATGACTTCCAAAGATTTAATATTAAAGTAACTAATATTCTAGAAGAGCATATGATTGATGTCTTTATAGGGACTTTAAAGGAAAACATCCAACATGAGGTTCTCCTTTGGGAACCTATGTCATTGGAAGATGTATTCAGGGTGGAAAGAAAAGTTGAAAGAAAAATTATGGCAACAAAGAATTCTACCACTCAAGACTATAAATATGGAATTGTTGTTACTCCTTTCTTCCCACAACCTACAACTTTGACACCACAAAAAATGGAGAAAAAATATTAAAAGGTATTTATTATAGTTGTGATAGAAAATACACTAAAGGCCATAAGTGTGCTGAGAAGAAATTATTTTACATAGATTCTGAAGGGGAGGAAGAAAAGGAACAAGAAACACCAAAAGAAGAAGATATACACCAAGAATCAACCCCATGTATTGAATAAATCAGTTTTACCGTATATTTTAATGCATTGCATGGAATTACCACTCCTCAAACTCTCAATATAGAAGGATATATCAAGAAGAAAAATGTAATAGCGTTGATTGATTCAAGTAGTACTCATAATTTTATTCATTGTAAGATAGCCAAGGATTTCAATTTCTTTTTATGTCCAGCACCAGAGTGTCAAGTGATGGTTGCAATTGGAGGAACTATAAATTGGTCAGGGAAGTGCCATAATATAAATCTAACCATGGGGAATATGTATTGAATATTTCAATACTTCCCATTCCAATGGGTGGTGTATATGTTGTATTAGGAGTCCAATGGTTGCAATATTTAGGGATGATAGATTTTAATTTTCAAGAACTTTTCCTGAAATTTTTCTCGAAAGGAAAGGAAATTGAATTAAGGGATATCATAGGGAAACCTAGGAATATAATTAGCTCTAATTGCATGAAAAATATTTTGAAGAAGGAAAAATGAGGGGTAATTTCAAAATTATGTTCACGAGATGTTCAAACATCTAAGTCATCCATTTATCTAGATCTCCAAAGATTCATTGACAATAATTCCAAGGTATTTTAGACTCCTAAAGTTATCCCACCTATTCGTGATCATGATCATGCTATTCACTTCATTCCAGGAAGTGTCCATCCAAATAATAGACCTTACATATATCCTTATGCCCAGAAGAGTGAAATTGAATTTATAGTTGTAGAAATGCAGAGGAATGTATAATTCAACCTAGTAAAAGTTCTTTCTCTTCTCCAGTAGTATTGGTGCACATGAAGGATGGAGCATGGTGTATGTGTTTAGATTATAGATAGCTCAACAAGCTCACTATTAAGGATATGTTTCCCATTCCTATCATTGATTAATTGTTGGATGAACTACATGGAGAAATTTACTTCACCAAGTTGGATCTTCATTCAAGATATCATCAAATTATAATGAATATAGAAGACATTCCGAAAATGAAATTTAGAACTCATGAAGGTCATTATGAATTTTTTGTCATGGATTTTAGCCTTACTAATGCACATTCCACATTTCAAGGTTTGATTAATTCGAAATTCAAACCCTTCCTTATAAAATTTGTGTTAGAATTATTTTGATGATACACTAATCTACAACAGGTCTTGGAAATATGATGTTCAACATGTTGGAAGGGTGCTAAAATTATTGAAGGAGAAACCATTGTATTCAAAACTCTCCAAATGTTTCTTTGCGGTACATGATATGGAATATCTGGGTCATATTGTATCCCATGAGGGTGTTAAGGTAGATGGTAACAAAATTAAATCCATCAAAGAATGGAAAATACCCACAAACTTAAGGCATATTTGAGAATTTATCGGCTTGAAAGGGTAATATCGCAAGTTTGCTAAGAATTATGGGAAGAGAGCAACACCTCAAACAAAATTATTGAACAAAGATGCAAATTTTTGGACTCTAGAAGCAACTAATGACTTCTAACATCTTAAGGAGGCAATGTGTCGAGCTCCGATATTAGCTACGCCACACTTCACAAAAACCTTTATTGTGGAATGTGATGCCTCAGGAAACCAAACTAGTGTTGCTTTAATGCAAGAAGGAAAACCATTTATTTTGAAAGTCATCCAATCAAGAAAAGGTATTTACATATACCTATTTATGAGAAGGAAATTTTGGCAATCCTACATGCATTGAAGAAATGGTGCCCTTACCTAATGGAAAGACACTTCAAGGTGAAAAAAGATCATGATTGTATTTAATGCATCTTGGAACAAAGATTGTCTTCATCAGAGTAGAAAAAATGGGTGACAGAGATGTTGGGTTATGAATTTGAAATAAAATACAAAAAATGGAAGCAAAATGTTTTTGCAAATGCACTCCCAAGAAGGGATGGGGATGTGGAGGCATTGCCTTGTGCCATTTATATTATCCAACCTGATTAGATAACTAAAGAAAAGGGGGAATGGGATAATGATGAAGAGGTATAAACACTCATTCGAAATTTATAGCAAGATCCCAGTGCATCTGATTCATTTATTTGAAAAAATGATTCACTCTAGTACAAAGATCGCTTATATCTATGTAATAAATCCCAACTTAAACAAAAGGTTATTTTGGAATTTCACACCTCTCCTACATGAGAGAAATTAGGATTTTTTAAAACACACCACAGGGTTAAGAAGGAATTTTTTTATGGTGTTCTTAAATCTTATATTCAAAATTTTGTGGTGGAACTTTTGTTTTTTCAACAAATTAAAGTTGAGACAGCTAAGACCCCGGGTCTCTTAAAAACATTAGCCATTCCAAGTCAATGTCTAGAAGAGGTCTCAATGGATTTTATAATAGGTGTACCCAAGTATGGAGGAAAGAATCTCATCATGGAGGTAGTTGATATACTTACTGAGTATGCACATTTTTGTGCATTATCTCATCCTCTCAGAGCTAGTATAGTTGCTATTACATTTGTGGAAACAATTCAAAAGATGCATGGAAATCCAAAGATTATTGTAAGTGATAGAGATCCATTTTTCTATGGAAATTTTTGGATAGAATTATTTTCATGTCTTGGTACTCAATTAGCTCATAGCTCATCTTATCATCCTCAATCTGATGGGAAAAGTGAGATAGTGAAAAAATGTTTGCAAGGATATATTTGTTTCTTTGTATATGATAAAAAAACACAATGGATTAAGTGGTTACCCCTTGAATAATCATGTTATAACACTTCCTTCCATACCACAACAAAAATGACCCATTTATGGAACTTTATGGATATCATCCACCATCCATCACATCATATTTAAGAGAAAATTCTAAAGTTTAAGCAGTGAAATATCAAATTCAGCATCAACAACAAGTTCTCCAACCCTTGAAGGATAACTTGACTCTGGCACATAATCATATGAAACAATAGACAAATCAACATCACAATGAAAGAAGTTTTTGATGTGGACGATGGGTATTTTTACGACAACAACCATACAAACAAATGTCCCTCAATAAAGATAAGAAATATAATAAATTATCACCCAAGTACTATGGCCTTGACAAGATGTTGCAAAATATTACTATTATGGAATAACAATTGGAGCTACTGGCACCTTCACTAGTACACCTAGTTTTCCATCTTTCATGCTTAAAGAAGGTTATAGATGACAAGCTCCCACTTTGAACTATATTTCTAAAACTTGACAAGGAAGGAAAAATTATATTGGAGCCTAAAGCAACCACATAAGCAAGAATCTAGTAGCTATAAAATAGATCAATTGTAGAGTATGTCATTAAGCAGAAGAACTTAGCTATTGAAGACTCCACATGGCAGGATGAGTATTTTATTCAGAATCATCCCAGAACTACTCAAGCATTTAGGACAACACCTTTTTGAAGGAGAGGGGCATGTTAGGTCCCTATAATACAAGTGTAACACCCATATTATTATTATTGTGCCCCATAGAATCCCACTATTGTTATTGTTGTTCCCTTACATTATTATTGTTATGTAGGCCCTAATTATATTGTAACCCCATAAACTCCTATATATACCAAGGAAGTCTTTTCATTTGATCCAAGAATTGTTCATTTATGTGATGTGAAAGGGGATTTCCCCCTTGAAGAGGCTTATTTTCAAGTCCTTGAACTATCTTTTTTTTGTTTTTGCGTTATGGTTACATAACATAAGGAGATTCCATATTTTCTACAAAAAATAAAAACTCTTCTCAAGTGATCAAAGTGATTGCTTCGCTATGTTGAATAGATAGTAAAATCATCTAAATAAACCTAAATTGTTACCCCAATCATAATATCAAGCACTATATCCATAGCTATTTGAAAAGTTGCACAAGATTTGATTAAACCAAAAGGCATGTGGTTAAAAGGAAACATTCCCCACTTGGTGGAAAAAGTTGTTTTATACCGATTAGTTTTCTTCAAATATATATGATTGTAACTGGAGAAACCATCTAATAATGAAATGATACGAGATTTGGCTACTTCTTGTAGGATTAGTTTCGTATTGGGAAGAGGGAAGTTATCCTTATATTAGCTTTGTTCAGGGAATGAAAGTCTACACGCAGGTAGATTTGACCATTTTCCATTATAATTGGAACAACATTAGCCACCCACTAAAATTTTTATTGGATAAATAATGTGCGATAAAATTAGCTTATCTAGCTTTGTTCTGATAGTTTGTTAAGGGTCGGGTTGATTTGCCTTCGTTTTTGTATTACAAGTAGGAAGTACTTCTTAATGGAAATTACATGACTAGAGGATCAAACCCCTTAACATCATTGTAAGACAATGCATAGATATCAGAGAAATCATTAAAGAGGTTGAGAGATTTTTTAACTTCCTTAGTAGAACAAGACTTTGAAACATGTCAAAAATTGGGTTCTTTATCACTCTTGATATTTACTTGAAAGGTTTCATCAATAGTTCTACTAATATTTTTTCTGGATATTTCACTTTTAACAGGAGCACTTTGTGAAAATGCATCTTCCAAAGGAACAAGGCCTTTGGGATATGTAATATCTCCCAAATTAATAACCTAGGTAGATTCCTTGGTTTCGTTGAGAAGAAAACTACGAGCCTAGTCATCCTCAAGGACTTGCAAAGACTCCTCATTATCAGGAAAATGTTGTCTTTAACTTCCTAAGTAGAACAAGACTTTGAAAAATGTAAAAAATTGGGTTCTTTATCAGTCCCAATATTTACTTGAAAGGTTTCATTAGTAGTTTTACTAGGAGTTTTTGATGGATATTTCACTTTTAACAACATCACTTGGTGAAAATGCATCTTCCGAAGGAACAAGGCCTTTGGGGTATGTAATATGTCCCAAATTAACGTCCTAGGGAAATTCCTTGGTTTCCTTGACAAGAAAACTACGAGCCTAGTCATCCTTAAAGACTTGGTAGGACTCCTCATTATCAGGAATGTTGGGTTGTGTTATATTCTTTCCATGACTAGCCCACGTAGTTAACCGGGGGTTAGAGGAGGGGCAAAGCCCCCCCTTCGTTGTGCCAATTGCACAGCGGGGTGGTCACAGGGGGTTTGAGGGGGGCAGGTAGCTCCCCTCTATGGGGTCTGGGGCAGCGCCCTGGGGAAATTTTTTTTGGACCCTATATTAGGTTGGGTAGACCTACCTATGGTTTTGTGCATGTTTTTTACACATGGTTTTGACTGCGATAGTTTTCGGTCCATGGTTTTGGATGTGGTGGTTTTCAGTGCATGGTATTGGATGCTTTGGCATGTATAAATATGTATTGTAACATTGAAAGGAACATAATGAAAAATCAAGCTGGTAGTTCCGGTTTTGGGATCCAGGGGAAAATCTTTATGTATATGTGTTTTATGTGTTATGCTCTCGCATTGTTTATTTTCTATTCTTAGAATTTGTATGCAAGTAATTTATGTACGGGGTTAAAACCTACATGTGGTATCATAGCTATTTTGGCTTCAAGGGGATGCCTTTGTTGCTGACGGGTTTCTCTTGGGCCTGTGGTAGACCCTGTTCAGTGGGAGATCTCCACGATCGATTCTGGTGGTGAAAGAAGTTGGCGAGCAGTGGAAAGATAGAGATTGAGAAATTTAATGGTCGGAGTTTTGAGTTGTGGAAACTCAAGATGGAGGATCTTTTGGTGGATAAAGATCAGTGGATCACAATAGATCCGGGTACTAAACCAACAAGAGTGTCTGACGAAGAATGGAAGAAGTTGGATCAGAAAGCTGTGTGTCTCAGATTCATTATTGTTGAATGTATCAGGGGAAGCTACGGTTAAGGCTTTGTGGGACAAGTTAGGGACTTTGTACCAATCTAAGTCTCTGGTGAATAAATTGTTCCTATGGAAAAAGTTATATAACCCGAGGATGAAATATGGAGACTTGGTGATAGAGCATCTGAACGCATTTAATACTATGGTAAGTCAGTTATTAGCTGCTGATATTAAAATTTCAGATGAAGATAAGTGCATCAGTTTGTTGTGTTCTTTACCAGATTCATGGGATAGTCTGGTTATTGCAATAGGTAGCAATGCAACTGCCTTATAGTTTGATGAAATAGTCTCATCCTTGTTGATGGAGGAAATGAGACAGAAAAATATGGAGAGCCAGAATGGTGATGTCTTGTCTGTATGAGGACGGTTCCTGAACAAAAACAAAAATAAGTCATTGAATGGGAGATATAAATCTCCAGGAAAACCTGTAAAGGTGGTGTGTTGGAAATGCGGAAAGGAAGGGCACTACAAAAGGGACTGTAAATCTAAAGCTCCTGACAAAGGAAAGAGATCTGATGATGCTCCTTCTACAGAGGTGAAAACCACCTCAGATGAAGGTGGGGATGTGTACTTGGCTTCTTCAAGTACACATGTATATCATGAGGCATGGTTTATTAACTCAAGTGCATCCTTTCACTTCACTCCCCATAAAGAGTGGTTTTGTGAGTATGAGAAATATGATGGTGGTGATGTCTTCTTGGGGGATGACAGAAAGGCTAGAATCATTAGTTGTAGAAAAGTAAAGTTGAGGTTGCAAGGTGGAAGTGTTAGAACACTTCCAAGTGTTCTTCATATTCCTTCATTGGCCGAAAATTTGATTTCTGTAAGAAAGCTGGATGATGCAGGTGTAAAAACAGTGAAGGATACCTGCAAGATGGTTCAGGGAGCACTGGTATTGATAAGGGAAGTTTGGATTGGAACTCTATACAAGCTACAAGGTAGCACTGTTGTTGATGGGTGCAATAGTTGCGTGGTTCCTGAAAGTGGAGCAAAAAAACTAGTGGTCTCTGGAGAGAAGACCATGTTGTGGCATCAAAGGCTTGGACATATTAGAGAGAAGGGCCTTCGAGTACTTCATGGTAAAGGTATGGTAGAAGGTATGAGTAATATCTCTCTGGATTTTGATTTCTACGAAAATTGTGTATATGGGAAGCAGAATCGGGTGAGTTTCCCCTCTGGTAGTAAGAGGCTGAAAAAAATATTAGAGCTTGTGCACAATGATGTGTTTGGACCTATGAAGGTTCCATCACTGGTTAAGTCTATGTACTTGTTGAAGCCCCGAAAATCAGGTTGACAACAAGGGGGATACCCACCCGGTCCGGACCTTGGTTGGCAGCTCCTTATCCGTTTGGTATAGCGGGTCCGACTGGGGATAATGGGACCAGTTTCCCAATCTAAGGGGTGTGTGTGTGTGTAGAATTGGATGATGCTGATCTAGGAGTACTTAAAGCTAATTTAATTCAAACTTCGAAACTAACTCTATGCTATTGTAATCTAATGAGAAACAACACATCTAATCTACGCTAACCCGGGGTGTATTTATTCTATTATGCGATCTAAAGAGATTTCAAACAATAACTGGTAATAAAGATCATTCAGCTAGAATAGAAGTCAATTAAGATAAACCACTCTGCATAAAAAGTTAAGCAGAACAGTTGTGAACAACATATCGCATAATAAGTTATTCACATATCAAACACAAATAAATGACTCCACCGTAAAGAAGTGCCAAATGGTAACCCACACATTCATGCATTAACATATAAACAACTGAAAACTGTATATCACTTTAAGAATATAAGCAGAAATGGTCAAGAGATAAAAGTACCATTTATGACTGGTTCCACTCATAAGCTTCAAGCAACAACGATTTATCTCTACTTGTTCTAACATCTACTAAGAGTACAAAAGTGCAACATTAGTAGCAGATATCAAATGCAAACATTGATAAATCTCGATCCAACCATTCATCAAAAACCCCCTCCGAGGGTGCAAAAGTGCATGTTCTGAGGACAAGTTTTTTGACAAATTTTTGGACCCTTCTCTAAATGCCTGAGAAGGGTTTAAATACTGCTAACTAATTAATCTTAATTACATAAATTTAGGACACGGTTTTAAATGACTGCCCTTCTACTAAAGCAAAATTATTTCTAAAAATTGAATCTAATTCCTAACCGTTTCTGTATTTGCTCCTTAGTGCTGTAAGCATGCAACATTCGCCTGGGAAGAGTCGGCTCGTCGTCTTCTCCTTTCGTTTGAGCTACGAAAATAGAAATAACAAGCGCTGGCACCACTTTTTGGTAAACTAGAAGATATTTTCGAAAATCTTCCTCTGGCTTAGTGTATTCACTATGTGTATACTTGGTAATAACCCAAATTTCTCTCATACTGATTCTGCTTTTGCTATTTCGGTTTCCGGCCTTGCGAATGACTGAATAAGTTAGGGACTTTGTTCTCTGAACAATTTTCTGTATTGAAAACTGCCTCCGTTCTTTGTTCCGGGCTTTTCTGGTGCGTTTTCCCTCTTTAGCGCCTTTTTCTTTTTGCTTTACCGGGCGTAAGCTTCAGGATATTTTGCAAACATGCTGCTTTTGTGCGCCTTTGATTCTGAGTTTTGGATGGCCTATTGACATCAGTATATGTTGAGTGATACTCTGGAATCTGTGGTCCTGTTGCATGCGGCATCCGTTTGTGAAGGCATCTCTTCTCTGTTCTCCGAGTATTGACGCTTTCCCCTTTTCCTTAGATGTTTCCTGCACATTGCTTTATGTTATTTGCTGTCTTATAGTTTACACAAAGGAAAAGAGTAATGATGAAAAGATTGACATGAAAGCTTTAAGCTCTAATGAATGCATAATCATGACACCCATAATGAATTGACTCTTCGAAAAACACAACACAATCCTTCTTAGATACTTTGGCATACAATCATTAATTTCTTTTAAGGCACGTGCCCAATTTTGGTCTACAGACAGCTTTCCTTGAATACTGTGCCGAGGAAATTTTGCGATGGGTGATTTCTGTGACTCGCATTGCAGTATCAAGGATTGCATCGTCAAGATGTGTCATCGCAGGAATTGATGATCGCATTCATCGCAGATCGCAAATCGTAGATCGCAAATCACAAATCGCGCTTAGTCATACAATCATTGTGTGCTGCTTATGCGATGTTGCGATATGCGACGTCGCATATCGGCCGTCGGAGATTCCTTAAGTTTTTCATTTAAGAGTGCTTCATAATATATGCGATGTGATGAATTTCGCGTCACTTCTTCGCAGCTTATTATGCGCATAGGAAAACGTTTCACTCTCTTCTCGCGATGCGATACAGCTTTAGGGAGTTAAAATACAAAAATTTTGATAAAATGTTTTTTTTGGATTTTTATTAAGGGTCCCCATTTGCTTGGTGTTATCGCTAATACCAAACAAAGAGGGGGGTTGTTGGTGGCCACAACAATGGCAATTCACTGTGAAGAACCAGTTATCTCTGCTTTTCTATTGAATTTTAACTTCCAAAGCAGAAAAATTTTCATACGTCTAAATTTTGTTATGGACAGATAGAGTACATTACGCCTTATCCTATCAATGATATTTTGTCTCAACCTTTTCATATTCCAATTGTTTGTTTCCTCAGGCTTAGTCCTTGTATTCACATCAGACATTACTTGGTCTTTTAAAGAAAAAATAAGGTCTTCTCTACGTGCTGATTTTTAAAATATGCTCATTTGTCGTAGGTAGAGCCTCTGCTGCCCGCAAGCGTCCATAGCCTCGACAGGGTTACCTGTTACCCAGCAATGATCCTTTATCCTGCTTAAGGCTATTTACAACTTTTAAGAGAAAAACCCCTTTTGACACTTTTTCCTTTTTTATTCTCTAAAGAACAATGTCTTGGTTTGGTGGCCAAATTATGACACATTCATTCACTTGATTTACACTTTTGTTGAACAAGCTGGCTCGTGATGAGACTCCTTGTCTTTTGATTGCAACAATCTTGAGTCGTTGCCCTGTTTTGGTGGACAGTATTGGCAAAGTCAGCAAGTTATAATATCTGTGATCATGATAAGCCGGCTCGTGATGAGACCTCTTATTCTTTGAGATACAGTGTTTTCTCGGATTGTTCCTCTGAATGCTGTGATTTCCTTTAGCAGGGAGGAAGTCATTGTTTTTCCTTAAGAAAGCTCTGGACGACAATAATAGAGTTTGAAAACAGCAGCTTTACAGAGAATATTTATTTTATTATTGATACCTTTCATTGTGCTGATATAAAACAATTTTTTACCAATGTTGCTTTCATCAAATTTTTTGAAGTTGAAACTAGTATCATATCTAGGCTAAAGTTAACTCTACCTGTCAATAATAAAGATCAGATTTTTCAAAAAAAAATTGCTACTTATACAAGCGAAAAAGCTCAAAATCTGATAGAGAATTGGTGTTTTTTTCATGAACCCCTTTAGTAACCATCTACAACTGGTTTTATTTATAAGAAAGGGAGAAACAAATAAAAACTAAAACTATCCTACAAAATAGAAGAGTGATATTCTATGGAAAATATATTTTAAGGATCTGTCCATTAACAGGCAAAGAATCCCTTCGACCTGCTAAATCCTGCAACACAAACGTTGATGGGCCTATGACTTCTACAATCTGAAAAGGACCAAGCCACATCTTCTGAAATTATGTGTGTTTTCCCTTTTCTTCGTGAGCCTTATGCCATTTCAAAACTAAATCTCCTATCTGAAAATTCTTTCTGGTCATTATGCTTGAGTCAAAAGAGGATTTTATCAGCGCTTGGTGATGAGCATGGGTTTTCTTAGCTTGTTCTCATTGTTCTTATAATTTAATTATTTCCATTTGTCTTAGTTGTATGGAGGAAGTAGATACATCATCGATGTGTTGTACTAAAGACAAAGAGGGGATGACTAAGTGAGTTGGAAGAACCGCTTCTTTCCCATAAACTAAATTAAAGGGAGAAGTGTCGATTGAAGCTTTCTTCGTTATTCTATCTGCCCATAAAGCATTTATCAACGCTTTGTGCCAATTCTTTTGGTTCTGGTCAACTGTTCTTTTAATAATCCTGATCAGGTTTTTATTTGTCGATTCAGCCAATCCATTACCTTGCGGATAGTAGTTGGCCGAATATTTCAGCTTGAAACCTCTTTTAAGTGCAAACTCAGTCATTGTATTTCCAGAAAAGTACGAGGCATTATCAAACATTAAAGCCGTTGGCAATCCAAACCTAGTGATTATAAATTGATCTATGAATTCAATAATGTTTTCAGAATTAGCTGTCTTGAAAGGAACTGCTTCTACCCATCTAGTAAAATAATCTGTTGTTGTGAGGATGTACCTATGCTGATTAGAAGAGTGAGGAACAATCTCACCTATTATGTCCAAGCCCCACTGACTGAATGGTTTCTCGATGTTTACCGGCTGTAGTGGCATGGACGGTTTCTTTTGTCTCCCTGCAGCAGTCTGGCAGACTTGGCATTTCCTCACGTAATTGTGTGAGTCTTTGAACAGCGTGGGCCAATAATATCCTGCACGTAAGATTTTATGTGCAGTAGCATCTCCAGCATAGTGTCCGCCTGCTGGTCCATCGTGGAGTTCCTGCAAAACCTTTTCGGCTTCAGTTTTCTCAAGACACCTAAGAAGCACAGAATCATAATTCCTTTTAAACAGAACATCATTTATGAGCTGGTATTGTTTAGCTTTCAGTCTCAGAGCTCTTTTCTTGGTGTGATCCAGGTGTGATGGAGCATACCCGTTCTTAAGATAATAAATGGTGTCAGCATATAATGATTCTGCATCGTTTAGGCTTACCTCATACGTCTGTACCTCTTTAGATGAATTCTCAGGAATTTGCGATGCTCCAGCCAACATTTTGCAAAAGCCTTGACCTCTTACAATGCTTGCTGGTTTGATCTCAAGATTGTATTCTTGTAAAGTGGTGATCCAATTTGCTCTTTTTTCACCCACATCCTTCTGTATTAGAAGATTTCTTACCGCTGGAAACGGTACTATGACCTTAGTATGGGCTTTAAGTCAGAAAGGTCTGAAATATTTGATCGCTTTGAAAACAACATATGCCTGTTTCTCCACGTCTGAATAGTTGAGTTCAGCACCTTGTAAATTCGAGCTAAAAAATGCGATTGGAGCTTCCGCTTTCTCTTGATTTGCTTGAGTTAGAATCGCGGCATATGATTTCTCTGAGGCAAATGTGTATAAGATAAAAGATTCTGAAAAATTCGGGGTTGTTAAAGATGGAGCGTTAATGATAGCTTGTTTGATTAGGTTGAATGCTTCACGCTCATCTTGACCCCATTTAAAATTTGAATTTTTTTTAATCATGTTTTGCAAAGGAGAAACAATCCGTGAAAAATCTGGGACAAATCTCTTCACAAAATTGATTTGACCAAGGAAATATTGCATGGATTTTTTGTTATGAGGTATGGATATTCCAGAAATTTCTTTGATTCTGTTAGGCTCAATGTGAATACCAGATTTTGACACTATGAATCCTAGAAGTTTTCCTTCACTTAATGCAAAAAAAGATTTCTTTGGGTTAAGTGAAATCCCATACCTTAAACATCGTTGAAAGATTTGTTTCAAGTCTTTGAGATGGTCGCTTTGCTTCTTGGAGTACTGTTATGAAACCAGCTCACAAAAAGATAGAAAAGAGAGATCCACGCCTTAGAATTCAGCCTCTTCGAGGGGGCAACCTCCTTTACATTACATAAATGAACAATTCTTGAATGATACAAATGAAAATACCTCCTTTCTATATGTAGGAGTCTAAGTGGTCCTAATACAATCAAAGCCTACATAACAATAATATTGTAGGGCACAACAATAACAATAGTGGGCTTCTATGTGGCACAATAGTAACAATATGGGCACTACATGGGTACATCAATATAAATAAGGGGTATAACTACAATAGTAATGGGGTAATCACTAGTATTATAGGGACCCAACATGCCCCTCTCCTTCAAAAAAAGTGTTGTCCTCAACGCTTGAGTAGTTCAGGATACTTCTGCATAAAATTCTCGTCCTCCCATGTGGAATCTTCAGCGGATAAGTTCTTCCACTTGATAAGGTACTCTGAAATTGATCGATTTCGTAGCTGTCGAGTTTTTGTTTCTATAACTGCTTCCGGTTCCAATATAATTTTTCCTTCTTCGTCAAGTTCTGGCAATATTTTTTGAACTGGGAGCTTGTCGCCTATAACCTTCTTTAAGCATGAAACATGGAAAACTGGGTGCAATCGAGAAGCTGCAGGAAGCTCCAATTTGTATGCCATAGTACCAATCTTTTGCGACACCTTGTACGGACCATAATACTTTGGTGATAATTTATTATCCTTCTTAGCTTGCTTGAGGGACATTTGCTTATATGGTTGTAGCCGTAGGAATACCCAATCACCTACATCAAAACTTCTTTCACTGCGATGCTGATCTGCCTGTTGTTTCATTCTATTCTGTGCCAACACAAGGTTATCCTTTAAGAGTTGGAGGACTTGTTGTTGATGTTCGATGTGATGTTCCACTGCCTGAACCTTAGAATTTTCTCTTAAATATGATGTGATGGATGGTGGTTGATACCCATAAAGTGCCATAAATGGGGTCATTTTTGTTGCTGTATGAAAGGAAGTGTTATACCACCATTCAGCCAGAGGCAACCATTTGACCCATTGTGTCTGTTTATCAGATACAAAGCAACGAAGGTATCCTTCCAAACATTTGTTTACTATCTCAGTTTGCCCATCAGATTGAGGATGATAAGATGAGCTATGAGCTAACTGAGTACCAAGACAAGAAAATAATTCTGTCCAAAAATTTCCAGTGAAAATGGGATCTCTGTCACTTACAATAATCTTTGGGTTTCCATGTAGCTTTTGAACTGTTTCCATAAATGCAGTAGAAACTGTACTGGCTTTAAATGGATGTGATAATGCACAAAAGTGTGCATACTTCGTAAGTCTGTCAACTACCACCATGATGACACTCTTTCCCTCAGACTTGGGTAAACCTGTGATAAAATCCATTGAAACCTCCTCCCAACGTTGGCTTGGAATGGATAAAGGTTGTAATAGACCCGGTGTCTTAATTGTTTCAACTTTATTTTGCTGGCAAACCAAACATTCCGCCACAAACTTTTGAATATCTGATTTAAGGCCATCCCAAAAAAATTCCTTCTTAACCCTGTGGTAAGTTTTTAAAAATCCAGAGTGCCCTCCTAAGGGAGAAGTGTGCAATTCCATAAGAATCTTTTGTTTTAGCTGGGAATTCTTACATAGGTATAAGCGATCTTTGTACCATAGCGAATCATTTTTCCAGCTAAATGTATCAGAAGTACTGGAATCTTGTTGTAGCTTTTGAATAAGTGCCCACACTTCTTCGTCGTTCTTCCATTCCTCCCTTGCTTCGTTTATCCAATCTGGTTGGATAATAGAAATGGCACACAACAATGCTTCCACATCCTCATCCTTTCTTGAGAGTGCATCTGCCACCACATTTTGCTTCCCTTTTTTGTAGATGATTTCAAAGTCATAACCCAACATCTTTGTGACCCACTTTTGTTGCTCTTCAGAGGATAATCTTTGTTCTAAAAAGTATTTAAGGCTATCATGATCCGTTTTTACCTTGAAGTGTCTTCCCGTTAGGTAGGGTCGCCATTTCTTAAGTGCATGGAGTATTGCCAACATTTCCTTCTCATAAATAGCTTTTCTTAAAAACTTTCCCTTGATTGGACGACTTTCAAAAGCAATGGGTCTTTCATCTTGCATTAGAACAGCACCAATTCCATTTCCTGAAGCATCACATTCCACAATAAAGGTTTTTGTGAAGTTCGGCGTAGCTAAGACCGGTGCTTGGCACATTGCCTCTTTAAGATGTTCAAAGGCCTTTGTTGCTTCCGAATTCCATGAAAATGAATCTTTCTTCAATAATGTTGTTAGAGGTGCAGCTATTCTCCCATAATTCTTAACAAACTTGCGATAATACCCTGTCAACCCAAGAAATCCTCGCAGATGCTTTATGGATGTGGGGATTTTCCATTCCTTAATGGCTTTAATTTTGCTAGGGTCTACCTTAACTCCTTCATGAGATACAATATGACCCAAATATTCCACCTCCTGGACTCCAAAGAAACATTTGGATCTTTTTGCATATAACTGTTTCTCCTCCAATAGTTGTAACACCCTGTCAACATGTTAAACATGAAACCAGCTCACAAAAAGATAGAAAAGAGAGATCCACGCCTTAGAATTCAGCCTCTTCGAGGGGGCAACCTCCTTTACATTACATAAATGAACAATTCTTGGATGATACAAATGAAAATACCTCCTTTCTATATATAGGAGTCTAAGTGGTCCTAATACAATCAAAGCCTACATAACAATAATATTGTAGGGCACAACAATAACAATAATGGGCTTCTATGTGGCACAATAGTAACAATATGGGCACTACATGGGTACATCAATATAAATAAGGGGTATAACTACAATAGTAATGGGGTAATCACTAGTATTATAGGGACCCAACAAGTACACTGTTATATCATCCAGGTAAATCACTACAGATTTATTGACTAAACCCTTGAATGCGATGTCCATGGCTCTCTGAAATGTAGCGCCAGCATTGATCAAACCAAATGGCATCTTCCGATATGCGTATGTGCCCCATTTAGTTCGGAATGTGGTTTTTAACTGATCATCGGGATGTACCAGCACTTGATTGTATCCTAAAAATCCATCCAAAAAAGACATTAATTCTGAGCCTGCTACTGCCTGTAATATCTACTCCATAGGTGGGAGGGGAAAATTGTCTTTTTGACAGGCTTTGTTGAGATTCCGAAAATCGATACAGATTCTAATATCTCCGTTTTTCTTTCTGACGGGTACCATATTGGAGACCGATTTGGAATGTCTGACGGGGAAAATTATTCTGGCTCTTAATAACTTATTTAGCTCAGTTTTTATCTGATTTTCTAAATTGGGGTGGATTTTTCTGAGTTTCTGTTGGACAGGTTTTTCATTGTCAATCATAGGGATAGTATGTTGAATGATAGAAGTGTCGTATGTCTTCAGCTCATCGTAATTCCAGGCAAAAACATTTTTGTATTGTCTCAAAAGACGGATATACGCTAATTTTTCTTCAGGGGCTAGGCCGTGGCCTAGATTAATGTTTTGTGGTTTATCATCGGTTCCTAGGTTTACTAATTCGCAGTTCAGAGTTGAACTGTAGAGCTTAGAATTGGTAGACCTTTTAAACCAATTTTTCAAATCATATAAGTCTTCTATCTTAACCACCGATTTAGGTATAGCATTATCAGTGCTATTTTGTTGTATTTGTCGATCATGATGGTCTTCGTCAATTATTTGATTGGAGTAGGATCCTTCAGAAGTGAGGAAATTTACAATGTCAGGATCATCATTGAATACTCTCCAGTTTGTAATGTTTTCAGGGATGGACGGTCTAAAGATTAATTCCATTGAGAATCTATCTGGACTAAAATCTTCGGAGGGAATAAGTCTAGAGGCTATGTTAGCTAACAGGTCTGCGCTCGCATTTTGGAGTCTTGGGATTGACGAAATATTGAATGCTATGAAATGTGCAGTCAGATCTTGTACTAAAGATTGATAGTGTTTCAAATGACCTGATAGGCAATGTATGGTGTTACGTACCTGTTTGACGACAATCTCAGAGTCTCCGAAGACTTGAAGGTACTTAACGTTCAACCCGATTGCTTTGTATAGGCCTTGCACCAAGGCCTCGTATTCCGCTGTATTGTTTGTGCAATCGAATTCAAGTCTGCACGTAAGCATGGTCTTATTTCCTTCTGGGCTAATCAGAACACATCTTGCTCCTGCTCCTTCATTAGATTTAGAGCCATCAAAATATAATTTCCAAAACAAAGATGTATTTACAGGTTTATCTAAAAAATTAACACACTTTGAATTATCAGTTTGGGAAAAATTTTCGACTTGGGACAGAACTGAATTTTCTAAGTAAGGTGAGGTATGAGCATTGAAATTGCCAAGGAAAGAATCTACCGAGTAATTGCCTATGATACTGCTGTTGTATGCTATTGCTTCATTTTCTCCCTCCAATTCTGTTACTATGTACTTCTGGTGTAACTCTCGTTCAACCTTTATTTGATTCGGTTTACCATTGTAGGGTAACCACATGTGCAACCAGTCGGTTGAGAAGTATCCATGGAGTTTTTCGGACCAATCCCTGCTAAGAATCAAGCCATAGAATTCTGGGATATCAGCTACTAGAATGTCAATAACCTGACATACCTTCGGGTTAGACGAAAATCTTATGGTCACTTGATTAAGTTCACCAATCACTTTGACTTGAGATCGATCAAGCTGAACTATGCGCACTGCGGATTTTTGTGGTTGAACATTCAACTTGGCACATATTGATCTGGGTAAAATATTCGTTGAAGCACCAGAATCTACCAAACAATTGTGCACATTTTTATTGAAAATTTCATAAGTGAGAAGAAAAGGGGGAGTGTGAGACCTTGAACTTCCTCCAATCAAGGCGATGTCATTTGGATCAACCTTATTGATCGTGTTGGTTGGAGGTCTTCCCATGTTGTGGGAAGCTACAGCTGTAGGCAAAGATGTAGTAGGCCCGACATGTAATTCTTTCATCATTATCTTCTGTTGATGTTTCAATTTGCTCAATTCATAAAGAGTGATATTAGCCCTAGTCTTTTTCATGTCATCGATAATATTGTACTCCATTTCATTCGACACAATCAATGTTCTTGATGGAGGTGTTTGGTCTGATTGGACTGGGCTAGATTGAGTCGCTTTAGTGGTTGTTTTCTTTGTTGCGACTTTATCTTTTGCTGCAGGGCTTGCGCCCTTCTGCAAAGGGGTAGTTTGGGGAGGATCAAGTTGATTTTTGCTTCGTGTGCTAATCGGAAATGCTTCTTGATCTTCTTCTTGCGGGAGGATGAAATCCCACATTCCTTGTAGTTCCACAACTTCTTCGTCGTCGGTCTGCCCTTCAGTGGTATTCTCTTCTTCTTCCTCTTCTTCGGATTCGACGTTTGAGATAGTGTTGGGTGGTTTCACATCCATTGAAGGACTTCTTTTAAAAGCTCTGTAGTGCTTTTTTGAAGAAGTTTCTGCTACTTATTTTTTTATGTCAATCATCTCATTGGACATGGTTTTTAACACTTTTTGTAATCCTTCCAAATCGAAAGGGTCTTTCGTTTGTTTCTTCTTGGGGTCTTCTTTGAACGAGACTTTCTTAGATTTGCGTTCCTCTATCGCAGATCTTTTTTCCAAGGCTACTACGCATTTCTCTACTGCTATCGCCTCTGTCAAGTTTTCAACTAAGGTTGTCTTATTTTCCCTATCCACGAAGATTGCCAAGTTTGACGGTAAGGCCGTAATATACCATTCACATCTTACTTCTTCGCTGGGTTGGGAAGCAACGGGAATTTTGTTGAGGATTTTATTGAATCGTAAATTGAAATCTTTGATGGGTTCTCTAGCCTCAGCTTTAAGATTGGATAGGTCATTGATTAACGTCGTCGTTGATCTGTTATCACCAAACTTGGTAAGGAATTGACTTTGAAAAATGTCCCAACTTGTGATAGACCCGGAAGGTAATGAAAAGTACCATGACCCGGCTATTCCTTGCATTGTATAGGGAAAAATCCGGACAACAGCATCCTCGTTGGTAACCCCGTTGAGATTGACAGAAAGCATGAAATTATTAATATGCTCTTCAGCTATCATGCCTGCTTCTGGATTGAATTTGGGTAGCTATTTCTCAGGATGGGCCGGTATTTGGCTCAGCGGTGGAGGCATTAAAACTGCCCCAGGATTGTTCCATGGAGAATGGGCCATCGTTGAGCTGCTAGTAAATGAAAGTGCAGAGGATGATTCCTGATGCTGGGAAGATGAAGATATTATGATCTTTGATTATTGAAGAGGAGGGGTTGTGAAAGATGGATGAGTGGTTTGGAATGAAGATGTGGGTGGCTGACTTCGCGGTGAGGGAGTTGAAATGGACGACGTAGATGAAAGAGTCTCACTGTCAGACTCTAGTGGTGTTTTCCTTGCTCTTTTCCTAGTGGGGAGAGGGAATTCAGTTGGCTGAATGCCAAATTTTTCACTCTTTAATCTGGTCAAGGGATGAGCAGGATTGTACTGCGAAGTCACGCTGCTTTGAGATTTATCAGACCTCTGTGTAAAAATAGAAAATCCCTGGAGTTTGCGAATTAGAGTTTGAACTTCAGGGGGTTCAATGGTAAATTGGTCTGAAATATTAGGGTATGTAGCAGCGGTTGATACTCGAGCGACTTCTGACTCTGGATTTAAACATACTGGGGAAGTCGGTGGAGTTGATGAGGGCGATTTACTCTCAGAATGGTATTTAGATTTTGATTTAGGTGCCATTCATAGTTCGGGCCCTCCTTCTAGCGCCAAATATGTTGAAGCCCCGAAAATCGGGTCGACAACAAGGGGGATACCCACCCGGTCCGGACCTTGGTTGGCAGCTCCTTATCCGTTTGGTATAGCGGGTCCGACTGGGGATAATGGGACCAGTTTCCCAATCTAAGGGGTGTGTGTGTGTGTAGAATTGGATGATGCTGATCTAGGAGTACTTAAAGCTAATTTAATTCAAACTTCTAAACTAACTCTATGCTATTGTAATCTAATGAGAAACAACACATCTAATCTACGCTAACCTGGGGTGTATTTCTTATATTATGTGATCTAAAGAGATTTCAAACAATAACTGGTAATAAAGATCATTCAGCTATCATAAGAATAGAAATCAATTAAGATAAACCACTCTGCATAAAAAGTTAAGAAGAACAGTTGTGAACAGCATATCGCATAATAAGTTATTCATATATCAAACACAAATAAATGACTCCACCGTACAGAAGTGCCAAATGGTAACCCACACATTCATGCATTAACATATAAACAACTAAAAACTGTATATCACTTTAAGAATATAAGTAGAAATGGTCAAGAGATAAAAGTACCATTTATGACTGATTCCACTCATAAGCTTCAATCAACAACGATTTATCTCTACTTGTTCTAACATCTACTAAGAGTACAAAAGTGCAACATTAGTAGCAGATATCAAATGCAAACATTGATAAATCTCGATCCAACCATTCATCAAAAACCCCCTCCGAGGGTGCAAAAGTGCATGTTCTGAGGACAAGTTTTTTGACAAATTTCTGGACCCTTCTCTAAATGCCTGAGAAGGGTTTAAATACTGCTAACTAATTAATCTTAATTACATAAATTTAGGACACGGTTTTAAATGACTGCCCTTCTACTAAAGCAAAATTATTTCTAAAAATTGAATCTAATTCCTAACCATTTCTGTATTTGCTCCTTAGTGCTGTAAGCATGCAACATTCACCTGGGAAGAGTCGGCTCGTCGTCTTCTCCTTTCGTTTGAGCTACGAAAATAGAAATAACAAGCGCTAGCACCACTTTTTGGTAAACTAGAAGATATTTTCGAAAATCTTCCTCTGGCTTAGTGTATTCACTATGTGTATACTTGGTAATAACCCAAATTTCTCTCAAACTGATTCTACTTTTGCTATTTCGGTTTCCGGCCTTGCGAATGACTAAATAAGTTAGGGACTTTGTTCTCTGAACAATTTTCTATATTGAAAACTGCCTCCGTTCTTTGTTCCGGGCTTTTCTGGTGCGTTTTCCCTCTTTAGCGCCTTTTTCTTTTTGCTTTACCAGGCGTAAGCTTCAGGATATTTTGCAAACATGCTACTTTTGTGCGCCTTTGATTCTGAGTTTTGGATGGCCTATTGACATCAGTATCTGTTGAGTGATACTCTGGAATCTGTGGTCCTGTTGCATGCGGCATCCGTTTTTGAAGGCATCTCTTCTCTATTCTCCGAGTATTGACGCTTTCCCCTTTTCCTTAGATGTTTCCTGCACATTTCTTTATGTTATTTGCTGTCTTACAGTTTACGCCAAGGAAAAGAGTAATGATGAAAAGATTGACATGAAAGCTTTAAGCTCTAATGAATGCATAATCATGACACCCATAATGAACTGACTCTTCGAAAAACACCACACAATCCTTCTTGGATACTTTGGTGTACAATCATTAATTTCTTTTAAGGCGCGCACCCAATTTTGGTCTACAGACAGCTTTCCTTGAATACTGTGCCAAGGAAATTTTGCGATGGGTGATTTCTATGACTCGCATCACAGTATCAAGGATCGCATCGTCAAGATGTGTCATCGCAGGAATTGATGATCGCATTCATCGCAGATCGCAACATCGCAGATCGCAAATCGCAAATCGCGCTTAGTCATCCAATCATTGTGTGCTGCTTATGCGATGTTGCGATATGTGACGTCGCATATCGGCCGTCGGAGATTCCTTAAGTTTTTCATTTAAGAGTGCTTCATAATATATGCGATGCGATGAATTTCGCGTCACTTCTTCGCAGCTTATTATGTGCATAGGAAAACGTTTCACTCTCTTCTCGCGATGTGATACAGCTTTAGGGAGTTAAAATACAAAAATTTTGATAAAATGTTTTTTTTTTGGATTTTTATTAAGGGTCCCCATTTGCTTGGTGTTATCGCTAATACCAAACAAAGAGGGGGGTTGTTGGTGGCCACAACAGTACTATATATCATTTATAGATGACTTCTCAAGGAATACATGGATATATTTCCTTAAGAAGAAATCTGAAGTCTTTGACAAGTTTAAAGAATTTAAGTCTTTGGTGGAAAACCAGACAGAGAAGAAGATAAAGGTGTTGAGGATAGATAACGACGGAGAGTTTTGCAGTAAGGAATTTGAAGAATTCTGTAAGAAGTGTGGTATAGCACAACATAAGACTACTCCATACACACTTGAGAAAAATGGATTTGTAGAAAGAATGAACAAGACGTTGATGGAAAGGGCAAGAAGCATGCTCAATGGTGCCGGGTTAGGACAAGAATTCGAGGCAGAGGTAGTGGAGACAACATGTTACCTGTTCAACAGATCACCTTCATCAGTGTTAGAAGATATGACTCCACAATAGGGGATTGGTAAGAAACCCTCCCTTTCACATCTGAGGGTAGTTGGATGTGATGCATATGTACATGTTCCAAAGGAGAAAAGAACCAAGTTGGATAGTAAATCTGAAAAGTGCATCTTTATTGGGTATAAGGATGGTTTAAATGGTTATAAAATTTGGAACCCAGTAATAAGGAAGGTTGTGTAAAACTGAGATGTGGTGTTCAGAGAGGTGAAAAATGTTATTAAACATGAAGTCCCATCAAAGGAACCTGAGAAGATAGAGTTTGAGCTAAAGAAGGAAGAATCACACTCTACAATAGAAGAGGAATCAGACGATGAAGAGCCACAAACTCCAGTTGTGAGAAGATCAGTTCAAGAGAGAAGGCAGCCAAAAAGGTATATTCCATTTGCTTTCTGTTCAATTTTGGCTTTATCTATTACTAATGATGATCCTAGAACTGTGAAGGAAGTAGTAGATTCAGAGTATGGAAAACTCTAGAAAGAGGCCATCGTTGATGAAATGGCATATTTGCACAAAAATGAGGCTTGGTATCTGGTGGAGTTGTCGTCTAGAAGGAAACCCATTGGCAAAAAATGGATGTTCAAGAAGAAGATAAATGCATAAGGAAAGGTGGAGAAATACAAAGCTCAGTTGGTAGAAAAAGGTTATTCCCAGGTGCCAGGATTTGATTTTGGTGATAATTTTTCTCCTGTTGCCAAGATAGCTTCTATTAGTTTACTTTTATATGTTGCTACTACTTTTGATTTTGAGGTAGAATAGATGGATGTGAAGACTCTGGAAGAGGAGATCTACATGAAGAAACCTAAAGGCTTTGCGATAAGAAAGAACTGGTATGCAAGTTAAAGAAGTCTCTATATGCATTAAAATAGTCACCAAGGATGTGGTATCAGAAATTTGATACATTTATATGGGGACTTGGCTTCACTAGAAGCAAGGCAGATCACTATGTGTATTTTAAATTAATTGGTGACCGTGTTATTTATCTAGTCTTGTATGTGGATGATATGTTGCTGGTTGGAAATGACAAAGAAATTATCCAAGATTTGAAAACCCAATTGTCCTCCAAATTCGACATGAAAGATCTTGGTTTTGCAAACTATATTTTGGCCATGGAAATTAAAAGAGATCGGGCAAAGAGGAAGCTCTGGTTAAACTAGAGGAAGTGTGTTGAGACAATACTGCAGAGGTTCAATATGCAGGATAGTAAATCGGTGAAGGTTCCTATTCCTATAGATGTAAAGTTATCTGGTGAATAGTGTCACAAGGCACAAGAAGAGGAAGAGGATATGTCCCATGTTCCATATGAAAGTGCAGTCAGTAGCCTGATGTATGTGATGGTCTGTACTAGACCAGACATTGCACATGCAGTGGGAGTATTGAGTAGGTTTATGTCAAAACCAGCGAAGGAGCATTGGACAACAGTGAAGCGGGGTTTCAGGTATTTGTGTGGCACTAGTGATTATGGTTTGTGCTACCAAGGAAGACCAGGACTGGATAGAGTTTTGGATATCTGTGGCTTTGTTGATGCAGATTGTGCTGGAGATCTAGATCAGAGAAGATCTACAAGTGGGTATGTGTTTAACCTATTTGGAGGTGCAGTCAGTTGAATGAGTAAGAAACAATCTGTAGTGGCACTATCAACTACAGAGGCAGAATACATGGCAGCCACTCATGCAAGCAAGGAAGCAGTTTGGTTGCAGAGATTATGTTCAAGTATGGGGTTGGTACAGGGAGCTATAAGGATAGATTGTGATAGCCAATTTTCTTGGCAAAGAACCCTTCTTACCATTCAAAGACAAAGCACATTGATGTTCAGTATCACTTTGTGAGGGATATGATAGAAGACAAAAAAGTGTTGCTGGTAAAGGTGGACACTTTGAAGAATACTGCAGATGCATTGACAAAATTTGTGAGCTCTGAGAAGTTCTCTTCATGTAGAGAAACAATGGGAATTGCAGGGCTGGATAAATGACTAACCTCTCCTATGCCCCCCTGTGGAAAGAAAACAACAAGTGGGAGAATGTTGGGTTGTGTTACATTCTTTCCATGACTAGCCCACGTAGTTAACCAGGAGGTTAGAGGGGGGAAAAATCCCCCTTTTATTGTGCCTATTATGCAGCAGGGGTGTCACAAGGGGGTTTGAGGGGGGCAGGTAGCCCCACTCTATGGGGTCCAAGGTAGTGCCCCGAGGAAATTTTTTTTGGACCCTATATTAGGTTGGGTGGACCTACCTATGGTTTTGTGCATGGTTTTTGCACATGGTTTTGGACGCGATGGTTTTCGGTCCATGGTTTTGGGCACAATGGTTTCCGGTTCATGGTATTAGATGCTTCGGCATGTATAAATATTTATTTAACATTGAAAGGAACATAATGAAAAATCAAGCTGGTAGTCCCGGTTTTGGGATCCAAGGGAAAATTTCTGTGTATATGTGTTTTATGTGTTATGCTCTCACATTTTTTATTTTCTATTCTTAGAATTCGTATGCAGGTAATTTCTATACAGGGTTAAAACCTACAAGGAAAATGTGGTTTGTATAAAGACACCATAGAGCATTCAGGTTTATTCATCATATCAAAGCTCTCCAACTGTGCAACACACATTTCCAGACTATCACCAATAGAATTCATACTTCGATTTACATGTGTAATTTTAAAGCTACTAAATTCATTTATAGCATCTGAATTAAATATCGTATAACACCTCATGATCTTATTAGAGGTGGTATAAATTATTTTGATCAAATTTAAAATTAATTCAGAATCACCAAAAATAGATAGATTGTGAATTCCAAGCTTAATGACATTATACAATCCAAGGAGAAAATCTTCAAACTCTTTGATGTTGTTGGTACAAGAAAAAATCAATCGGTAAGGAAATATGTGTGTTTTTCCAAAATGATTTTGCAAGATTATTCTAGCACCATTTCCTTAATGAGATGGTGTTCCATTGGAAATCATATTCCAAACTTAATCAAAATAAGGAGGAACATTGTTAGTGTTTTTAACTTCAGTTTCTTCTTCATTAAAGATGGAATATATTCCTAGGTCTTCTTCTACATATTTGACCAAGGGTTGAGGAATATTCTCAATATAAGGTACAATTCTCTCTTCTCGATACACTATGATATTATTGGGATCTTTAGGAATGATGATGTGAGTACCATCCATAGAGTAGTACCCTTCGGTTAAGGACTTTCAATCCCTACCTAGGATAATTGAGTAATTACTCACTGCCATATCAATGACTTGAATATTATAGGTGGTACGAATCTCAAGATGTGAGCACATGACGAGTTTTACATCTTTTATCTCCTCTATGGGAAATCTTAGCATTATTCTAGACACCTCATTCATCAAAAAGAGATTCCAAGCTCCTCCATTATTGTCATAGACATCACATTAGGGCTAGATCATGCATCAATTTGACAACAGTGGGCTATTTTCTAAAAAAAAAAATCATAGAAAGGGGGATTTTAGCTTGTTTAAAATCAGGCATGGCCTCAACTATATGATTTGAGGAAAGCTCAAGTTCAATTTAATCCTATATCTCAGTGATGGTCACATAAGAAGTTGAAATTTTGGGATGTGCTTTGAGAAAAAATTTAAGATTTGCAACCTGCTCAGGGATCTATTGTAGGTCAAGTAATGTAAAATTCACTTTAATCTTAGCTAGATCATCAATGATGCTATATTTCTCAACAATATTTGAAGAATTAGAAGTTGGGTTGGGATTAGGGCTGCTATTATCTTTATTAGTTGGTGCAAATTGCTTAGGAGTGGAGTTACTAAGATTGAAACAGTTATTTTGGAATTTTTTATTATAATTATGAGCACATGGATTTACAACATGAATGTCATCTTCAAACCAATCAAGACTACTTGCAACAACATTACTTGTGGGGGTGCAAGTTTCTTCCCAAATATTCTTTCCCTGCTAGCTTTCATGACCTCACATGTATTTTTATCATGATAGTATGCACAAAAGTTGCACCACGTATGATTTACAAGGAATGTTTCAGGTGAAGTTGAGACACAGATAGGATGAGGAGTTAGAGGAGGTGCAAGTGCATAATTGTTGGGAGTGGGAGAGGCTTTCCTCTCAAATGAGATTATTTGATTATTCATATCTTACACTAGGTGCAAGATATTGGCCATTTCAAGATTTGTTTTTATTCACCCAAAGGGAGTCTAGTTCTTAGATTTTGGTCCTCAAACTCAAGACAAGCTTACAAGGATGAAGACAAATTATCTACAGTTTTTTCCTCAAACCTATTTATGTAGGCTGGAGGTATAATAGTATAATAATGTATCATTGTAGTCTTACCATGAGATCTTATGATATATGAGATTTGATTATAAAGCTTAGTTAATCGAATATTAAAGACTTTGATTGTCTCTTTGGTTTGAAAAACCATATTATTATACTCCTTTAACCAGTCCACTAGGATTTCTTGTTTCCCATAGGTGGACTTGAAACAATAACACAATTCATCCCAAGTGGTGAAGGATTTAAGTGGAAAGTTAATGAAATACGAGTAAACTTTCCCTTTTAAGGAATTTATGAATAAAATCACACATATATAATTATCACTGGACCCAATATCATTACAATCATTATAGAAATCATTTAAATGCTTGTCTACTATGCAAGTACCATTACCAAAAAAAACTGGCAAATAATATTTAAATTTAGGTAAGTGGGTTGTTGTAGAAGCAAAATCTAAAGGAGAAGGAACATTGCATGGAGTGGCATTTAGATCTTATTCAAATTCAAATAAATGATATTTCTTGATCGCATTAATTGGATTAGTGGTTGAGATAGTGGGTTTGTATTTGTTGTAAACGCTACCCAATGGAGGTGCAGACATTTTGACAATAGGAATGTCAAATACAAGTATTCAATGGATGACTATAGTACTTGGTTCTAAAAAGGATCTTTTGAGAGAAGCCTTGAGATTTTCAAGATTCTTCTTCCTACTCATTACATCTAAAGATTCATATTAAATAGATTTTCTTTTCAACCTACGAGATTGGCGAGGAGTTTCAAAAGTTTGATGGGAAGATCTCGATTGACGGGGAGTTTCAAGAGGTGAGTGTGGAGTTTGAGATGGGTGCAAAGGTGTATGAATGCACTGATTAAAATAATCAATCAGGTTGGTTTCTAGCTATGGGCTATATGAACTGCTCATTAGAAATCTCAATATCATAGGATATGGTATCCCAATATCTCTTGATCTTTTCTCTAGTTTTCATAGTATTATATACAAGATTCAAAAAACTAGTAAAAATATTCTAATTATTAAAATTTGGAAAAATATTTGATTGAAACAGGGTTGGTATGGCCATTTATTACAGAGTAAGGTTTGATTTAATCCAATTGTTCGAGAAACCACAATCCTTCATATAAATATCTCAATAATAAGACAGAAAATGTGAGGCACTGACCTTGATTAAAATATTTCACTGCAGTTGATTTAGTTGTTGATAATAATGACAAAGCAATATCATCTTGATTGATACTTGGTTGAAAGGGTTCAACCCTGGTCATATTATTCCAAATATATCAGAAAAATAAAGACCCAAGCAAGCACTCAAAAAAGCTCAAAAGAAAAAAGAAATAAAAGAAAAGAGGAAAAAGATATAAAATTAGACAAAACAAAAAAGAAAGACCAAATAAAGGCAATCACTTTATGCTCCACAATATCGTCACCAAGGAGGATGATGATTAATACACATATCAATTTACACCTTTATGAATTATTGGTTGGCTAGGCCAAGAATCTAGGAATCGTACTTGATTTATAGCCTCTTCAAATATTATACAACTTCAAAGTGAATACAAAATAATATTTACAAAACAACACTAACATACATACATCAAGCAAACAAATGAAGGACTAGAATACATACAAGAACTTTAAAATTGGCAGTAAAATAAACTGTAATTGTAAAAATATTTTATAATAGAACTTAACAAGAGTCTAATACAAATAAATTACTACATGTGTTTAAAGTAAAAGTCCTAAACAATAAAAATAGAATGTATGTTACACAAGTTACAACAATTAAGAAGATGAAAAATATAAATAGTAAGAACAATACACAAGATGGAAAAATTAATATAAGATCCTTATTTGAATAATTTAAGGAATAATATTTAGATATGATGAAATAAACTTAGCAGATTTAGAAATTTTCACTCAAGAAATTCTTAAGAAATGACTACATTTTCAAGACTGTATAGGTAAAATGATAACAACTATGAACAATAAATTAATCAAAGGTTGTTGTATCCAGCCTAGGAAAAACATTCAAGCATTGGTATGCTACTCTGATGGAAAGAAATATTGTAAAGCCTCCATCATTGGTTCTATTTAAAAAGAAACCCAAGTTGTGTAGCAATTGAGGGATCCTTCCTTCCTTTGACAAGCCAAAATTTGTATCCAAACTATCATCATAATATTTATATAACTATTTTTCTTTTCTTTAAATAAAAAATTTAGTTTTCATAACTAATCATAGGCTCGGTAAACTCAAAGGAAAGACAAATATAGGTGGGATTCTAAAAATAGGAATGTGTAATGCTCAAAAAGGGGGGAGGATCCACATCCATGTGATAAAATATTACCACATGACCATCATTAACAAAACTTAGATGCAAGATAATTCCCATGTACATCACAAACATTCATGCATCACATAAAATATGAATTATTCAAAGTAATAGCCTCAACACACACACACACACACACATATAATCAAATCCAAAAATATGTGTGTTTGTGTATCGAATCACCGAACAAAACTAGTGTTTCCATCAAAACGTATGCTCAAAAAAATATGTCACAGTAAAAACTTAATATTATTCGAAACTTATCCTACCACCAAACATCATAACTTATAAAAAAATTCCACTAAATTGTTATTTTTTTTATGCCAATAATTTTTTCCAATGAAAAGCTAGATTGCTTGTTGTGCATATGTTCTTGTTCACCCGTTTCTATGGAAGCAAAAGTGGTGGATATATAAATTGTTTTAGGTGTTATACCTTGATGGGGAGTCTTTTCCAAATTGAGATGTGCAGGATTTGCCAACAAGGGTGCACTATTGGTGGATTTTGCAGCATAAATATGAATTTATTTTCCAGTTGGGGGATTGCTAGTGTTGGGGACCTAGAGTCACACTATACTTGTTGGCATTATGGCTAATGTGTTGGCCTTGATTTCAACCTGGATCATGACCATATCATACCATGTTAACCTAGATTGTATCATATCCTTGGTGATTGTATATGGAGCTGCAAGAGGATTTCTAGGGTTTGGAAGACACTAGTGAAGCAGTGGAGTAGTAGAATAGAACTTTGGACAAATCATCTCAAATTTTAGTCATATTAATTCTATCTTTGATGGGAAACAATGTTTCATGGTGCAATAGTCACTTGGAGCTTAACTTACACTATGTGATGATCCTTGTTGGGAGGTCATATTGTCCAAATGATGATGCCTATTGTTAAGTCCTTTGTCTTTCAAAGAATAGCAATTGCAAAGGACTTTTTGGACAAAACTCCTAGAAACAGAGCACCGGAAGATCAAAGCAACAGTGAAATGTTTGTAACTTGTGCAGTGGAATATAAGGGCACATGTCGAAGAAATAGGAGCCAATTTTGATGCAGTCAACAAAGAATTAAGGTAATGGCCCTAGGTATTGGAAAACCATGGATCAAGTGAGCGAGGTATCGAAGACTAGATCAAGCGAGCATGACTATAAAAGAAGACAAAAGGCAGTGAGAAACAAGTTTAGACAGTGCCGCAAAGTTCAGATCATGTCAGGAATATAGACAGTGCATGTATGTGTTGGGACTGTATTGTAATGTTTAGTGTTATGTGATATTTGAGATATGAGCTTGTAATGTTTTATTTTATGTATTATCTATCAGGAGCTGTCTCCTAAAGATCACGCAAACAATCAGTTCTAGTAGATTCCACAACAGAAGCAGAGTACGTGGCAGCAGCTGAAGCAACAAAAGGAATTGTGTCACCCAGGGAAATTCTTGAATATTTGCAAGATAAAACAAGTACAATCAACTCCACTCATGATTGACAATACCTCTACAATAAATTTGTCCAAGAAGCCAAAGTTCCATGATCGAATGAAGCACATCAACACCAAATATCATTTTTCGACATCATGTTGAGGCAAAAACAATCCATCTATGTCATTGTTCCACTAATGAACAAATTACTGACATCTTCACCAAAACACTTGGAAGAGAAAATCTTGAATGATTCAGAATGATGCTTGTACTCACCAACATCCCTTCAGATTAAGTGGGGGAATGTTGACACCTAATCATCAAGATTGGATGAATAAATAAAATCAATGTAAATAAATAATAAGAGATATGAACAGTCATCAGGGGATGAAGCAAATAGTCTCCCTCATGTATATAATAAAGACCAACCTAAAGGAATAACATGAATTGATTTGTGTTGAGGAGTTACTGCCTGGCCTGACATAAACCTATGATGAATATATGAAGTGACAATGTAGCCATATAAGGAGTACCGACATTTGCAAAATCAGGGGGAGGATTAGGGTTCCTATTAAAAGGGGATTATTTATCAGTAACTTTCGGAGTTGATGCCATTAGATTCAACTTAGATAAATTTACTATCAATAATAACAATTGAAAATCACAATCCACACCTAAGGTCTGTAAAAAAGTAAAAACAATCAAATAATGTGTGCTAGTAAATCTAAGGAATCAAGCCATGCAAGCAATATTTTCACGGTAAAATCACTAGTTGGTGATGAAATCAAACATCCCAGAGATCAATGCAAAAAGTGGCTAAATATAGAGCGAGTAGAATCAATTACGCTGACAACCTACTTAATGTACACAATTTGGTGCAAGTAAACTTCATTTATGTTATCTCGAATAAAGAATACCCTCCAAATAGGTCAAAGTGAGTCTAGCCAACATCTATTCTAGGTACAACAAAAACTTCGCCTCCAATGTCACCTCGTGTAAAATCCCTAAGATTATGGTCTGCAAGGTTACCACCTAAAACAATTTAACATAGGGGGTAAATCGTAAATCAAATGTACATGCAAGGGAAGAGTAACAAAGCTCAATGCCCTTGAAAGTTCCTCAACATGGTTAATATAAGGTTTACTTCCAAGTGACTCCCAAGTACCTTTCGACATAGTTTTTAATACGTGTAAATCACTCTACCATAACCAATGAAGTGGGGTCGATCAATCCACTGGGTCTGATATGATCTCGTGCTCGACTCCTTTGTGAGGGGAGCTTCTCAGAGAAAAATTATAGTAAATGGATTTTTCTCCCTATCACAAGATGCTAATGTTTGTTTGCAGCTTTGGAAAGTTAAGTCACTTCCTTATTCCAGATCCATACAACCTGAGCTAATGTAGGTGGAAAAGAGCCCTAAAATAATTAAAAATTATAGATTGATTTTATTAGCATTGATTTTAAGAGATGTTATTTACTCACAGGGTAAATGGATGTGAAACTGATGGTGTTATGACTTGACTCAAAACCTCATGCAAATGAAAATGAAATTGTAATATATTTCTTTTGGATGAATTGTAACTAAAATATGAGAAGAGGTTTCATTAACTTTTCAAAAAATAAAAGAATCAATGAATCATTTCAAAATCCAAATCAGGGAGAATGCAAAATACATGATTCTTAACTCTTCTTCGAGAAATGCAATATAAGTTCCTCAAAATATAACTTACAATAAGAATTTTTTTTATCTTATCAACTTCTAGAATACCCAAAGAAACAAACAATAAACTCTTCCTTTGACATATACAAGCTATAATTTCAATTTAACATAATGAGTTGAAAATCATTGTAAAGTAGAAGATTATGTTGTCTTATAGAAAGAAATAATCAGTAATCACTTTAGGAAAAAAACAAATTTCCAACCACGAGTGATTTTTTTAAAAACCATAAATTTCCTTAATACTAATGACACTTTGCAACTCAGAAGACAACGTACTTAATCCGATGCTTTAACATAAAAAAAGATAGACAAACTATCCAGCATTGGCTAGTCTTTCTGTTGATTAATTAGCAACTCTCCAGATCAAACTTTAGACCCTAATTTGAAAAAGTAAAGAATTATTAAAAAATAAATTGAGACGGTCAAATCAAAATAAGGAGGACATTACCGGAAGGAAGAAAAGTATAATTAAACGGGGAAAATAAAAAAACTCTGGAATTGATGACGATAAAACTGAAATTTTCAAAAATTCTAGGTATGTGCGCAAGCCGTAGAATAAAGCAGTGCGCATACGCATTGTTGAAAAAATATAAGTGCCCAAAGGTGTGCACTGTGCCTAAAGCTAAAGTGTGCAAAGTGGTAAATTTGAGAAAAAATAAAAACAAGTCAAATAAATCACAAACTACAAATTTTCAATACTTCCAAACACTGAGTGAGGGCTATGGCTAAAGGATCAAAGTTCAAAACATAGAGAATAATGGAGTGTGAGACATTCCCCAGCGGAGTAACCAATTTTTTAGGTAGACTAATCCCTCTTGTGGACAAGAGAAATATCCCTAGACCTCAAAGAAATATAGAAACAAACAAAAAATAATTGCTACCTTTCCCTAGCTTACGATTGACTGAAACAAACAATGCGAGAGAGGTCACTTACCATTTAATCGAAATGTCTGATGAATTTCCTTTCATAGATTTTAACCATTTGATTCTCCTCAATGATTTATAGATTGTTCGAGTGTTTCCCACATCTTCCCCATCATGTCATGAATGATATCTGCGTAGACAGAAACATACACAAGATCAAAGAATCCAATATATAGCATAATAGATAAATTAACTAATTAGTCCAATCATATATCATAAAGTCATCAATATGAAATCATAACCTATGCAGGTGATCAAGGAATCCCACAAATGATATCAAAAAAGACATAATTGGGAAAGAACAGTTGCTTTAATATTAATAAAATGGAGAATAGACTTACAAGCTCAAAGCCTTGATGTTACAAGTCTCCTCTCACAATCTCCAACCCTCTCCTTGGATGAATAACTTCCCAGTCTAATTTTTGTAGCGTAAGCTTACTTCTAACAATCCTCCTCAATCCTCAGGCATGCGTTAGATTTATAGGCCAAAATGGGGAAGTTTAGGATTCATTTCATAAGGGATGAGATCCACTCATGGTGGGATAGGGATTCCACAAAGAGAGGGAGGTAGATGGGAGGGATTGGGGTTGAATAGACATCCATTCAAAGCTTGGTAGTTGGGAAATATTTGACTAAAAATGCTTCTAGACTTTACTTTTTATTTTTACACACGTTAAGTCATGTGCAAAGGCCACAATGTAAGACAGAGCGCACTTATGCGCAATCTCTCTTGGAACTTTCTGCATATGTGCATAAAGTGACTAGGGAACTGCGCAAGAAGCCAAAAATAGGATTTTGAGCCATGGGATCTAAGAATTGTATGTCTTTGGGGTAGTTTATATTCTAGCTTTGCAACAAGATGCTTTAGAACACATTTCTGGACAGTGAAAGATCCAAAATGATGGTCATTTGTATAACGCGACAAAATGACGTGTAACAAATTCAAGCTAGATTTCACCCTCATTGCTTGCATGGTGAAATTGATGATGAGTAGTGTGTGGTATCTAGATAGTGGAGCCTCATTCCATATGACTGAAAACAAATAATTCTTTAGTGACTTGGAGGATAAGGACCTCCAGATGCACATTGAAATGTTAGATGATGGGAGGTATGATGTAGAGTGTTTGTCCAACCAGAGCTTCCAAGACTAATAAATGAATCAAAGCTAAGGAAACATGAGAACCAACCAAAATAAAACAATGAAAGTAAACCCACAATCACCATGGATATCCAGGAAATTGCAAGGCTAGGCAACCCACTGTTAATCTTGGCCATCCTCCATGCCAATGACAAATAACAACCAATAATCCACATGAATATGCCATGCATGCCAAAAATAGTGAAGGAAACAACACGCAACCCGGTACCTACAAGAAAATCTGATGTGGCTGCTGATCTCGATGCCCTCTTTCCCTTTCTGACTCTTCCTTTGCCTTCTTGCTGCAAAAATCCAAGTATGCACACTCTCCAAGAGTTCTATAAGAAAACTCTAAGTCTCCATGAGTATGAGAGAGAGATAATAATGAGAGAGCTCCAAAAATGAACTAACAAAAGGTTACCAACTGATCCTTAGAAGTCTTTTTATGAATGAGGCCTCTATTTTCTTCATTTTCCATTATTTTCCTTCAATTTCCTTCTCACATGCAACCTGTGACCTTTCATTTCCCTTTTCTCCTAATTTTCATTATTTTCATAAATAAATGTTCCAAAAATGCCATTTTACCTTTCCAAAACCTTAGCCAATGCCTTTGCCAATTTCCTTAGCCATAAACAATCACAAGTGATCCCCATCACTAGGATTCTGCACAACATTCAGCTTGGAATAAGTGTCCCATCATTTGTGGTTATTATTTTTGCCTTTATTGACTTTTATTACATGGAATTTTCACCAGGGCTGTTACAAAACCCTCCCCCTTGGGGAAACACCTTCCTTAGTGTTCGACAACACCTATAACCACAAAAATGTTGAAAGAAAAATATATATTGTTAATGGAGCTTTATAACTTAGCTCGATGTAGTATTTACAATGATCAACCTGCTAAGAAGAAACCAACATAACAACATAATAACATGAAATCATAACAACATACCGCATAGTAGAGATTTATAACAGGGCTCATTATAGTATTTACAATGATCATCATGATAACGTAACAACATGATAGCATAGTAACATGACAACATAATCATAATAACATGACACACATCGGGCATAGTGGAGCTTTATAACATATCTCATGGTGGTATTTACATCCATATACATGAGTACATATAGCAACATTACCAAAACATATACTAAACATCATATCTAAGCATATATCAAGACATCATATAACATATACCAAACCATCATAAAGCATATATCAACCACCATAAATCATATACCAAACCACCATAAAGCACATATCAAACCATCATAAATCATATACCGACCACCATAAAGCATATACCAAACCACCATATCGAAGTTGATTTTCCTTAGTCGGAAAATAAGGAAGGATACATAGCCCACATATGATCCTCCATCTCCCATGTAGCTTCATTAGGCCCAAATTACTTCCATTGCACCTTAACTTTCTTGACTGCTTGGTTCCAGAGCATGAACAACTTTTTCTGCAATATACATTGTGGCTTCGGTTGGAATTCTCCATCTAGTTCCACCTGCAATGCAGACCAATCAATCACATGATCAACATCCTTAACATACTTCTTAAACAAAGATACATGGAAAACATCATGTACTTTCACTGTCGGAGGTAGCACAAGTCGATAGGCTACTGGTCCAATCCTCTCAACGATACTGAAGGATCCACAAAACCATGGTGCCAACTTGGCACATGATCCAATCTGCAAGGAGCTCTTGTTTAGTTTGATGCGTAAGTACACCTATTCCTCAACCTAAAACTCCTTGAACAACTTGTTCTTATCTCCATAACTTTTTTGCCTACCCTGTGCTGTCTTTAGATTCTTCTTTATAACCTGCATTTCTTGTTCCATGTTTGCCAGCATATCTAGTCCAATCAATACCCTGCTAACCAGATCACTCCAACTGACGAGATTTTTGCAACTCCGCCCATACAATGCCTCAAAAGGACTCATCCTCAATGATTCCTAATAACTATTTTTTTATGTGAACTCTACCAAAGGGAGATAGTCCTCCCATTTCCTCTACTAATGCATCACATACATCCTTAAAATCTCCTCTAATATCATGTCAACCCTCTCTGTCTTCCATTTGTCTGCAGATGATAAGTTGTGCTGAAGGCCAACTCTGTGCCCAAACCAACAAATAACTCCTTCCAAAACTTGGAAGTGAACTTTTCATCCCCGTTTGACACAATATGCTTTGGAACACCATGCAACTTACCACATCTCTGACGAATACCTATGCTATGTCATTAGCTAAGAATGTAGACTTAACTAGAATGAAATGTGCAACCTTTGTCAACCTGTCCACAATAACCATAATGGAATAATTTTGTCTCACAATCTTCAGAAAACTTGTAATTAAGTCCATGGAAATGACCTCCCATTTCCACTCTGGAATCGTGATCGGCTATAGTAGTCCACCTATATGTTTACACTCTGCTTTCACTCGCTGACAGTCGAAACATCTAGCCACGAACTTTGTTACTTAAAATTATGCCAATAGTAAAATCTCTTCAATATAGTTAATGTCTTCTGATAACCTGGGTGACCTGAATAAGGTTTCGCATGAAACTCTCTCAAGATCACCTCCTTGAGCTCACTATCATCTGATACATATATCCTATCTCGGAACCTGACCAACCCGTCTAATGTAAGACAATAATCCATACCCTATGCACTTGCACCTGTACCTAGAATTGTATCACTACCTATACTTGTACCTACACCTATACTTGTACTAGCATCTTACTAAAACCTATGCACAATCTCCATATACCTAACATCTTGCTCACCTGCCTGCAAGATCCTATCTTGTAAGTCCATCCCATAGGATCTCATTGCTGCCAAGTGATTCACGTGTACCCATATGTTCAAACCATCTATCACCCTATTCTCTTTACTTTTAATGTATCTGTTCTTGAAATCAAACTTCCTGATCATGGCCAACCATCTAGCATGCCTATCATTCAGATATGGCTGGTTAAACAAATACCTCAACCCAATATGATCATCATAAGTACAAATGTCTTGTCAAGAATATAGTCTCTCCACATCTTCAATGCATGTATGATCTCTACTAACTCCAAATCATGTGTTGGGTAGTTTTTCTCATGCTCATTTGGTTTCTGGGACTCATAACATACCACCTGTCCATCCTGCATAAGGACTCCACCAAGTCCTCTCTTGAAAGAATTTTTGCATACCACAAACACTTTGTTTGGATGTGAAATATTTAGCAACGATGCATGTGTCAACAACTTCATGAGTTTATCAAAGCTAGCCTCACACTCCTCAATCCATTCAAACTTCTTACCTTTCCTTTGCAATGATGTGATAGCATAAGAAATTTGCGAGAAGTTCCTGATGAACCTCTTATAGTAGCCTACCAACCCCATAAAATATCTCACCTCATCCACATTCTTAGAAGCTACGCACTTCATGACGACTCTTATCTTTTCTGGATCTACTGCAATTCCCTCCTTGGAGACAACATGCCCCAAGTAGTGTACCTTAGTCTAAAAGAAACTACACTTGTTGAGCTTAGCATACAATCGATGCTCTCTCAAAAAACTCAACATTGTTGCTAAATGCTCGGCATGTTCTTCCTAATTTTTGTAATATACCAGTGTATCATCAATGAACACGATAACAAACTTATCCAAATATGGATGCAACACACTATTCATCAAGCAAATGAATGTAGTCGGAGAATTAGTTAAGCTGAATGGAACAACAACAAACTCATAATGACCATACCTGGTCTGGAACACAGTCTTGTAAATCTCCTCCTCTTTGATGTGTACCTAATTTTATCCGACTCTCAATTTGATCTTCAAGAACACTGTTTCTCCCTTCAGCTGATCGAACAAGTCATTAATCCTTGGCAGAGAGTGCCTGTTCTTGTTAGTCACTTTGTTCAACTGCCTATAGTCAATGCATAATCTGAGTGTTCCATCTTTCTTCTTTACAAACAATAATGGTGCACCCCATGGTGACACACTTGGTAAAATGTATCCCTTGTCTAACATTTCCTTCAACTACAACTTTAACTCAACCAACTCAAGTGTGCTCATCTTGTAAGATGCTTTTGATGTTGGAATTTCCCCTAGCGCTAACTCAATAGATAATTCTACTTCCCTATGAGGTGGAAACTCTGAAATTTCCTCAGGAAACACATCCTTGAATTGTTGTATAACTGGGTATCTTCTCAACACGTCTTCATCCTCAACTTCCTTACTTTTATCACTAGAAATGTGCACTGCAAATAACTTGCACCCTTTCCAGTGACTATGCTTCACTTGCATAGTTGTCACCATCCTAACTGATGTGGATTTCTTCTTTCCCTGCAAGACTCTTGGTTCTCCATCGTCATTAACACACTCAATGGATTTGTCATAATAATATACCTTGTTTATATGAAGATACACCAGTCCATGCCCAACAACGTATTGTATGAACCCAACAGTAATACATTCAAACGTGTTGCAGTAGGCATACCATTCAAGTCAAATGCACAAGCTCTTACCCAATGATGAACTTCTTTCATTGTACCAGTAGCTAGCTGCATTAACCAAGACTCTACCTGCAATTCCTTACTCAAACCAAACTTATCCACCAAGTCATGACTAACATAGGTATAATTAGATCCACGATGAATCAAAATAGAAATAATTTGATCACAAATCTTATCATCCATCTCATAGATAGATGCCTGATGCTCTGCCTGTTTTTTATCCAATGTTGCATAAATACGTGGAATACTCTCAACAACATCCCAAATAGTCTATGCCTCTTGTGCACTGTATACTTGAGGTCTACCACCGTGATTTTATGGACAATCTCTCTTGCGATGATCATTTCCACAAGTCCAACACTCTATAGGTTTCCAACCTATCTCCTTGTTTTTTTCTCCTGACCAAAATCCCTTTCCTCTATTTGATGTATTAAACTTCTTAGGTGGTGCAACATTCTCCTTGTTAGCTATGTCCTGTGGTCATCGTCACTTCTTTTCCCATTTTCCTTTGCTATTTTCAATATCTTTTCAGTCTGGCTTAGTCTCAATTCTGCGCTTCGATTGTTCATAGAAATTCTTCAGTTTTCAGATGGCCTCCTCCAATGATCTAGGCTCATCAAACTCAATCCTATATTTGAATGCAAACAATAATCCACTAATGAATATTTGAATCTTCACCTTCTCCTCCTTGAGGTAAGGTACATACCTCAGCAACTCCAAAAATCTGCTAGTGTACTCATCATTTGTCATGGATCCCATCTTTAGCTCATAGAATTCTTCTTCCATGTCATCAAAGTATCTTTGAAAAATGCTTCTTCTTTAATAATTTCTCAAACTCACTTCAAATCAAATCTTCTACATTTATACCTCTGACATTCTTCACATCTTCCCACCAAATGTCTGCTTTTCCTTTGAGATTGAATGTAGCCACTCTAGCTTTCATGCTCTCTGAATAGTCATGCAATCTGAAGAAATTATGTCTCTGCATATTGTGATTTATTTACCTCTCCATCAAAGGTAGGTGCCTTTTCTTTCTTAAACACATCTGGAAAATACCCCATATCACTCCTCCTGTAAGGATGACACTGATGATGATCATAGTGCTCATCTGAATCAGAACTAGAATCATACCTATGTCTATCCCTTCTGCTATCTAGAGTTTCCAACAATCTACCATCTCTGATTATGTCATCTCTATCTGATCAATGACCATGATGCAATCTACTACCATATGCCCCATTTGTTCTATCCTCCTTCTCATGGTTGATCCGAATTAGTCCCTATCACTGCAATTCTAACAAGATCTGAAGTAGGATTGCATTTACCTCTGCTAACTTTTCCTATGCCTATATGATTTTGTCATTATCTACCTTACAGCTCCTTATTTCCTCCTTTAAACTTCTCAATGTCATTTCCAAGTCGGAAGAATTCCCAACACCATGCTGCTCTTCTGATTCATAGGGAGAGTCTTTGTAGTCAACCATCTTGCTAGCCATTTGATATTTGTTCCTGCAAAGGTGTATCATGTTAGCTAAACCAAATAAAAATAAAGAAATGTCCCTTAGTATAGCTTGGGGAGGGTACCTCATCTGCAAGATCAAAAAATCAGTGTGATACATGTATAACATAATCATGTCAGCATAAAGAAACATAAAACATAAGCATACGACCATGCAACTATCATTCTAGCTAGGGTCTAGTCATCAATGCATCACTATACACTTGACCACATGCAAATGTGAACATGCATAAGCAATGAATAACCATCGCACATATAACCAACCATGAATGAACAATACTTGAAATCAAACCTGCAAGAATGATACATGCAACCAAACATACAAGAATGTAAACAAACATGCTACAACGATACATGTAAGTGACAGAAATCGAAATATAACCAGTCATACACTCAAAGCGATGAATTCCACAATAACAGCTCAAATTTCACATGAGGACATCACTACAACCATGAATAACATCATGCAAATGCAACAAGCACATGGAATGCAAGGGTGAGAGACACGCCTGCAACTGCCATGCATGCATTATCAACACATAGCCCATCTATTCCGATGGCTGAACCATGCTTTGATACCACTTTGTAACACCCTCCTTCCACATCTACCCAAGCAACGAATCAGCTGGGGTAAACATGCAACGAGAGGCCACTATGATATGATTAGACCTCCTAAGTCATGTTAAGCAAGTGGAACCAATGGAAACACACCACATAGACATTAATTATCAGCTACAAGACCCTCAAGGGACATGTCAGCCACTCAGACAACTTTCCCCTGGGTCCCAATGATGTTCTGGATCTCTTAGGCCACAGTTTCTCTCATGTTATGGGAAAGGGAGCAACCAAAAACCCAAATTCGTTGTCACAGGCTTGCCTACCAGCGAACAGAGACCAAAGTTTTCAGTGCTATGCTAGGGACATTTGAATTTGAGCCACTTTTTTAGGCCTAGAACCCAGGTCATTGTCCAGAAATGAACCATCCCTTCAAATCATAAAAATAACATGGAAATGACAGTATTAAAGTAAATTCTTGTTTAAGACCTTGACTAGACCCCTACTAACCATGACAAGCATTTTGTCAAACATATTTCAAATGTGTAATTTGTAGGTGTAATTAATAGTTCTGAGCATAGGAGTCTCATACTTAGTTGAGAATCTCCAAGAACGATTGATGCCTCAACACATCAACTACCATTCCATCCATTAGGGCATAGATACATTGATCATTCAATTACAAGTAAAAACATGATGAAGTACATACATGGTTGTTGTCATAAAACACATACATAACCAACATAATGGCAACATAAATACTAATGAAATTGCTACCATGTAGACCACATACAATCCATCAAAATTATCATATGAATACAAGGAAAAATAACCTTGCATTAATGATGAAAAATCCAAACTCGAGATGGGACTTCCATGTTCCAGCCATTCACCCTTGTGCCATATTCCAAGCATTAACATGGGATCTTCTAGAACACATAAATCAAAACGCATCTAGGGCTTCCAAAGGCCATCCATCTCAATCCATCAAACAATGATTCCACCTCACATTCAGACATCACAAAACTATCATTAGATTGGTCTCCATCCAAGCCTTCTAGGGCTTCTAGAGCATTTGTCTGACCAAGGCTTCCAGAACTAGTAACTCAACCCATAACTTATTCAGGGCTTCTAGGACTAGTAACTCAACCCACCAAGGGCGTCTAGAGATTTTTTCCAACCAAGGATTCTAGGACTAGTAACTCAACCCAAGTTGTTACAGGGCTTCCAAAGCGTTTGTCCGACTAGTGCTCCCAAGACTAATAACTCAACCCAAGCTAAGGAAACATGAGAACTAGCCAAAAAAAAACAATGAAAGTAAACCTGCAATCACCATGGTTATCTAGGAAAAGGCAAGGCTAGGAAATCCACTGTCAATCTTGACCATCCTCCATGCCAATGATAGATCACAACCAACAATCCATATGCATATGTCTTGCATGCCAAAAATAGTGAAGGAAACATACATGCAACTTAGTACCTACAAGAAAATATGATGAAGTTTCTGATCCCGATGCCCTCTTATGCTTTATTACTCTTCCTTTGCCTTCTTGCTCGAAAAATCCAAGTATGCCACACCCTCCAAGAGTACTCCAAGAAAACTCTATCTCCAAGAGTATGAGAGAGAGAATAATGAGAGAGCTCCAAAATTGAACTGGCAAAAGGTTACCAACTAATCCTCAAAAGCCTTTTTTATGAATGAGGCCTCTATTTTTTTCATTTTCCATTATTTTTCTTCATTTTCCTCCTCACATGCAACCTGTTACCTTTCACCTCCCTTTTCTCCTAAATTCCATTATTTTCATAAATAAATGTTCCAAAAATGCCATTTTTCCTTTCCAAAGCCTTATTCATTTCCTTTTCCAATTTCTTTAGCCATAACCAATCACAAGTGATCCCTATCACTAAGATTCTGCCCAAAATTCAGCTTGGAATAAGTGTCCCATCATCCGTTGTTATTAATTTTTCCTTTATTAACTTTTATTACATGATTTTTTCACCAGGGCTATTCCAAGTGTAGAATATGTGTCAAATGAATTCAAGAACTTTTGTGCATCAGAAGGCATTCAACGAGAGTTAATAGCACCCCATAACCTATAGAAGAATGGGGTGAATGAAAAGAAGAACATATGTATTGTGGGAGTTGCATGGGAAATGTTACATGATCAGGGCCTACCATTGCACTTGTGGGCTGAAGCATGAAACACAGTTGTGTATGTGCATAATAGGAGTCCTCATCCGGATTCTCAAGATGAGTACATGAGAAGAAGCTTTTTTAGATAAGAAACCAGATGTGGCACACTTCAGGATCTTTGGTTCATTAGTTTATTGTCATGTTACCAAGGATGCAAGGAAAAAACTAGAACCAACAGCTGAGTTTGGAATATTCGTTGGGTACACTAATACACCTCACAAATATCAGGTGTACCTGCCATCTCACAGGATGAGAGTGGTTAGTAGATATGTGAATTTCGATGAAGAGAAGGCCATGAGATGTTCCCTTGAGATGGATCTTTATTTGCATGGAGAGAAGGAGCTTTTATCTCCAAAGGAAGAACACCAATATGATGTGGAGCAGCCACATGTAGAGGAGTAGAGAGTGGAAGCACCCACTCATACAGAGAATTCCAGAGATGGAAGGAATCGCACCAGAGATGTTGACAGATTGATGCATTATGCTAGAGAGAATGTGGGAGCACCCACATCACAATGCAGGTATAGGAGGTCACCAGATCAACACACTAGCTACATGGATATGATGAGCGAGAGTGCAGAGATTGAGCCATCTTCATTTGAGGAAGCGGTGCAAAAACTAGTATTGGTATGGGTTGATGCCATGGTAGAGGAGTATGAATTCATTATCAAAAAAAGTGTTTGGGAAGTGGTACCAAGACCAACAGACAAGTCAGTGGTGAGTTCTAGATGGCTTTACAAGGTAAATCAAGAAGCATATGGGAGTGTGGAGAAACACAAAGGCCATATTTGTGGCTAGAGTGTTCTCTGAGGTGGAGGGAATTCATTACGAGGAGACCTTTGCTCCCGTAGCAATTTACTCTTCAATCATGTCTATTCTAGCACTTTCAACGTAGATGGGATGGAAGATACATTAGATGGATGTGAAGAAAACATTGCTTAATGCTGTGATTGAGGAAACGGTGTACATTGAGCATCTAGAAGGATTTGATAGCTTCAACGAAGATTCGCATGTGCGCAGACTCAAGAAAGCAATGTATGGATTGAAACAAGCACCCTGTACTTGGTACACCGGGATTGATGGCTATTTCACTAGGTTGGGCTTCACCGAAAGTGAAACATATGGAAACCTTTTCCATACTATGGTTGAAGGTAAATTGTTGATTATAGTACTATATGTCGATGATTTATTTCTAACATGTCATGAGAAGCTATTAATATCTTGTAAAGAGGATCTAGCAAGAGAATTTGAGATGAAGGACCTAGGGCTCATGCATTATTTCCTTGGTATGGAAGTATGGCAAGGAGATGAGTAATTGTTTGTCTCTCAAGGTAAGTATGCCAATAAGATACTGAAGAAGTTCCACATGGAGAGTAGCAAACCCATGGAGACTCCTTTAGTAGGGAATTGAAGGAAGGAATATGCTACTTCAGGTGAATTAGTGGAGGCTACTATTTATAGGAAGCTTGTGGGTTCACTTATGTATTTGGTGAACACATGATGAAACATATGTTTTGCAGTTAACCATATTAGTCAAGAAATGGTTAAGCCAATCAAAATCTATTGGAAGGAAGATAAACATGTGTTGAGATACCTTGAAGGAACCACTCAATTTGGTATTTCATATAGATAGAAATATTAAGTGAATATTCAAGGCTTCACAGATGAAGATTAGCTAGGGAGTCCATCCAATAGGAAAAGAACATTAGGGGGAATCTTCAGTATTGTTTCAATAGCAGTTTCTTGGTATAGCAAGAAGCAGATATCAATTTCACTTAGCTCAATAGAAGTAGAGTACATGGCTGCCAGTCAAGTAGCTTGTGAAGCTATCTACATGAGGAAGATCCTTGTTGGGTTATTTGGTCAGCAAATGGATCCTACAATGATTTTTTGTGACAATCATAATTATATTAAACTCTTTGAGAATCCAATCTTTCATGATCGGTCCAAGCATATCAACATCTAATATCACCATCTAAGAGATTGTGTGCAGAGGAGAATCATGATGTTGGAGTACATTCCTACAGAAGAATAGGATGCACATAGTTTGGCAAAGGTATTTTCAAGATGAAAATTCGAGTTTCACAAAGGTAGTATCGAGGTAGTAGATAATCCCTTTCTTGTTGAGATGGAATGTTGAAAATGAAACAAGAAAATCATAATTTAATTTTGTCCTTGAATTAAATTGGGAATAAAATTGTAATTCCACATCTCATGCATACTTGTATTAGTTAACTAAGTTAATTTGACTTAGTTGGCTCAGTTAATTTGATTTGAGGGTCTAACTAGAGTCATATAGAGTGTATCCTACATTATAGGAGCCCTAGTTGAGTTTATTTTCACTTGTGATTTATTAATTCAGTTTAACTGAGTTAAAGTCAATTAAACTAGTTCCAACTGTTGGAGGAACTAGTGGGAGACCTATTAGTGTGGTGTTGCCTGCAGTGATCAACCAATAAATGGATGATTCACCCATAAATAAATCATGCATATTAGATCTAAGAAATACCAAGTTGAGATTGGATTTTAGGGAAAATGTACTATCAGTTGTATAATCATCTAAATTGTTTAGGTGGTGCATGCACTCAGAGGAATTCCTATGAGGATTGCACAATTCCTTTTGAGGAATTTCCCTAATTAATAGGGGGCTAATTCCTGAGGGAACGGTGACAGGAAATAGGGACTTGGGCAAGTGGAAAATTGGTTAAATATTTTTTTGGGCTTGTCTAGGAAGATGTGAGATAGATATATATAGATTAGACGTTGCTTGGGCTTGAGAAAAGCATTGTAATCTTCTCATATTTTCTGACTAATGCAATATACAAATAGCAGGGGCTTTTAGTTGTGTCTTTTCATAGGAAATCATTGTGTTATTTGTTGATTGAATTCTTTCTCTTATATGCTTCATGATTTCACGATCGTTTAATTGTTTCTGCTGATGAGTAGAGTAGATTCAAGTCTATTGTTTTAGCATATTACAATTACCAGTTTCAATCTACAAGGAATTTCTACAAATGACCCTAGGTATTGGAAAACCATGCATCAAGTGGGAGAGGTATCAAAGACTAGATCGAGTGAGAATGGGTATAAAAGAAGACAAAAGGTAGCAAGAAATAAGTTTATACAGTGTTTCAAAGTTCAGATCGTGCTAGGAATATAGATAGTGATTGTATGTCTTAGGCTGTGTTGCAATGTTTAGTGTTATGTGGTATCTGAGATATGAGCTTGTAATGTTTTCTTATGTATTTTTTGTCAATTTTGACATCCACATGCAAGCTTGTAATTGCCGCAAGTTGTAATGGTGATGATATAATGTAATTGAACTCTACTACTTAATAATATATGGAGGATGGGAATTCTGATATTCAGTTGTGTATTTTATGGGCCCTTTTAAATTTTTCTGCATATGTCTATTTTCTGTTAAGTGCATGAGTTGAATGGTTGAGAATGAATATGGTAATAGTTGTGCAAGTTGCCTAATTAATCAGATCTAGATCCCCTACATCCTTTTATGGTTCTAGCTCGCCTCAAGTGAGATGCTCCTTTGTTCCAAAGGAGTGAAAATGTCGGCGAAGTGCTAGACTATGTGGGCCTTTTTGTTGGCACCCTCAATCAAAACTTGGGTCAAAATCAAATTACACTTTTCTACCAACACTTGTAGGTAATGAAAAATAAAAACCACGAGCAAAACCAATGAATTTCCCATGAATTTTGTGCATGAGGACAATTCAACGGCTATATGAAATGGTCAACAAAACCATCATCAAATACCTTGGATTTGCCTATGGTAATGGGAACGAAAAAAAGTTATAAATAGCTAAGGAATTGATCAGCCTAAGATGCATTCAATTAGTTGTGTTTGCTCTATTATGGAATAGGTATGCACCAATCGGAGAATTTTAAGACATAGCTTGACGATCAGTTATCTACTAATATGGAAAATATTGCTCAAAATATTTTAGCTTATGTGATTGATAGTGATCTGAGTTGATCTCACCAGTGTGCAAGTTATGAATTGATCTGAGTTTGATGTTTAAAATCCTTCTTTCTTTACAATATGGTTTGAATCAACATAATTCCTTGATTTTTTTTCACATCATAATTTTATCACTAATGTCTTATGAGCAATGAAAGGACTATAAATGTATTTGCACAAAATTTAAGCACTCCTTGTGTACGAAATTGTTGTTGATTGCTCCTCATTATAAAGGGTATGTGTAAAGGGGTAAATATTTAACAATGTATCCATGGTGAAGACAAAAGTTCTTGTTTTTGTAGAGTTTATTCTTTCATTTGAGTCTACTCATATATCCATATTTTCACACTCGTTTCTGAGTTTTTATGCACTGTATATATTTTCATGAGTTTACACGGAAAAGATCTATATGGTTGGTGTAACACCCCCTCCTCCTAGGTCTACCCAAGTAACCGATCAATCAAGGTAAAGATGTGATGAGAGGTGACACTATAAGAGATTCAACCTCCTTGGTGACCTTAAGGAAATGGAATCACTAGAACACATCAAACAAACTGTTATAGTTCTAACCCAGAAATATATGATAATAGAATTAACCCAAGAAATAACAAGATAGAAATAGATAGAAATGCTTCTTTATTGATCAAACCCTTAAGGTAGGGCAACACCATACATTCACTCCTTAAGGAAGGATAACACTCCACAAGCCATATGCCTGTTCATACAATAATTCCTTGACAATTCTTCCTTGACGTGGAGTCTCTAGCCTCTATATAGGCCTCATACATACAATACCATGGGTCATTACCATGGTTCCCTCATACCATCAAACTAATACCATGGGCCCATTACATTATTACTAACTACTTGTGGTCCCTTACATGATATGGGTTAACCACCTTATTTATTACTATGGCCCATCCCATTATTACATTATTACCTTGGGTACCTCCCTTGGTACCCCATATTATCCCCCCCTAGGTATATAACATTCCACCCCCCTTAGCATGTTTTGTCCCCGAAACATGGGAAAAACACAAATAATAAGATCTACTCAAAAGAGTAGTCCACTGGTACCATGCACGTGCATCTAGCCATCCAAGAGAAAGGTGAACCCTCGGTCTCGCTGGTGCCTCGCTCGCTTGAGATGGAAGTTGATTGTGGTAGCTCTTCTTTGTTGATGTGTAGTAGGTGGATCTTCACTCCTCTCTATCTGTCCTGCGGGGGTTGTCCGTGTGGCTAATTGGTTGCCATCTTGATGGTTGTCTTGCGGGGTGATGTGGGTGATGATATGTTGAAGTTTTAACCCATGATGGTTTTTTCTTTAATTCACCCTGCTGTGGTGCCTGTTGTGGTGTCTTCTTTTCCAATATGACTTCAACCACTGAGCCCTCCTCTGATGTATCAGCACCTGTAACCTTTTCTGCTTCAGCCTCTATTTGTGTTTGATTGTCTATCATCACTGGCTCATCATCTAATATGTCAGACCCTGGAACATCTTCTCCTTCAGCCTCCTTGGACTCTACCTGTTTATTAATGGAAATATCCTGTAATGTAATTTTCTTCTTTTTATACCAGAGCTTCAGGAATTTCTTCTGTACATTAATATTGATAGTACTCACAGATTCCATCCAAGGATATCCCAAAACAACATCCATATTATCCATCTCTGAAGTATAAAAATCACCATGCAACACATACTTATCCATAGAAATCTTCAAATCCTTATACACTTGAACATCCTCATCATCCACCTGTGTGTTTTCAATGTGTTTTGCTAGAACTTGCAATTTTTTTGCCAAGTTGACATTTATGAGATTTTTCTTGCAACTCGGATTTATAGACACAATGATTTTCTCCTTCTGAATCAATCCATGAACCTGCAATAAGGAGATACCAACAGAAAATAACCCTTTAGGTTCCTTGGTTTCCTTGTTTTCTGTAAAAATAAAATCTATGCTAGGCAGTGTGTCTGTCTGTGTGAGCTTATCAACAAGATTAGTTTTACGATCAAAGTGGTCCATAATAGCTTTTGTGAATATGTCCCAAGTCAAGGGCCTTCGATAGCAATGTTGATGCCTTTGCCACCATTGCCATCTTTCATAGTCCAAGTACATTTGTCCCATTCTCATCCGAGTCTCATCATCTATGATGTAATTCAAACTAAAACATTATCCATTTGTGCTAGCCATTTGGCTGGATGAGAGCCATCAAATTTATACAAGTCCCTCAAACTCCAATCTTGGCTCGCCATCACAAAAAAATATTGGCGAAAATTTGGAATGGTCACAATTCCATCAATATTGCTCAGAATTCGTATTATGACCTATTTTTGGAAATGGAACAACCATTTTTCATCTTCCCATGTGATAGAAATCCTGATCCAGACACTGGAATTTCAAATCTGCGCTGCTACTCTCCCACCATCACCACAATTTTTGCAAAAAGAGCTGATATTAAATCAGCGATATCTCCCTCATCCGGACTCTGATTCGACTGATTTTTTTTTTTAAATTAGGTATTTTTTTACAAAGATTCCAGATCTGCAATTATATTTTGCAGATCTTGCACCAGGACGTCCAGATCTGCGCCGCAAACTCGCTGCCATGAAAAATTCTCTACAACCCCACTGATTTTTAGATCAGCGATATTTCCTTCATCCGGACTCCGATTCAACCGATTTTTTTTTTGAAATCGGCTATTTTTTCACATAGAATCCAGATATACAATTAGATTTTGTAGATATTGCACCAAAACTTACAGATCTGATCTGCAAACACGCCACCCCTGAAATCCTGCAAAAATAAAAAGAATTTCTCCACTTTTGTGCCCAAGAAAGTGCTCTGATACCACTTGTTATAGCTCTGATACCACTTTCTATAGATCTAACCCAAAAATATTATGATAATAGAAATAACCCAAGAATAACAAGATAGAAATAGATAGAAATGCTTCTTTTTTGGTCAAACCCTTAAGGTAGGGCAACACCATACATTCACTCCTTAAGGAAGGAGAACACTCAACAAACCATATGCCTGTTCATACAATAATTCCTTGACAATTCTTCCTTGACGTGGAGTCTCTAGCCTCTATATAGGCCTCATACATACAATACCATGGGTCATTACCATGGTTCCCTCATACCATTAAACTAATACCATGGGCCCATTACATTATTACTAACTACTTGTGGTCCCTTACATGATATGGGTTAACCACCTTATTTATTACTATGGCCCATCCCATTATTACATTATTACCTTGGGTACCTCCCTTGGTACCCCATATTATCCCCCCTAGGTATATAACACAAACCAATCCACATCAGCAACAATACCCTTCAGATACATGTCAACCACTTAGACATCCTACCCCTGGGTCCCACTGATGTTTTAAGCCTTTTAACCCATGGTCTCTCTCATTATATAGGCATGACAGTGTCTACGGAACCAGATTCACTCTCACAGGCCTATGTGCCAACGTCCATGGACTCTTCTTAGTAAACCTATGTCAGCGTCCCTAGGATTTAAGCCACTTTTCTAGCCCAAGATCCTGGCCTTTTCCCAGAACTTGTTACAACCTGTAGAATCCATCAAAGACATGATGACACTACTAATAAATCAAAATAAACCTCACGATTAGGCCTGAAAATCCCCAACTGGGATTGACATTATGTCAAACACTTGGCATCAATGCAACCTACAGGTCTAAGATACAAGACAGAGCATAAATGACTGAAAGCCCTTATTAAACACAACTAGAAGGATCACCAACTTCTCCAATGATCTATTATAACATCAAGTATTTCTTAGATCCATTCATTTAACAATTACAGTTAAATACATGAAATGATCATGACATGAACCAGTCATATAACCATGTTTATAACTAGAATAAACCCATATAAATATTAGACATATGACATCAAATCCAAATATAAACAAGTGCAAAAGTAATATAAATTAGCTTTTATTAATAATAGGCAAATATGACCAGGTTTGGGACCTCCACGTACCACCAAACCATAGACATGGCTGAACCAAATCTCTCTTTCAGCCAGTCACCCATGTGCCATGTTCCAAGCATGAATGTGGGATCTCATAGAACAACCAATCCAAGAACAACCAAGGGAATCCAGAGGTTAAACCACCTCCACCCTCCTCAAACCATGATCACACCAAAACTAGTGCTCTAATCACAATCAAATTGGACTTGGAATGTCGTTCAGAATCCATCACTATCCTTGAGTAATTTTCCATCTCCTTGTCTCTCAAGCTTTGCCGCAATCCAATCTTGGATCACTAGGAACCCTAAATCGAGAACAGTCTCCAAGCTTTACCACAATCCAAACCCAGATCACTAGGCCATAAACCAAGACTCCTCTCTCAGGTTTTACCATGTATCCCTCCAAAAATGGTCAAGGGATTCCTAGGAATTTGTTAATGAAACTTGAGACCACCTCTACCCTGGATTCTAAAATCCATCTTGAAAACCAAATCTCAAAACTGAGATAAACAGCTCAACATACCATGGAATTCAAAAAAAGGAAAGGTTGGGCTGAAAAGCACTATCATAAGCTGACAAAACCATGACACTGACAGCAAGAGAACCATACACCAACATGTAAATCCATGCATGTCCAAAATAGCTAGTAAATCACACATGCAAAAGGTTACCTATAAGTATCCTTGTTGAAACTACTTGATCTTTCTGTTCCTTCCTTGATCTTTGCTTTCCTTCCTTTCCTTTGCTTTCTTTTCCTTCCTTGATCCAAAACTAGAGTGCTCCAAGAAAACTCTAAGTGACCAAGAGTGAGAGAGAGGGAGAGATAATAATTAGAGAGCTCCAAACTTGAACTAAGAAAATGTTACCAATTGATCCTCAAATTTTTTTTTATTAATGATGCCTCTATTTTGTTCATTTTCCAATATTTTCCTTCAATTTCCTCCTCACATGCAACTTCTGACCTTTCACCTTACTTTTCTCCTAATTTTCCTTTATTTTCATAAATAAATGTGCCAAAAATGCCTTTTTTCCTTTTAATGCCTTTGCCTTATCCTTTACCAATTTTCATTAGCCAAAACAAACATGTAGCGATGCCCATTAGGATATCTTTTCCCAACATTCAGCTTGGAATAAGTGTCCCTTAACCGTGGTATTGTTTTGCCTTTATTAACTTTTATTACATGAATTTTTCACCAGGGTTGTTAGAACCCTCCTTGCGGAACAACATCCTCAATGTTAAACCACAACATGACCTCAGCAAAACCGCTAAAAATAAAACATACTTTCGATGGAGCTTTATAGCTTAGCTCATTGTAGTATTTACAATGAAAGACCTGCTCAAAAGAAAAATGTCATGACAACATGACAAGATAGCAACCATAATAACATGACACCCATACTGCTTACTGGATCTTTATAACTTATCTCAAGGTGGTATTTACATCCATATACATATACATACATATACCAAAACAATAGCAAAACATATGCCAATCATATACCAACATCAAACCAAAACTACTTTGCCTCAACCAGAAAACAATGAAGGGTACAAGGCCCACATCTGATCTGCCATCTCCCATGTAGCTTCTTTAGGCCTAAAGTGCTTCCAATACACTTTAATTTTCTCTATGGCTCTGTTCCTGAGCATGAGATGTTTCCGTTGCAATATGCACTAAAGCTCTAAATAGAACTCTTCTTCTTGCTCCACCTACAATATAGACCAACCAATAACATGATCAACATTATTTATATACTTCTTAAGCAATTAAATATGGAAAAAAATCATGGAATTTAACTGTTGGAGGTAGTGCAAGTCAATATGCCACTGTTCCAATCCTCTCAAGGATCTCGAAAAGCCTACAATATCGTGATGCTAACTTGGCACGTGATCAAATCCTCAAAGAGCTTTTCTTGGGCTTGATGGACAAATACATATGCTTCCTAACCTAAAACTCCTTGAATACCCTATTTTGATCTGCATAACTCTTCTGTCTATCATGTTCTTCCTTTAGATTCTTCTTTATAACCTGCATTTCTTACTCCATGTCTACTAACATATCTGGTCGTACCATGTTCACTGGATCACTCTAGCTAATGGGAGTGTTACAACTTCGTCCATATAATGTTTCAAAAGACTTGTCCTAAATGACTCTTGATAACCATTTGTGTATGTGAACTCAATAGATGGAATATACTCCTCTAATTTCCTCTATTGGTGCATCACGTACATCCTCAACATATCCTCCAAGATCCTGTTGACCCTCTCTGTTGGTCCATCTATTTGTGGATGATAGGTTGTACTGAAGGCCAACTTTGTGCCCAAACCTGCAAATAACTCCTTCCATAACTTGGAACTTAACTTTGCATCCTTGTATGATACAATCTTCTTTGGAACATCATGTAATCTCACTATCTCTCTGATGAACATGTGTGCTACCTTGTTAGCTGAATATGTAGTCTTCACTGGAATGAAGTGAGCTACCTTTCTAAACCTGTCAACCACAAACATAATAGAATCATGCTGCCTCACTGAGCTCGAAAGACCTGTAATGAAATCCATGGAAATGACCTCCCATTTCCATTCTAGAATCTCTATATGATGTAGTAAACCGCCTCGATGCTTACATTCCACTTTGAACTGCTGACAATCTAAACATCTTTCCAAAAACTCTGCCACTTCCTTCTTCATATTCATCCAACAGTAGAACTTCTTCACCATCGTCAATGTCTTCTGATATCCTAGATGACCCGAGTATGGCGTGATGTCAAACTCCCTCAAGATAAGTTTCTTTAGCTCACTACAATTTGACACATAGATCCTGTCTCTAAACCTCACCAAGCCATTTTCCATGAGATGATTGTCTGCATCGCGATCACCTCTACATGTACCTACACTTGTACCTTTTCTCTGCTATAACCTATACATGATCTCCATGTACTTATCATCTCGTTGTCCTGCTTGCAAGATCCTATCTTGTAACTCTTTCCCATAAAAGTTCATAGTTGTTATATGATTTACATGTACCTTCCTACTAAGAGCATATGCAACCTGGTTCTCCTTCCTTTGATGTATCTGATTGAAAAATCAAACTCAGTAAGGGTAGCCAACCATTTAGCTTTCCTGTCATTTAGATTTAGCTGGTCAAGAAAATACCTTGACCCATTGTGATTTCTCCTCAGTAAGGGTAGCCAACCATCTAGCTTTCCTGTCATTTAGATTTAGCTGGTCAAACAAATATCTTGACCCATTGTGATTTCTCATCAATGTAAACCTCATACCTAGAAGATAGTGTCTCCACATCGTCAATGAATGTATGATCGCTGCTAGCTCAAGATCATGCATCAAATAGTTCTTCTCGTGCTCATTTAGTTTATGTGACTCATAGCACACAACTTGTCCTTCTTTCATGAGAACTCCACCAAGTCCTCTTTTGCAAGCATTTGTACACATTACAAACTCCTTGTCCAGATCCACAATATTTAGCACTGGTGCATGTGTCAACAACTACTTAAGCTGGTGAAATATCGCCTCACATTCTTTTGTCCATTCGAACTTCTTACCTTTCCACTGCAATGATGTGATAGGATATGCAATGCATGATAATTTCCTGATGAACCTCCTGTAGTAACCCACCTATCCCATAAATTATCTCACCTCATCCACATTCTTAGGATCTTCCCACTCCATGATAGCCCTTATATTTTATTGATCCACTGCTATGCCATCCTTTGAGACAACATGCCCCAAGAAATGTAACTCAGTCTGAAAGAAGTTGTGCTTTCTAAGTTTAGCATACAACTGATGCTCACTTAGAAATCTTAACATTGTTGTTAAATGCTCGGAATGTTCTTCCTCATTCTCATAATATACCAATATATCATCAATGAATACGATAACAAACTTGTCCGGATAAGGATGCAACAAACTATTCATAAAACACATAAATGTAGATGGAGCATTATTAAAACCAAATGGAACAACAAGAAAATCATAATCCCATACTTGATCCTGAACGGAGTCTTGAAGATATCCTCTTCCTTGATGCATACCTGATGGTATCCTAATCTCAAGTCGATCTTAGAGAACACTGCTGCTCCCTTCAACTGATCAAAAAAATCATCAATCCTCGGTAATGGGTACCTGTTCTTGATAATTACCTTGTTTAGTTTGTTGTAGTCAATGCAAAATTTAAGAGTACCATCTTTCTTATTTATGGACAACATTGGTGTGCCCAAGGTGATACACTTTGCCTAATGTATCCCTTGTCAATCATATCCTTTAACTACAGCTTCAAATCTACCAACTCAGGTGTGCTCATCCTATAAGGTGCTTTTGATGTTGGATTTTTCCCTGGCACCAACCCAATAGAAACATCTACCTCCCTGTGAGGTGGAAACTCTGTAATGTCCTCCGGGAATACATCTTGAAACTATTGCAAAAATGGGTACCTTCTTAACACATTTGCATCCTCAACCTCCTTACCCTTGTCACTAGAAATGTGTACTACAAACATCACACAACCTTTTCTGCAACTACGCTTAGCCTGCATAGCGATAACCATCCTCACTGATGTAGGCTTATTCTTTCCCTGCAAAGCCCTCTTTTCTCCACTATCATCCACACACTCAATTTCCTTGTCGAAGCAATCCACTTTGGTTCTTTGAAGGTATAGCCAGTCCATACCCAAAAGCATACTATACGATCCCAACAGCAATACGTTCAAGTGTGTTGTTGTAGGCATACCATTTAACTCAAATGGACAAGATCTTACCCAATGGTGAAATCGCTTCTTTGTACCTGTAGCCAACTCTACCAACCAAAATTCTGCATGCACTTCTTTTCTCAAACCACACTTATTCACCAAGTTAGGATTAATATAACTATATTTACCTCTGGGATCAATCAAAATAGAAACAACTTTATCACAAATCTTACCATCCATATCAATTATCAATGCCTTATCATCCACCTTCCTATTGTCCATAGCTGCATAGATCCAAGGAATTCTATGACCAACATCACCAACAATATGTGCCTCCTAAGTAGTGCAGATATGGGGTCTACCACCACTCTAATACTACCAACAATCCCTCTTACGATGATCCTTAGCACATGTCGAACACTGCAATGGTTCCCTACCACTACCTCTAGCCTACTGCTCTCCATGTCCATTCTCTGATATATTGAAACTCTTGTAAGGAACTGCATTTTCTTTCTCACTTGCATCATGAGGTCTTCTTCACTTTGGTGGGAATTTTCCTTTAACTTTCTCATTTATTTTCAAGTCATGCACAAGAAACAGATCCTTTAGTGTTGACATCCTTTTACAGACCTGCATAAAGCTCCTAAGGGACCAGAAAGTAGTAGAGGGACTGCAAGATTTAATAGACAACTACACTAGCAAGGGTAAGCCACTACCTAAACAATGCGCAGTGCATAAAGAAGATAAAGGTAAGAAAAGGATTGGTCGAGAGATGATGTTTACTGCACAAATCAGATAATTTGAAATCGACTAAGTAATCTTAGATCTGGGATCTGATGCAAATTTTTTTCCTAAATAGACCTGGGAAAGAATGGGAAAGACAACACTACAATGGTCCCCAATTCAGTTGTGAATGGCAAACTAACAGAAGATTATTCCTATGGGGTGCTTACATGGGGTAACTGTAGATATTGAAGGGGCATGCACTACCATTGATTTTGAGGTAATCGAAATAGTGGATGACAGTAATCCCTACCAAACGCTTCTTGGAATTGATTGGGCATTTGATATGAATGTGGTCATGAACCTAAAGAAGTGCAACATGATGTTTGAGAAGAAGGAGCTGAGAATCATTGTTCCATTAGATCCAGCCGAGGGTTCACGGTATACTGAGCCAGTCCAAGTATACTTTGAGGAGGATGATATTGAGCAGATCTATAATCTTACTACGTGGAATGAGGATTGGATCAACCCTCTAGTAGATGGGTGAAATACTTTGGAAAAGGACAACTCCTACAACTCAGATTCAGATGAGGAGCTCGAGCATTGGTAGAATATATTACATGAAGTGTCAACGCTACGATGCAACCAAATTACTAAATCACTCTGGTGTATATCTACTAAGGTATGCAATTTACCATATTATGATGGCTTAGAAGATGTAAATTTGTTTCTGGACAAATTTGAAAGGGATGTATCGGAGGAGAATCGGTTCCAGGCATTAGATATTGCACTAAGAGCTACACCTACCAGATGGTGGGGTACAAATAAGAACGGTTTCACAGATTGGAAGGAGTATTGTAGGATGATGAAGCTATGGTTTGGATATGCCAATATCCACATTGCTAAAAAATATACAGGGAAGGATGATCTGCGTGATCATCTGGCTCATTGGATGAAAGCATGGGGAGAAGAACCATAGCCTAAATTGGCACATATATTCTTCCACACTTTGGATACTATTTCGATGAACTGTATTTAGAAACAGAGCCTCGACATGGAACCTCTGAGTGGGACATTATGAAGGAAATCTTTCTGTTAACATTCATTTTTGAGGATAGATTCAAATGTATTGATGAAGCATTATAGGAAATCAAGGTTGCAATATTCAGAACGCCTGTAGAACCTGTCACATGGGTACAACCAAACTAGAGTATGTAGTTGTGCCATGCTCTGGAGTGCTACAATGTTACCACAAAATAAGGTGAGGAAGACCCCAGGAATATTAGTATCCCTGAGTCAGAGGGACAACGCAAATTCATTAGGCCTAAGGTAGAGGTTCCTAACGTTTCCAAACCATTGAAGACCAAGAAAGTGAACATTGGGTCAGAAGCACAACCAAAGTTCACGAATATAGGTGGTTACTGGGATGAGGACACAGTTGACAAAGTCGCAAAGCTATTACAGGAATATCATGACTTGTTTCTAACAAATTTTTGTGATTTGAATGGAATAGTAGGTGATCTGGGTGTTATGAAGATCAATCTGAGCCAGATGTGAAGCCAGTAAAGCAGTGCCCATACCGGTTCATTCCTAAGTAAAATAAAAAGAACGCGAAGAACTGGATAAGATGCTTGTAGCATGAATTATTGATCTTGTAGAAGAATCATATTGGATCAGTCCTATGGTAGTTCACGAGAAGAAGACAAGGTGAAATCTGGATTTGCATATATCTCCAGAAATTGAACGATGCTTATGTACATGATCGATTTCCTATGTCATTCAATGATGAAGTATTGGAGAATGTTGGTGGTTAAGAAGGCTACTCTTTTACAGATGGGTTCTCAGGATATCACCAAATCAAGATCACGCCAGAATATTGAAGTAAGACTACCTTCACCACAGAATGGGGCTATTTTCAGTATACTTTTATACCCTTTGGACTTAAGAAGTCCCTTGCAATCTTTTCTCTGGTGGTAGTCACAGCCTTTAAACAATTTATTCATAAGTTTTTGGAAGTTTAATTTGATGATTGGACGGTGTTTCGGTTAGTGAAAAATAATGTTGCGAGTCTTCGCCTAATGATGGATACTTATAGAAAGTATCAGATATCCCTTAATCTGAAGAAGTGCATATTTTGTGTACCATATGGGATACGTTTGGGCCACGTTGTTTGTAAGCAAGGGTTGATGGTGGACCCTGCTAAAATTGCAGTGATTACCAATTTGGAGCCTCCAAGGAATGTCAAACAATTGCACGCAACATTTTTCCATATAGGATACTATAGGAAGTTCATCAAGGCATATGCGCAGATCACTGCGCCCATGGAAAAATTATTGAAGGATGTGACGTTTTTCTAGGATGATGATTACCAGAAAAGCTTAGATGTGTTGAAATAAAAAATGGTTACAACACCTATCCTAGTGTTCCCCAATTGGAAGAAAGAATTCCATGTACATGTAGATGTGTCCTTCATAGCATTAGGAGCAATGTTAACTGAACCAACGTAGGAGATATCGACCATCTGATTCAATTTGCGAGCAAAAAAAATTCTAAGCCAAAGAAGAATTATTCAACCACGGAGTGAGAAGGTTTTGCAATGGTACATGCGCTTCAGAAGTTAAAGCATTATTTGTTTGGTGTGCACTTCAAAATGTACATAGACCATTCAAATTTGAAGTACTTAGTCAAAAATCCTATGTTGGGGGTAGGGGGTGGATTTGTAGGTGGTTATTGCTATTTCAGGAATATGACTTTTAGGTAGTTGTGAAGCTAGGGAGATTAAATTCTAGACCATATCACCTTTCACAGATTGAGAATGGCGACGAGCCTACAAGTCTTGATGAAGGATTTCCTGATGCACAACTCTTTTTTGTGCGGATTGCAGATGAACATTTTACAGATATAATTCAATTCCTATCTATAGGTACATCTCCTGAAGGATATGCCACAAAGAAGAAGGAATTGGTGGTCAGGGTTGCATATTTTTCTATTATTGCAGGGCACTTGTATAAAATGGGATCGGATGAAGTTCTACGTAGGTATGTACTGCATTATGAACGCCAAAGTATCCTCGCTGAAGCACATGGAGGAGTTGTTGGAGGACATTATGCGGGAAGAGTGATTGTGTAGAAGATCGTACACGTTGGATTATGGTGGCCAACTATGAAAAAGAATTCCAAATAATATTGTACGGTGTGCGATGTTGTTCAGAGGACTGGGAGGCCATCCCGAAGGGATGAATTTCCTCTAAACTTCCAGGTCTCACTACATGCATTCAATAAATGGAAATAGATTTTGTAGGCCCTATTCAGCCACCAGGAAAGAAGACAGGAGCACGATACATCATCAAAACAACATAATACTTGAGTAGGTGGGTTGAGGCACAACCTGTGAAGGATTGCAGCACGACTACAACTATGAAGTTTATATTTGAGTACATTTTGTCTAGGTTTGGTTGTCCTAAGATTTTGATGAGCGATAGGGGTTCACATTTCCTGAATGAAACAATTGTTGCTTTGCTTGAAGAATTCCAGATGTATCATCAGAAAAGCATGCCGTATCATCCTCAAGAAAATGGCACAGTTGAAGCCTTTAATAAAATCCTGGAGAATGCTTTGACAAAGATCTATAATGAAAATAGGAATGATTGGGATGTGCGCATACCAGCTATTCTTTGGGCATATAGAACTACTTGTAAGAATTTGACTAGACAGACACCATTTAGGCTAGTTTATGGACAAGAGGCAGTGATGCCAATGGAGTACATAGTGCCCAGTTTGAGGATTGTTGCAGTTATGGAGATGGCAAATCAAGACATAATGGAGGAATGTCTCGCACAAATACTTGAGTTAGAAGAAGATTGCTTATTGGCAAGTTTTCATAAGCTAGTGCAAAAGGCTTGAGAAAATGCGTCACATAATCGCCACCTTAAGCAGTGCACCTTTAAAAATCGAGCTTTAGTATTGATGTTACCAAGTTTATGAAGTTTCTAGGAAAGTTTCAGATGCATTGGCTGGGACCATACATCATCAAGGATATTACAGAGGGAGGTGCATTTCAGCTAGCAAAGCTGAACAAGGAACTATTTCTAGGAAGAATCAATGGGAGTTGTTTGATGTTGTACACGGGTGATCCCATCCCCGCCCAATGACTATATGGATGCAGGACAATCTTAAGACTTCAGGCAGTTGAAAAGAAGTACGGGTCTATAAACTATGCTTCCATAAGGATAGTTTGGCAAAACGAATGGGTTGTGTGACGATTAGAAGAAAGGCGCAGGGGGGAGTTGCACTAGCATGGTTGGTCTCGTGTATCCTGGCCAAAAAATAACCATTGACAACACTGTAGATGATGGGATGACTATTTTTCTGCTAAAGGGAGCAGGGTGAGAGAGAATTTAAGGAGTATATCCTTGGAAATGTTCTGCCAAAATATCATTAATGATAGAGATCTGGAGGGAATGGATGGATTTGAATTCAAAAAGGGTTATAAATACAACATCTTGCTCCACATTTGAACACTTTATTTCCAGAGAAATTTCCTTGAGATTTTGCGCATTAGTTTGCGCTGAGACGAATACTGCATGTTTGAACGAGATTGGCAAGAGATATAGAAGATGTTTTCACAGCATTTGGGTTTGAGACAGATTTACCTGAGTGGCAGAAGAAAATATTCTGGTAGAGAATGACTGCAACACCACCAGTCCCTACTACAGCACCTAGGTCATCGAGGCCTAAACCCACTACCTCTGCGGCAGGAGAAAAGAAGAAAAAGAAGCCATAGCAAGCGCTAGTGTGGAAATTGTTGTAGAAAAATCAAATGGAGGTTAGACAGAAGGGTCAGATGGATAAAAGAAAGCAATAGATGGAACCCCTGGACTTGGATGAGGAAGAATTGAATATGGGGATTGAATATATTTACGCAGAAGAAGTGTTAATTACTTAGCTACCATCTTTTGTACCCCCTAGGAAATCCACTGCCAAAGTGACTAAGGAACCTAACTTGGTGAAATACAAGGTCTTCGCCCCATTTCTACTGGAGGACATACCTATGGAGGGTGATTTGTTGGCCTGGGTACCACTTTTGAATATGGAAGATTGGGACCTGGGTGAGCATGCAAAGTTCCCATAGTTGGAACCCAGGAAATATTTTAAATCACTCTACTATGAGGAGTCAGGTGTTACACAGCTTGAACCAATGAAATGGGCAGCCAGAATGAGCGCGCGGGATTGTTCAACATGTTGTGGGTGAAACACTTTAGTAGCAGCATCATTAATACTACTTGTGTGTGTCAATTGCTAGCATTGGTACATGATGGGTGACTCTGGTTGGGAGGAACCATTCAAATTGATGACATGTTGGTCCACCGGATCACCTTGTTGCCTTATCAGGGCATGAACCTTGCAGATGCTTTTGTGGGGAAATCGCATGAGAACAAGCTTGTAAATAAGATGAAGAGCGAATTTGGGTTGGTGAATAAGTCACGTGGCTACGCCATTAGCTCCATATCGGATGGAGCTGTGCAGTTTTTTGCACAAATATTGGTTGGAAAAATAATGAGGAAGTGTCATGTTGATGAAGTACCGACACCAATAGTATCTGTAGTTGTGAAATGTAGCAAAGAGGTCCAATATAGTTGGGCCAAGTATATATGTCACGAGTTCTTTGAGGATTTTCACGAAGCCCAGGAGGATGGCAAGGCATTCCACTATGCATGGTTACTTTTGTTGATCACGCTGGTAGCTTGGCAGATGCTTGAGGAGAGCCAGTTCCCAATAGAAGATCCAGAATTATGCAAGGCTACAAAATTCACCTCACTGTGGGCGATGAAGGATCCTCACCACATCATGCAAACAAATAGCTTCTAAGTATTGTTCGAGTCAGAGTTGTGAATGGTGATAAAACAATGATTGTGATTGTCACCAAGTTTACATGTGCAATATACTAATATTGCAAATTTCAAGGCAGATTTTCACAATCTGTCCATACGTGCCAAGAAGGATGTCATAGGAGCATGGAAATTGTTTCCATATTTAGTCATAGAGGATGAAATTATGGGGGTCATCAGCAAATGACCGAGTGAATGGCTCACCCCATCTGATGATGGCATAGGGACAAATAAGGCTGCAGAAAGAAAAACAAGGAAACTAGCAGTTGTGACAGTGGCTAAGAAATACAAAGATAAAGAATAAAATAAGGCTTCTACCAAAGAAAAGGCCTCTACAAAAGATAAGGAAGCACCAAAAGAAAAAGTTTCTGCAAAAGAGAAGGAAGCGCCAAAGGATAAAGTTGCAACAACATTGCAGGTCATTATTGACCTTGAAGAACCTGAGATGGAGCACACCAATGTTTAGGTTGAAACCGAAGGTGAAGAGGAAGGGGGTGTAGACTTAGATTCCCCCTTCAAGGTCAAGAAGAGGCAAAAGCGTAGTGCCACGGGGCCTTGCAATAAGGAAACGTCCAATAAGTTTGTGAGTGTGACACCATTGGTCCTCATGGAGGGGGGCCTTGATGAGATAGGAGATTTTGTCCGCTTTTCCACTAAAACTATATGGGGACACATTGAGGACCAGTACCACCAAGTATTGTAAAAATTACAATAGGGCCTTAAGGAATTGCAAGTGAAGACAGGGTTGATCTAGGTGAGCATGGGACAAGCTAGCTCAGATCAAGCGAGTGTGCTGATATTTAGTGCAGTGGAATTCATGTCTAGGCTTCACACAGTACCACTACCAGGGGGCTCTCTCAAGTTTGAGACAAGTGAAGACTAGGAGCGCACACGGTTTTGGAAAAACATAAGTATCAACCTTGCAGCACTACCAATCTAGACCTTACATGAGCTGCACCAAGGAGTTTTTGATGAGCTCCACGTCTGGGAGAAATAAGCATTGTTGATTATAAACGAAGTCAAAACTAACAATCAATAGATTTTTGAAGAGAAAGTGCAGGCCTTGTAGGCCCACGATGAGGTGATACAGTAAAATCAATAGCTAGAAACGACCCTTACCCAAGTGTGCAGTGAGCTCCCTAAGCTCCAAATTCCAGTAGAAGTGGCCTCAACAGAGAAAATTAATAAGTTAGCTATTACAATGAAGGAATCCAAGGAGGAAATTGGAAAGGTCTATTTTAAGGTGTAGTTGTAGATTTCAAAACTTCAACTTAAGTTGCAACCAAGGACTCCACCAATAGTCAAAGAGTAGCACGAGGTTTCTATTAAAGAAGATATGACCACTCTGCCCACTGCAGTCAAGGACTGTAGCCAATTATTTGAATAGATAATGGAGATGTGTACCTCGCTGCAGGAGGATCCACACTTGTAGAAGATTTAAGCAGACATCCATGAAAAGCAACTACAATTTGACGAGATCGGGGCAACAGTGCAGACCTTAGCACCTATGCAAAGGCTCACTAGACTTCAGGAAAGAAAGTTCATCGAGACCAAAATTGATGAGCTACGTTAGAAGGCCTCCATTATCTCCTCAAGGATGCATCCATGGGTTGATGTGGCAATCCAGTTATCATATACAGTCCAGAGCAAGTTAAAGGCTCTACAACAGACATAAAGAACCATGGGCCTTGTAGTTTAAGGTCCAACAACAAAGAAACTGGTCGAATAAATTCGTCAGGCTGTCGTGCAGGGAGTAGAAAATCTTCAAGCATTGAATATCGAGTTCAGTAGTCTTCAATAAAAGATTGAGGCAACACCAACAGAGTGACTCGAGATAAGTCACGACTTTGTGTTGGGGGCCTGTTGGGATGGGTCCCCTGGGTCAAATTTTGTAAACGTTTTGTTAAATATTGTAAAGCCTCTGTATTTTTAGGAGCAGGGCACAAGTAGTGCAAGTCGATAGGAGTCAAAGGGGCTTTAGGAAGGTCAAACCCATTATTTTTTTAAGACTCAAGTTGTTTTGAGACCTGCCCATGGTTCGAGAATCATTGTATTGTATTGAAGAAGAATATAAAAAGAATTCATAAAAGAGACATAGGGAGATAGAGAAGAGCATAGAAGTGCAGGATTTGGTTTTTTTTTTGTCTATTTTGTACTTAAGTGAAGGGGAAGGCTCCTGCAGTTGTGTGTGCAGAGACCTTAGTAAATCCGCAGCTGAGTGCACAGGCCCCTGCAGTTGTGTGCGCAAGGTTGGAAAGGACTGTAATTGAATATCTAAAGCATAATAAAGGTTTGTTTTGATGAATTATCTGTGTATCTCTGTATTACTATTTATCTATGAATTTACTATATTTTTTATCCATTGAATGCAATTAATCAAGAAAAGTACTTAATAGATTCGCGAAGAAGTAGATCTGTTTATTTATCTATTGTTATGCATGTTTAGTGTAATTGGCGAAGGGCATCAATCTTCTAACAGTTAATTGTTGTAAATTTTGGGTTTTAAGTGTTTGCGAAGGTCAAGATAAATCCCTAACTTCGACAAAAACATGTCACATAGTCCTTTGGATGCAGAAATATGGTTCTAGCATCCCCCAATGCTGCCTCTAATGAGACTGCAGTGCGTGCTACATGGGTTGTTGCTGAAAGGGCTAGTAGTGTAGGATTTTTTTGGTTATCACATCAAACTCCGAACTTAGGTCCAAGCCCCCTCAAGACAACATTTACCACAATCTAAACTTGGATCACTAGGCCTTAAACTGTGACTCCTCCCTCAGGCTTTACCATGTATCCCATCAAAATCGGTTAAGGGATTCCTAGGCCTTTGGGAATGAAACTTGAGACCACCTCTGCCCCGGATTCCAAAATCCATTTAGAAAACCAAAGCTCAAAACTGAGATAAACATACCAACATACCATTGTATTCGGAAAAAGGTAAGGCTAGGCTGAAAACCACTGTCATAACCCATCAAAGCCAGGCCACCGACAGTAAGAGAACCATACACCAACATGCAAAGCCATGCATGTCCAAACCAGCTAGTAAATGACACACGCAAAAGGTTACTTGCAAATATTCATGTTGAAGTTGCTTGATCCCGTTCTTCCTTCCTTGATCCTTTCTTTCCTTCCTCTCCTTTGCTTTCTTTTCCTTCCTTGATCCAAAACTAGAGTGCTCCAAGAAAACTTTAAGTGACCAAGAGTGAGAGAGACGGAGAGAGAATAATGAGAGAGCTCCAAACTTGAACTGACAAAAGGTTACCAATTGATCCTCAAAAACCTTTTTATTAATGAGGCCTCTATTTTCTTCATTTTCCATTATTTTCCTTCAATTTCCTCCTCACATGCAACATGTGACCTTTCACCTTACTTTTCTCCTAATTTTCCTTTATTTTCATAAATAAATGTGCCAAAAATGCCTTTTTTCCTTTTAATGTCTATGCCTTAGCCTTTGCCAATTTTCCTTAGCCAAAACCCACATCTAGGGATGCCCACTAGGATATCTTTTCCAAAAATTCAACTTGGAATAAGTGTCCCTTAACCGTTGTCTTATTTTTCCTTTATTAACTTTTATTACATGAACTTTTCACCAGGGTTGTTACAGTTGGACATAGGTTAATGTGTGTAGTTTTTGAACATTGTCATGGTTTTCGTGTGATTCGATTTGTTTTTTAAAGACAAAATGAGTGTGTAAGAGTTTAGTAGAATGAGTCTGATTTTTTATAGATTGATAGGTTTCCATTAACTCATTGTAGAGGATTAGCACATAGAATGGAGTTTTTAATTTCTTGGTTTATATTTGAATGGGATCTCTATGATCCGAACGTTTGTATAGACTAAATGCAGAATTCATGATTGGGTATCGTGTGTGTAAAAATCAGTGACAGAATTCTATTTGACAACTTTTTCTCTTGCATTTAATTGACTCTCATATATGTATAATCTTGTATGCCTAAAGGAATGGAGTTATAGAGAGGCCTTTGCAAAGGCAATTCCGATAGATATATGCTTGTTAACAATCGATATTTATCTGTCAGTGTTGAAAGGTTGGGTGCACATGACAAAGGCTTATTTACATACAGAGGATTACAAATTAGGTCTATGTGAAGGGATTAAATGAATGCATATATCATAAATTAAGATAAAGGATAATGAATCTAATTTATTTTTTCTTGTACTTTAATATTGCACTGAGTATGGTTGTTTCTTAGTGCAAAGGTTGAATATTTGTTTTCTTTTCAACTTCTTACATTGACAGATGTTCATGTACTCCTTAGTTCTGCAAAATTATATATTTTCTATTATTGAGTGTAGAGGGCAGAGACCTATTGTGTGTGATACTATTGATTATCCATTAATTGTTTCATATAATAGTGTGCATAGGTTGAGGGGATTATCGTGAAACAAATTTGGTATACTTGAAGGCATATTGCAATGTTGGATTATGGTTCTTTGTTTTGACTAATGAACAAGTGCAAAAAATAAGCATAGTTTTAGTGACATATCTTCATGATCATGTATTGATAGAATATAAGGGTTGTTTCATGATGAGATTGCATTCTAAGGGGAATTTTGTGCATGTTACTGTGATGTGTGTTGTTGAAGACAAGTATTTTGGCCTGACATTGATGACTAACATGCTAATTTTTTTAGGGTTACTCATATTGTTGGGGTATGCATATGTGGTTGCAAATGTATTGTTTCATATCCATGAATATGCTATTGCTAAGTTACTGAAGTTGTATGAATAAAGGAAAAATAATTGGATAAGTTAGGGTTTCATCTCATGGTTAAGCGTAGCCATTAATTGTATGTTTGTTTTCAATGCTTAACAATTTGGCATGAGCTATAGTTTGATGTTCTTACTCCATATAGGGTTGATTTGTCATTTTCTTGATGAGTATGTTGATGATAAATGAGATTGGTATTGAACAGAGAATATAGCTTGGCACTTGAGCTAGGGCTTAATGCTCTAATAAGTATATTTTGCAGGGAAGGTTTTGCATTTTTTTGTTGATTATCAAGGAAGTCTTGATCAGTATGTTTGGAATTTGGTATTTGTTATCATCGCTTATTGATTTTGATGAATAAGTCAGTTTGATGAGGCTTGATGCTGAGATTGGCTACTAGGGTTTTATCATATATCATTAGGGTTTTTTATTGGATGCACTTACTGAGACTGATTATGTATATAGTGAATGGTTGATTACCATAATATTCCAGTAGATGATTTTTATTGCGGAGAGAGTTTTGTTGATAATTGTGAAGAGATCAATTGTGTTTGTTGATCAAAGATTTGTTGTAGAGAGGTTTTGGTACTTCTTATTCAAATTGAGAAGAATGGTTTGTGTGGGTATAATTTGAAAATTGGATGAAACATGGTCTGCAAGATTTGTGTTTGATTCAAGTGGATCTAGTTTGAAAGATTATCAAACGTGGTCCATAGAGGGACTAAAGGTTGGAGCCTTCAGTGAGGGAGTGATAGCTTCCTTCCATTGGTGGCTGATAAACTTGATCAGGGAGCAGTAGTTTACTTCCAGTCATAGCTGAAGAAACAAGAGGAGGTGGTAGCCTCCAACAGATAGGAATCTACACGCTAGTAAAATTCTGCACAAGTGTAAGATGCAATAATAGATTTTATTAATGAGAAGAATACAAATACAACAACAATGATGGTTTTTCCCAGTTGGGATTTCCACCTAAAATACAATGCCCCTATGTGTTGATGTGATGATGTGTTTCATTTTTATGGTTTACATGTCCTTATGTTAAATGTTGCTCATGGCTTACTACATATTCCTAGATCTACTCTATAATATGTTGTTAATGAAATGTTGGTTTAGATAAATTTGAAAAATAAAAGCATAAAATAAGTAAAATTTGATCTAACATGAAATATTGATGCAACACCCCCCCACCCACTATGATTATTTCTAACAATCGGTATCAGAGCATGGGTCCTTCAAGAAGTATCTTGATCGCTATAAGAAAAATCTAGCAACATGGGCATCTAGGCTAGATTTTTATCAACCAAGCCACATTTATTCAATGGAATAAACTTCATATTTTATAAGATCATAATGATATCTTACTTGCAATCTCTTGGAGTTGATGTTTGGGAAGTCGTCAAAAGGGGATATCAATTCCCTAGATCCATTCCATTAGATGATGCAAACAAGAAAAAATATGAAAGTAATTCCAAAGTAGTAAATGTCATACTGGGAGGACTTGTAAAATCCAAATTCGTGAAAGCAATGCAACTCAACACTTGAAAATATATGTGGGATAAACTGGTCAACAACTATGAAGGTGATAAAAAGGTAAAGGTGCTAAGTTAAGCCGTATATAATTCAATATGAGTCCCTTAAAATGCATGAGGATGAAAGTACTGAAAACATTTTCCTTAGAGTAGATGCAGTACTAAATACTATGAACAACCTTGGTGATAATATTCAAGATTCTACGATTGCTGAGAAAATATTAAGATTTATAAGTCATAAGTTCAATGACAAAGTTTCAATAATTAGGGAGATACGTGATTTGAGTTATCTATCTTTAGAAAGAATCCATGGGATTTCGATAGCCTATGAAATGAGGACAAAAGGGGATAAATAGAAACCAGAGAAGTTTTCTTCAAAGATACATGCAACGACAAACAAAATAAGAGCTTGAAGAAACTGGCAACATTTCAGATGAAGAAGAGGCAAACTTTGTTAGGAAGCTACAAATGGGAATTGGTAAATTCAACAATAAGATTCCATTTAAATGTTTTTATTTTGGAAGAGTTGGTCACTATGATGCTAAATGTCCATACAACAAAATTATTGTTAAGAAAGAGAAGGGAAAGAATGTCTCTAAGAAAAATTTCAAAAATAATTTCTCTAAGAAGAAAATTTTTTATTCTAATGAAGACAATGAAGATACATCAAATGATTAGGTTAATGAAGATTCAAACTCTAATTCTAGTTACAAAAATATTATGGTTCTTGAAGATGAATTAGCTATTGAATAAGGCAATTGTGAAACAAATGATTTAATTAATGCATTGAAAGAATTGATATACTTAGAAATATAAACAAAGATCTGGAAATTAAAGAGTGTAGTAGTGTTTAAGAAATAAGCCTAATAAAGACTCATCTAGAAGTAGCTAAAATAAGAGAGGAAATATTGATGAAACAACTTCAATATAAGGAGAGGAATAAACAAATTCCTAGTCCCTACATCCAAACACTTATATATATATATATATATATATATATATATATATATATATATATATATATATATATATATATATATATATATATATATCTATATATATATATATATATATATATATATATATATATAGAGAGAGAGAGAGAGAGAGAGAGATATATATATAGATATATAGATAGAGATATAGATATATATATCTACACACACACACACACACACATATATATAGATTTTTTTGTAGGAAAAGTAAAAAAGTAATCTTTGACTACAACACCTTGCATTAACTAACTAGGGTCCTTGAATTCTTTACCTTTCTCAATCTTCATCTTCTTCATTTGGGATTCCATCTTGGTACTAATGTAGACCATGGCCTTAAGTAGGCATTCCAATTGATTGGATAAGTGTCTCATTTCCTTCCTTATCTCATGCATCTTCTCACTATAACACCCTCTGGGAGGAGGATAGCTAGCCATGGCATGATTGTATCTAGGGATTTCCAAAATCCAAGACTCCAAGTATTTCTAGAATTAAGACTAACTCCACATATGAAAAAAGAAAAAAAAAATAGGATTGGATGGACAAAGCCTTTTTTATTATTTGACAAGACCAATCAACTCAACAATCACTTTAAAATCCAATTTAATATAAACAAAAAGCTAAAGTTACAAACCTATCAATATTTTCAATGGGGAAAATAAGTTCATTACCATCCATAGGTGACCTATAATTTTTCCTATCTCCCCTTATAGATGTTTAATTTTGTGGATCGTATTTTACAACCATATAATTTATTGCATTTTTGAACATTTATTCAAGTATATTCATCATTAACCATTAACCAATAGAGTAATAACATTGTTAAATTTCTTTGGGCTAGAAGTGCTTGTTGTAGATGATTGCATTTTAAAACATTTTTAACATTTTCACATTGCATTCACCCCATATTGTCATAAGAAATTATGTAGAGAGAACATTAGGAAAAAAAATGCAATGTAATAGTCATAGGTTTGTCATAATATCTCTGTCATAGGTCTGTTATGATATCTCTATCATAGGACTCAACATATATCCTTCATATCTCTATCATAATTGTTTCTCATATCACAAATTAAGAAGGTCCAAAGAGGTCATTTTCCTACCCAATAACTGAGGCCCATTAGGGAACTGTTACAACACAAGACTGAGGCCTATTAGGGCATTGTTACAACACAAGACTTAGGCTCATTAGGGCATTGTTACATCACAATACTAAGCTACAATTTTGCAAACCCATAGTATGGAATGATAATTACATCACTGCCAATTAATTATAGGTCCTAGTTTGCATTTATTTGAGGCACACAAACCTACCTTTTACCTTATGAAATCCATACAATCTAGAGTATTCTTGAACAACATATCTATATATATATATATATATATATATATATATATATATATATATATATATATATATATATATATATATATATATATATATATATATATATGCGAAAAAATAAAAAAATTTAATTGTATTAATGTTACTTATGAGTAAAAAAATACTCTCCAAGTTGAATCATTTAATTTGGCCTTGAAATGAAGGTTGGGCATGCATTTTGTGAAGCAGGCCAAGATCTCCGTGCTTCACTAAAATGCATGCCTAGGCTTCATTTCTTGGAAAATGTGATTGTTTCAAATTTTATACTATTTGATTAGTAGTTTATGGTGTTCCCAAACTGTTGACATTTTTGGGGGCACAACATGAACTATGAATGTTGCAACACTTTCATTTACATTAACTTCTACCTTGAAATCACTAAATTGGAAAAATTTAATTGTATTAATGTTACTTATGGGTAAAAAAATACTCTCCAAGTTTAATCATTCAATTTGGCCTTGAAATGAAGGTGGGGTGTGCATTTTTGTGAAGTAGGCCAAAATTGTCTTCTTCACTAAAATACATGCCCAGGCTTCATTTCTTGGGCAATCTGATTGACTCAAATTGTATACTATTTAATTATTAATTTTACACACTAGTTTTCTTCCAGTAAGTTTTTTTCGTTCAAAAACTATTCACAAAATAATCCTAATGGATTTCCTTATTCTTTGTATTTCTGTGCATTGACCCTTGGCTAACCTTCCTGTGTAGCACCCTTTTGTGCAGTGCTCCTCTGCACAAATCCCAAACGTTGTAGCCCAAAATCTTGCTCCACCATTAGGTCTACATATGACCACTTTTCTTCATCTACTATGCATTCCCTACCATATGGTATCATATTCTATTTTTATCTTTTTTCTATTTTTAGTAATTTTATTTTTAACAGTTGATGCCACCTTGGATGATGTGTAGTAATGATTGGGAACTAACTGGATTATGTGTAGTAGTGATTGGGCACTAACTAGCTAGTGACATGGTGATTTCATCTCCCTTATTGTGCATTACCTTATCCCCAAGGTCCCTAATTACTAATGTGAATTCCCTCTCTTATTTAGGGAGACTGCCTTATTTGCAACCTTATCCATTCACCTACCAACCTTTTTTTCTTCAATGGTAACTTTGGATGATTGTGCTAGGAAAGACATAGAGTTGAATCACAACAAATTCCATTATTGACCTTAATATCAAGATATTCAAATTTGCTTGCCCCTTTGGGCTTATTACTCATCAATATTTTCAACATGTTCAATTTTTTTTCCATGGCCTAACATGTCTCTGAAAACAAAACCCGAGTGGAGGGAGAATTAAACCCACTAGCTACCACTTGACTATTTCCCTTTGACCCATTCACTTACCAACCTTATCCTTTGACTTTTAGTCTTATTTTTGGAGGTTTTTTGATATTTATGAGTTAGACGTTCCATGAGGGAATTTACACTTCAATTATAACTTATTTTTTACTCCATTTATATTTAGTTAACCTCATTTCAGACTCTCACTATATTTTATAGTTTCTCGCCTTATTTTGAGGCAACCAGCTAATTAAGGAAAGTGATTTTCTATTTTCTAGTGTGCATGCACTATGGAACCCCAACCTAGTGTTGACTACTTCCCTCTCAATCACATTTATTGAAGTGTATTCATGTCAGGAAATAATACAAACAAGATTTTTTGAGTAATTCAAATTGGTTTTTTTATCTACTTGGTCTATTTCCAATGAAATTTTAGTCCTTTTTTCTTGTTATGTAATTTTTAGTTCAGTATTTTGCAGACAATAGATATTGTACTTGTCTTAAAATATGAGATGGAATTAGAGAATTAGAGTGTTGTGAGGAATACTAACATATTATTTTATGTTTTACAAGTTTGAAAATCCCAAAGAGAATGGAACAACCAACAATCAGTGTGGTTCTAAATCCATTCAATTGATTTGAGTTGAAGCCAAAGGTCCTACTGCTACTGTGTAGTAAAGGACTCTATAGGATCACTATGGAGGCTGAATTAGATAGCAATTGAGTTATATATAAGTGAAATCTTCAACAAATAAAATGAATCCTAGTTCTTGTAACACTCCCAACAAGAAATGGACCAAGCTAGAGTCATTATTTAGTAAGCTAGATGATTTGAGAGGACATTAGCTAGATAAAGATCTTATACCATTGATCCCAAGTAACTTTGATACCCTACCAGAATTATTTGTTAGGTTCAAGAGTTTTCCCCAACATTTAATAGCATGTTTTATTGATATAAAAGAAGAGAAATTGATAATTTCAATTATTTTGAATATAGGACCTAAATATTTTGTATCTATCTTTCAATATTTCTAAACTCACCAAGAGTGGAAATTGGAAGGTGGATTCTCTTGATAGATTTATGGAATCTTTGATTTAATATCAAAGCAAGTTATTCCGTATGGGGGCCTTAAAGTCATCTGAGGCCTATGCATTTGCAACACAACAATCTAAGAATGACAAGTTTAAAAACAAGGGTAGAAAGGAAGCATAACATAAGAAGGAAGGGAAGAAAGAGACTATTATGGAAAGTTTGAATTCTAAGGGGGGTGAATCAAAGAGGGATAATACTAAGTGCACTTATTTCAACAAAGGATGTCCGTCGAAGAGTGCATGCATAAAGAAGACATTTGACCTCATGGAACAAGCCCTTAAACAACATCATTTTGAGTATTAAATCCCAGATAATAGTAAGAAGAAGCAAGGTGACCAACCATTAGAAGACAATGGTAAGGGTCATCCTTTGATTGCCCTCACTTATTCTCCTAACACTTGGATTCTTGATTCAGAAACCTCTAACCACATGGCTTCTTCATCTCATACTTTCTCGCACTTTGAGGCTTGTGATGTACCACCTATTTTGATGAGATATGTGTTAGTATTATGAGAAGCTAAATAAAATCGTTTATACATAGAAAGTGATACATAAGAATAACAATATTCATAAAAGTTCACATTGTATTAATTAAAATAATAATAATACATCACACTCTCACACATCAATAAAATACATGAGGCCTCGTAATATAGCACTGAGGTGCCCATAACATAATTTACAATATGGCTAATTGGTTCCACCATCTCCATAATATCTCAATGAATATCTCCATAAATCTCTTAGTTGATTCTATGTAATCTCCATCCCTAAATTCTCTCTTTTTCCCCATATACGGACTTCTAGAGTAAGTCTACTTTCACTAATATATTATAATGATTTCATTATATCATATTATGAATTATTCCTTCATACTTCCCCTTCGTGAACAATTATGATTCAATATGGATGCATTGATTTATCTTCATATTTATTCTTCTACATTTTGCATCATCTTCAATCTTCTTCATCTTCATATGTATCTCCAATTATAGTTGTCTTGCTATATCAATATGCACTGCATCTTTCTTTGATAATTCTAGATCTTGAGTCAAGCATCTAGATTTCCATCTTCATATGAAGGATTTCTTTAGCTTACCCTTGACACACTAATTTTCTTCTATTAAGTTTCTTTGTTGACACTTTTGTGGTGACACCATGATTTTTTATTATTGCAACACTTTAATCTACATCAACTTCGACCTTCATATCACTAAATTAGAAAATTGTAGTTATATTAATGTTACTTGTAAGTAAAAAAGTACTCTCCAAGTTGAACGATTCAATTTGGCCTTGAAATGAAGGTTGGGCGTGCATCTTTGTGAAGCAACCCAAAAATGTCTTGCTTCACTAAAATGCATGCCCAGGCTTCATTTCCTGGCCAATTTCACTCATTCAAATTGTATACTATTTAATTACTAATTTTTCACACGAATTTTCTTCCAGTACGTTTATGTTTTTCACAAATTATTGACACTTTTAGTGAACTATGATTTTTGTAGCACTTTCATTTACATTACTTCGACCTTCATATCACTAAATTAGAAAACTTTTGTTGTATTAATGTTACTTATGAGTAAAAACATACTCTCTAAGTTGAACCATTCAATTTGACCTTGAAATGAAGGTTGGGCATGCATTTTTGTGATGCAGGCCAAAATTTACTTGCTTTACTAAAATGCATGTCTAGGCTTCATTTCTTGGCCAATCTAATTTGTTCAAATTGTATACTATTTAATTAGTAGATTTACACACTAAATTGCTTCCAATAATTTTATGTTGCTCATAAACAGTTGACACTTTTGGGGTGACACTGTGAACTATAATTGTTGCAACATTTTCATTTACATTAACTTTGACCTTCATATAACTAAATTAGAAAAAAATAGTTGTATTAATGTTACTTATGAGTAAAATAATACTCTCAAAGTTGAATCATTCAATTTTGCCTTGAAATGAAGATTGGGCGTGCATTTTTGTAAGAAGACCAAAATTGCTTTGCTTCACTAAAATTCATCTCGAGGCTTCATTTCCTGGCCAATCTAATTGATTCAAATCATATAATATTTAATTACTAAAGTTACACACTAATTTTCTTACAGTAAGTTTATGTTGTTCAGAGGGTGACACCGTGAACTGTGATTGTTGAAACACTTTCATTTACATTAACTTTGACCTTTATATCACTAAATTAGAAAACTTTAGTTGTATTAATGTTACTTATGAGTTAAAAAATACTCTCCAAGTTGAATCATTTGATTTGGTCTTGAAATGAAGATTAGGCATGAATTTTTGTGAAGTTGGCCAAAGTTTCCTTGCTTCACTTAAATGCATGCCTAGGCCTCATTTCTTGGCCAAATTCATTGATTCATTTTGTATACTATTTAACTAGTAATTTTACACATTAATTTGCTTCCAGTAAATTTTTGGTGTTCACAAATTGTTAACACTTTTGGGGTGACACCATGAACTATGATTATTGCATCACTTTCATTTACATTAAATTTTATCTTTAGATCACTAAATTAGAAGAAAAAAATATGTGTATTAATGTTACTTATGAGTAAAAGAATACTCTCCAAGTTGAATCATTCAATTTGGCCTTGATATGAAGGTTGGGCATGCATTTTTATGAAGTAGGACAAAATTTTTGTGCTTCACTAAAATGCACACCAATGCTTCTTTTCTTGGCCAATCTGATTGATTCAAATTGTATTCTATTTAATTAGTAATTTTACATGTTAATTTTCTTCCAGTAAGGTTTTATTGTTCACAAACTATTGACACTTTTGATGCGACAGCATGAACTGTGATTGTTGCGGCACTTTCATATACATTAACTTTGGCCTTCATATCACTAAATTATAAAACATTATTTGTATTAATGTTACTTATGATTAAATAAATACTCTCCAAGTTGAATCATTCAATTTTGCCTTGAAATGAAGGTTAGGCATGCATTTTTGTGAAGTAGGAAAAAATTACCATAATTCACTAAAATGCATGCTTAGACTTCATTTCTTGACCAATATCATTGATTCAAACTGTCTTCTATTAATTTCTAATTTTACACACTAATTTGTTTCCAGTATGTTTCTATTGTTCACAAATTGTTGAGATTTTTGGGGTGACACTGTGAACCGAGATTGTTACAGCACTTTCATTTACATTAACTTCAACGTTTAGATCACTAAATTAGAAAACTTTAACTTTATAAATGTTACTTATGAGTAAAAAATACTCTCCAAGTTGAATCATTCAATTTGGAATTTTACACACTAATTTGCTTCTAGCAAGTTTATGTTGTTCAAAAATTGTTTACACTTTTCGGGTGACACCGTGAACTAGGATTGCTGCAGCACTTTATTTTACATTAACTTCAATGTTCATATCACTAAATTAGAAAAAATTAATTGTATCAATGTTAATTATGAGTAAAAAAATACTCTCCGAGTTGAATCATTCAATTTTGAATTTTACACACTAATTTGCTTCTAGCAAGTTTATGTTTTTCAAAAATTGTTTACACTTTTCGGGTGACACCGTGAACTAGGATTGTTGCAGCACTTTATTTTACATTAACTCCAACGTTCATATCACTAAATTAGAAAACTTTAATTGTATCAATGTTAATTATGAGTAAAAAAATACTCTCCAATTTGAATCATTCAATTTGGCCTTGAAATGAAGGTTGGGCATGCATTTTTGTGAAACAACCTAAAATTACCTTGCTTCACTAAAATGCATTCCTAGGCTTCATTTCTTAGTCAATCTGATTGATTTAAATTGTAGATTGTTTATTTAATGATTTTACACACTTTTAAGTTTTTTATATATTTACTTTGAGCTTAAATATTTATACTTCAAATTTCATACAACATTTTAAGTTTTTATTCAACTTGCCTTGTGTGAAAGTTATGTATAAGTGGGAAACATAGTTATGTAAGATATTTGTCAGACATGATGCAAGGTTATATCGTAAGGTTAGGTTTTGTCCAATAATGTCCCATTTCAAATTTCATTACAAAGAGTGTAATCGGTTTGGCCCATGTGTGCACATTTGTTCCGACTTGAACATTAGTGGATATGATGAATTCCTACATTGGCAAACTTGGATTTTAGTGAGTAAGATTTATTTTAGGATAATGAGTATGACATGTTGTAAAAAATGTTTGTATAGATAGGATGGAATGAATATTGTTTCATTGCTAGTTAATTACAAGTCCTGGTGTGCATTTAGTTGAGGCACGCAATCCCTGCCTTTTACCATATAAAATAAATCCAATTTGGAGTATTCATGTGTAGTATAAATTTAATGAAGATGAGTTATTGTTCACCCAAATTTAATGAGGATGTACTTCATGATATGTGGGGAGGCATGTTCCCCACATGTTTCAAAGGTCTCTTAATTCATGTATAAATAAGAAGAGACTTATAATTTTTACATCATAACACATTGGTGACAAGAGGAAGGAGTTCACTATCTTTTATCTTTGCTTTTTCTTTTTTGGAATTCTACTACTATTGAGGAAGAATAACATTATTGTGGAATTGATGCTCATGATGATGAAATTTTTTGATTTATGAGGTATTATGTGTTTTTCTGAGATTTGTTTTAATTTTTCATCTTTTAATATTTGTTTAACATTGAAACATTATGCATTTTATTGATGTATTATGATGGCATGTTAGCACCCAAGTGAATCTTAAATACTGAATGTTAGTAGAAAGACCCTAGTTCATAGTGAATCCCATAAGTTCCTTCATTCTCTTAAACCCCTAAAATATTTAATCCTTAAGTAGTTCTTGAACACCTCCATCATCAAATGTAAAGACATAAACCTCATCTTTGGACATACTCTGTTTTAGACCAAATTAGAATAGCTTTTAGTTTACTTTGAAATTTTGGTTGGAAAATTTTCTGATGATAGATTAAGTTTAACTAATAGGTTTTCCTTTTTAATGCTTAAGTTAATATAGCTTCATGTACTTCCAGTACCTAACAATGACATAGGATTAGGTTTAGGATAAATTTTAACCGACAGATATTGTGTTGATGCCTCGAAGCCTACAAACCCCCTGGTTAATAATTAGAGTAAGTGTTAGTTGTTTTGAAGACATATAAAATGCCCGTCATTAATTTTAACTCATAGGTTTTCCTTTTCAATGCTTAAATTAGGATAGTTTCATGTAATTCTAGTACTTAACATTGACTTAGGATAATTTGATGTCATGATTCTAATGGAACTGACAGTTTGTCCAATCGGGCCTCGATTTTCTAGTTATGGAGAGTTTGAACTCACTTGCCACTATCATTCAAGGACACATGGAAAATTTAAACTAGGGGCATAGACACCAAATTGAGCAATGAAGTTGAGTTCCGTCAGCTCCTACATGCATTTTTTGTCAAGGGAAAGCTAGCCACAGTACCCATACCCTCTTTTGGCATAATTCTCAACATCTAAGCATGTAATGAAAAAATTGCATTACATACTAATGAGAGAAACCCTAGTTGAGAAAAGTGTCGATATAGACGATGATTGTTCCATGAAGTCACTAGAGATGGGTGTCCCTAGCGATAATATGATGTCACAATTTCAATAGAACTAACAATTTGTCCAATCAGGCCTTGGCTTTCGACTTATGGTGAGATTCAACTTGATTCCCTGGGACATTCAGGGACACACAACAAATTTCAACCAAGGGCATAAAAGACAAACCAAGTAATGGAATTGAATTTCATAAAATTTTGCAAGTGTGTTTGTTCAAGGGCGAGCTACCCATTGTTCCTAACCCTCGTTCAACACAATTTTGAAGATACAAGTGAATTATGGAATCTTGTCAATTAAATTATGGCATATTGTATAATTTTATTTTATTGTAGACTTATACACAAAGTTAATGTTGACACACAAAATACTTTTATATATTGATAAGAGAGATTGACACTTAAGGTTATGTAATAGAATTTCTAGTTGATAGTTAAATTGTATAACATTTTTCTTATGATCTTTACTAACGTTTATTAGAATTGTTTCATGTTTTACATCATCAAAATAACATCTTAGTTGTAACTTAATTGAAATTTTATTATGGTATATATGTGCACTTTGATATGATGTAATATGATTATGGTTATATTTCATATGTTGTAATATTAGAAATATAACATAAATATTAAATATTGCATGAAATAAATAATAACTTTTCATTTTGAATGTTTGTTTTTTTAGAACACGGGTCTTCCAGAAGATCCAGTTGATCCTGAGATCGATCCAGATTATGTTGGGTCTGGTTCATACATTCAAGATGATGGTGATGAGGTAGATGGAGAGGACACTGAGGAAGACGACAATTTTGATGACATTAATGATGATCATGATAGACATGATGATAATGATGATGAGAAATTTTTTGGTAGTAGTCAGTGACATTGATCATATAGACTCCATCATGGATCATTGTTGATAAATTGTTATGATGCCTCTTTTCATGTTTATTATCATATGTATCATTTTCACCTGTAGTACCATATTGAGTTGTATCATTTTGACATGTATCATTTTGACTTATATCATTTGGACATGTATTATTTGGGCCTGCATTCAGTTTAGTTGGTTACAAAGCAATTTTGTTTATTAATAATATAAAAATACCAGTTATAGTTTTAAAAAAAATATCTTGTTTTTTTATTCCAACGATTTGTTGTGGTTTGTAACTATAAGAAATTTGAAAGAGCTCAGTTGCGTAAATATTTATGATGTGAATATAGGCCTACATTATGTGTAGTTGGTCCTGACCAACAATTCTTTTATTAATAATATAAAAGTACTGGTTATATTTAAGAAAAAAATATCTTGTTATTTTATAAAGAATGATGTTGTTAGTTTTTATGGATGTCCATTTCCCTAAAAAATCTTTATAAGTGGTATGTTATAAAATATTTCAAATGAATATATGACTTACTCTATAATCATATAATTTGTTTAAGAGGCATGATAAACTTAACTAATTTAATTGAAATAAAAAGTATTAAATTAAGAAATGGAAGTTATAAAGGGAGCATCATGAGTTGTTAAAATGGAAGCAGAATGTGGCTCTAAAATGGAAGTAAAATTTGACATCAAATTTGTTGGCATTATGATTCTGTTTTGGCTCTATGGTATAGGTGTTGTACTTGATGGCAACTCACTCAAGTGGCAAAACTCTTTTCAGGCTCTTAAAATGATGGAAAATAAGAGGTTCGCAGGTGCATCGTTCAAAAGGTGCGGACCCACAGGTTCGTCATCCAGGGAGTGCGGACATACCCGCAGGTTCACCGTTCATAAGGTGCGGTCCCCCAGTTCACTCACTCCAATGCAGAGAAGCGCACTCTCGTGGGGTATCCTATGTTTGGCCCTTAGTATTTATCCCATCTTTTACAATCCTATGGTTTTGGCCCGTGGTATAGGATCTAATTTATTGAAGCCCGGTTTGGATCCCTTGTATTGGTTTTGATGGTTTTTTCCCATGGTGTGTATAAGGGTTTGACTATAAAAAGGGGAAGGAGATCACTTGGTTGGTCACTTGTGAAGAATTGAATATCTTAAGATTTGAAATTTTGGGTTTTAAAAAGCTAAGATCTAAATCAAGGAGAAACCTTAAGGAGAATCTATTGATAAGTCGTGAACTCGCGCATGATCAGATCTGTGGATCTGACTAACTGTGGCACATTGGCAGACTGTTAATTTGGCCCTAATCAGAGGTTCGCAAGCGATCCACGGCGTAGGTGCGAGGGTACACAGTGCAGGAGAAGACGCAGTGCGGGGATACGCAGCGCATCAGAAGGCGCAGTGCGAGGTACGCAGCGCAGAAGAAAGAAAAGTGTGGAGATTCGCAGAGGCACAGAAGGAACAGTGCGGAGGTACGTGGTCTGACACATAGTGCAGTGTGTATCTGAGTTGAGGTACGCAGTTCAGCAGAAGGGGAAGTTGCGGTGGTACGCAGAGCGGTAGAAGGATACAGTGCGGATCTGCACAGTTCAGGCATAGAAAGGCTGCGGATACCCGCAGGTTTATATTGGTGAAGTTACGGACCTGTCTTGAAACATTCATTGGCTGTCTTTTATCTATTGTTGCAGAGTTTTGGGTTTAGATTTCTGGTATTACTTTTCTGTTTACAACATTCTAAGTAGTTGGGTGATTCATTGGTTGTATAAGGAGATTGGGTGATTTTCATGTACTTGATGATTATTTGATCTTCTTGGATCCAGTTTGAAAATTAATGAAACTTGGTCCTTAAAGAAGTAGAAGAGCAAAGGGGGTTGTAGCTCCCTTCCAGGAGAGACTGGAAAACGAGAGAGAGTTGTAGCTCTCTGCAGGTTGTAGCCTGCGTACTGGTAAAGGACTGCACTAGTACAAAATCCTTGTAAAAGAAGTTTCTAAATTGAAAGAAGATAGAGACATATTTCAGCAGGTGGTTTTCATCCATATTGGGTTTCCACCTTATATCTGGTGTTCTTTGGTGTGCTTATCTATTTTTCTGGTTCTTGTTCATTATTATATGGTACTGACATACAACTTAATGATCAATATCTGAAGAATAAATTAAAGTAAAAATCTAGAAGGCATATTGAAAAGAATTTGATAATACTGATTCACCCCCCCCCCCCCTTCCCTGTATTATTTCCAACAATTGGTATCGGAGCAGGTTCTTCAGAAGAAGCTTGATCGCTTGAAGAAAGATCTTGCATCATGAGCAACTACGAGAGGGAAGCATCAATCAGGCCACCAATTTTTGATGGGACAAACTTCATTTATTGGAAGGTAAGAGTTACTACCTATCTTCAATCTCTTGGTACAGAAGTCTGGGATATCATAGATACAGGGTATACTTTTCCTTCAGCAACTCCTACAGATCCGGTTGAGAAGAAGAAATATGAAACAAATGCAAAGGCGGTCAATACTCTATTAGGATGCCTATCTCAATCAGAATTTGTCAAGGTAATGCAGTTTAAATTTGCAAAAGAGATATGGGACAAGATTGTTCTGAGCTATGAAGGAGATGATCAGGTAAAAAGAGAAAAACTTCAAACCCTCAGGATTCATTATGAAAATCTTAGGATGTATAATGATGAAAGTGTGGCTAATTATTATCTTTGTGTAGATGAGATTGTTAATTGTATGAAAAATTTGGGTGAAGAAATAAAAGAGGTTGTTGTGGTTGAAAAAGTTCTAAGATCTTTGTCCCCTAGGTTTGAATCTAAAGTTTCTGCTATAGAAGAAAAAGAGAATCTACAAAGCCTTAAAATGTCACAGCTGCATGGAATTCTAACTGCTTATGAAATGAGGAAAGGAGGTCCATCAGACAGGAGAGAAGCTGCCTTCAAGGCTTCAGGCAAAGGCGAGTACTACGAGTCAGGACACGTGTCAGAAGAAGAAGAAGAATCAAATTTTGTCAGAAATCTTCAACGGGGTACTAGACGGTTCCGAGGTAAGTTACCTTTCAAATGCTTTGCTTGTGGGAGAGTCGGTCACTATGCTGCCAAATGTCCTCACAAGGATAAGATTGACAAAGGAAAGGAACCTGTTAGATGGAACAAGAAACAGAATGCAACTAAGAAAAGTTACTACACTCATGAAGACAGTGATGGCCAATCAAATAGTGACGAAGATGAATGAGGTAATGATTATAAACTTTTAATGGCCTTTGAAGATGATGATTACATGGATGCTATAGATGTGGATGACTTTTATGAAGAGATTTCTAGACTCAAGACATGTTTAGAAGAAAAGAATGTGATCATTGATACTCTGCAATTTCAACTTGATGAAAAAGAAAAATCTCTTGAGAAGTTAGAATGTGAAATTGTTGGCCTTAGAAAAGAAATTGAGAAAACAAAGTTTCTTAATCTTAAGTTTGTTAAAGGATCTGAAACTCTGGATGAGATTATCAATGTACAACGTTCTCCACTAATCAAGACAGGTCTAGGTTATAATGGAGAAACATCTCAAGCATCCACCTCAAAGAGTTATCTTGATGCAGCAAGGAGGAATGAGCAAAAGCCCAATGGATATCATCAGGTAAAGCAGGGACGAATTACATCAAGAACAAACAGAGACTACCAGGTAAACTAGGGGCAATCCATCTTAAGGGTTAACAAAAGCTACAACCAGCCACAGTTAAAAACTTCTCAATTTTCTTCAAGAATGGATGACAATAGAAATTACAATCATTTGGCTGGTAGATTTGATAATCGCAGGATTTTCTTCAATGGCCAATGTTTCTCTTACCATAACTTTGGTCACAAAGTAGCTCAATGTGTTGCCTATAAGAAAATCATGACTAGAGAAGCTCAAAAACAAAGAAGTATGACCGAGATTACGAAAAGGACCTATAACAATTTTTCAGCCCTTGAAAATGAAATTGAATGTTCTATTTGTAATAACTTTGGTCATGAAGATTCTGAATGTAGGAGCAGGTTTCGACAGACAAAGGAACAAGCCTCAAGCACTTGAACATGGAGAATAAAGGAACCACAACCAGAAAGATGTGGGATATATTTTTATGCAGAAGGACAGGAAAATCTATGGTACATCGACAAGCATATGACAGGTGATAAAGAAAAACTTGAATCATATATTGCTTTAGAAAAGGGTAAGAAAGTTTCTTTTGGAAATGATACCCCTGCAGCCATAAAAGGAAAAGGCACTGCTCACTTGAAAGAAAAGGTCAAAGCTGGAAATGTTTTGTATGTTGATGGCTTGAAGCATAATCTACTAAGTGTCAGTCAGATGTGCGATCAAGGAACCGAGGTAATATTTCGATCAAATGGATGTAGCGTTCGTGATCTTGATACAGGAAAAACTGTGATCAAAGGCAGAAGAACTCCAAATAATCTATACATATTTGAAGAAGGACAACAACAATTCTATTTGAGCAAAGATGATGAGCATTGGTTATGGCACCGGAGGTTGGGGCATCTAAGCTTTTCACAAATAAGGAAAGCATGCAAATACCAGGTAGTTTGTGGTCTTCTAGATATCAAAATTCCACACAACACCATATGCAAATCATGTCAGTTTGGTAAGCAAACCAAAACTAACTTCCCTGAGAAGGAAGGATCAACCAGTAGGCCTCTTGAACTAGTCCATACAGATGTATGTGGTCCATTTAGGACAAGGTCACCTCAAGGAGAAGAATACTTTATATTATTCATTGACGACTTCTCCAGGATGGTTTGGTTGGGACTTATGAAACACAAGGACGAAGCATTCGAAAAATTCAAATCTTTCAAAGCCTTGGCTAAAAACGAATCAGATCACAAAATTAAGTGCCTCAGGTCCGACAGAGGTGGGGAGTTTACCTCAAATGAATTTTTTGATTTCTGTGAAGAACATGGAATAAGAAGGGAATTCTCTACAGCTAGGACTCCTCAGCAAAATGGAGTGGTGGAAAGGATGAACAGAATGGTCCAACAAATGGCTTGTGCTATGCTTGATGAGTCTGGGACTCCCGCAACCTTCTGGGGTGAAATTGCATTTGCTGCGGTTGTTATTCTCAACAAAAAAAATGTTCGAGTGAACAACACTCAAACTCCTCATGAGCTCTGGTATGGTGAGACTCCTTCGGTAAAGCATTTCAAAATTTTTGGGAGCAAATGCTATATCAAGAACACTGATGAACAGCTTGGCAAACTTGAACCTAGAGCAGATGAAGGCATTCTCCTTGGTTATTCTCCCCACAACAAAGCATATAAGTGTTACAATAAAAGACTTGGAAGAATTGTTGACAGCATTGATGTAGTGGTTGATGAAAAAGGATACATCCCTAGGCAAGTAAATCATGAAAATATCGAAGAGGATGAAGACTACTCTCCAAATCAGACAAATGATGAAGAAGAACCTCAAGAGGCACCTGAGGAGCAAATAAGGATAGAAGAGAAGACTCCATCCAGGTACGTTCAAAGAATCATCCAGAATCTTGGATTTTGGGGCAGAAAGAAGCAGGTGTACAAACAAGAAGAAAAATTGCAGAAGCCTCAAGCTATTTGGCATTGCTCTCCTCCACTGAACCACAAAATGTAAGAGAGGCATGCAAAGATGAATGCTGGGTCAAGGTGATGGATGAAGAACTTGAGCAGATCAAAAAGAACAACACTTCGGAGTTGGTTACCAGACCAAAAGATAAGAATGTCATAGGGACAAAATGGATCTTCAAAAATAAGTTGAATGAAAATGGAGAAGTAATTAGAAACAAGGCCAAACCTGTGTGTAAAGGGTATGCTCAACAAGAAGGAATAGACTTCGAAGAAAATTTTGCTCCCATTGCTAGATTTGAGGCCATCCGAATGTTCCTTGCTCTCTCAATCTTTCAGAAGTTCAAAGTTTTTCAAATGGACGTGAAATCAACCTTTCTGAATGGGGACTTAGAAGAAGAAGTGTACATTGAGCAACTAGATGGTTTCATCCTTGGGAATGATCCAAATCTTGTATGCAGACTAAAGAAGGCTCTCTATGGTCTTAAACAGGCTCCAAGGGCTTGGTACTACCGTTTGGACAAATATCTTCATCAACAAGGTTTTTCAAAGGGGTCAGCAGATAGCAATCTTTACATAAAAATTGAAAATGACAAATTACTAATACTTGTTGTGTATGTAGATGATATTATCTTTTGCAACAATGAAGAAGCTATGAGTCAAAGCTTTGCCTTGGTAATGCAGAAAGAATTCGAAATGTCTTTGCTTGGAGAACTGACATATTTTCTTGGATTACAAATCCAAAAAAATGAAGGCGGGATCTTCTTGTCTCAAACCAAGTATCTCAAGCAGATTTTGAAGAAATATGGCATGGAAGATGCAAAACCAGTATGTACCCCCATGGTCATAGGATGTAGCCTCAGTGCAAATGATGAATCAGCAGCAGTGCATCAACCAACCTACAGATCTATGATTGGAAGTCTACTTTATTTGACAGGTACCCGACCAGACATCATGCATGCAGTGGGAATAGTTGGAAGATTTCAAGAAAATCCAAAGCAAACTCATCTTCAGGTAGTGAAGAGAATTTTCAAGTACCTTCAAGGAACTCAAAACTATGGCTTATGGTATCCTAGAGATACAGATCTCACACTTCATGCTTATACAGATGCAGATTGGGCCAGAAGCGTGGATGACAGGAAGAGCACAAGTGGTGGTGCATTCTTTATGGGTTCCAGATTAGTATCTTGGTTCAGCAAGAAACAAAGTTCGATTGCTTTATCTACAGCTGAAGCGGAATATGTGGCTGCTGCATCTTGTTGCACTCAACTCCTTTGGATGATGCAGACCTTGTAGGATTTTTAGATCACTTGTACTCCACCTATCTCCATCTTATGTGATAATACAAGTGCAATCAGTATTTCAAAGAACCCAGTCATGCATTCAAAGACCAAGCACATACCGATCAAGTATCACTTTCTCAGGGAACAAGTGCTTGAAAAAAAGGTCAAGTTGGAGTATGTTCCTTCTAAGGAACAAGTTGCTGATATACTCACCAAACCATTGCCCAGGGAGACCTTTGAATACCTCAGGCAAAAGCTGGGGGTTGTTGATGCATCATCCTGTTGTTGAATCTCATCTGTTTCAGAGATTGTTGGCTGTATGCGAGGTTCATATGGGGTATATGCGTACATTTGCTAGTTTATGGATTGGTCGAAGATCACATAGCACTGGTTCAGGGGGAGCACATATAATGGATTGTTGGCATTATGGTAGCACAGAAGGCAAACATGGATGCTGATCTGAATATCTCTGCAATATGTCTCTTTCATTCATGGTGTATGGTGGATTATGGTTTGCAGATCTGGTTTACAGTCAGGGGGAGCATGATCAGCAGAATAAAGACTTAAGCATGGTCTCAGGGGAGCATAACCCTTTGCCCTTGATGTCAAAGGGGGAGAATGACAATGAGGATCTTGAGGTTGCCATCAAGTCCAAAGGGGGAGATTGTTGGCATTATGATTCTGTTTTGGCTCTATGGTACAAGTGTTGTACTTGATGGCAACTCACTCAAGTGGCAAAACTCTTTTCAGGCTCTTAAAATGATGGAAAATAAGAGGTTCGCAGGTGCATCATTCAAAAGGTGCGGACCTGCAGGTTCACCGTCCAGGGAGTGCAGACATACCCGCAGTTTCACCGTTCATAAGGTGTGGTCCCCCAGTTCACTCACTCCAATGCAGAGAAGCGCACTCTCGTGGGGTATCCTATGTTTGGCCCTTGGTATTTATCCCGTCTTTTACGATCCTATGGTTTTGGCCCGTGGTATAGGATCTAATTTATTGAACCCCAGTTTGGATCCCTTGTATTGGTTTTGATGGTTTTGTCCCATGGTGTGGATAAGGGTTTGACTATAAAAAGGGGAAGGAGATCACTTGGCTAGTCACTTGTGAAAAATTGAATATCTTAAGATCTGAAATTTTGGGTTTTAAAAAGCTAAGATCTAAATCAAGGAGAAATCTTAAGGCGAATCTATTGATAAGTCGTGAACTCTCAGGTGCATGATCAGATCTGTGGATCTGACTGACTGTGGCACATTGGAGGACTGTTAATTTGGCCCTAATCAGAGGTTCGCAGGCGATCCACGGCGTAGGTTCGGGGGTACGCAGTGCCAGAGAAGACGCAGTGCGAGGGTACGCAGCGCATCAGAAGGCACAGTGCGAGGTACGCAGTGCAGAAGAAAGCAAAGTGCAGAGATTCGCAGAGGCACAAAAGGAACAGTGTGGAGGTACGCGGTCTGACACACAGTGCAGTGCGTATCTGAGTTGAGGTACGCAGTTCAGCAGAAGGGGAAGTTGCGGTGGTACACAGAGCAGCAGAAGGATACAGTGCAGATCTGCGCAGTTCAGGAATAGAAAGGCTACGGATACCTGCAGGTTTATATTGGTGAAGTTGCGGACCTGTCTTGAAACATTTATTGGCTATCTTTTATCTATTGCTGCAGAGTTCTGGGTTTAGATTTCTGGTATTACTTTTCTGTTTACAGCATTCTGAGTAGTTGGGTGATTCATTGGTTGTATAAGGAGATTGGGTGATTTGCATGTACTTGATGATTGTTTGATCTTCTTGGATCCAGTCTGAAAATTAATGAAACGTGGTCCTTAAAGAAGTAGAAGAGAAAAGGGGGTTGTAGCTCCCTTCCAGGAGAGACTGGAAAATGAGAGAGAGTTGTAGCTCTCTACAGGTTGTAGCCTACGTATTGGTAAAGGACTACACCAATACAAAATCCTTGTAAAAGAAGTTTCTAAATTGAAAGAAGATAGAGACATATTGCAGCAGGAGGTTTTCACCCACATTGGGTTTCCACCTTATATTTGGTGTTCTTTGGTGTTCTTATCTATTTTTATGGTTCTTGTTCATTATTATATGGTACTGACATACAACTTAATGATCAATATCTGAAGAATAAATTAAAGTACAAATATGGAAGGCATATTGAAAAGAATTTGATAATACTGATTCACCCCCCCTCTCAGTATTATTTCCAACAAAATTGGAAGCCACACTTGGAGCTTTTACTTGCTCTAAAAAGGATGCTAAATTGGTTTCTTAAGAGGAAGCAAAATTGGAGGCTAATTAAGAAGAAAATCCCAACACTAAAAGGAAGCAAACCCTAGACCTAAAAAAGAAGCAAACATAGGTGTTAAATAGAAAGAAAATCTTGCAACTAAAAGGAAGCAAACCATGAGGCTAACAAGGAAGAAATTCTTGAAGAAACAAATGAAGCAACAATGGAAGCCAAACTAGAAGCACACTAGAACCAATCTTGGAAGAGAAACTTGGCATTACCTAAGAAGAAAAAAAAGAAGCAATTTAGGTAGAAAACAAAGAAGTAATAATGGAAGAAATACTAGCAACCAAACTTGGTGTTACCTGAGAAGCAAAAATAGAAGCAATTCAGGTAGCAAACAAAGAATTAATAATGGACACAATATTAGATGCCAAATTTGGCGTTCCATAAGAAGAAAACAAGGAAGCCACTCAGGTATAAAAACTAAGAAGTAATAATGGAAGAAAATGATCAGAAATCATAAAAGACACTATAATGGAAGTCATACTAGAAGTTAAAGAAGATTCCATATTGGAAGCAAAGCTAGATGCAACAAGTGATGCCATATTGGAAGAAAAACTCAAATCATAAAACGACATTATAATGGAAGCATAACATGGCATAAATTAGGAAGCCAAAAATGAAGTTATTTTCAATGCCATACCAAAAGCAAAATAGGAAGAACAATTGGGAACAAAACTAGAAGTACAAATGGATACAATAATTAAATCAAGAATGGAAGATACAATTCTCGAGGCTAAACCTAGCGATAGTTCCAACACTATTATTGGCACTATTTCTGACATTATTTATGGAACCCAAGTGAAAACACATTGTAGGGATGGGTTTTGCGCCGTGAATTGAACCCAATTCACAAGCTCAAATACATTGATTTTCGACGCTAATGGCTTGTTTTGTTGTAGTTCTCCAAAACCCAAACAAGGGGATGCTAAGCCAACTTTATCCTTGACAGAATTCACCAAGCGAGAATTATTTTAGTTGAAGAGTTGATTGGTGATTTAACCAAAAACATGACTTGGTGGCCACCTTAAAGGGCTAGATAAAGAAAATATAGTTCTTGCAATCCAAGGAACTCAATAAACAAGCCACTTCTTTAAATAAAGAGCATGTGATTCAAAATGACATATTTATGATGTTTATGAACTTGAAGCTACCACCCCACTAGAGGTAATAACATTATGGGTGAAGGAGATGGAAAAATTTCATAATCAAAAGATGCAAGAGTAGCATACCAACACTAATAGTAATTTTTTTCACTAAGGGAATGTATGGATTGTTAAGAGGAAGAATGAATAAGCTTGAAGGAATTATGATATTTGGCTTTGGTGGTGCTTGAAGATGTAAGAAGGGCTCTAGGAGAGTCATTTTTCCACATGGGAAAGATATAACTCCACCACAAAGAGATGATTGATCTCAAAAATTGATGGTCATCACTTAAGGCTAATAAAAATAAGGTATAAGAGGGCATATCGAATATTGGAGAATATCAATTAGGATTTAATGAGAACCCAATTGGCATTTGTAGGTTAAGTAGAAAATATTTAATCAAATATTGATCCTTCATCTTCTTGTGGAAAGAAAGTATTTTGGGTTTGGAAAGGATCTTAAATGAATTAATCAAAAAAATTGCAAGATTATGGTGAAGAATTAGGGAAATCATTGCCAAAACCAATGTGGCTAGCAAAATTATATTAAGTCTATGCCAACCCCAAAATGAGTTTGAAGATGTTATTAGGATTTTGGAGAATAAACCCATCATGATGCAATAAATAAAGTGTCCAAATTGAGATTCCCTCTTAGACTTCTTCATCTCCCCTTCTAAAGAGGTCATCTTGATACGACCTTTTCCTAAAAATGTGTTGAAAATGAGCTTGATGTTGTTGCATGTGCTATTACGAAATGTGATTTGGAAATGGAGAAAATATTCCCACTCCATACTATAAAGAAAATCTAGCACATCAAATCTAGCACATCTTCTCCATTAGCTCCAAGGTCATGTTCCATGGGTTAGTTCCCTATCAATGTCAAAGATTAATTCGGTTTCATGATTGTGGACCCCACTCCACCTCAAGAGAGAGAGGGATTATTTTAATGCTATAAATGAAGGAAACACCCTAGGGATAGGGTGTTGGGAAATTTTGTATTTGGGATTCACCTATAGAGAAATTGTGTTAGAACTATTTCGGCCAATTTATTATTGCTCAAAAGGTAGTTCCTAATCAAAATATTTGTAGGAGAGACTTTGTTTGGATTATTTTATGATAATTGTTTATTATATTAATTATATTAGGTTTTTTTTCTTAATTCCACATATTAATTTAGATGTTGGTCATGGTCCATGTTTTCACATAAGGATTCTTTTGAACTATGATCTCAATGGACCCATGTAGGTAGGGTTTACCTATTGTCAAACTTGTATGCACAAGTGTATATTATTCTACATGTTAGAATAGTTTCCATATTCTTTCATTAGAATAGTATAGTTTAGTCATTTTAATGTATATCAAGTTAATTTATTCTTTGTTATTATGAATTTAATAGTTTTTATGGTTCTTTATTTTAGTAAATTCAAACTAATACTGTTTGCTAAATTATAACTCATAGTGTAGTGTTTGGAATAGTATTTAGTTTATATATATATTTCATTAAATCCCATAAAAAAAAATGGTTGATGGACCATTAATCTGTAGGATTTATCCATGCTTAATATTGGAGTCTAATTGGGACTATCTCTTGGTTTGGATCTCGTTACTATTGTTTGATGCATTCTAGGTTGTCAATAGCTCTCTGCCACTAGAAGGATGGCATCAATATCTCTTACACCTTTTATGGAAATTTATTGTGATCATGTTGTTTAGATAAACCAAAGTAAATGATTTCAAGTGTTAGCCTAATTTATTTTCATAAATTAGAACATAAATATTATCAGTATGGGAATTCATATTCTTAGCAGTATACACACTATATGTGAAAGAATTAGCATAGTTCCCTAATGTGTCATTTTAAGCTTAACTAAAAATGGATTTCAAATCAACTATGATATTTCAAAAGACTAGTAAAGAATGTTAATTGAAGGCTTGATATAAGAATGAAATTCAATCTAAGGTCAAAAGCATATAAAATCTAGTTAAATTAATAAGCAAACTTTGAATGAAATGGGAAATCAAACTTCGACTAAGAATAAAATTCAAGCTTGAGATTGAAATTGGGACTTAACATATAAGAATTAAATTCAAGCTTAATATCTAAGAATAATATTCAAGTCTTTGACTAAGGATGGAATTCAAACTTGGTAACTATAATTAGAGAATGTATAAATACATCAAATTAGTACTATGGAAATAATAAAAATTCTTGATATCAAGACTAACTCTACTTGAACTATTTCAAAGAAAAACAAGATTCTAAGCTACCAATGTAAATTTCAAGACAAAATGGCACTAATCTCTTCTAGTCTAGGCTTCCAAAGCTTACATAGGTAGAAACTCTAGTAATGGGATATCACATCTCAAATGTCTCATACAATTATACTCTCTTCACTCATGGATATTAATGATTGGAAAACAAATCTAATCACTCTTGTGTTGAATGGAAAACTACTCTAAACCAAAGAAAATGAGATGAAGGGAATTGAATAAAGTTTATATATATTGTTAAGCATTCAATGAGGCCTTACGGGTTGAAAATCAAGCTATAGTGTCTCTTATTCAACTCTTAATGGTTGAAAGGGCTTGCAACACTAGTATGTTAACCAATCAATAATTACCCAACTAGTTAGAGTAAGCTTGGTTTATAATGTAAATTCTACTCTAATAAGGAAAAATTATTGTAACATAAATAAGCGCTGAGGTACACATATGAAAAGTGAATTAAAATGAAAATAAAGAGAAATTTACCAGCAAACCATGCATAAGAAATCAAATTATGAACAGATGAGGTAAATGGTGTACATGCTAAGAATTTGGAGACCCTCCAAGTCGCTAAATTGCAGACACTAATAAAATTGTGGATTTTCGAACCTCATCGTTGTTGTATATTAATAATGAAGACTGGGTACAAAACTTAATTAAAGGTTTATTGTAAGATGGAACTTAATCCCATGTTTTCACTTGTATGTGTATTTATACAAAACAAAAAGAAAACTATTTTTTTTTATAATCCTCTTCAAGTTAACTAGACACTTAATTTATCATTCATCTTCATCAATTTCGACCCTTGTGGAGGCAAAAATCATGATAAGTCATGGTTGTTTGGCTTTAGGTGAATTCATTTGCTAAAATAGTGTGATTTTCCTCTCACTTTCCACATTTATTGAGCACCTGTAGTTGCTTCTTCATGGATCCAAGAGGAAGGAATACATGTCATGGAGGTCAAGAAAAAAACCCATGTCTTGGATTTCTCCAAATATTCCTATAGATATGTTAGTGAATTAAGAATTAGCAGACCACATTTGTCCTGGAAAAAACTCGTAAAACAACTTGTCAAATGCTTAAAGTTTCCAAATAATAAAACCACCTTTTTTAGTATTATTTGGATTTATTAGTCAAAATCAACGTAAAATGTAACAAAAGTGAAGGGAAATTGGATTATTATGGCTGAAGCAACATTTATCAAGTTTTTTTTTTGGTAACATAAATGAGGACCAACATCTACCCTAGGAAGAAGTTATTATATGTACTCATGCAATCAAAGTTATATCTTTATCCTCTTTACAAGGCCCCTATTTCTTTCAAGAGGACATCTACTTTAGACATAGACAACCTTTGTATTGGTTTCCTTAGTTTTTGCATGAGAACTTTCACCATCAAACTTTGATTTTTAGCCTTCTATGCCTTTCTTCGCTTTTACCATTGATAAGCATATTTTGATATGAGAGTGTTTTCTTTTTGTAGCCTCTCATTCTCCTCTTTTAATCACTCAATTTCTTTAGTAATATGCATGTTGTTCCTTTTGAGCATCTTATTCTATGTTTTAATGAACCCCTCCAACACTTTCATTTTCCTCACATCCCTCTTCAACCTTTTAAAGTTTCTCTTATTTTTCTTCATATACAATTCTAAAAATTTTGTAGGATATTTCTCTTTAGGATCCTAATAAATGTATTTTGGAATGGTCTCAAAATCCTCCTCTTGAAGTGGTGATGATTCATTTTCTTCAGTTGAAAAGGGTTTTCTTCCATTGTTGTAAATGTAAATGGTTTCTCCTTTGTTCCTACAAATTAGGAACTTCCTTCTTCCTCTACATCCAAAGCTTCAATATAGTCATATAAAATTTGTTGGTCCTTATCAATTTCCAAAGTGGATGTTGTAGAAGTAAAAAAAATTGTTCTTGGTTTCTTGGAAAGACTTGTAAATACTTTCTTTTTTTTTTATTGTCTTATTCATTGTGATTGCTGATTTCCTTGTCCATAGACCTAATTATCCTTCTTTGGTATGTAACTTTTAGTTACATTTCCTTTTCTACTTTCAGTTTTCTTTTTCCTCTTGAAATTGTGTATCTTTATACCTCATGCTGAGTAGTATCATCATTTTCTTCTTGTTGTGATATGCTTATAGTGTCTCTTGTATTGGATTCTTCTACAAAACCATTTTCAATGAAAAAATATTCCCAAGATTGATCAATATTTTGCAACTCATGCACTACTACAATTTTAATAAGCCCATGATGGTAAAGGCTTCTATTTTCATTGTTTTGTTTGTCCTTGAATGGCTTTGGCCATCATCATGATGTTGTTTAATAAATAATATCGCATGTTAACAAATTTATCCTTTCTAATGTCTTGAAGCAAACATGTGTGATTAAAAAACATCACTTTGTATCTTCAGTCACATGTTGTGTACTTTTGCATAAGAAAAACTAAGCCTTTCCATGGATTATTTAACCAACTCCTTAATACTCCAGTGACTCAATTGGGCTTTGGTCTTGACCTACTAACAAAAGGGGTCTAGGCTCCTTCTTTCATAGGCCTATTTTTAAACCACCTCTCCCCTTTCTAAGATAAACATGTGATTTGAGATAATGTATGTTCAAAAATATGAATGATGAGGTTGCCAAGTTTTACACTTTATCCATCAAAAGTGTAGGAAAATTCCCTTGTAACTTCTATATTATGTTCATGAAATTTAGAAAATAAATCCATCCATCCTGCATCCTAAAATATTGGTAAACGTTCTAGGTGAAAATGGGTGATTTCAAACTCAAATGGTTAAATCATGACTACCATTTCACTGTTATACTTTGTACACTTAAAATTTAAAACCATGTATGTTAATATCCATGTGTAAACAATTTTCCAGCTATTAATTATGAGTTATGTATGATGGGGTAATAATATTTGTATCCAAAGAAGGTTTTGAATATACAAGAAAGAAAATTTAATAATAATAATAATTTAAAGCATTGTATTTATCATTATTTCCCATAGAATTTTGAAGAAAAGACTATAATGCTGCTTTAAATTCTTTAGATAGTAATTCTATGGCTCAAAAATTCATATAAAAACCCTATTAACTGAGGATAAATAAATACCCATTCTCATTCATAAACAAACTAAAAATTGAATATGTCTTTCCTAGCCATTCTATGAGGACATATTTGGTGTCGAACCATGTTTCTCCCTTCACATGGTCAACAATTTGGTCTACTGACAATGACCTCAACTTTGCGAGAGAATATGATTTAGGTGGATATCGGTGGGCACCCACCTCTTCCATTTTATCAATTATTCTCTATATTCTTGGCTTTTTTTCTATGATTTTTTGGATTCCAAACTTTTGGGGCTGTTTTGAGGCCCTAAACAATGTTTTTGGCAATTCAGTGGGCCAAGAATTGAGATGGCCCCAATCAAAATTTGTAGTCCTCATATATCTCCTTCAAAAAATCTATTATGTGTCCTAATAGATACTGTATGAAAATGTTTTGTGTTGAAAATGCAGTAACAAAATCTAGTTTTGACTTTGCCTTGGTCAAACTAGATTAAAATTCGAATTTATATTTCAGAAAAATACATGGAGGTAGTTAGTTGAAGTGACATGGCACTTGTCACTTAGTTAACTCAATAAATTCAAGTTGGAGAACCTTGATTTTAGTTCTACATGATTTATTTATGATTTGTAGAAATCTGTTTTAGTTAATTTAAGTTATTGCCATTTTAACTAGTTCTAACTGTCAGAAGCACTAGTGGAGGTCAAGTTGTGGAAGTGGAAATTCAATCACACTCAGTGATAAACCAGTTAAATGATCAATCAGCCCAAAATAATTGTTGCATGCAGATAATTTGAGTTACCCAGTTCAGATGGATATTCCAAGGCAGTGTACAATCAGTGGTAGCATATTCTAATGTGTACAAGTGGTGCATGCAGTCATAGAATGACCTAAGATTATAGCGCAATTCCAAAGTGTGAAATTCCTAAAATATAGGGGAAATTTCCGAATGGAATAGTGCAAGGAAATAGGAGCTTGGAAAGGCTTGAAATTGGCTAAGTGTTGGCCATGTTCAATTAGTCAAGCAAAGGGATAGACTATACACTTATAGGGTGTGCTTAGGCTTGAGCAAGCATATGTATTTCATCTTTATTCTCTTATTAATGCAACATAGATAGTAAGGGGTTTTGAGTAGTTTCTTTACCTTGGATAAATATTTGTGCATGTGTGATGTTTCCTTTTTCATGTCTATGATTCTTGTTTTAGATGGTGAATTGATTTATGCATATCAGTAGAGTAGCTTAGAGTCTTGTGAATTAGCAAATTTCATTAGTAGTATTGAATCTACACATTAATTTCTACATGGTAGCAGAGCAAGAATCGTCGTAGAGAAGATATTTTGAAGTTTTTATTGCAGGAGATTCGAATTTGAAGATAAGTGTTGCGGGTTTTCTTTAGGACTAAGAAGATGGATTTCAATGGACTAAGGTCGAGTATGCCCTTAAGGGAAGCTAAAATTATGTTGCATGGAAGGACCACATGGAGACAACACTGGAGGATAATGGGTTGAAGGAATTCATTGATAATGATATTCTGAAACCGACAACATCTAATGCTAAGGATCTAGCAAAATGGAAGAAGTGTGTAGCCAAGGCAAGGAGAATCATATTGGAGATAGTACGAAACCATATTATCTCAAATCTCCATGGGAAAGAGACTTTGTATGCAATGTGGAAAGAATTGATAGATTTGTTCCAGAATAATAGTGACCACAGGAATTGGCACTGAAGGACAAACTTCTATATATCAAGTTACAGAGGAATGATACCATTCCCTAGTACCTGAGCAAGTTCACACAATATTCGTGATGAACTTGGTCAAGTTGGTATTATTATAGTAGAAGATGATTTGGTGAGCCTAGCCCTTCTATGCCTTCTCAAGAGCTAGCACAACTACCAAGATTCAGTGAACGAGAGGAAGAAACTACCAAATTGGGAATGTTTGTGGTTTGATTTGGTACGGGAAGAGATAAGGTGGAATACCAGAAATGGGACTTCATCCAAGGGTGAGGATGAGGAGAACTGTGCCTTGGCTATAAAGACAAAGAAAAGGAAAGGGAATAAATCCCAATCCAAAGCATAATCGAGTCAAGGGGGCAAGAAGAAATACTTGTCCAAAATCAAGTTCTTTCATTGCCATGAATTCAGGCACTTTGCAGTGAAGTGTCCACACAAGAAGGTAAGAAAGAAGACTACAGGAGGAGAAGTAGGTGATGCTTTGGCTTCATAGTTCAAGCTTGATTTTACTCGCATTACATGCATGGCTAGCACAATGATGGGAAGTGTGTGGTATCTCGACAATGGTGCCTCGTTCCACGTGATGGGGAATATATATTTTTGCAATGACTTGGAGGAGAAGGATATCCATATGCACATCGAGATGGGAGATGATGGGAGGTATAACACAACCAGGATTGGTACAGTCACCTTTTAGAGGGAGTCAGACTCCCCTCTCAGGCTCAAGGATGTGATGTTTGTACCAGGACTAAAGAAGATTCTTATCTCCATTGAAGTTTTGGAAGATCATGGCTATGATGTGATATTCAACAAAGGAAAGGAATTCTTGAGATACATAGCCACAAGATAAGTGAAGAAGATTAGGGTTCAGGTAAAAAACTGTAGAAGCTAGATGTGGAGGATTGTGTTGCATTAAGCACAAAGGTAGAAAAGGTGCAGAGTGCAACATCAGTGAACTTTCGCATAGAAGAAGTGGCCATTTTCATCATGGCTCTTTGAAGATCATACAACAGATTACCACAGACCTCCCTAAAGAAGCACTAGAGCAGCAAGACACAGACAAGGGGTTCACATTGGGGAAGTACACCAAAGCCACTTTCCATGATCGGGACAACAAATGTTTGTGTACGTTTGTTGATAGCCTCCACTACCTGGCACAAGTATTTTTTCATCTTTATTGATGATTATTCATTGAATTGTTCTTAGAGTTCAAGGCATTGGTGTAGAAAGAAATGGGAAAGAAGGTGAAGGCTTTTAGGAGCGATAATGGAGATGAGTACATTTCGAATGAGTTTAAAAATTTATGTGAAAAAGAAGGCATTCGATGAGAGTTTACATCACCCCACAACCCATAGCAGAATGGGGTGGTTGATAGGAAGAACAAAAGCATTGTGGGAGAAGCACGGGTGATGTTGCATGAGCAAATCCTACATCTACACTTGTGGTATATTTGCAGAATGGGAGTTTACATCAGATTCTTGGCATGATCATAGCAGAGGAGGAATTATCAGGGAGTAGCTCGGATGTGTCACACTTTAAGATCTTTGGAGCCTGTGTCTATTTCCATGACTCCAAATAATGAAGGAAGAAGTTAGAGCTAACAGTAGAGTTGGGCATATTTTTGGGTTACACAGAAACTCCCCACAACTACCGTGTGTTTTTTCCATCCCTTAGAATGACAGTTGTGCGATGAGATGTCAAATTTGATGAAGACAAAGCCATGTTGTGCTCTCTTGAGAGGGAGCTATAAATACCACCAGAGGAGAAACTTTTAGCTCCAAAGGAGGATCCCATTATAGAAAAATTTAGCCTAAAAGTGACCTCTTAAGGAAAACTAATAAAATAATAGAAAAATAATAAAATAAGAGTTATGAATTTTGGAGGGAAAAGAATAAAACTACTTTTTTTAACTGTATTTTTGGCTTATCTCCTTATAGGTTTACTCAAATTTCAAGTGTAAATACGTATTGGATGCAGAATTAAATTCCACATCTAATGAGTACCCTTTATGCATACTTCTAAGAAGAGCCAAAATGATAAAAATTGAAGATACATTTAAAAAATGTGTTGAAATTCATTTTTTAAATGTATCTTCAATTTTTATCATTGTGGGTCTTCTGAGAAGTATGCATAATGGGTACTCGTTGGATGTGGAATTTAACTCTAGGCAGAGAAGGTCACCATATCATTGCACTTGCTACATTACTCTTATGATTAAGCTAGTAGAGACTGACCCATCGTCTTTTGAGGAAGAAATAGAGAAACCAGTATGGGTTGATGCAATGGTGGAGGAGTATGAATCCATTGTAAAGAAAAGTGTTTGGGAAGTGGTCCCAAGACCAACAGACAAATTAGTTGTGGGTTTGAGATATATCTTCAAGGTGAAGCAAGCAATAGACAGAAGCATAGAAAAGTACAAGGCTAGATTTGTGGCCAAGGGGTACGCTTAGGTGGAGGGGATTGACTATGACGAAACATTTTCTCATGTAGCAAGGTACTCATCCAACAGATCAATCCTTGCTTTGGCTGCATAGATGGGGTGGAAGATCCACCAGATGGATGTGAAAAAAGAATTCCTCAATGGAGTTATTGAGGAGCATGTGTATATCGAGCAACCAAAAGTCTTAGAGACTTTTGATCATGAGTCTCATGTGTGCAAACTCAAGTGAGCGTTGTATGGTCTCAAGTAAGCACCACATGCTTGGTACACTGGGTTCGATAGTTATCCCAACAGTTTGGGCTTCACCAAAAGTGAAGCAAATGAAAACCTCTATCATATTTTTGTAGAAGGTAATTTTTTTATTATTTTTTTATATTTTTATGACTTGATCTTTACTGGTGATGAGAAATTGATCAGATATCGCAAGGAGGACCTTGAAAGAGAGTTCGAGATGAAGGACATGGTCCTCATGCACTACTTCCTTGGATTGGAAGTATGGCAAGGTGATGGGGAACTGTTTGTCTCTTACGAAAAGTATGCCAATGAGATACTTCAGAGGTTCCACATGGATAGGTGCAAACCCATGGAGACTCCTCTAACTACCAACTGGAGGAAAGAGGATGCCACTTCAGGTGAGGAGTGTATGTGACTGTTAACCAATAGTTGGTGGGTTCACTCATGTATCTTGTGAACACACGACTAGACATGTGTTATACAATCAATCAGCTTATTCAATCCATGGTTAGGCCAACCAAAATATTTTGGAGGGAAGTTAAACATATTCTATGGTACCTCAGAGGCACTACCTAGTTTGGACTTTGGTATGGATGGATAGAGGTAATGAAGTTATGTGGCTTCACCGATGTAGATTGGGAAAGAAGTCCATCATACCATAAGAGTACATCAAGTGGAATTTTCAGTGTTGGGTCCACAACAATTTCTTCGTATAGCAAGAAGTAGAGATCAATGGCACTCAGCTCAGCAGAAGAAAAATACATGGCTGCAAGTCAAGTAGCATGTGAGGCGACCTGGATGAGAAAAATAATTGTTGGAATGTTTGATTAGATGATGGATCCTACTATGATTTATTGTGATAATAAGAGTTGTATCAAACTCTATGAGAATCCTATTTTTCATGATCGATCCAGGATATTGATATCTGGTATCACCATCTATAGGATTGTGTGTAGAGGCGGATTATGTTGTTGTAGTGCATTCCAATAGAGGAATAAGATGCACATATTTTGACAAAGGCCTTTTCAAGAGGGAATTTTGAGTTCCACAGGTGAAGGATAGTGGTGGTTGAAAAGCCCTTTCTTGCTGAGTGGGAATTTTGAAATGCAACAAGAAAATTTAGTTTTGACTTTGTCTTGGTCAAACTAGAGTAAAATTCGAATTTCTATTTTAGCAAAATACTTGGAGGTAGTTAACTAAAGTGACATGGCACTTGTCACTCAGTTAACTCAGTAAATTCAAGTTGGAGAATCTTGAGTATAGTTCTACATGATTGATTGCTAATTTGTAGCAATCTATTTTAGTTCATTTGATTTATTTTAAGTTTAACTAGTTCTAACTGTCAGAAGAACTAGTGGACGTCAAGTTGTGGAAGTGGAACTTCAACCACACTCAGTGATCAATCATTTAACTGATAAATTAGCCCAAAATAATTTTTTCATGTAGAGAATTTGAGTTACACAACTGAGATGGAGATTCTAAGGCAACGTACTATCAGTTGTAGCATTTTTGAATGTGTATAGGTGGTGTATGTAGTTAGATAATGGCCTAAGGCTATTGCGCAATTCCAGAGTGAAATTCCTAAAACATAGGGGCAATTTCCTAGGGGAAAGAACACAGAGAAATAGGATCTTGGGAAGGCATGAAATTGGCTAAGTGTTGGTTAGGTTCAGTCAGCTCACGTAGAGGGATCGACTATACACTTGCAAGGTGTGCTCAAGCTTAAGAAAGCATATGTATTTCATCTCTATTTTCTGATTAATGCAATATAGATAGTAAGGGGTTTTTAGTAGTTGCTTTCCCCTAGATAAATCTTTGTGCATGTGTGATGTTTCCTTTTCATGTTTATGATTCTTGTTTTAGATGGTGAATTAACTTTTGTAGATCAATAAAGTAGCTTCAAGTCTTATGATTTAGCAAATTTCATTAACAGTATTGAATCTACACATTAATTTCTACATTGTGCCCCTGGGAAGTTGTTGTACCAACTAACCACCTCAAGTCCCACAAACCTTTTGGCATTTCATCTTCCAGGGTTAGGATTTTGGATCAATATGGTTCTTTCTTTATGTTAAAAGGCAATTTTTTTGGCCTCTATTAATAGATTTTGTGAATAACCATAGGATCCATCTCTCTCTATTCAGAGATAGCTACCACCATTCTAGCCAGTTTTTATTCAACAATATTCTACTATTTCATCTATTAATAGAGGTTTGGTTTTCACCATATTACTATGCTTTTTTTATATATTTTTCTATGTGGGTTTCATTTCCTTTCTTTCCTTTCATTTCATTCCTTGTACAACCTAGAATAGTGGTATCAAATTGATCTACTCCTTGTTGTTTCTTGGTGCATGTCTCAAATGAGATTACAATATAGAGATTTGGATCTCAAGCTAATTTCACTTAGGGACAATATCTCTTGCCAACCCAAATAGCCTCCCATGGTGGCAGAAAATAGAAATGATGGAGTGAGAGATCCTATAAAGTTGTTGTTCAATGAAGCACTCGCAAGAGGAGGAATGAAATGAAAGGAAAGAAAGGAAAAGAAACACACAGAGAAATATAATAGAGGGCACAAGAATATGGTGAAAACTAAACTTCTACTAATAAATGAAACAAAAAAAATATTATAGAACATATATTGGCTGAATGTTGGTAGCTATCTTTGAAAAAATAGAGATGGTGGCTATGCTTATTCACAAAAGTTGTTAAAAGAGTCCAAAAGAATTTCCATTTAAAATAAATAAATAACCCTAAATGTCCAAAAATATAATCCTAGAAGATGAAATTCCAAAAGGTTTTCGGTCCCTAAGGTGGTTAATTAGTATATCAACTTCCTAGGGGCACAACTTTTGCATAAAATATCCATTTAGGGCACACAATAGCTCATTGGAAAGATATATTTAAGGAATAAAAATTCTGATTGGGGCTACGGAATTCCATGGAAACGCCCAACCCTCTCAATATCTATAAAACATTGTTTAGGGCCTCAAATAACCTTGAAAGATTGGGACCCAAAAGATAATAGAAAAATTACCAAGAAGATAAAGAACCATTGAGATAGTGGAAGAGGTGGGTGGTTGCCAATATCCACATAGATCAATACTACCCTCACTTAGGAAGCAATGCTCCATTGCATCAATTTCTCTCATTAGATGGGAAAAATTTTGTTGAATTTGACTCATGGTGGGCCTCTTACCTTTGTGTTGATGCCTGGAGATGTCGTGGCTCAACACGTGAGAATTTTACCGACTCTTTTACATTGTGATAGCAATCCTAACTGGTTCACCCATGTCCTAGGACTAGCCTAAGTTAACCTAGTCTATGCTAGCTTAACAGGTATGTATAATATGCACAAGAATGACCTTAAATATGTTTAGGACTGATGAATATTCAAGAGTAACAGACTGAAGGGAAAAGGAGTCATCTGTATGATAATGTTTAGGTGAGATGATCCTTAATGATTTGACTGAAACGAGGGCTCAGTGAAGCTACTATGAGGCTTTCTCCTTCACAATGAGTCTTAAAAAAAGTAAAAAATAAAAAGGAGCAAATGCAACTAGTTTTATGATGTGAACAAAAATGAAAGGAAAATTATCTTGACTGAGCATAGGATAACTTTATCCATAGCCAAGAGCTAAAGTGCTTCAAATTGGAAGGGAGAAGAACCGTGCTTGATCTTACGATGAATGTTCACATGGAAATCCTAAAGAAATTTGTAGATCTAGGAATGTCCTTTAGCATAAACGTAAACAAAACAATCCTGATAGGAAACTATCAAGATGACCTTGCTTAAATACCTTAGATAAATTGTATAATGAATTAATTATAAGCTTTATAGAAACAGAAAGAATAGTCTTCTCCACTAGATATAAGACAACACTAAATAGAATTTCTAAATATAAATAAGTAATTGTCTATCTTATAAACAAATCCTATTTAACTCATTATATGAAACAAACAAACAAAAACATGATTACTATTTCTTCATTTTATTTTATTTTTGTTTAAAAAAAACCATTTTTCAAAAATATTAAATTCCACAAAATAATATATATCAATATACCTTTGTGAAAGAAAATATGATTTGAAATATATATTATATATAATTATTATTATATATATATATATATATATATAAAGTTAATCACAACACCTACATAATGAAAGTATTATCATGGCATTGAAACATGAATTAAAACTATAAACAAACAATGTTCATTTACAAAAAAAACGCCTATAAATATGAAAAAATGGAGGTACCAAAATCACACAAAAATATGACTATACAGAAGCATGTTATGGATAGCAAGATGCCATCTAAGTGCCCCAAGCAAACCAATTCAAACTCAGCAAATCAAATCGAACCCGCAAGCGAATTCAAACCCTCCACCAAGCCAATTTGACAACTTAGTTCATTGCGTCTCCGTATTGGTTGTTTCAAAACCCTTTATAAATAATTCTGAGCTTCTATACTCTGCCTCCTCTGTGTGTTACACCATTGTGGGTTCTACGCTTCTCTTCCTCTGCATGATGTGCTCTTGAGCATACTCTCTGTGCTACCCACTACATCTGCATTCTCACCTCCGCATGCTACGCTCCTGCGTGTCCACAGGTTAACGCTGCCTCTCTGTCACTATGTCTACCCCCCTTGACTTCCATGTTGCAACAACTTTTGTTTGGCATCCAATGGTATCTTCTACGTGTGAAACAATTGGTGGTTCAATGAGTGACCAAGCCTCACTTTTCAGAGATGCCATGGTTTTTAAAAGAATTCATTACTTTATGTGTGAAACTATCTGCAAGATGCCAAATGATCGATCCATCTATTTATGTGCAGTGAAATTCCTTGTTATCAGCTCGAAATATTAGTGAATACAACAATCCTGAATGTTTCTTATCATGCAATATCATGAATTCCTGGAATTTACACTATAGGCAATCGTGTAGGAGAATTCTCTTCACTATTAATTAATGATTGAATCATTATGGGCCACCGTGAAAGCATGGTTATGATTCTCCCTGAAGTATGTTGCACATAATTGCCACCATGGAAACTAAATACAGCTAGGGCATCGAGATCCTATCAAAACTGATATGAATTCCAACTTGCAATGCGCCATCAAATTGTAATTAGCACGTCCTCGATAGTTGGCATGGTATGTAACCATTTTCGTTATGCAATAACTCCAGGAATCTCAAAATATAAAAACAAAAATCAACTAACCAACGCGAAGCAAATCAGTGTGACCACCATGAAGCGTTCCTCCTAAGACTGAGCTGACAAATGACATTAAAATTCATTGATTAAAAGGTGACATTCCACGTACGCAATATACTTAAAGATAATTTTAGTTCAGATACGACATGGAATGGGTTGATCTATCAGCTGATGTGTTGGATAATGAAAATCGATATCTGAACTATCGTGGAGTGAGCCAAGTCGTGGCCATCGTGGAGCATGAGCAAAGATTTCAATTATCAAACATGGCCATCGTCGAAGTGGTTTACTGAGCATTGGTCATCGTGGAAAGGCTCGTTTTTCAATAACCATTACGTTGCTATAACGTTGAGCCTTTTAAAAACACAATTTCCCATTTAGCTTTCATGAGAATTGTTTTACCTTTGTATTAAAAAGTCCTTTCACTAATGATATTTCATACGTAGGCATTAAATAACCTACAACACTTTTAATATTTAAGAATTAATACATGATGTCACAGGGATGTCTATTATTGATCCAATTTCGTTTTGTTGGCACTTAATGTATGTAAAACAAAAAATGTCATATATAAAATGAAACACAATTGAATGTAACATAATATAATACAATTGTACAATATAATACAAGCTTTAATATTACAATGTTGTGATACTAAAAATAATTGTATGGTGATTTACAAAAATAGAAATGATTCTAAGTACCAGATGTATTTTCAATATAATTAACTAATGTGACAGTCTTGTATTAATGTAGATATATTTAGGGATGTGATGAAAACCAATAACTTAACCAATGTGACGTCAAGTATTAAATTTGTTGGGGATAATGATAATCTAGTGAAATCCAATGCTAAATGTGAAGTAATGTGGCAAAATGGGAGCAGTGATACAAATGTCTTCTTATGAGAAAAGGGTCAATGAAGAAAACATCACTTAATGCAAACGCAAAATAAGACCAAAAGGAATCTTGAAATGAGATGAATATAAAATAAGCGAAGGGTCCCCATTTATTATGAAAAAACACTAAATGGGGGGTTGTAGCTACAACGACTAGTGACAAACTAGGAGAACCAGTTATCTCTATTTTTATCGAAAGGAAGAGAGTGATGGGTAACTTGTAAATAAGATAAACTAGTAACTTAAAATTTTTTATATCAAAATAAATTATGATCATTAAATGATAGGAAAAGAGATCTTCAAAAATACTTTACACTCTATCTTCATCGGGACTAAAAAAATCAAAGTTATGTGAAGAGAAGGCTTAAGAATTGACTACTTAGCAACATCTTAAAACCAATTAAATGCATGATTTGTTTATATTTGACTTCCTTAACCGCATCGCTTCGTTGACAGCGAGCATCCATAGCCCCAACGAAGTTTCCTTAGCATCATGTATGCATTTACCCGCTGCAAGTGAGCATCCATAGCCCCAACGAGTTTACATACACTTCCCACAACTTTCTTTTACCGCCTTTTTGATTATTAATTTAGAAAATTGCTTTTAGTATATTAGTTTGCAATTGAGTGAAGAGAGCACGGTGATGCAAAAAGTTATGTAAAAAGCACTACATATCATGTATTTTAATTTACTTTTCATCTTATGATTTTCCTTATTTATTTATCTTTCTATATTTTAACACGACGATTCCGGAAAAAGAATGACTGACAAAGAATCCTGAAGAGGCCTTTAACTATTATTATTGATGAAGGAATCAAAATTAGATTTGGCATGATAAAAATGAGTTACAACCTTCAACCTATCTACAGGTTTTAAATATTCTCAACTATCAATATAAACGAGATACAAAAGATCAACATGCCACCTATATTATAACTAAAATGACTAAGACACCAATAGATGGACCTAACTTGTGCAATACGAAGTGGTGGTATGGGTGGGATTCATCGAGTTAAACTCAAGTTGTCTCCTTCTTCGAAAGGTTGAACTTTTATCACTTGGAAAAGAGAAATATACCCCAAGAAGAAAAAACTGAGAATATGAAACCAAACCACACCAAAATAGGACACAAAAGTAATCAAAATGTGTGACAAGAGTAAAAACTCAACCAAAAATGATAAAGTCAAATTATGAGCCAAATACATTTTGAATTCTCATAATACAAGATAAAATAAGAGTTTAACATAAAAAGGTTGATGTGAAATAATGTTAATGTTATAATCAAATTATATTTGCCTTGTGGGATATTAATAAATTTGGATTTTTATTGAAAAACTCTAAGGCAGTTATGTTTACGAATTTAAATCAAAATGAGTTTTCTTGCTTAATGGATTGCTTAAATTCCTCGTAAGATTTGTAAGTTTATAAACAGGCATTGATAAAGGCTTATACGTGTGTATTGATAACCAACATAAGAAAGAAACATATAACTGCTTTGAAAAAGAAAAACTAATCTAAAAACAAGCTAAACTAATTTTATTTTAATTATATACACTATATACAAATTTGCATGAGTAAAATTGATCAAGTGTGTGTATATTTCCAATGTAGCCATCCCATCAATTTTGACCCTACAATCAAAGATATGACATGCATTAGTAAGTGTAGTAAAAAAAAACTATAAGAAATAAAAACACAAGTATCAACCTTTACTTGAAATGATTTGTCTAAGAAAATTCAAAAGGATCATAGAAGTAAGGATGAATACTTGATACGTCTTGAAAATAATTCCAAGAAAAAGAAACCAACCCACTTAGTTCAGATGGTATACCTTTAGATGTTGCAACCTCTTGAGAGATGTCAGTAATATATGCATGATGATCTAATCTATTATTATCAAAATCACAATGAGAATTGGAAGACCTAGCACTAGGAAGACAAGAGTTTTCATGGAGACAAGCTTCCATAGGATTATGAGTATGAAGATCATTGGAAATATGATGATCAGAAGATACAATGTTGTGTTTATATATAAGAGACAACGAAGAAGCATAAAATGAATCTATCTACATATTTAAATCAGGATATCTTTGTAATGAAGGTATTTTAACAATCTCATCATCGAAATATTGTCATATATGGCCTCACTTTCCTGAAATTGGTGTAAGTAATATGATTCAGAAGAATCTAACAAAAAGAAGTAAAAGTGATTAAAAATTTTCAAGGATGGGTAAAGCATCCTTCTCACATGAAATATGGTCCTCAAAAAATATTGAATATGTCGAAAGCAGTTTTTCATCAGAAAGATCTATGATATCATTGTGGTTTGTACTCTAATCTATGAAAAGGTCTAGGTACAAAAAATAATGAAATCTAGAGTATATCATGTTATGCACATCCATATGATTTTCCTCATCATGGATGTGATGAAAAGTGTGGAGTGAAGATGGATCTTCTGTTAAGATCGAGTGTGATTTCAAAGGAAGATTATCAAATTGTTCACAATTCATTTCTTGAGGTGTGATAGTTTCTGCTGAAATTGAATGAGATTGACTAGAATTTTTAACACGATTAAGAAATATCTTAAGATTGTCTTGTTATTCTATTTTAGTTCTATTATTTTCACTGGAAGAAACAAGAAATTGAAAACATTGTAATAAGGGATTTATATCTATTATAAAATTTATCAATCTATTCATTTTCTTGCATCATGAGAGTTCCTATATCTAAACATAGCTTGTCATAATCATAAAATTGATGTGTTGAAAGGATTGTTTCAACAAAGTGTTCCCAAGAATGGATATATTTATCTTGAAGTGAAGTATGTCAACCTCTAATTCTAACTTTAAATGTGAGAGAATATAAGCTAGAGACCTCATTATCAGAAGTGATATTGAAGGAAATTCATTTGACTAAAAATTGTGAAACATGATTGAGAGGTGTCACGCCACTCTCATCGTCATATGTTGGTTTAATCAGAATAGGTTTCTTGAGAAAGTTTATGGTAGGTTCACGTGTACTAAATGCATGATCCAAAGGATGAGCTATGATAGAAAAAGATAAAATTTCACATAGATGGAAATATGTGGCCCTCCTTCTAGTGCAAAAAATTGTTGATACATGGAGATGTCCTTGCTCAACCCATGAGAAATTTCCCAATCATAGTCCCAATTCGACTCTTTTCCATTGTGATAGAAATCTTAACTGGCCGGTGTCAACTAGTCTAAGTTAACATAGTCTATGCTAGCTTAACAAGTATGTACAATAGGCACAAGAATGACCTTCAGTTCATTTATGAGTGATGGTTATTCAAGAGTAACAGATCGAAGGGAAAAGGAGTGTATGTATGATAATGTTTAGGTGAGATGATCCTTAATGAGTTTACTTAAACAAGGGCTCAGTGAAGCCACTATGAGGCTTGCTCCTTTGCAAGGAGTTTTAAAAAAAATAAAAAATAAAAAGAAGCAATTGAAACTAGTTTTATGATGTGAACTAAAATGAAAAGAAAATTATCTTGACCAAGCATATGATAACATTATCCCTAGCCAAGAGCTAAAGAGTTTCAAATTGGAAGGGAGAAGAACTTTGTTTGATCTTAGGATGAAGGTTCACTCGCAAATCCAAAAGAAATTTGTAGTTCTACAAATGCCTTTTAGCTTAAATGTAAACAAAATAACACCTTACTTACATACCTGAGATCAATTGTATAATAAGTTAATTATAAGCTTTATAGGAACAAAGAGAATAATCTTAAAAAAAATATCATTCCATTATGTATACGAAAGAAATTATTTATATATAAATATATATTATATATAATATTTATATTATATTATATATATATATATATATATATATATATATATATATATAGTTAATCACAACATACACATAATGAAAGTATTAACATGGCATTGCAACATGAATCAAAACTAAAACAAACGATGTTCATTTACAAAAAACGCATATAAATATGCAAAAACAGAGGTACCAAAGTCACACAAAAATATCACTATACAGAAGCATGTTATGGACGGTCATTCGTTTATGTGTGAAACAAGCCACTAGTTTATGTGTGAAACTATCTGCAAGACACCAATTGATCGAGCCATCTATTTATGTGCCGTGAAATTCCTTGTTGCCAACTCGAAATATTAGCGAATACAACAATCCTGAATGTTTCTTATCATGCAAGATCACGAATACCTGGAATCTACCTCCCAGAACGACTTATGGTTATGATTCTCCCTTAAGTATGTTTCACATAATTGCCACCGTAGAAACTAAATACAGATCCTGTTAAAACCCTGTCAAAAACCGATATGAATTCCAATTTGCAGTGCGCCATCAAACTGTAATTGGCACGTCCTCAATCGCTGGCATACACCTGCATGGTATGTAACAATTTTCATTATGCAATAACTCCAGGAATCTCAAAATACAAAAACAAACATCAACTAAACACCATGAAGCAAACGAGTGCGACCACCATGAAGCGTTCCTGCTAAGACTGAGCTGACAAATGACGTTAAAATTCTTTAATTAAAAGGTGACATTCCATGTACGCAATATACTTAAGTTAATTTTAGTTCAGATACAACGTGGAATGGGTTGATCTATCAGCTGATTTGTTTGATAATGAAAGTCGGCATCGTGAACTATCGTGGAGTGACTCAAGTCGTGGCCATCATGGAGCCTGAGTGAACATTTCAATTATCGAACATCTCCGTCGTCGAAGTGGTTGAGCGAGCATTGGTCATCGTGGGAAGGCTCGTTTTTCATGAACCATTACGTTGCTATAACGTTAAGCCGTTTAACAACACAATTTCACATTTAGTTTTCATGAGAATATTTTTACATTTGTATTAAAAAATTCTTTGACTAATCTTGTTTCAAAAAGTGTTTTATGATCAATATTTTATATGTAGGCCTTAAATATCCTACAACACTTCTAATATTTTAAAATTAATACATGGTGTGAGAGGCAGGTCTATTATTGATCCAATTTTGTTTTGTTGGCACTTAATGTAGGTAAAACAAAAAAATGCCATATATAAAATGACAGACAATTTAATGTAACATAATATAATACAATTATACAATATAATATAAGCTTTAATATTATAATATTTTGATAGTAAAAATAATTGTGTTGCTATTTATAAAAATAGAAATAATTTTATGTATAAGACGTATTTTCAATATAATTATTTAAGGTGGTAGTTTTGTATTAATGTAGATATGTCAATGGATGTGATGAAAATCAAATAATTTGACCAATTTTGAATGTGACATTATGTACTAAATTTTTTGGGGAGAATGACAACCTAGTGAAATCCAATGTGAAATGTGAAGTAATGTGGCAAAATCGGAGGAGTGATACAAATGTAGTTCTTGTGAGAAAAGGGTCAACGAAGAAAATGTCACTTAATGCAAACACAAAATAAGGCCAAAAGAAATCTTGAAATAAGATGAAGATAAAATAAGCGGAGGGTCCCCATTTATTATGAAAAAAGAAAAACACTAAATGGGGGTTTGTTGTAGCTACAACACTTTATGAATAAGTTGCCTTTCTTTGACAACCCTATAGAGTTGTATGTGATATTGGTGGGTATCCTTCGCCTTGGTGTCCATGATATGATCAATTAAGGCCTATTTAGTGTAGTTAAGATTGAATTTTTTGGATGCCAATTTCTCAACTTCCTCTGAGGTGTCCAATAGAGGTGAAAAATATGGTCAATGCAACTCCACATTAGCTACTAGGAGCAAGCCAATGAAAGGAGGAATATTCAATTAAAAATAATTTCCCCCCATAGCCTTCATGATTATAAGTCCCATATTGGAGTGGGCTAAGTTTCCTATGTGGGCCTATAAGGTGATCCCTTTGTAAATGCCACCACACCTTATCACCAACCTTAAGCTTGTGCGGAACCTTGTGCTAGTCATGTTGCTACTTGTACATGGCATTGGCTTTATGTATGATATCATGAACCTATTTTTGGAGGTTTTAATTTCGTCCAAAAAATTTGGCTTCTCTATCTACCTTGACTTGAGCATGGGATGACTCTTTCAGTGAAGATGCAATGGGTATAGCTGCATCAATTGGGTCCAATGGTTGGAACCCCAAGTACACCTAAAACTGATAGTGGAAAAGACTTGTGGAGGGATCTATTATAGCTATGTCAAACATATCGAAGGCTTCCATCCCATGTATGAAACTTCTTGGCATTACACATGTGCAATATATTCACAATCATCTTGTTGACCACTTCTGTTTGTCCTTTTTTTGGGGATGAAAGATGGTCGATTTGGTAAATTTTGTATCCATTAGAGGCCATAAAATGGACCAAAAGGTGTCAAGGAACCTATTGAACCTATCTAAAATAATGGTCTGAGGTATCCCAAACTGAACCCAAACATGCTTAAAGAAGAGTTTAGCAGTTGCTTCAGTTGTGATACTCTTTTTGCATGGTTCCAAAATGGCCATCTTAGAGAACTCGTTGATAACCAAAAACACACAATCATTACCATGCTTGGAAGATGTAAAAATTGAAATGTATTCCATGGATAATGAATCTCAAAGCTTGTTTGGATAGCTAGAGGAGTGTACAACCCCTACTTCCTGATGGCTAGTTTAGCAATGGCATATGAAGTGGACTATTCGATATGCTAGTGCACATCTTGTCAAAGATTTGGCCATTATAAATACTACTAAAGTATTTTTATTGTCTTCTCCACCCCAAAGTGTCCTAGCACCCAAATTTTTTGTGCCTCCAATAACAGCTTAGCATGCTCACTAGAAGGAACATAAACGTGGCATGGCCTACCACAAGAGCACATCATAGAGGTGGAAGTATGAAACTTGTTTGCTTGTGATCAAAGCCTAGTATGTGGCAGTGAATTCAAATCTATTGTTGTATAATTGTGGGCATCCAGAGATCTCATGTCAAGAATAGTTAAAATTGTGGTTAACGCCATAGTTGGTGGTAGAATGAGGTAGTGTGAAACATCACTGGTTGTACCCTTTTTTTATTTGATGTTCAAGTGGAATTGTTGCAAGTATTTAGACCATTTCTTATGGCATTCATTATATAACTTTCCCTATGTCTACATGAATTGCAGAGGCCACACATTTCATCATTATGTAATTTTTTGTGTGTCTACATGAATTACAGAGATGCTCATGAATTTGACATTTTATTTTCTCATACTTCAAGAGAGACCATCTATATATTGGACATTAGGTAAAGGATCACTAGGTAACAAGTCAATTAGGTGTTTGACCTATAAATACAAAGTCATCTCCATAGGTGGAGTGAAGCCATCTTTGTATGTCTCTGCAATCTTGTCCATTTGATTATGTTGTGTAGAGTGGCCTTGTGTTGAGGTTGTGGTGGTTGCAAAGACCTTCCTTCACCTAATAATTGAACCATTAAGAGGAAAACTTCACATACCTATCCCATTGTTGTGTGCATTGATGAGTTCTACAATGAGTAATTATGACATTGTGTGGGGTTTTATTGCTTTATTCCTTTTGAATGACTTCAATCCATTTATTCTACCCCTATTATTATTTGTTGTAGAATTTCATTCGTAGAAATGACATGAGGGGTTTTTATTAGGGAATAATTTCATGGCTTTTAGTTGTACTCCACAATGGTTCTATGTTTTCAATACATCTTGGTACATAACTCACCCCTTTTCCCAATCGGTACAAAACAATGTCACTATAGATATAAATGTTGTTTTAAATGCAAACTTCAATAGGATTAATAAGGTTTATAGTAGTTTTATCTTGATTCTATCAAGGCCCAATGCAATGTAATTAAATCCACAATTTAATGGATTCATTGGCAGGAAGGTTGTGATAGAAAAATGAGGAAGAGAATAGGGTAAGAGTTGAATGTATAATAGATATTATGACACAATTAATAGAGTTCAAGAAACTAGAGAAAGAGGTATCTACCTTCATGATGGAATATTATCAAAATTATTTGGAGCTTAAATCTTAGCTTAGTTCTTTGCAATCACTGCTTCACACAATTTCATTTCAACTTCATGGCCCACATGAATTGGTAGTTTCATCTCCACCTCCTATAAATTTTGTATATGTTAGGAACTCCTCATCATTGGCTTCTCTTTGGCCAACAATATGGAAGTGGATGCCCAATGCACTTCTAATCCATCTTTGGAGGATCATATAAGTGTAGTCAACCCATGGATCATATTGATATGGACATGTATATGGTCGATATAGCTTTGGAAACCTAGGCGGATTTGGATGTTGACACCCTTTTTGGGAAAAAAGTTGTGTTTATTTTCTACCTTTTTATTATGTTTTTTCATTTAATTTTTTTAGAGATATACCTACGAGGACCATACATACTAGATTAAGGTAGGAAATGCTAGAAAATTTTGTATCTTTTTGTTACTAAATTGTGGTTTAAATTACGTCATTGTTTGGTTTGGCCACAACTTTTTCTAATACAATATCTACTTATCTTTGTGAAAGAAAAAAAGTCATATGCTAGTTTGTACCACAATTGTCACTTAAAACTAGCATTTTCACATTAGTATTTGAGATCAAAGAGAAAATAAAATATGACAGAGGAGATTCAAATTATTGCATTATATCCATTCCAAAATGTATAATTTAACACATGTCATTAGTTTATTGAATCGAACTACTACGATTCATGCACTTTGGAATCAAATGACAAGTACTCAATTGGACATTTGGTGCAATCTTTACAAGCTCTTATCAAATTAATCACCAATATGAGTTATATGTTAAATATGGGAAAAAACACATGACAATGCAACAAGGGGCACTAATACATAAGAATCATTATTTTCATTTTATATGTCTTTTTCTCCATTTTGATTCTCTACATACATCATTATGTTGTTAATTTCATACATGCAAGTTCAAATGCTTATAAACTACACAATTTTCTTCAAATTTTTACCGAGTTGCAACTGAACACTCACAACAAACAAACTTAATCTGAAATTGAACAACAAATAGAAGCAATGAAAATAACCATGCCCCTTTTCAAAAATGTATCTAGTAATGGAACAAATGGATCCACATTAGAAAAACATGCCTCTCTAGTTTCCTTGGTCCACTGAATGACCTTTCCATGAAATCCTATTGCAACCTCTTGCAAATACAAATGTTCAAATTAGCTTTCATTGGCATGCTTCTTATTGAAACAAATTAAATTTTAATAATGTTTTTGTTAGATTTATGTACAATAGTATGTGTACACTAGCATAAATCCCATGCAAGTGACTATAGTACTAAAACAAAAGAATATTTTGTTGCCTCCCTTTATGCCATCTACAAAGATTACAATCCAGTTATCATAATCGTGGAACCTTACATAGCCTATTATATCACACATAATATGCACATAACACATTGTAGTTATAGCAGAACACCTTGTCATGTGTAATTGATAATGCAGATGGTAATATCAATTACACTTTACCAAGAGCATTTTTTCATAATTACATTCTATCTTATTTCAACCAATCATTCTAGATGTTACTAAAATATTCCTTAATCAATGATAATAATAAAATAAACTTGATGGTTGAAAGATAATTCTTACACTCCATTTAAATTTAAAAAAAAATAAAAACAAAAAGATATCATTAGCAAATATTATTTTTAGTCCCATAACTCTTCACTTAGACATACATCTTTATAATTCCACATTTTGAAACTATACTATATATCATATATCCAATTGAATTAGACATACATGTTCAAAAATCCACATAGTGAAATTATATTATATCATATTCATTAATGTTGACTTCTAATTATGTTATATATCATGTCCATTGGTGTCATTGTTGAAACAACTCAATAGGTACCTTTTAACAAAGATATAGAGCTCCTTTTCAACTTACATTTATAAAATGTCATTGATATTGTATTCTTTTAATTAGAAATGGAATATTGATTTTTTGTGTGTAACTTTTGAATTAAACATATATATTTACCAATCAACATTTTGAAATTATATTATATTTCATATCCACTTAAATTAAACATACATTCAAAAATTGCATAATGAAATTGCATAATGAAATTGCATAATGAAATTATATACCATATGCATTGGTGACCTCTAAAATTATGTTATATATCAGATCCATTGGTGTCAACTACTTAAAGCAACTCAAGAGGTACTTTTTACAAAAATATGGATTTGCTTTTTAACTTACATTTCTAAAATGATTGAATTTTTAGTCAATATTTTGAAGTAAAGTGGTTATTATATTTGTCACTCATAAGGATATAAGTATTCAATTTTTCATTGACTTGCTATTAATTTTGTTTTGACTAAAAAAAATTTAAAATATATCCAAAGTTTAACATTATGACATTAAATTTATTATTTTTAAATAAAATTTATTTCTATTTATCTCAAATATGATTGGTTCAAATATCTCCCTTCTTATTGTGTAATGATGACAAGAATGGAATTTTGTGTACTCTATTATTAATTACTATGCACTATATCACTAATTACTATGTACAATAAATATAAATAATTTGAAAAATAACATTATATATTAATTACTATGTACCATAAACACAAATGGTTTGTAATTAAATTCAAAAGCTCCATTTTCTCATTGGTGTAAACTGTTGAATAGACCATTTTTATGGGTTTTACTTTTTTATTTAGGAAAAAATAATTTAAAAAATATAAATTTAAACAAAAAAATGTAAAAATAACATGTGTACAATTGGTACAACTCTCATTATTTCAATCTATACTCTAATGACATGACATGTGTACTATAATATGAGCATTATATAAACAAATTACCATCATTAAATATTAAATAAATAATTGTTAACTTGTTATCATTCTCTTCAATGTCAATTATATATAACTAACCTTTATTTACCAAAAAAATCTTTAATTATATCAAAAAAATTAATAAAAAAAGTCAAACAAATATCCATATAACTAAATTTGCAATTTTATTATTGTTTGGAATACATACAACACATCATGACATTAAAATATTTTATTAAACTAAGCAACATAGAACACTAATTATGTAGCCTTCTTCTACATACTTCAGAATATATAACAATCAATTTAACACTCTTTGAATAAATCTTTCTAAACTTTATTTGAAACTATCCCAACAAATCTTTTTGAAATATCCTCTAAAGAATAATCAAATGGCAATAACTCAATAGTTAGGAGGTAATCATTACACTTACCCTTAATTTTTTTTTTTAAATGTAATAAATTTAAATCTTATTAAAATATCATATAAACAATGATCAAATGGAATAACTCAATAGTGAGGAATTAAGCCTTACACTTGCCCCTAAATTTATTAAAAACGATGTAATAGCCTAGGTTTATAGTGGCAGCCAGTTGGATTTGATCCTGGGCCTGCCCAGGATAACTCTCACCAGTTACCGATTGTCCTAGTGTTAAAATATATATATATATATATATATATATATATAATTAGTATTTTATTCTACAAATTAAAAATAAAACATTTGTTTTTTTGTTTTCCCATAGCTCTTGAATTAGACATAAATATTTTATAAACACCAATTTTAAACTATATTATATATCATATTTATGGTTGTTAAGTTTAGGAAGGAATTTAATTTTGATATATATGTTTGAAATGATTGAAATTTTACTAAATAGTTTGTAGTTTATGTTTCACAAAATATATAATAATTATTTATTTTTATTTTTGTAATTTTTTTCTCGAAGAAAAATCTCAAATTTATTCAATCTATAAATAAGGAACAAAATTACATTTTATAAATGTTATTAGACATTCGATCATGTTAATTTTTTGGGTAATATACAATAAAAAATAAATTATAAAAAAATATATATAAATTTGTGAGGGATTAAATGTGATAATGATCACTTAACTTTCTCATTTTGTCTTTATTTTTCAATGAGTGTATCCTCTTTTTGTTTCTCTAATGCTTTAATTTGTGCTAATTTTGTACCCTTTTGGGAATGGGTCACAATTCCAGACTAGTGCCCAACTCCTTCGTCTACCTGGCTACCATGTTGTGCCTGAGCATCCATATGTGGAGTATTTTCCATGGGCTCTTCTTCTTCATCCTCATAACCATCAAGTACCTACCATCCCTTTGGTTCATGAGCCTACCTCTTTTTCTTTTTTGGGATATTTTTTGCTTGTGGGTATGTGTTCTGCAGGTGTCTTGTTTGGAAGAAGATTTCGCATCTAAATGTCGTATTCTCATAATCTAGAGTGTGGGTCCACTAAAAGATTCCATGTTTCATATGGATACAATCAAGTGGACCTTTACCAAGGTATATCTCCACACAAATTATGGAAAATGTAAAGAGGTCTTTATATGTTCTATTAGTGTCTATTTTTTGGAATTTTCCAAGAGTATTCCCAATATCTTCCAGGACTTATGGCGCCAAAAAGGAAGAGGGATATTTGGTAATCTCACTCAAGCTATCATTGTAGTGACCACCCTGCTTGTAGCATCAAATTCTAGGAACCATGGGTTAATAAAGAGCCTAGCTCTGCCCCAAAACCATGGCCCATCATTTAGGACTTTTTCCCTAGCTTTATGTGATTTAAATTGAACTATGAAGAAACCCTTGAAATATAAGTGAAGTTCACAATTTCTTGTCCAATAAGAATATACCCATTTATGTAAATCTTTAGTTATCGGTCAGAAGTTGTTAAATCTGCATATTAAAGTTGTAGATTGTAGATTAGCAAAAATCATTTTTACCTCTAAGCATTTAACGTCCATTGTTGGTGCTTTTTCTGCTTGTTTGACTATGTAAGGTCCCAACATATTTTGGATCTCATCTGTAGTAATGGAATCATTCCCTTTCATTGCATCTTTGATTGAGACTGATCCATTAGGGTTTCTAGAACCTGTATTAGGATTTGTAGCTCCACCTCACAGCCTCAAATTTAATATTATGGTGGAATCCTTTGCCACGCCATAATCCTTCATTTGGAAAGAATCCCAGAGGACTTTTCCTTCATATAAAAAAACTTGAAGAGTTGCCAGTATTCCTAGGTCATTTTGAAGACTTTGCTTTAGATATTCCACTAGATCTAGACCTCAAATCTAGAGGATGGAAGTCTTTCCATTAATTTTTTGAGGAAACTCTGGTGGTTTTCTTTCTCTATTTGTCCTTTATCTATATGTGGAGATAAAATACATAGAAGAGACTCATAGGTGGGTGAATCGCCATTGTGTAACTTATCTACCATTGAATCTAAAATGGCAGCGTCAGACATGGCAGAAAATTTGACAGTATCTTCGATCAATTTTATGATGGTGGCTTCGTGATCGAGAAAATTGTCAGGAATGGAAGGGACTTCCTAAAAGTTGACTTGAAAATGCTTCCCATGATCCTCTTCCCACTTAGTGAGAACTAGTCATAGAACTCTGCAACATCTGAAGGAAAAATGCTCCCCTCACCATTGGTGCCTGACATTCCGAATAAAGTTGTTCCTAGCTTCGATCAAATATTTTGTATAGCGTTTCGAATTTTTATATTAGTAAATTAAACTTTTTATTTTATTATTATTTTGAAATTATTTTATTTATTTTGTAATTAATTAATTAATTGAAGGAGTTCCTGGCAATTCTTTTTTAATTTTTTTAAATTAAATTAATTTTAAAATTTTAAATAATTAATTTAATAGAAACTAAATCTTTAATTTATTTAAAATTTTTAAAAGATTAATTTTGTAGAAATTATTACTATACATCTGGATTGACTCTTCATTACCCAAAATTCAGTCAAATTCATTAGTGAAACCTTCCTTCAGTCAAATTCATTAGTGAAACCTTCCTTGAATTTTGATATTCACAATGGTGCATGTTTCAATAGTTGAATATGTCTAATAAGCTAGAATTGTCAACACTAATGTGCTTTAATGCTAAAATGATTCTATGTGGCCACTAGCTAGACAACCAAAATAGCAATTTCTTAGTTTTACCATCATAAAGCTAAGGTATTCTTGTTTTAAATCTAGTCTAGTTTTACCATCATCAAGCTAAGATATTCTTGGTTTAAATCTAGTGATTAGATATAGGTAATGTCTTCTACCATGAGAGGGTTAATAACGGAAGGGAATATTTCTCGAGGTGTTTCCTCCAGCTATCAGGGTGTTTATAGATGTTTTCTCCATTAGGGTTTCTTGGGTAGTTTTCTTCCCTTTTCCGATCATTCGGTCTCACCCTTGTTCTTGTGTTCTCTAGTGGCATCCAGTGATGTGTTAACCATTTGTTTGGTTCCTTATTGTCTTTTTTATTTATCATTGATGTCAAGAAACCCCAACTCTCTTGATTTAGGTGCTTGGGGGGAAATGGATGAGGCTCTGCCTATTTTTCACACTTCCTCTGAGTTTCATTCAAAGTGAGCCTTTTATTTTTTCATTCACAACCAATCGGTAGTGCAGTCTTGTAGACCCTTTAGTCTTTCAGTCCTACCCTCCCCCCATGGCTCTTTGGTTACATCCTAATCTATGTTAGAGGGTCAAGTGATTGAGGATATTAATATCCTAGTCTCATATAAGGTCTCCCAAGGTTCCAAATCATCACTGAAGGTTTTCACTTTCCCTCGACTTGGTGAGTAGGTCTTAGTTGTCTAAGTTTTGAGGAGGACGCTTCCCAGCTTACTGGATAGGTGTATTTGCTGATGAGGTCCATTAACAGGTATATTTTGAGGTCATTGTGTTATCCTCGAACCCTTAAAATTCTCCTTTTCTCACATTAATCTACATTTTTATCCATATTATGCTTAGCAGGAAGAATAAAGGGTGTTTTTCATATTGCATGGCCTAATGCAATTAATATGTAGGAAAAAGAAGTATTTCTGGAGATATTTTCTATGCAGGGGCTTGATGGAGACAACCAGAGAGAATATAGGGGATTGTCCACCTCATTAACTCTCCAACTCATCTTGAGATCAAATAATCTTCACCGACAGCTCGAATTCACTAGTAGCTAAGGAACTCCAAGTACATATGAAGATAAAAGGAAACCAGATCTACAAATCTCGAGAATTTGGAGGGAAGCATTCCTCCTTTCAAGGGGAAGCCCCTCAAATATTTTTTATATAAATAAAGTAGCCAAAAGGCTCATTAGGATTTGAACTTTTGTTTCATCTAAGGGTATCTACTGTGATCCTAGTGCTTGACATTGTTATTCTCATTTTGCATTTCATGTATGTGACTCTTATTTTATTCTAATAGAAAGTTCGCTATTGGTATGCATCTGAGTTAGTTTTGGAGGCATGAAACCCTTGGGTTTGGGCCCAACCTGAAGGATTTAGCCCCTCTCTTGTATCTCTTTTGTATTCATGCTCAGGTTATTGCAATTTTTCTTATTTTAGTAGATATTATATTACAAAACTTGGAGTTGCAGGTTTTCCTATCACCTCTCTTGTGGGCAGAGTGATTGGGACATCTACAATAACAACCCAAAAATATTTGTTTATGATTTCTTGGAAATTATTAAGTATCGGATTGCAATATTTCTGCATGTTTACTTTCTCCAACTTAGAATTTAGCAGCACTGGTTTGGAAATTTGATCCGGATTTAAACAGGAACACAACAAATTACAGAGATAACCGTATACACAAAGATGCAGCGGAAATAATACTTCATTTCATTAATGGAAAATACTGAAATATGCTTACAACCAGAAAAGGAAATAAACCAGCTAGGGCGATGGTAGCTTATCTCTGAGAAGAGATGTGATGGCTACATGCCTCTGAACTGTGTTACAATGAGGCTCGAAGGCCTATTTATTGTTGAGAAACAATGGAAAACCCTTAACATTCCAAAACCTAACCCTAGGAGATGAAACGCCAAACTGTGGGCCCCGTTTGGAGTAAATTGGTACATCAACTTCCTGGGGTCGTAACTTTGGCATATGATCTCCGTTTGACACATACAATAGCTCGTTAGAAAGATCTATCCGAGTACTATCATTGTTGTAACGGACAACATCTGGACCCATGTTGCCCCCGGATTCCCCAAAAAACGTCGTTTAGGGCCTCAAAACGGCTCCGGAAGTTCAGGACCCGAAAAACTGCTAAAAATAGTAAGTTGTGCTACAATTAACGAAACTGAAAATGCTGAGAAGGACAATGGTGGGGGTCCAGGTGGACTTGGCAGGTGGCCACCAATATCCACCTGGATCATTCCTCCCCCTTAGGAAGCAATGGTCCCCATTGCATTGAGCTCCTCCATGAGATGAGGAAACTTTTGCTGAACCTGTTCCCTGGTGAGCCACTTGCCCTGCTGAAGGAGTTGGCCTGCTTTGACAACTCGATACAGTTGGATATTCTATTGGCGAGTGTTCTTGATCTGTGTGTCCATGATCCGGTCAGTTGCAGCTTGTTCCATGCAATCTGGATTTAATTCTATGGGTTTGAGCTGTTCTGCCATGTCGGATGTGTCTAGCAATGGTGGAAAGTATGGCCGAAGGCGGTCCACATTGAACACTGGGTGCAGGCCAAGGAATGGGGGAATGCTGAGCTCAAATGCATTGTCTCCCATAGCTTTAGTAATGGTGTAAGGACCATATCGGAGTGGTCTCAATTTCCGATAGGCTCCAGTAAGGCATTCCTTTTGCAAATGCAACCAGACTTTGTCGCCCACCTGAAACTTGTGTGGCACCCGATGTTGGTCATGTCACTGCTTGTACTTGGCATTTGATTTCTCAAGAATGTCATGGACCTGCTAGCGAGTATGTTGGATGCGCTCAATGAAGCTGGTGGCCTTATCTGTTTCGGACTGGACATGAGTTGAATTCATGTGAGTAGCTGCAAGTGGCATGGCCACATCAATGGGGCATAGTGGCTGGAATCCCAAACCCACCTGAAAAGGGCTATGGCCAGTGGAGCTGTGAAGAGCTCGGTTGTAGCTGTGTTGAACATAGGGGAGGCTCTCGTCCCATGTGCGTGGATGCTTTGAGTTATACATGCGCAGAATGTGCACAATCATCCTATTGACAACCTCTGTCTGGCCATCAGTTTGAGGATGGAAGGCTGTGGACTTCGTGAGTTTGGTGTCCAGCATTGACCAGAGACTGGACCAAAATGTGCTGAGAAACCGACTGTCCCGATCTGAGATGATAGACTGTGGCATCCCAAAGTGCACCCACACTCGTTCAAAGAAGAGTTTAGCAGTGGCTTCTGCTGTGATATTCTTCTTGCAGGCCACCATAATGGCCATCTTTGAGAACCTGTCGACGACCACAAGAACACAGCCATTTCCATGCTTAGTGGAAGGAAGGCCTGACATGTAATCCATGGAGATGGATTCCCAAGGTCGACTAGGGGTAGGCAACGGGGTATAGAGGCCGTGCTTCTTAATGGTCGGTTTGGCAATGGCACAGGCAGTACATGATCTGATGTACTTCCCAACATCCTGTCGAAGATTCGGCCAATAGAAATAATTTTGCAGTACTGCCACTGTTTTCTCGACCCCGAAATGCCCAGCAACCCGACTGTAGTGTGCTTCCCAAATCATCTTGGCACGCTCGCTTGAAGGAATGCAAAGGTGACCAAGGTGGCATAATAGGGCATCCTGAAGGTGAAAATCTGCAACACACCGACCCTCCAAGAGTGTTTGGTATGTGTGGCCGAATTCTGGGTCGCTTTTGTAGAGAAGTGGCCAATCAGAAGTCTCGTGCCCACAAGAGTTGAGCACGGTGGTTAACGCCATGATCGGCGGTCGACTGAGGCAATCTGCAACATTATTGGTGCTGCCCTTCTTATACTTGATATTCAAGTGGAACTGTTGCAGGTATGTAGACCACTTCTGATGGCGATCATTCTGCAATTTCCCTTGGGTCTGTATGAACTGCAGGGGTCGGTGGTCTGTGTGGATGACCGTTTCCTTCCCCAAAATGTAATGCTTCCATTGTCGACAGGCCTGTACAATGGAATACATCTCTTTATCATAAGTGGGGTACTTCCGGACTGTGTCTGAAAGTGTTTCACTGTGATATGCCACTGGATGTCCATGTTGAGTAAGGACTGCCCCAATAGCATAGTCAGAGGCATCTGTCTCGACCTCAAATGGTTGTTGTAAATCTGGTAACGTGAGCACTGGTGCCGTGCAGAGGCGATCCTTCAACTCCATGAATGCCTTCTGTTGAGATTCAGACCAACAGAATTTTTCTTTCGCCCCTCCCTTGGTGACCTGACTCAAGGGCCAAGAAATATGAGAAAACCCCAACACAAACCTGCGGTAGAAGTTGGCAAGACCTAGAAAGCTGCGGAGCTTTGTTAGAGTGGTTGGAGAGGGCCAATCCAGAATGACTTGGATCTTGGCTGGATCGACATGCACCCCCTGTTCATCAATGATGTATCCCAGATATTGAACCTGGGTCATGCCAAAAGTGCATTTCTCCAAATTGGCACATAGCTTGTGTTGCCGCAGTGTTTGGAGAACCTGTCGGATGTGGTGGAGGTGCTCTTCCCAACTCTGGCTGAAGATTAGAATGTCATCCAAGTATACTACTACAAAGGAGTTGGTGAATGGCCGCAAGATGTCATCCATTAGCCTCATAAAGGTTGCAGGAGCATTCGTCAATCCGAAAGGCATGACCAACCATTTGAAGAGGCCCTCCTTGGATTTGAAGGCAGTCTTCCACACATCAGAGGGTTCGATTGGTACCTGGTGATACCCTGACTTCAGATCGATCTTGCTGAAATATTTCGCCCCCTTTAGTTGGTCTAGGAGGTCATCAATCCGCGGGATCGGGTACCTATTACGGACAGTGATCTTGTTCAGTGCCCGATAGTCAATACAGAGTCTCCACGTCCCATCCTTCTTCTGTACCAACACGATCGGGCTCCCACAGGGTGATGAACTCGGACAGATGTGACCTTTCTGCAGGAGCTCTTGAATCTGCCTCTTGATTTCATCGTTCTCCAGAACGGAGCTCCGATAAATTGGTCCATTGGGTAGCGGCGCACCTGGGGTCAGATCGATGGAGTGCTTGACTTGACAGTGCAGAGGAACCCCTGCCGGGGAGGTGAAGATGTCCTCGTACTCCTCCACAATCTTGTCCATCTGTAGTTGTCGTGCAAAGGGACCCCGTCTGGAGGCCGCGGCCACTGTCTTCTTGTTTCCTTGGGGCGTATGTTGTGGGGAAAAATGCATATGCAGGACGATCCTATCCACCTAAGGTGTGACAATGCCTTAGCAACAAACAGAAACAACTATTCTAGTATTCTTCCTTTATGAATTAAGAACGAAGAGAGATGGATGGACTAACCAGTGTCTTCCGTTTGTCCCTCAATCCGGTTTCTCTTCTCTTTGAGAGTTCCCAGCTACTTGCCTTCTCGCTCGCCCAGCTTCAACAGGTTTCTGCAAGATCACAAGAAGAGAACACTACACAAAGACATAGATTCATATTCATAACTAGTTCAGGATTAGAAATAAACTAAACATACTAATGCAATCATACATCAAAGATACATCAGTATATAGGAGAAACCAAGATAGCTTTATTGGTGAATAATAAGGTTCAGGAGGAGATACAACCAAGAGGGCTCCAATCCAGCATCTCCTTCCCAGCAAATGAAATTCCTATCTTCACCTTCCTTCAAAGCATTAAGCACCCAATGATTCCAATCTCAAACCAACAACAATTCTTTGCAATAACAAAATTCCAGCCTCCTGGATCTCATGGAGGAGAGGTCCATATATAGATGTTTGGAGAGAGGATGAGTCAGCTTGGGATCTGACTAGTGTCCTCTCCCTCTGTCAGTTCTTGCTTCCACTTGGAGACTAAGATCCTCTTACTCATCACTAGTCGAATTCATTGAGGCAAGTGTCATTGGAGAAGATTCTGGAAGCTTCCAGGGTCTTCCCACCTCGTTGAATGAACTTGCCATTTGTCACTTCCCACTCAGCGCACCCTGGTAGTGCTTCTACCTGCGTTGCAGTGCACCTAGCCAGTGTAATCTCTGCATTTCAGCGCAGACAGCTAGTCGAGCCTCTGAATTGATCCTGAATTGACTTGTTTTTGAGCAGTTTCTGGTGGAGAACTTCTGTGAATTGCTATGGTTTGCTAGCCTTGTTCCTCTAGGGGTAGGAACAACATGTTTAGGGACTTTGGATCCCTTAGATTATGGACATTTCATGCTTATAGCTGTAAGGCACAAAAATGTCTATAACAGTTGCCCCCTAAAGTATGAGGCCGTTTATCGGGTGAAATGCTTTATCAGGAGGATCCGAAGTTCATCCAATGCTGGGAGGAGACCTGTAATAAGATACAATACAATACATTATTTTTCGTACTGCTTTCATTATCTAGCTGAGGCGGGCATTCCCATGCTCAGCTTTATAAATTCATTTTTCTGTACATAGAACAGACAATCGTCTGATGGTAGACTGATAATTTTGATGAAATTATCATCCTTTGGGTACGATGATTATCTACTGCAATGATGTACATGTCAATGTCTTTATCTTTCCTGAATATATATCGCAGCCTGGATGGATGAAACTAGATCCGGGGTCTTCAAACTCGTTCGATCTTCACTCTAAGTACAAGTCGATCCATGTGAGAAATGTTCTGAAGTCGAACATGGAAAGACATTGCTTGATTACCGGTCAATGAGGTAAACCGTTAACAAGCGCGAGGAATCACCGATAATGATAATGACCCTCAAGGTACTGCAGTACAATTCACGTGGTGTGAATAAAGGACTTGGCGTCGAACACCACGCAAAATCTTTCAGTCGAAGGTCATTGATGTATACCTGTCGCCGGAAGTGAGAAACTTGCCATTGAGGCATGCAAGCTTCAAAGTACTGAAGGGGTTGTTCCTAGATCAACTTCTTGGATAATGAGCTGATGTCGACAAGAAGCGATCCGTCAAAGGAGGGCCTTAATGTATCCCACATCAGTGACACGGAACGGAGCAAATGATTTTGATGGAGGTGAAAACGATCTGATGACATATGATTCAGGGTGGCGGTCATGAAAGGATGAAGGATGATGTATGGCAGTGGATGGGACACGGTTGACTTCTCTGAACGACTTCTCTTGAACATATGGCGACACTTATGCGATGGATCGGTAGCATTACCCCAAATATGGATGGTATGGCGAGACCATGGTGATGTGACCGGTGAACGAAACAACCCAACCCGACTGTTGTACGGAAGAAAAGTGTCATGTTCAAGAGCGACTTGCTACCATCAAAGTTTTCTTGAGTTTCTCCCAATTTTTCCCCAGTCATTGCTGACCAGTACCTCTTTATTTTTGTCAAGCTTGAGGAGGATAACATATGCTTGTTCTATAACTTGCCCTTCGGGCAAGCCCATCGCTATGTTTTAACGAGCCTAGCGATAGTGAAACTCGTTCTCGTCTAAAGACAAGTTTGTCACTATTTCATGCATTTAACGAGTCTAACGACAAAGATAACTCGGTCCTTTTCATTTTTAGAGAGTCTGAAAAGGTACATAAAGTCAACTCCGAAAGTCCTTTTTCGTCATCTAATCCCTTAAGTCCGAAAAAGTATAAAACAATACAGAAGGGATGGATTTTTGATATCTTTAACGAGCCGAACAAAACAAGCGCTCGATCTTTTTGTGCAATAATCCCTCAGGTCCAAAAAGATTAAAATCTAGAGGAGGGATAGCTCTTCCGGTCACTTTAACGAGCCGGAAGGCAAAAAATCGGCAATCTTTTCATATTTCACGAGTCAGATGAAAAGAGATTAAAGAAGACTCGCCTTTTGAGGAACGAGTGATAAAATGGGTTAGCAGCTGATTCCAGGTACGGGTTGGAATTTTCCAATCACGGCACTGTCACAAGGATGGCTAGTGAAATCACTCTTCGCAGTTGTTCCTCAAAATGGGTAAACAATCATATGGAGGTGAACGATCGACCAATGGAAAAGTGGAGGTGACGGTGCAAACATGACCAAGGATTTAATGGCTTATAATATTACATTCACGGTGGTTATTTACCGGAATAGTTCATATTTTAACGAGCTTAAACGCGGGTGGAAACATTTGCTCGATCTTATGTTTATTTTTTAACGAGCATGAACTATGCGCTAAAACTGCTCGGATCTTGCGTTTATTTTTTAACGAGCATGAACTGTGTGCTAAAACTGCTCGATTCTTGCGTTTATTTTTTAACGAGCATGAACTGTGTGCAAAAACTGCTCGATAACATGGTCTAATTTTGAATTTTTACCATAACTAGCTTTTCCCTTTTCAAAGATAGTACTGTACCTTCAATTGCTGCATCAAACTAGTTAGAAATGAATAACATTGGCTTGAAAATGAGATTAAAACCCTAATATTTTGCTTTGAATTACGTAAAAAACAATTAAAAAGTGTTTTTACCTCTCATTTTACCATTTCATTTGAACTTGGTTTGTTGGAGCTTTGGAGGTGCCTCTTCCCCCTTGATTTTCACCAGCTAATTTCGGGAGATTCTGTGGACGATTCTCGGCGCCGTTTGGACCAGGTAGGAGCTAAAACCTAGCTCTTTCTTTTCATGGTTTCCTTTTTGCATTTTGTGCCTCTTTTCCTGTTTTTCTGAGCCCGTGGGGTTTCATGAGCTCGTTTTCCTATCAACACACCCTGTGCCTAGCGAAACCTGCGCTGAATGTCAGCCAGTATGAAGGCAGTTTGACATTCAACGCAGGTGAACCACTCCTGCAGGTGCGTTGGGCGAAAAAGAGGAACTTGTTGCACATTTTTTGATGAAAATTTTGCCTGTTTTGCATCAAAATCAGGATCTTACTCCTTCTCTTGTTTGTTTTGCAAGGATCTTTGAGCAAAATGACCCTTACATGGCGAGAACGAGAGCATGAAGAAGAGGACATGATTGCCTTACATGATCCTGTCACGGTGAACGCGCTGCGGAACTGTGGCCTGCTGAAGTTCTTCCGTATCTCTAGCATGAGACAACAGATCTCTCTACTGCAGTATTTGCTCGACGCTTGGGATCCTATCAACCAAGTATTTCAGATTAGGGGCAAATCTATCCCCTTGACCGTAGTAGACATTTACTTCTTGACTGGCTTGTCGAGGCGGGGTGCCCCCATTTCTTTGTCAGGTTCGGCCCGAGGGAGTGACTCTGTGAGAGATTATGTCTGCCAGTATTGCAGGGAAGGATCTCAGCCGAGCAAAGACGACAAGATCGTTATCCGTGAGATTGCTGACAGGTCCCTTAGGTCTATCTTGTATACTATTGGTAGGATGGCCGGTAGCGCGTCTCTTCACGTAGCCAACAGATCCTATGTGCAGCATGCCTTGGAGTGTCTCCAACCGAAAATATTCAACTGGTGTGATGCAGTACTTCTTCAGATGAAAAGTCAGTTAACCAAGGTAAAGGACGGGAAGCTGAAGAACTTTGGGTTTGGTTCTATTTTGACTGCCTTTGCTTTGGAGAAGATACCACTGATGCAGCCACAATACATTGCACTCGACTTGCCTTCTCCTACTGAACCACGCATGCAGAGATGGGTTGATCACATGTCTAGGCATGCCGGTCAATCTCAGATTTCTTTCACTGATACCTTCTTCAGGTGGTTCGAGCGTCAGGAGATGGTCTATTCCGAGTATCCATATGTTGGTATGGACTTCCGGGGTGATCCAGATTTGGTACTGCCGGACGGTGAGCAGTGGGGCGCTATTGGTAAAATCTTCGACCATATCACTGTTTACTGTTTTTATTTATAATGTCCTTGTGCTTTATTCTATCAAGACTTTAATCAAACTCATGTGTGCATGTAGATGTTGGTCTTGTTCGTCCAGCAGTTCACCCGAGAGCGCCAGCCGCTGCCCCAGCAGGGGAGACTGCTGGGAGGGTTATTCTTCGTGACCTTGATGTGGCTGAGACCCTTACAGCTGTGCAGGAGCAGGTTGAGAGCCTTACTCTCGGCATTCCAGATGTGAGGATCGACGAGTTACCTTTACAGTTGCAGTGGCATACTACTGGTGTGCCTAGACGATGGACTCGTCTCTTATGCATGATCGCACAAGCCGTGACGTGCTATCATGAGCATCACTAGACTAGGGTGCCCCCTAGCATTTTTGAGTTTTTGGGTCATGTGACCGATGTTGTCTTGGTTACAGAACATTATATGTAAACCATAAACAGATTATATATATTTTGATTTTCGGGGTTTTATTCTGGTTGAGTTATGTGATCCATATGTACAACATTGATGATGTGTTTCTTTTTATAAATGTTGCAAATGTCTATCTAACACATAGTTTGCTAATGAGTCGGTTAATGTGTTTAAGTTTCTGGAAATATGCTGGTATTGAATTAAATCAAACTGTCTTTCCAAAATCTTAACCCTTAGAAACATGCGATAAATAGTTGTGTTGCGGACGGAATATATACCATTGAGTTGTAGTATTACGAGTTGTGAGTCCAGCCTGACAATTAGTCGGCGTATACCATGGGTGATGGCATCAGAGAGAAGTTCTATCAACGCGCTATACTCAGCGATGTTATTCGTTGATTGCCCAATACATACACCTCTGAAACTTACTAACTCGCCGCTTGGATCAAAAATGGCCCAGGCTGCGAAGGACAGGTTCCGCGAACTACGACTCGCTCCGTCGGCGTATCCCACACATGTCTCCAGAAGGTTTGACATCTACAATAAATGTAAAAAGGTGGATTACTTGACCAAAACAAACACTTTAGCAAAAACAAAATACAACAAAAGCATACAGGTTACTATTTAAGCATAGTAACGCTTGAGGTACAACCCATTACGGGGTTGCGCCAGTGGAATTCCGTCATAATCCATTAACTCGTAGGCTCCTTTTGCTAACACTCGTTTAACAATATAGGGGCCCATCCATAAAGAATTAAATTTACCTGCTCCCAATTTATCGGATTCTTGGTCGTAAAGCAAGACCAAGTCACCTTCCGAGAAGACACGGGGTTTGACATTTTTGTCGAACTGCGCCTTGACTCGTTTCTTATGGGCTTCGTTAGCCAAAGCGGCATCACGACGGGTTTCATCCAATTGGATTAATTCCAAGAAACGGGCCTCTTCTTCTGAAGTTTCGGGGAGGAGATCAATTGCGAGTTTAAGAGACGAGATTTCACATTGGACTGGCAAGACTGCTTCCAGGCCATACACCAGTTGGAAAGGTGTGAACCTGGTCGCATTCCTTACCGATGTTCGGTAGGCCCACAAAGCTAAGTACAGGATTAGGTGCCATCTTCTTTTGTGAACCCCAATCATCCTTTGCAGCATGCGCTTCAGGACTTTGTTTATCGCTTCAACTTGCCCGTTAGCTTGCAGATAATATGGGGTAGAGCTGTCGTGAGACAACCCTAGTTTGGCAGCTAATTCGACCATCATGTGATTGCGAAAATGCGATCCATGATCTGTAACTATGGCCTGTGGTACGCCGAATCTGGCGACTACATGATTGAAAAAGAATAGGGCAGCTATTTCACCGGTATTATCTAACGTAGGCATCGCCTCGGCCCATTTGGTAAAATAGTCAACGGCGACTATAATATACCCATGCCCCCCGGTCGAGGTGGGGTTACATGTCATGAAATCGATGCCCCATTTGGTGAAAGGCCCAACAGCAACTATTGGCTGTAAAGGTGCGGGTGGTCTTCTGGTTTTGCTATCAAAAATTTGACAAGCATGGCAACTTCTGACTGCGGTTATGCAATCTTTGAACATGGTTGGCCAGAAGTATCATGCTCGTAAGATTTTCTATGCTGTAGCATATCCAGATTGATGCCCCCCACACGCACCTGAATGACACTCATTCAGGGCTTTTTTGGCCTCCTCATGGGTGAGGCACCTTCTCAGAACTGTATTGATACCATGACGGTAAAGCGTATCACCGACGATCATGTAGTCTTTTGCTTGGTATCGTATACGTTTTTGTTCTGAGTGAGAGGTGTTAGGCCTGAATTTTTGGGTTTGGAGATAAATTATTATATCTCCATACCACTCATTGCTTGTAGATATCAGAAACAAATTCTCGTCCAAGATTGATTCTTCGGATGTTTCATCGTTGGACGACAATGGGAGATCGCACAATAATTCTGCGAAAACTAGAGCTTTCTTTGATTTGGATTTTACGAATTCCAGATCAAACTCTTGAAGGATTGCTATCCATTTTGAATATTTGCCCCCCAGCAACTGTCGCGACAATATATAAGTCATGGGGTTGCAATCAGACAAAATGGTAGTTTTCCGAAAGAGGACATAGTGTCGAAACCTTTGTATCGCTTGAACAGCTGCAAGCGCTAGTTTTTCAACATAAGAATATTTACTTTCTGTATCATTTAAGTTTCTACTTAAATAATATATAGGGTGTTCGATTCCATCGACTTCTTGAACTAAAACCATCGCAATGGTCGTATCCGCTGCAGCCAGATACAGGTTAAAATCTCTTTGATAGTCCGGGGCATACATTAATGATGCTTTTACTAGAGAATCTTTCAGAGCGTCAAAGGAAGCTTGCGCCACCTGATCCCAGACAAAAGGTACATCCTTTTTCAAAAGACGAGTATAACCTTTAGCAAGTTCTGCGTAATTTGGAATGAACCTCCTCAGAAAGTTTGCTTTCCCTTGGAGTTTCTGAATCTGAAGCAAGTTTGAAGGTGGAGGCAAATTTATGATTGCCTGAACCTTGCAAGGGTCGAGACGAATCCCATCCTTGGAGACTACAAAGCCAAGTAAATGACCAGAGCTGACGCAAAATACACATTTGTGTGGATTGAGTCGTATCTTGTAGTGTCGGCAACGTAGAAATATCGCTCTTAAATGCTGCGGATGATCAGTCCGCTTTCGCGAATGAGCCGAAAGGTCGTCGAGGTATGGTTGAATGATGTTCTTGATGTCATGGAAGGCATAATTCATTGCCCTCTGAAACGTCGCCCCAGCATTCTTTAAGGGTAATTTTTGATATGCGAATGTGCCCCACGGACAAATGAATGCAGTCTTTGACTGGTCCTGTGGGCGGATATTTATTTGATTATACCCGGAGAATCCATCCATAAATGAAAAGATTTCACATCCGGCGCATTCATCAATTATCTGGTCGATGAAGGGTGTAGGGTAGTTTTCTTTTGGACAAGCTTGATTTACATCCCTATAGTCGACGCACACTCTAATTGTTCCTTGTTTTTTCATAACAGGGACAATATTCAATACCCAATCGGTTAGAGGAACCGGGTAGATGAAACCAGCATGGAGAAGTTTTTCAACTTCTGCTTTAATGGCAGCGGCTTTCTTGGGGTGCACCTGCCGAAGCCGTTGTCTTACTGGTTTGACATCAGGATACATCTTAATTTCATGTTCAACGATACTCGAGTCGATGCCTAGCATTTCATCATATGACCAAGCAAAGACATCTCTGAATTCGCGAAAAAGAGCGTTATATATTTCCAGTTCTGAAGGAGAACAACATTTGCCAACATAAATATTCTCTACAACATCTGCTTTGGTTGAGATATTTATGGCTATAGTCTCTTCAATATTGGATAGGTTTCGCTCGGAATCCACCGTATTTACAGTATTTGATAGGAATTCAAAGACTAAAGGGTGATAAAGGTCATCATGAGTATCTTCTTCACAATCCAGAAGAAAGGAACGATGGTGGCTATCATTCCATGGTGCCCCCTCAATCAACATTGATTGTAGAATTCCTTCATCGGTTCCATGCACTCGCGACCAAGGATCTAATGGGGTACCATATTCTCTAGACCTATCTACCCAAACGCTTGATGAGCGTTGATTTGGGTTCGCCTCCCATGCCAGAAACATTGATTGCTACAAAATTTCTATTGGGCTCGGGGGAAAAATCATTGCATGATCCATGTCGATATCATCTTCTGAGATCTTCGTGGAAGATATCATATTGCAGGCTCCTACCAACGCTACTTCTCCTATATAGATTGGAGGTGGAAGTGCGAAAGTTCCCATTAATGTGGGGTCTTTCAGTAGGCCTACTCCAATATTTTGAAGCGAATGGTTGCTCCCATGGATCATTGGAATGCTTCCCGTAACTTGAGAACCATTAGGGAGGAAGTTTTGTTGGTCGACGATCGTAATCCCTCCTTGAAAGGGGAATGCAATCTTTCTAAAATAGGTCGACACAACAGCTACCATGGCATAGATCCACGGTCTTCCTAGTAGGATGTTGTAATCAAGATTCCCATCGATGACTTCAACATCTATTTCTACTATTTTTCCCCCTAGTTCAACCTTCAAGTTATTTAGGATACCATACGGGGTATATGTCCTTCCGTCGAATGCTTTTAATGTTGTCGAAGATCGCGACAAGGTTGGAGATCCTAAAGTTTTCCAGCAACTCATCGACATAATACATGTAGATGCCCCCTCATCAATAATTGTTCGGTGAACAGTTTTGTTGAGGGTTTTCACTTGGATAAGGAAAGCTAGTTGAGCTGGTAACTGAGGATCGTATCCTTTGTGGTCAAAGGATACAAGATTGGAATCCTTAGGGTCAACCCCACCAATGGCTGATAACAAAGCCTGCCTTTGGGATGGACAATTTTGTAGTACTTCAAGAGTCGACATAGCGGATGGCGATTGGGCCAAATCTTCCACTATGTTATAATGCTGCGCTGCTCTGGCACGAGGATTAAACGTCGACTTGTGTACTACTCCCTTTGGCGGTTTTATTGTTAATTCAGGAATGATGGGTGGTACAACTTCTGTCGAAGTTGTTGTCGAACTGCTTGGTTGATCTTTTTCCTTGCCGTTCGACAGCTGCGGATTCCCGTAATCTTTGTTCCTTGTCGAAATCAAAGCATCGTTTTGTTGCTTGGAAATCGACAACATAAGCACTTGCGACGGGGAAGCATTTCCACTATCAACCAGATTTTGACCTGGATTTGGAAACGGATCAGTTAACACAGCTGAGGTTTGCGAACTCTTGAAGAACCTTTTAAGCTCAGCTTTGTATGGACATTCTCCTGTCCGATGATCCTCATCACATATTTGACATGGATATTTTAGTTTCCTATTTCCAGGAGGGTTTGAAGAAGTTTTTTCAGGAGATGATTCACCCTGTTTCTTCTTCTTCCCTTTGTTTTGCTTCTTCTTGCTCCCTGGTTGTTTGGTTTCTTTGCCTTTATCTGCTGATACGGCATTTACTTCCGAAGCAAGAATTTCTTCTTTTGCATTTTGATCTAAAATCTTACGGGCCTTCTTGGAGTTGGCCTTTGTCGATTTCGCGTTTGTTGTGCCAATCACGCCATCGCCGACATGAGAGTCATTGTTTGATTTAGGAGGAGGAGGAATTGAGAATTTCGGTCTAGGGGTGTTAGGTATTTTGTCATAGAGTGTTCCAGACTGAGTATAGACTAAGTCTAGATACTGCGCACGAGCGATAACTTGCTCTTCCGTTACGACTCCCCCCTTCGCCACATCTTCCGTTATAGCAGGAAGTAACGACTTGATAAACCATTCAGCTAATAGCTGATCTGGAATGTATGTTTTTACCATCCTACGACGACATCGCCACTCATGTATATGATCAGATATATGAGTGGCCGTCGTCTGTTTGAAGTTGGTTAAGATTTCCGTTCCCGTTTCATACCTTATCGGTAATTGAAAATGGGTTAAGAAAGTCGTGGCTAAGGTGCTGAAATTGTCGAACGAAGCTCTAGCCAATTCAATATACCATTTTTCCGTTGGACCCGTTAACGTCCTCTGAAAAAGGCGAAGCCTTATCGAATCATCGTTTAAGGTGTTTGATGAACACCATAGATGAAATGTCATCACGTGATTCGATGGGTCCTCACCTGGATTTCCATTAAATTTAGGAATGTCTGAAGGAAGTTTGTGAGGAATCGCTGGCCACCAAGGGGCGTAAGCAATTGGATCGTTTGTTAACCGGTGTAAATCGGGTAACTCTAAAGTTGCCACGAATGGTAACTGTTGATTCAGGTTAGGTGAAGCATACCCAGGATATGATGGGATTGCCTGAGCAGTTGGCCTTTGCATACCAGCATAATGTAATTGATGCTGGTATGAATGATACAGTTGGTGGACATTACCACCATAAAATGGTTGATTTTGACCATTTTGAATGTACGGTTGTCCACTGTTCGCAAAGATCTGCTGCTCAGAACCTTGGTATACTTGTTGGAATTGTGGTTGTTGGTATTGCACTAACCATGGTTGCGAAGCCATGTTCTGTTGCGCTATACTAACCGTTGGACCAAGGTGTGGGGTAATTGTACCCGTTTGGACCTGTGTTGCCCCACCAGTAGGCGATTGTGGTTGAGTCACAGGGTCAAGGGGCTGTTGCATTACAACCTGAGAAATCTGGGGTTGACATACAACAGGCAATGTTTGAACTTGCGACACTGTCACAATAGCCGGTGTGGTCGGGATGTTCGACACAGGTACACATTGTTGCATAGAATACACAACCCTTGGTTGTTGAGGTAGCATAGGTACCCAACCACTTGACGTAACTCCAGTATAACCTGAATACTGTTGTGAACTCCCGTATGGATATCCTCCCGGAGGGGGTAATGAAAGGGCATACTGCCCCCCATACGGTGGCAATCCGGAACTCAAGGGGATTGTTTGTCCTTGGGGACTGGATTGCCCAAATTGACCTCCAAATGGATCAATCTGGCGAGTTTCAACATAAGAGTTGCCGGATATTATTCCGGAGGAACAAACTGGAACGGACCACACTGTCGAAATAGTCCTTGGGTGGACTCCTTCTAGCGGTTGTGAGCTAGTCGGGACAGATGGTATGCCGGCAAACATTGTCGGAGTGACGGCAGGGAGTTCTGCTGTCGTTGTGTCATTCGACACAGTCCTAGATGTTGACGGTTGTTCAGACATTTTGAGTCTATCCAAGAGATTACCTAGCGATTCTACAGGAACTTCCACTGGTGGTAGACTAACTTCTGATGTCGAAGGAAATAGAGTGACGCCGACTCCAAAATGTGTTGGAGTACTTGCTTGCGGATCTTCTACAATTTCCTCTATCGCAATCAAACCAAATGGAAGGGGAAGACCGTCAGGTCCGTAAAATATTTCTGGTGCCGAAGAAGGGGTTGAATCAACAGCGACAGACGTTTGAAGAACAAGACCCTCTGAACCGGTTACAGATGGAACTGGTTCAGTAACACAAGTGTTTGTTCTCAAACTAGGATCAGTATCACTGTCCCTCTGTGGCTGTTGAACTTCTTCTGTGGAGGCAGGGTTTCCAGAAATGTTTGGAGTAACCGGAATCTCAGATGTTGTTGGAACACTTGTTCTAACTTTGATAGGAGATTTCGAACCGGTTAAACGAGTTCACTTTGTCCATACTGTTTTCGATTCCGGAGACAAAGACGGTTGACTCGTAAGCCTCCGCGAACGATGGGGTTTAAATTGACTTTCTTCCACGATTGCGGATTACTTGATCAACCAAAATACAAAAGGGGAAAGTGTGTTTCCGAATTAAATGAATTTTTTAGACGCTTTAGACACAACTTGCTTTTTCAATTTTAAAGAGTCGAGAAAAAGCTAAAGATGACTCTAGTCTCCTTCGATGTTTTAACGAGCTCGAAGTGACAAATGCTCGGATGGACTTTTTCCGTTATAGAGTCTGAAAAAGGCCAAAAGGAACTACTCTGGAGTTCTAGGTAGAGGGTGTGCCAAACTTTTCACAAAACCGCAGAATAATTTTTAAGGTACGGGCGGTCAATCTTCCTGAATGTTGTGTTCAGTGCATTGCGATCAGTAGGGCGGCCGACACGGCTTCCTAAGGATAAAGGTTTTATGCCTATAGGGGTCTCCCAATATATACTCGATGGTACGTGGGAGCACAATCCGTACTGGCGCTATCGTCCCTCAGGAGGAATCACCCACCATCAGTGAGATCGACAGTCACCAGGCTTTACGACGCCGGAACACGTCTCTAGCCTAGACCTCTATGTTGTGCGTTAAGTTACAAAGCATTGTTAATTTCATTCAATTTATTTTAGGTTGATCTTTCTTAGAAGTTTGCCTTTTTGGATCACCACGAGATGTATGATACAATTCCTAAATGCAGTCTAAAGATGATAAGCAAGCTTTTATATCTTTTCAACAATGAAAATCCTAGCTACAAAGGGAAAAGAAAGACACCATCTTTTCTCAAAGAGCAATCAGCACACTCTAAATGCACTTTTCCTAAATCAAACATGCAAACTATCAAGATGCAAATGCACAATGCAGGTGTTTGTTTTCTGCTCTCTTAATATTGATGCCTAAAAAGAAAGCTTTTTGTACAACTTTGAATTTGCTTTTAAATGACAAATACAAACAAGTTTACTTTTTCGAAATCAGAAAGGGTAGAAGAGATTACAACACTTAACGATTTTCGAAATGAATACTTGTTTTGACACTCAAAAGAGACAAACTCAAACCAAAAGCAAAAATGAATGTATAACCAACTGTAAACAGCCAATGAACTCTCTCCTAAGATCACAATCAACAGATCTGAATCAAGGGCTACAGGATGACTATTTCACTCTCGCAAAGGAAAACTGTAAATGACGCCACAAACACATAAAAACACTCACAGTCTTTTTGTACAAAAGGAGGCGGAATTTAAGCAGAGAAAAGGAGTTATCAGACATGTACCTATGCTGGTTACAGGCTGCAAAATATCAGAGATCAAAACAAAGCAAAACAGAGCAGAGAACCCCAGCTGCACAAGGCATAAGCTGGATCAGCGCACCCCTAACACAGAGGTTTTGACATTCAGCGCAGGTAGCCTTCACGGGACCAACGTTGAAATGCAGAACCTCTTCACAGAGTCTGCGCTGAAGGAGAAACGAGAGTTCTTCACTGGGTTCTGGGTCACAGTTTGCTATTTAATCTACAGTTTCAGGCCAAATCAAAGCAACAAGCAAGGTACAATCAAAGGGATTCTTTGATGGAGGGCTAAGATCTATCACAAAGGATCATCAAATCATTTGTGAGTCCATTGTTCAGATCATAGACAAATGCAGTGATTGGATCAAAGCAGCAGCTGTCTACTTTGCATCTGAAAATAGCAGATGCAGTTCGATTGCTGCTTTTGAGTCTATGAAACAAATAATGATAGAGACACAAATAAAATGACTAAACAGATCTCCCCAGCGGAGTTGCCAATTTGTTGTGGGGAAAAATGCCTATGCAGGACGATCCTATCCACCTAAGGTGTGACAGTGCCTTAGCAACAAACATAAACAGCTATTCTAGTATTCTTCCTTTATGAATTAAGAACGAAGAGAGATGGATGGACTAACCGGTGTCTTCCGTTTGTCCCTCAATCCGGTTTCTCTTCTCTTTGAGAGTTCCCAGCTACTTGCCTTCTCGCTCGCCCAGCTTCAACAGGTTTCTGCAAGATCACAAGAAGAGAACACTACACAAAGACATAGATTCATATTCATAACTAGTTCAGGATTAGAAATAAACTAAACATACTAATGCAATCATACATCAAAGATACATCAGTATATAGGAGAAACCAAGATAGCTTTATTGATGAATAACAAGGTTCAGGAGGAGATACAACCAAGAGGGCTCCAATCCAGCATCTCCTTCCCAGCAAATGAAATTCCTATCTTCACCTTCCTTCAAAGCATTAAGCACCCAATGATTCCAATCTCAAACCAACAGCAATTCTTTGCAATAACAAAATTCCAGCCTCCTGGATCTCATGGAGGAGAGATCCATATATAGATGTTTGGAGAGAGGATGAGTCAGCTTGGGATCTGACTAGTGTCCTCTCCCTCTATCAGTTCTTGCTTCCACTTGGAGACTAAGAGCCTCTTACTCATCACTAGTCGAATTCATTGAGGCAAGTGTCATTGGAGAAGATTCCGGAAGCTTCCAGGGTCTTCCCACCTCGTTGAATGAACTTGCCATTTGTCACTTCCCGCTCAGCGTACCCTGGTAGTGCTTCTACCTGCGTTGCAGTGCACCTAGCCAGTGTAATCTCTGCATTTCAGCGCAGACAGCTAGTGGAGCCTCTGAATTGATCCTGAATTGACTTGTTTTTGAGCAGTTTCTGGTGGAGAACTTCTGTGAATTGTTGTGGTTTGCTAGCCTTGTTCCTCTAGGGGTAGGAACAACATGTTTAGGGACTTTGGATCCCTTAGATTATGGACATTTCATGCTTATAGATGTAAGGCACAAAAATGTCTATAACAGCGTATCATCAGGAAAACAAATTTCCTGGTTTTGGAAATGATCTTACTGCATTGTTTTGCAGTAATCAAAGAGATGGCGACAGGTGGTGCTACCTCTGGTATCCTGAACAACTTATTTCCCAATGTAATAATAACAGCACGGGGCCTTGATTCATACACAGCATGTCGCTTCCACAAGTATGGTTGTCCTAGTAATACATCACAAACTTCAAGGGGAGCAATGTCACACAATACCTCATCCGTGAAGGGCTTGATGTTGTATGGAAGGCGACACTGCTGGCTCACGCGAAGATCTCGTCCTTGGTGAAGCCACCCAATGGTGTATGGTTGTGGATGTGCTGTGGTCGATAAGCCCAACCGCTTCACGACCTCTGCCGAAATGAGGTTCTTTTCACTCCCGCTATCAACAATGAATTGTATCGGGGAGCCCTTTACCCACATCTGAGAGTGGAAGAGACGCTCCTCCTCCTCTGGATCTTCGGGTTCATTTTTCTGGATCTTTGTGGTAGCAACAGTGGCGCTGGGATCCGCATCAATGATCTACTTCCCTTTTTCATACCCCTTATCGGGTTCTGACTCAGAGTCGGAACATGCATCTGATTCTGAAACCTTTAGCTCAGCCACCAGTGACTGCTTGGCCCGACACTCACTTGTGTTGTGAGTGGAGCTCTTATGGAACTCGCACCATTTTCCAATGTCCTTTCTTGGCTTCGCGGCGTTGTTCTTTGCTTGCAGCTTCGGCTGGTTGTCTTGGGCTGTCCCGCCTTGGCTTTGTCCTTTGTTCTGTGGTTTCGGGGCACCTTTCCCCTGCTTTGGATTCGCAGATCCAAAGTCTCGCTTCTTTTGTTTAAACTTCTGCTCGACCTTGACGGCATATCGGTATGCTGCGCCGAGCGAGGGGATGTTTAGGAATTGTATTTCTTCCTGGATGTACTTGTGCAGGCAACCACGGTATTTGAGTATCAAATGTTGCTCCGAATCCTTGATACCCAACTTTGTGCGAAGGGTATGGAAAAGATTGGTGAACTCCGGCACGTCTTGCTCCCTTCCCTGCCGCAGCGTGGTCCACTTTATGTATTCATCCTCATAGCTTCCAACAGGGTAGTACTGCTCCTTGACGGCATCCCGGAACGAATCCCAGGTGGGTGCGGCTGAAAATAGTGAGCCAGTACTTTCATCCTTCTGCTCGCAGTAGGTTTCCCACCAGTCCTTGACGTGGGGGGCTGCTTTGAGGAGAGCAAAAACAATCTTTTCCCGACTCGAAAATTCATGAACAAAAAAATAACCCTCAAGCAGATTTAACCATTTATCTACGGCATCTGCGTCTATCTGACCCTCGAATATGGGGATTTCAAAATTAACTTGTACCTTAAAGGGTGTGGCGTTTCCAGAGTAGCTGCTGGAAGCCGATGCGCCGCTTCTGGGTAGCCGCTGAAGGATCTGAGCGAAGCTGTCCATCATCGCGTTCCGTTGTCGCTCGAGGGCTTCTTCGAGCAAGATTTTGATGGGATCTCCTGCCCCCTCATCTTTCTTCTCGTCTGCCATGGGAGGCCGTCGGGATTTGCGAGGCTGGTCTTGCAAAGGTTCAACCAGTTCAAGCCCTAACTCCTTATATCCCGACCTTGTTGGGGACATGCAAAGAAAAACAGAGAAAAAGCAGACCGCTCTGATACCACTGATCCGGATTTAAACAGGAACGCAACAAATTACAGAGATAACCGTATACACAAAGATGCAATGGAAATAATACTTCATTTCATTAATGGAAAATACTGAAATATGCTTACAACCAGAAAAGGAAATAAACCAGCTAGGGCGATGGTAGCTTATCTCTGAGAAGAGATGTGATGGCTACATGCCTCTGAACTGTGTTACAATGAGGCTTGAAGGCCTATTTATTGTTGAGAAACAATGGAAAACCCTTAACATTCCAAAACCTAACCCTAGGAGATGAAATGCCAAACTGTGGGCCCCGTTTGGGGTAAATTGGTACATCAACTTCCCGGGGTCGTAACTTTGGCATATGATCTCTGTTTGACGCATACAATAGCTCGTTAGAAAGATCTATCCGAGTACTATCATTGTTGGAACGGGCAACATTCGTCCATGGACCCATGTTGCCCCCGGATTCCCCAAAAAATGTCGTTTAGGGCCTCAAAACGGCTCCGGAAGTTCAGGACCCGAAAAACTGCTAAAAATAGTAAGTTGTGCTACAATTAAGGAAACTGAAAATGCTAAGAAGGACAATGGTGGGGGTCCAGGTGGACTTGGCAGGTGGCCACCAATATCCACCTGGATCAAAATTGGAATTCTTTTGTAGGTTAGAGTAGATTTCAATAAAATTCAACTCATATTTTCCATGTTAATTTACTTTGTTGTAATAATGATCATTTGATTCATGTGTTTGATTGGTTTGTAGGGATTGTGTTGACCTACAGGGGTAGGCACACCTTTCTACATCCACCTAGGCCATGCCATATACTTTCTAGACATCTCCTATTGCTTCCAAACTATGCCAACGAGACCACTTTGCTAAGATACATGGAGGACACCATGGTCACAAACTTTGGTGCAAGTTAGACCTCTAAGAGGTACTAGGCTTGGCTAAGGGGATTCCACACCCTTCATTTATCTTGTTCCACCTTCACCCACCTTTTCTTGCATTCAAGACACCATTTCTATCCTCAAAACATTCTCAGACCCTCCCCTTATAACAAAACGAGGCCTCCTATATTTATACAAAGCCTCTTGTAGCACTTCCTATAGTTGACTTGTAGCATCATTTTTATTCAGCCATACTTGTTCAAGATTTTGATCCTTGAGTATTGAAGTTGAATAATGGCCCACAAGGCTTGATTTCATGATTAGGGAAGAGTCTAATACCACTCCAACCCCATACTTTCCTCACTGCAACCATAGCACAATAAATAGAATTAGAATTAGCACTTTTTAAGTATGATGAAAGTTGAATTTCTCATTTTCAAGCAAACTTGAAAATAGATAATTGATTCATGCAAGTAGGTTGTTAATTTGATTAAGAATACAAATAGAATAGCATGGGTGACTTCCTACAATTATATTAGTTTTTTTTCCCTAATTATGCAATTTCAATTCAATATTTACATTGAAAGATTGGCATTTTTGTTCCTGTAGAATCATGTTCATTTCCTTGCAATTATGACATGTTTTTCTCTTTGTAGTTAGTTGAAGGAGTGGTCTCTAAACACCTTGATTTGATTTCATAACTGAGGGTGACATGAGTAGAAACTAACATGTTGTGCATAAAGAATTGTCACCTCTAAGTTTGTACAAACCTCAGGTTCATAATTTAAGCTAAGAAGACCTTGGGAGTTGCAACATCCTTGGTTAAATTCTATGGTTCATCACTTTATTGTGTCGTTGTCAGGAAGGTGTGTAAGTAGGTGTTGTTTCTACTTAAGAGTTGATTTTCTTTTTTTTTGTTTTGCATCAGTCTTATTGTTTTGAAAAAGGTGAAAAATTCAAAAAAGAAACTAGTTCTTTCATGCCTCGTAGGAGTAGGGATAACTAATGGAAATTCTTACCAAAAACCCCCAACCCCTCAAGCAGTCAGGTTTCATTTTTCTTAGGTGACTATGAACTTCCCTCTCTAACCACAAGGGGACTAAAATACCCTCTAGGTGAGCAACCTAAAATCTTTAACCCATAGGGGAAGAAGAACTTATCTCACCTACCCAAACCATGGATGAAAATAAGGACAATGAGCCTTTCCCTATTAGAGAAACCAATGGATAGGCCAAAATGAAGAATATAGGCCCCGCTTCCCTTCCACACTTCCATGGCCTAATCAATGAGGATCCCAACAAATTCATGTTTGAGTTTTTTGTTTCTGTAGGACCTATGACTATGCCTCTAATGAGAAGAAGTTGAAGTTGTTTCATTCTACCCTCAAAGTTGTAGCATTACGTTGGTTTATGAGTTTACCTGGATGCAGCATCACTACTTGGGACCAAATGCAACAAGCTTTAAATGACAAGTATAGGGGTTACTATATTTCTAAAGAAACAAAAGAGGAGATCTTTAGCATGACCCTTAGGCCTGATGAATCCTTAGAACACTATGAGGAAATATTCCAACTCAATTACAAGAGGGCTAGTTGTACCCTTGATCCTGAGTCACTCAAGATACTCCTTCTCTAATGGATCAAAGAGGATGTAATGTAAACCCTCAACATGTTTTTTGTAGGTGAAGTCACCCAAATGCCTTATGATGACATCAAAATTGTATCTAGGAATCACTCTAGGGTTGCTAGGAAGAAGGGTTGGTCTAGCCAAAGCTTGGTGGGTTCCTCTCCCTCTACCAAAAACATCAAGCATGAGATAGAAGGCATGTTGGAGGATTTTAAGAGTGAAATGTTGCATACCTTTTCCTTGAAAATGGATAGTATTAAAATCAAAAGGAAGCAAGAGGAAGTGGAAAGGGCACTAGTTATCTTCTGCCCTAGATGTACTAAGAAGTATCCTACGAATGAGTGCCCAATGATGTTGGAAATAATATTGAGAGGGGGGGTGAATCAGTATTATTATGTCAAATATTCCTTTTTCAAAATCAACTGCTATACGCTACTTCAGTTATTTAAACCCGCGTATATACGCAATAATGCAGAAGAAAACCCATGTATACAATGCAAACTTTTAATTTACTTGATCTTTCTGATGTTGATTGTTAATCTGTGATTCAGAAGCAAATAACCAGTAACCAGAAATAGTAAAGCAGAGCAGAAAGACAATCAGACACAAGAACACAAGATATAAAGGTGGAAACCCAGTGTGGGTGAAAACCACCTGCTGCAATTCGTCTCTATCTTTTCTTTAATTAGAAACTTCTTTTTAAAAATGTACTGGTGCAGTCCTTTTACCAGTATGCAGGCTGCAACTTGCAGAGAGCTACAACTCTCTCTCGTTTTCCAGCTTCTCCTGGAAGGGAGCTACAACCCCCTTTAGCTCTTGCACTATCCAGGATACTAGTACGTAGGTGCTGGCCTACAGAAGGCTACAACCTTCTCTTTCTTTCAAGGACCACGTTTCATAAATTTTCAGACTGGATCCACAAATAACATCAATCAACCATCAAGAATTTCTGCATCAACCAATCACCTTTTCACCAAAACTAAATCAACATAAACACCTCTCTGACGACTGTACCCAGATCACAGTAACAGTACCACACACCAAAACTGAACCCAAAACACTGCAGCAATAAACAGAAGCAACAAAAAAAAACACAACTCAAAATGTATACGCTACTTTAATGGCCTGAAACCTGCGTGCATACGCTTCTGCGTATGGAACAACCTGCGTATACGTTGTTTTCCTTCACTGAACCTGCGTATATACATGCCTTAGCTTAATTGAACCTGCGTACAGATCTACAAACATAATTCACTCTTTCAAGTATTCAGGCACTGATCAACCCAGATTATCAGATTTATAGATCACGCATGTGCCAGATATAACAGATCAAAATCATGAAAAGATATTATCATTCAAGCCAAGAGATTATGACCCATTAATAGAACTTATCCTTCTTTTCGCTAAGGTTCCTCCTTCATTCAGATCCAGATCTACTCCACAATGCTAATCACCAATATTTCAGATCTCGTACATTATCAGATATTCAATAATAATTCAGATGATGCCTTGTCACATGATCTCCTTCCTCTTTTATAGTTTTAGGCCTTCCACAATACCACGGTCCAAAACCATAATAAACCAATACCAAGGGCCCAAAACCTGGGGTCAACACTTCTGACGAGATACCTTGGTCCAAAACCATAGGTTCAAATTCCAAGGACTAACAACCATGGACCAAAAATAAGTTTCCTACCATGTACGCGCTTTTCTGTGCATAAAAGTGCGTGTATACGCATACGCGACTTCTGAACGTATAACACACGTGTATATGCGTCTTCGGCAAGGTGAACCTGTGTATACAAGATTTCCTTCATTCTGAGTGCCTGAACTGAGGTCTGACACCAAAGTGAGTTGCCATCAAGGACAACACTTGTACCAGGGCCACACCTGTGCCAAAATGCCAACAATCTCCCCCTTTGGACTTGATGGCAACCCAACGATCCTCAAAGTCATTCTCCCCCTTTGTCATCAAGGGCAAAGGGTTGTGCTCCACCTGAGTACATGCTGATATCTCTGCTCTGCTGTGTTGAACATGCTCCCCCTGACTGTAGGCAAGATCTGCAAAAAGATGTTCTTCAAGAAGAACCATATACATCATAAAATACCTTCCTATCACCAAAAGACTCAATACATACAACCATCACCCAACCAAGTGGGGATACATCAAAATTTTACATATGACAACCAATCACATCAATCATCCCAGGCATAGTGGGGAAACCAAAATAGGCCGTTACATGACCTTGATAAAATAATATACATGACATAGAGACAAAATATCAAGACTTATGCAAATGACCAATAACTACTATCAGTAGCTTCTGACAATCACTGTATATATCAGCAACCATGTTCTCCTTCTGATCTCCTTTCTGCAGCTGATCCACCTGAACCAAAAACAGCTTGAGTACTAGAACCAAGAGCTTCTAAGGTAATGCCAACAATGCATTATTAGAAGATTATCTACTCCCCCTGAACCCGTGCCTGATGGTCTCTGACAGACCCATATCAGACTCTCTTCAACCAGAGTCTGTCCTTGCTGATTTTCTCCAGATACGCGACTGCACCTGCATAAATCGGCGTATGTACGCGGATTCCCCTCATCCAACTCGCGTACACCAACTTTTCTTTGATACAGACAAGCTTCAACAGCAGGATGAAGCATCAACTACTCCCAACTTCTGTCTGAGATATTCAAAAGTTTCCCTGGGCAGTGGTTTGGTGAGGATATCGGAAATTTGTTCCTTAGAAGGAACATACTCCAACTTGACTTTTTTCTCAAGCACTTGTTCTCGAAGAAAGTGATATTTGATAGGTATGTGCTTGGCCTTTGAATGCATGACAGGATTCTTTGAAATTCTTATTGCACTTGTATTATCACATAAGATAGAGACAGGTGGAGTACATGTGATTTGAAAATCCTGCAAGGTTTGCATCATCCAAAGAAGTTGAGTGCAACAAGATGCAGCAGCCACATATTCCGCTTCAGTTGTAGATAAAGCAATTGAGCTCTGTTTCTTGCTGAACCAAGATACTAATCTGGAACACATAAAGAATGCACCACCACTTGTGCTCTTCCTGTCATCCATGCTTCTGGCCCAATCTGCATCTATGCAAGCATGAAGTGTGAGATCTGTATCTCTAGGATACCATAAGCCATAGTTTTGAGTTCCTTGAAGGTACTTGAAGATTCTCTTGACTGCCTGAAGATGAGTTTCCTTTGGATTTGCCTGAAATCTTCCAACTATTCCCACTGCATGCATGATGTCTAGTCGTGTGCCTGTCAAATAAAGTAGACTTCCAATCATCGATCTATAGGTTGGTTGATGTACTGCTACTGATTCATCATTTGCACTGAGACTGCATCCTGTAACCATAGGGGTACATACTGGTTTCGAATCTTCCATGCCATATTTCTTCAGAATCTGCTTGAGGTACTTGGTTTGAGACAAGAAGATACCGCCCTCATTTTGTTGGATTTGCAATCCAAGAAAGTATGTCAGTTCTCCAATCAAAGACATTTCGAATTCTTTCTGCATTACCAAGGCAAAGCTTTGACTCATAGCTTCTTCGTTGCTGCCAAAGATAATATCATCTACATATACAACAAGTATTATCAATTTGTCATTTTCAATTTTTATATAAAGATTGCTATCTGCTGATCCTTTTGAAAAACCTTGTTGATGAAGGGATTTGTCCAAGTGGTAGTACCAAGCCCTTGGAGCTTGTTTAAGCCCATAGAGAGCCTTTTTAAGTCTGCATACAAGATTTGGATCATTCCCAAGGATAAAGCCATCTGGTTGCTCTATGTACACTTCTTCTTCTAAGTCTCCATTCAGAAAGGCTGATTTTACGTCCATTTGAAATACTTTGAACTTATGGAAGCTAGAGAGAGCAAGGAACATTCTGATGGCCTCAAGTCTAGCCACGGGAGCAAAATTTTCTTCAAAGTCTATTCCTTCCTATTGAGCATACCCTTTACAAATAAGTTTGGCCTTGTTTCTAATCACTTCCCCATTTTCATTCAACTTATTTTTGAAGATCCATTTTGTTCCTATGACATTTTTGTCTTTTGGTCTAGGAACCAACTCCCAAGTGTTATTCTTTTCGATCTGCTCAAGCTCTTCATCCATTACCTTAACCCAACACTCATCTTTGCATGCTTCTTTTAAATTTTGCGGTTCAGTGGAAGAGAGCAATGCCAAATAGCTTGAAGCTTCTGCTATTGTTCTTCTTGTTTGTATACCTGCTTCTTTCTGCCCCAAAATTTGAGATTCTGGATGATTCTTCTGAACGTACCTGGATGGAGTCCTTTCTTCTATCCTTATCTATTCATCTGGTGCCTCTTGGGGTTCTTCTTCATCATCTGTCTGATTTAGAGAGTAGTCTTCATCCTCATTGATATTTTCATGATTCACTTCCCTAGGGATGTATCCTTTTTCATCAACCACTACATCAATGTTGTCAACAATTCTTCCAAGCCTTTTATTGTAACACTTATATGCTTTGTTGTAGGGAGAATAACTAAGGAGAATGCCATCATCTGCTCTAGGTTCAAGTTTGCCAAGTTACTCATTAGTATTCTTAATATAGCATTTGCTCCCAAAAATTTTGAAATGCTTTATCGAAGGAGTTTCACCATACCAGAGCTCATGAGGAGTTTGAGTGTTGTTCACTCGGACATTTGTTTTGTTGAGAATAACAACCGCTGCGTATGCAGCTTCACCCCAGAAGGTTACGGGAGTTCCAGACTCATCAAGCATAGCACGAGCCATTTGTTGGACTGTTCTGTTCATCCTTTCTGCCACTCCATTTTGTTAAGGAGTCCTAGCTGTAGAGAATTCCCTTCTTATTCCATGTTCTTCACAGAAATCAAAAAATTCATTTGAGGTAAATTCCCCACCTCTGTCGGACCTGAGGCACTTAATTTTGTAATCTGATTCATTTTCAGCCAAGGCTTTGAAGGATTTGAATTTTTCGAATGCTTTGTCTTTGTGCTTCATAAGTCCTAACCAAACAAACCTGGAGAAGTCGTCAATGAATAGTATAAGGTATTCTTCTCCTCGAGGTGACCTTGTCCTAAATAGACCACATACATATGTATGGACTAGCTCAAGAGGCCTGCTAGCTGATCCTTCCTTCTCAGGAAAGTTAGTTCTGGTTTGCTTACCAAACTGACATGATTTGCATATGGTGTTGTCTGGAATTTTGATATCTAGAAGACCACGAACTGCCTGGTATTTGCATGCTTTCCTTATTTGTGAAAAGCTTAGATGCCCCAACCTCTGGTGCCATAACCAGTGTTCATCATCCTTGCTTAAATAGCATTGTTGTTGTCCTTCTTCAAATATGTATAGATTATTTGGAGTTCTTCTGCCTTTGATCACTGTTTCTCCTGTATCAAGATCACGAACACTACATCCATTTGATCGAAATATTACCTCGGTTCCTTGATCGCACATCTGACTAACACTTAGTAGATTATGCTTCAAGCCATCAACATACAAAACATTTCCAGCTTTGACCTGTTCTTTCAACTGAGCAGTGCCTTTTCCTTTTATGGCTGCAGGGGTATCATTTCCAAAAGACACCTTCTTTCCCTTTTCTACTGCAGTATATGATTCAAGTTTTTCTTTATCCCCTGTCATATGCTTTGAACATCCACTATCAATATACCATATATTTTCCTATCCTTCTGCATAGAAGGCTATCCCACATCTTTCTGATTGTGGTTCCTTCATTCTCCATGTTCTGGCACTTGAGGTATGTTCCTTCTGAGTTGTCTTCCAAAACCTGCTCCTGCATTCAGAATCTTCATGACCAAAGTTATTACAAATAGAACATTCAACTTCCTTTTCAAGGGCCGAAAAGTTGTTATAAGTCCTTTTCGTGATTCCATTCATATTCCTTTGTTTTTGAGCTTCTCTAGTCATGATTGTCTTATAGGCAACACATTGAGCTACTTTGTTACCAAAATTATGGCAAGGGAAACATTGGCCATTGAAGAAACTCCTGCGATTATCAAATCTATCATCCAATCGATTGTAATTTCTACTGACATCCATTCTTGAGGCAAATTGGGAAGATTTTACCTGTGGCTGATTGTAGCTTCTGTTTGTCCTTAAGGTAGCTTGTCCCCGATTTTCTTTATAGTCTTTATTCGTTCTTGAGGTAAACTATCCCTGATTTATCTGATGATTTCTATTAGGCCTTTGCTCGCTCCTTTTTGCTGCATCAAGATAACTTTTGGAGGTAGAAGCTTGAGATGTTTCTCCATTATATCCCAGACCTGTCTTGATTAGTGGAGAACGCTGCACATTAATAATCTCATCCAGAGTTTCAGATCCTTTAACAAATTTAAGATTAATAGATTTTGTTTTCTCAATCTCCTTTCTAAGACAAACAATTTCACATTCCAATTCTTCAAGATGTTTTTCCCTTTCAGCCAGTTGATATTGTAGATAATCAATAATTGCACTTTTCTCTTCTAAGCAGATTTTGAGATTAGTCATCTCTTCAAAAAAACCTTCTACATCTATAGCATCCATGTAGTCATCATCTTCAAAAGCCATTAAAAGTTTATATTTATTACCTCGTTCATCTTCGTCACTATTTGAAAGACCATCACTATCTTCATGAGTGTAATAGCTTTTCTTATTTGCATTCTGTTTCTTGTTCCATCTAACAGGTTCCTTCCCTTTGTTGATATTATCCTTGTGAGGAAATTTGGTAGCATAGTGACCGACTCTTCCACAAGAAAAGCATTTGAAAGGTAACTTACCTCGGAATCGTCCAGTACCCCGTTGAAGATTTCTGACAAAATTTGATTCTTCTTCTTCTTCTTCTGACATGTGTCCCGACTCATAGTACTCGCCTTTGCCTGAAGCCTTGAAGGCAGCTTCTCTCCTGTCTGATGGTCCTCCTTTCCTCATTTCATAAGCAGTTAGAATACCGTGCAGCTGTGACATTTTAAGGCTTTGTAGATTTTCCTTTTCTTCTATTGCAGAAACTTTAGATTCAAACCTAGGGGACAAAGATCTTAGAACTTTTTCAACCACAACAGCCTCTTTTATTTCTTCACCCAAATTTTTCATACAATTAACAATCTCATCTACACGAAGAAAATAGTTAGCCACACTTTCATCATTATACATCTTGAGATTTTCATACTGAATCCTGAGGGTTTGAAGTTTTGCTCGTTTTACCTGATCATCTCCTTCATAGCTTAGGACAATCTTGTCCCATATTTCTTTTGCTGATTTTAACTGCATAACTTTCACGAATTCTGATTGAGATAGACATCCCAATAGAGTATTGACCACCTTTGCATTTGTTTCATATTTCTTCTTCTCATCCGGATCTGTAGGAGTTGCTGCTGGAAAAGTATATCCTGTATCTATGATATCCTAGACTTATGTACCCAACGATTGAAGATAGGCAGTAACTCTTACTTTCCAATATACAAAGTTTGTCCCATCAAAAACTGGTTGCCTGATTGATGCTTCCCTCTCGTAGTTGCTCATGATGAAGGATCTTCCTTCAAGCGATCAAGCTTCTTCAGAAGGACCTGCTCTGATACCAATTGTTGGAAATAATACTGAGAGGGGGGGTGAATCAGTATTATTATGTCAAATATTCCTTTTTCAAAATCAACTGCTATACGCTACTTCAGTTATTTAAACCCACGTATATACGCAATAATGCAGAAGAAAACCCGCGTATACAATGCAAACTTTTAATTTACTTGATCTTTCTGATGTTGATTGTTAATCTGTGATTCAGAAGCAAATAACCAGTAACCAGAAATAGTAAAGCAGAGCAGAAAGACAATCGCACACAAGAACACAAGATATAAGGTGGAAACCCAATGTGGGTGAAAACCACCTGCTGCAATTCGTCTCTATCTTTTCTTTAATTAGAAACTTCTTTTTACAAATGTACTGGTGCAGTCCTTTTACCAGTACGCAGGCTGCAACCTGCAGAGAGCTACAACTCTCTCTCGTTTTCCAGCTTCTCCTGGAAGGGAGCTACAACCCCCTTTAGCTCTTGCACTAGCCAGGATACTAGTACGTAGGTGCTGGCCTACAGAAGGCTACAACCTTCTCTTTCTTTCAAGGACCACGTTTCATAAATTTTCAGACTGGATCCACAAATAACATCAATCAACCATCAAGAATTTCTGCATCAACCAATCACCTTTTCACCAAAACTAAATCAACATAAACACCTCTCTGACGACTGTACCCAGATCACAGTAACAGTACCACACACCAAAACTGAACCCAAAACACTGCAGCAATAAACAGAAGCAACAAAAAAAAACACAACTCAAAATGTATACGCTACTTTAATGGCCTGAAACCTGCGTGCATACGCTTCTGCGTATGGAACAACCTGCGTATACGCTATTTTCCTTCACTGAACCTGCGTATATACGTGCCTTAGATGAATTGAACCTGCGTACAGATCTACAAACATAATTCACTCTTTCAAGTATTCAGACACTGATCAACCCAGATTATCAGATTTATAGATCACGCATGTGCCAGATATAATAGATCAAAATCATGCAAAGATATTATCATTCAAGCCAAGAGATTATGACCCATTAATAGAACTTATCCTTCTTTTCACTAAGGTTCCTCCTTCATTCAGATCCAGATCTGCTCCACAATGCTAATCACCAATATTTCAGATCTCGTAGATTATCAGATATTCAATAATAATTCAGATGATGCCTTGTCACATGATCTCCTTCCTCTTTTATAGTTTTAGGTCTTCCACAATACCACGGTCCAAAACCATAATAAACCAATACCAAGGGCCGAAAACCTGGGGTCAACACTTCTGACGAGATACCTTGGTCCAAAACCATAGGTTCAAATTCCAAGGACTAACAACCATGGACCAAAAATAAGTTTCCCACCATGTACGCGCTTTTCTGTGCATAAAAGTGCGTGTATACGCATACGCGACTTCTGAACGTATAATACGCATGTATACGCGTCTTCGGCAAGGTGAACCTGTGTATACAAGATTTCCTTCATTCTGAGCGCCTGAACTGAGGTCTAACACCAAAGTGAGTTGCCATCAAGGACAAATCCTGTACCATAGGGCCACACCTTTGCCAAAATTCCAACAAATGAGTGCCATAGAAGTCTACTAAATATGTGAGGAGAATTACGCAATATAAAAATGTCCCTCTCTTCCAGATCTAAAGGTTGTATACCAAGGAGGGGTAGAAATTGGGTCAGAGTAGTTTTGTTTCATTAACCAAATAAGACCTCAAGGTGCTCAGTCATATCAACAAAGCATGCAAGGTGTGAACTATGCTCATTACAATCCAAATCAACAAGCACCTTTCCAGCCTTGGTACCCTTCCACTCATCCATCATGGTCCACACCTCCTCCCTGGCCTTGTGCTCCTCAATATCCTCAATATCCTCCTCATCCTATCAATCCTCCTTTTCATCCAAATCCACCTGAATCTTCCCAATGGGGAACCCCTCACGAGGATGGAGGCCTTAAACAACCCAACCTCCTACTTTACCACCTCCACCTCAACCTCAACCACAGCTTCCTCACCATACTCCACATAATAAACATCAAATGCCTACTCAACCTATTATGAACCCAAACAATAAGTAGGCACAATAGGTTTACAGTGGGGAGACATCCTATCATGCTTATGTTGTGGAAATCCAAGAGATCAACCTTTGGTCAAGGAAGGTGCTTCCAAATATTAACTCACCTTCTCTACTTGAAGACATTGACAAGGAGAAGGAAGAGATTTCCCCTCAATACAATACACCTCATTATCCTGAAAGGTTGGTCCACCCTAACCAACACACGCCAAACAAGGTTGAAATTTTGGTAGAATTAAAGAACTTGTGTGTCAAGATACCCCTTATCTAGGCCATCAAATATGTTGCCATTTTTTAACAGGCTTATCAAGGATAAATATTTCAAAAGGACTGGGAGAAGAAGAAGAGATACCCCCACTATCAATGTTGTTGGAAAACTTTATGATCTAATGCTTGGGAGGGTGATCTCCCCAAAGTACTTGGATCCTAGTAGCCTAGTAGTGGATGTGAAAATCGATGGAATTATGGTCCCTAATACTTTGATCGATCATGGGGTTGAAATCAATGTGATGACTAGGGAAACCATGTTGAAGATCAATCTCCAAGGGGATTTGAGGAAGACCACTACAGTGTTGCAGCTTGTAGATAGACCCACAGTGGCTCCTGTGGGAGTTATTGAGGATGTCATGGTATCCATTGACTCCTAGGAGTACACCAATAATTTCCTATTCCTATGGCCCAAAACCAAGTTTAATGACTATCCTCGCACCTTAGGAAGACCTTGGTTGGCCAATGTTGAGCCTACATTAGTTGTAGGGTTGGGAACGTGACTATTAAGAATATAAATTTATGAAAACAACTTTTGTTGTATCCCACTGCTCAACCTTCTATTGAGGATGATTTACCCTTATTGTTAGGGGATGAGGAGGAGGAATAATTTTATCAAACAATCCCCTACCTAGTCTATAGAGTGGACATTGTTATAGGGGGAGGGAAACTTGATGAAGATGACTATATTGACAATATCCTACAGAATTAGTCCCCCACTGCCATACCAATTGATGAACTGATGAAATAATTTGAGAGTAATCCTTGGAATGATTTGTGCTATGTTGACTCTAGCGTAGAACATACCAAAGTTGTGGAGATTGGACCATCTAGATCTCTAAAGATAAACCCCTCTCTTTGAGCTAAGTAGGAAGAAGAATTATGCAATGTGTTGAGGCAACACCTGATTCCTTTTCTTGTGATTATAAGGAAATGAAAGGTGTGCACCCCGCGGTATGTACTCATCATATTTACATCAAAGAGGGATTCAAGCATGTGTGCCAACCCTAGATAAGGATGAACCCATCTCTTAAGGACATTGTGAAAGAGGAATTACAAAACATATTGGATGCAAGGTTCGTATATGCCATTTTAGATAGTGAGCGGGTGTCCCCTCTTGTTTTATTCCCTAAGACAAATGGAAAGTGGAGGATCTCTGTTAACTATCAGGAACTTAACAAGCTACAAAAAAGGACCATTTTCCTTTACCCTTCATTGACCAAGTTCTATATGGATTTGTAGGGAAGAAATTTTTCTCCTTCCTGGATTGATTTAGTGGGTACAACCAAATACAAACCAGCCCCGAGGACCAAGATAAGACTACATTCACATGTACTTGAGTTAACTTTTCTTATAGAGTCCTTCCATTTAGTCTATGCAATGCCCCTTCTACTTTCAAAAGGGAAGTTCTAAGTATCTTTGTTGAATTTTTTCATGACACTGTTGAGATATACATGGATTATTTCACTCCTTATGGATGTGACTTCCAGGAATATCTTTCTAATATGTGAAAAGTCTTAAAGAAATGCATTGAAATGAATCTTTCATTGAGTCCTGATAAATGTGATTTTTTTATGAATGCAGGGACTATCCTATGCCATTCTATATCCAAGGAATGGATACAAGTTGACCCAAAACCCAATTTCCATCATCAAAAGGTTCCTATCCCTCAAAACCAAAGAGATGTTAGGAGTTTCCTTGGATTATCTGGGTATTATAGAAGGTTCATTAAATACTTTAGTAAATTGGCTTCACCCTTGTTTGGACTGCTGGCTAAAGATTTAGATTTTTGTTGGAAAAACAACTGTCAAGAAGCCTTCGAAGTACTAAATGACAATTTGACCACTGAACCCATCCTTAGAGGTCCCAATTAGGCATTACCTTTCCATATACACACAGATTCCTTAGATAAAGTTGTAGGGGATTCCTTAGGAAAATTGGAAGAAAAATTGTCTTATGCTATCTATTTCATTAATAAGAACCTTTATAAAGTTGACTTATATAATACTATCATTGAAAAGGAGCTCTTGGTTTTGGTACACTCTTTGAACAAGTTTAGGCATTATATCACTGGTTATCAAACTTTTTTTCACGCTAATCATAAATCCATTAAGTATTTAATGAATAAAATTGATGTCAATGCTATGATAATTAGATGGTTGTTATTATTGTAGTAATTTTATTTGACTATTATTGATAAACAAGGAAAAGAGAATGTGGTTGCAGATTTCATGTCAAGACTAACCCTGCCTATAGAAAAGGAAGTAATCGTAGATTATCAACTTCTAGATGAACATCTCTTCGCCATATCAGTGCTTTCTCCTTTGTTTGTTGATATAGCCAACTACTTGGTTATTAGGAGGTTCCCTCCTAACCTATCCTCCAAGGAGTAAAGAAATATTTTTAGGAAGAGTTTCCCATATTGGGGGAAATATTTTTAGATTGGGGCTAGATTAGATCCCGAGGAGATGTGTGAGGGAAGATAATATCTTTGACATCCTCTTAGCATGCCATGATGAACCTTGTGGGGGACACTTTGTTTCTAAGAGTACAAACTTCAAAGTTCTATAAGCAGGTTACTAGTGGCCCACTTTACATCAATATGCAAGGAGGTATACCACCAAGTGTGATCATTTCCAGAGCATGGGTAAGCCCACACCTAAGGAAGAAATTCCCATACAATATCAAGTGAATCTAGATCCATTTGAGAAGTGGGGCATGGATTTCATTGGGCCCATTGATCCCCCATCAAGACAAAGGAAGTATATCATTGTGTGTAATGATTACTTGACTAAATGGGCTAAACTAACAGTAGTAAAGGAAACATCTGAGAAAAAGGTGGTTGCATTTCTGAGAGAGAAAATCTTCTACAAGTTTGGTTTTCCCAGGTAGTTAGTCACTAATCAAGGAGCACAATTTACATCAAATTTGATTGAATATCTCATGAGGAAGCATCATATTAAGCACATGACATCCACTGCCTATCATCCTCTAGAAAATGGGTAAGCGGAGGTCATAAATAGAGCATTGGAGAACATTCCAACCAAGGTTGTGAGCAGCAACAGAAAATATTAGTTAGATAAACTTGTAGAAGCCACTTGGGCCTACAACACAACTTGGAAGACCACCACTAGATTTACTCCATTTGAATTAGTCTATGGGAAGAAGGCCCCACTATCTATTGAATTTTAATACAACACCTTAAGGATGGCATCTTAGTTAGACTTGGCCCTCACTACATCACAACAGGACAGGTTTCTCCAACTCAATGGTCTAGAGGAATTTAGGTTGCAAGCTATTTTGAGGTAATCCAGCTACAAAGGAATATTTGGCATGACAAACACATTAAAGAAAATAATTTCCAAGAAGAAAATTGAGCCCTATTGTATGATTCTAGATTCAAGGATTTCAAGGGAAATTTAATGAAGAAATGGTTGGGTCCCTACCCAATAGAGAAATGTCATGAGAATGGGTTTGTCCAAATCAAAACAATTGATGAGGAATGGATTCCCTTACTTATCAATGGTTATAGGTTTAAGTTGTATAAAACACTTCTATCCAAGGAAGAGTTTATTAGTTCAATTAGAATAGAATTGAATGTGATTGGGAGGATCACATTCCTTAATCCACACAAATTCTAAAAAAAGGAAAAATAAATAAGGTGCCTAAGTGAAAACCTCCTTTGAGGTGCCTAGGGCAGGCATGCAAGTTGAAAACCTTTGTAGAGGCATCTTGCATGTCTCAAAAGAAAAGGACGAAAGAAAAAAACACAAGGAATCAATTCTTACAACAATTTTATTAGCATATATATTTTGTAGGACTCTAGATAGTCAAAAGAACCATGGAGACAGAATAGATTCTACAGGTTCATTCTTCCATTTTTTTCATCCATCCATTACATTTTAGCCATCTTCATTCACCTCCCTACCTCTCTCCATCATTTAGCTAGTAATTGGACCATGTTTTTCCTCCTTGTTAAAGTGCTACAAGACTACCTTGTTTTGCTACATGAGCCCTGTTTTGCTACAAGAGAAACTTGAATTGCTATAGGAGGTATATCTGATTAGAGAAAAGTGGTCCAAATGTCATGGTTTCCTTATACATTATTGGGAGAGGTCCACCAAAATATCTCCACCACTCAGACACTCCATCTAATGAAAATTCATCTTCAAATTCTACACTTCCATAAATAAAGAAAAAAACTGAAAAATATTTACCTTCAACTTTTACACCACCTTCTAATGATTCTAATCTTGTCCTTATAACTCATGTGATTTTCCATCAATCCTGCATGTAATATGATGTCTAAAAGAGGAATTAAGTGATTTCTACAAGAAGGAGACTCCTCCAGCAGAAGCTTGTACAATTACAACAGAATCCAAGAGAAATTTTTTGCATCCCCTGAGTAGAAGATCCAGCCACCATGAGGCATCGTAAATCTATTTATGAAAGGACACACTATCCTTAGAGAGCAGATATCAGGTCATTTACCTACTCCAACAGCGACAAGTTGCACACTAGGAAGACGCATGTACACACAAAAATGTTATCAGTCAAAGAAGAATAATGCCATGAAGATTTATATAGAAGCAAACAAAGGAAATCAACACCCTCAACCTATCATGATATGAAACCCAGTAGTTGTATGCAGGAATCCCAAACAATTTGACATCACAGGTAGGCTTAGGTATGACACCCCTCACCTTTTCCCTATGAACATATTAGAAAAAATGTGTTTAATGCTCGAGAAGGAGTTTTTATGGGTTGGAGGTGGCCAGTGAACTTGGCCACCTTTGATTAGTAAACTAAAATTCATTCAGTTACACATGCAACATGGAAAAGTCAACTTAAGTAAGGAGGTGATTACGAGGAGTGGGGTGATGATTACAAGGAGTGGGGGAAAAGGTTCAAAATGGAAACTCATGAAGATGCCAAGTCACCACCGTGCTTTAAGCCTTTACCACAAAAGGAATAAAATGTACTCCATTCACATTATCGCTCATTTCTAGAAAACAGTTGGAGAAGGATGAGCTAGAGGATATCAGAGAATTCCTAGGGTGCCAACGAGTTTCTACATACTGTGTTTGTAGGTGCTATAGGAGGTGCTACATAAGTTTTTGAACTACTACAAGAGCACTGACAGGAAGCTACATGAGAGAATAAAAGGGAGAAGGAGAGCCAAAACTACCAAAAATTTCCCTCAAACCCGCAGAGTTATTGATGAGCCTCATAAATGGGTAATTATATGGGCTCATTTTACCTCCTAACCTAGTTAAATCAACCATTCTCTTAGCTTATTGTATGATTTTCTAATTATATTCATGCTTATAGAGTGAGTTGAGTTAGTTATGATGCCATGTGGTCTAATATGTGTTTAATGTAGATTATTGATGAATTTTGTGGTCAAAGTCAAGGATCTAGTGGACAAATGGTAGAAATAACTCGAAGTGGACAAAGGAGGGGAATTATAGGAGGGAATCCCCCTCATTTATTACTCTCCACTTTGAATTCTCCTTCATTCAGCTCGGAGTACAAACAGCCAAGTCATGCATTAGCAGGTAGCCAAGCAAGTGGAGGATAATTGATGATTATCTCGAGTTTTGGGAGCCAAGCCTCCATGATTTTGAGGAAGCTGTTGGTAACTTCATTTGTATAAGTAGAGAGGCCTAGGGCCTCACTAGGGACATATTTTTGTCGGATTTTTGTTGGATTTTTGCTACAGTATTGCTTATGTAAACTCTGCTCAACTTCGAGCTTATTATTTTGACAGTTCATGTAATCTTGTTATAATTTTGGAAATAAAGATGGAATCCTTTTTAAGTTAGCACTGAGTTACCTTAGAGGGTTGAAGCTCTTGGGTTAGGTACCAATCCAAGCAGCCAGGCTCTTCTTTACCTGTATTTGTTTGTTGTGTTTCAGTTGTATATTATATTACTATTAGAGGTATTTCTTTCATGGTTAAGAATACGTTCCTTTTGATGGTTCAATAGTTTGCTTTCATTTATGCTTTCTATAGAAGATTAAGTAGTGATAAAGAAAAGATCCAAAAGGATAGAAACATTGCATTGGCCTCTCTTCCTCCCCTTGGGACCATGATTTGAGGCAAAGACCCTCTTGCTGCCCCAAAAACACAATTTTTCCTCATTCATAGGATCTCTAGTGTTTGCAGCTTCTTAGTTGGTTCATAGTCTAGTTTAGATTTGCTTCAGAACTTCTTTATCATGCTCATTTCATTATTTTCAATAGTATTCTTTCATGCTTTATTTTCCTGCAATGGTTATCAGCGTTTCCTTTCATAGATCATAGTTTACTTGATGCAAAAACTATGTTTTTTAGATACACTTATTTCCTTGCTTGCTTAATCTCATTGGTTGCCTGTCAGTTGTTTATGCAGCAGATATCTTCTAATAGCAGGCCAGCCTATCATCCATTGCATTCTCCATTGGATCCATGCCATACAAGTCGCCCAAGTCTCCCCTCAATTCTGCCTTAGTTTCCTGCATTTTCCATAAAATTCTTTCCTCTCTCCTCGAGCAGATCCTATCATCTTTCTCTCTCCTAATGATTCTTGGTAGACCCTAGGTGCCCTAACACTTCATTCCAACATTCATTCACCTTTTCCACCCACTCTCACACCCTCAAAACAACCAAAACTACTCTCAGCCTCCTCCTGTAGGCCTCCTGTAGAACGTTGTTTTTCCTCTTGTAGATTTCCACTGTCCTCCTGTAGATTTTCTTGTAGGCTTTCTTTTGAAGGCTAAGTGTGGGAAAAGCCTTCAGAAGGCCACCCGAGACCTCCTAGGACCCATCCACACCATCCTACATCCTCTCAAGTCCCAAAACCACCCTCCATCACCACCTATTCGCTACCACATCCACAAACAAATAAATTACATGCATGACACATTGACATAAAAATACATAAAAAACCAAAAAGATGCTTTTTTCTCATTTACTTCAAAAAATGGCTTAGGTAGATTCTGTTTACTTCCTTGAGTGGGTAATGACATTTTTTTCATGGTTTTCATAGTGCTTTCTGCAAAAGTAGGATTAGTGGTTAAGTAGGATTTCCTTGGTTTGCTTTACATTTTAGTATTCCTTTCTGCAAGTAGAATAGCATCAATAGAGTAATCTCTCTCCTTTTCCTTTCATCACATATAGAGCTTCTTCTAGAATCCATAGAAGTTGGCTTGAGCTCCTAGTGATCTTGCGCCGGCTGACCAAGTGACAACCCACAGTAAGAACCAGTACTTGTGCATATAGCACCGTCACTTCCAAGTTTGTTACGAACTACCAGGTTGATAAAGTAGGCAGCCGAGGAGTTGCAGCATTATTGCTACAATACTGGTGCTCACCATTTTTTGGTGCCGTTGCCAGGGAAGCATCAGAGTATTCTGTGATTACTACTTTATTCTATTTTCTTCTTGCAACATTCTGCTAATAGTTTATTTCAACAAAAGTAGAATAGTCATTTCCTTTCTTTCAGTTCTACATTTCTTTTGCTTTCCTTCTCAATTCTGTAATTTCCATTTTAGCAAAAGTAGATTAGTCACTTCCTTTCTTTCAGTTCTGCATTTCATTCCTTTCCTCTTCAATTCTACAAATTTCATTTCAACAAGTTCATTTTAGTTAGTTGCAAATTGTTTTTTCAATCAATTTCAGTCTTGTAGGTACTATCAGTGTGGGGAAAAATAAGCAAAAACCAACCAAAAATATTTCCTTTCATGCCTCATAGGAATAGAGATAATTCAGGAAAAATTTTGCCAAACACCCCCACTGCTTCACACAGCCAACCTTTTCTCTTCTTCGGTGGCTGTGATCAAGAAGAACCCTTAGGTGAACAACCTGACATATTTGAAGAACCTATAGGGAAAGAAGAAGAAGAAAACATTCCATTGGAGCCAATGGCTGAATGCAGAAATGCTAGGGGGAATGGAGAAAGAATAGAGGGTATCTTTCCCATTCGGGAGACCAATGGGGACACCAAAATGAAGAATATAAGCCCTTCTACCCTACCTCATTTCCATGGTCTAACTATAGAAAATCCTGACACCTTCTTGTTTGAGTTTGTTGTTATCTGTTGAACCTATGACTATGGAGAAGATGAGAAAAAGTTGAAATTGTTCCCTTCTACTCTAAAGGATGCAACATTGCACTGGTTCATGGGATGACCTGGCAATAGCATCACAACTTGGGCTCAGATGCAGCAAGCCTTTAACAACAAGTATCGAGACTATTGTAGGTTAAAAGATACTAAAGAATAAATCTTCTGAATGACTATAGGAAGCGATGAGTCCCTGGAAGACTATGAGGAGAGGTTCCAGCTCAGTTACAAAAGGGTCAGGTGTACACTTGACCCTGATTCTTTGAAGATGGTCCTGCTCAGGGGATTTCAGGAAGACCTTTTAGACACCCTCCATCTACTGGCTGGGGGAGACATCTACCAACTATCCTATGAGGACATAAATATTGGTTTTAGAAACCATTCTAGAGCAGCCAGAAAGAAAGGTAGGGAGAGTCAACCCATAGTCAGTGCCTCTTCCTCTAGCTCATCCATTAAAGGAGAAATTGGAACATGCTGGAAGACTTCAAGAGTGAGATGCTACAGACTCTTGCCTTGCAAATGGATACCTTACATATCAAAAGGAAACATTAGGAAGCCGAGAGGGCTTTGGCCATTTTTTGTCCTAGATGCACCAGGAGGCATCCTTGGAATGAATGCCCATTGAACTTTATAGAGGTTTGTTCAGTATATGAAGAAAATATTTCTACAGACAAGTGTCCTTCCTTACCCAGACTTAAAGCTTTATATCAAGGCGCTGAGGGAGTCACTGAACAACTCTATTACATAAACCAAAGGAGGCCACATGGACCTAGACCATATTAGCAGGGGATGCAAGGGACATCTCAGGCATACTACAACCCCAACCAAGTCACTTCATACCTTCTTGGGGCCCCCCTGCTCATCCTTCCTAGTACACACCTCCTCCTTGGTCCTCCACATCTCTAGATCATGCCCAACCAGCCACCCATTCATTCCAATCCTATGCTCAGCCAAAGCCTCAGTGGAATGTAGCTCAATGTTGTGGGGAAAAATGCCTATTTAGGACGATCCTATCCACCTAAGGTGTGATAGCGCTTTAGCAACAAACGAATACAGCTATTATGATTTCTTCCTTTATAAAATGTGAAAGAGGGGAGATTGGCAGACTTACCGTTGTCTTCCGGTTGTCCCTCGATTTAGATCCTCTTCCCCTTTGTGTGTCTACAGCTACTCGCCTCCTCGCTTGCTCAAGAGAACAGCTACTTGAATCCCACGAGGTCACAAGAGAACAGCTACCTGTGACAATAGAACATCTACTTGCGACAAGAGAAGAACACAATACAAAGGCACATATACATATTCATAAATGATTCAGGATTAGAAGTAAATCAAATACACTAATGCAATCATACAAAGTACACCAGCATATAGGAAAGAATCAAGATAGCTTTATTAAAGTAACAGGATTCAAGAAGAGATACAACCCATAGGGCTCCAACCCAGCATCTCCTTCCCAGCAGAATGGAATTCCTTCTTCAGCTCCTTTCAAAGCATAACACACCCAATGTTTCTAACCAAAAACCAACAGCAATTCTTTGCAAATACCAAATTCCAGCCTCTTTTGACCTCATGGAGAGAGATCTATATATAGGGATATTGGAGAGAGGATGAGTCAGCTTGAGACTGGTCTGAGACTGACTAGTGTCCTCTCTCACTTCAGTTCTTGAGTCCACTTGGAGGTTCTTGCTTGCACTTGGAGATTTGGAACCTCTTACTCATCACCAGTCGAATTCCTTGATCCAAGTGTCATTTTGGAAGCTTCCTGGGCATTGACACCTTGAGGAATGACTCTGCCACTTGTCTAAACTCGCTCAGCGCAGGTAGCCTTCTTTGCAGTTGACATTCAACGCAGGTAGACAGTGGAGTAGTTGACATTCAGCGCAGATGCTCAGTGGAGCAGTTGACATGATCCAGAATTGCCTTGTTTTTGAGTGTTTTCAGGTGGAGAACTTTTGCGAATTGCTGTGGTTGCTTGGCCTTGTTCCTCTAGGGGTAGGAACAACATGTTTAGGGACTTTGGATCCCTTGATTATTGACATTTCATGCTCAGTGATGCCAGGCACAAAAGTGTCTATAACACTCAACGGGGGTGGAGGCCCCAATACAACTCTCCTCCTGCTCTTTTGCCTCCACCACCTGCTCAACCACAACTGTTACCTCTTGCTCCACCAAAGCAACCCCAAATGCTTGCCCAGCCAAATCCAAACATGAATAATAGATAGGAACAGCAAGTGTATAGTGGGGAACCATCATGCCCGACTTATGCTATGGAGATTCAGGAAATTAACTTGCGATCTAGGAAAGTTCTTCCAAATATCCAGCCTCCACCCAAGGAGGTTGAGGAAGATAAATAGGAAAGTGAACCTAAAGTAAATCCACCCTTTCCTGATAGACTATCCACAACAGTCCAGCCTACCCCAGAAGAAACCAAACTCCTGGGAGAATTGAAACATCTATGTGTGAAGATACCACTTATCCAAGACATAAAAGATGTGCCTATCTACAATAGATTAATCAAACATAAGTGCTTTAAGCATCCAGGAAGGCGCAAAAGAGATGCCCCAACCATAAATGTCATAGGGCAACTATCTGACCTGATGTTGGGGCAGGTAACCTATCCAAAATATCTAGACCCTGGAAGCCCAGTAGTTGATGTCCACCTCAATGGCACCATGATCCCACATACCATGATTGATCTAGGAGCTACCATTAATGTGATGACAAAGGAAACAAAGCTCAAACTCAACCTCCAAGGCTCCTTGAGGAAGACCACAACCATGCTACAGTTAGCAGACCGCTACACCGTGACCCCTGAGGGGATTGTGGAAGATGTGATGGTCTCCATTGATTCTTGGGAATACCCTGCTGATTTCTTAGTTCTCCAGCCCAAGGCAAAGCTCACTGGGTATCCTCTCATTCTTGGAAGACCCTGGTTGGCTACTGTCGATGCCTACATCAGCTGTCGAGTTGCGAACATGACCATAAAGAATGGGCATATGTCCAAACGGTTAATCCTATATCCTCCTACCCAACCCTTGCTAGAACATAATCTACCTCTCTGGTTGGAGGAAGAAGATGAGGATGAAGTATATTCTGCACTGCTTTGTACATTAGAAATCACCATGGGAGGAAAACTGCAGGATGAGGATGATATGATTGAAAATCTGATTCAGAATCCACCCCCTAGTGTATCACCATTAGAGGACATAGTAAGAGAAACCCAAAAAAAACCCTCAAATGATCTCTGTGCGGCCGACTCCACTTCTCTCCGTGTTAAGAATATAGAGTTCGGCCTAGAAAGAACCTTGAAAATCAATCCATCCCTATCCACTCCCCAGGAGAAGGAATTGTATAGCTTGCTGAGAAAACACCTAGATGCCTTTGCCTAGAGTTATAAGGAGATGAAGGGAGTGAACCCTTCAGTCTGTACTCATCATATATACATCAAGGAAGGTTGCAAGCCAGTCAGGTAGCCTCAAAGGAGGATGAATCCAACACTTAAAGATATTGTTAAGGAAGAACTGTAGAAATTTCTTGATGCAGGATTCATCTATCCCATCTCTGACAGTGAATGGGTCTCTCCTTTGGTGCTAGTGCCAAAGAAAAATGGTAAGTGGATAATCTGTGTCGACTATCGAGAATTGAACAAAGCCACTAAAAAGGACAATTTTCCTTTACCTTTCATAGATCAAGTGTTAGACAGTCTGGCAGGGAAAAAAAATTTCTCTTTCCTAGATGGGTTTAGCAGGTACAATCAAATTCAAATCAGCTCGGAAGACCAAGATAAGACCACCTTCACTTGTCCTTGGGGCACCTTTGCATATCGGGTCCTTCCTTTTGGTTTGCGTAATGCTCCAGCCACTTTCCAAAGAGCAGTATTGAGTATATTCTTTGAATTAGTTCATCATGCAGTAGAGGTATACATGGATGACTTTACTCCTTATGGTTCTGACTTTCAGGAAGCTTTATCTAACCTAGGAAAAGTGCTAGACAAGTGTATTGAGATGAACCTATCCCTCAATCTAGAAAAATGTGAATTTTTTATGACTGAAGCGACCCCGAGAAGGAGCAGTAATATCAATGGAGGGAGACTTCAATAGGATGGAACCCACAGACACAAGAATAATCCATCGACACCCTCCTGTGGTAGGCATTTTTCTAATACATTAATGAATGGGCTTATTTGAACAATTGAAGGGGTATGATGATGAAATAACTCAAGAGTTTTACATGGCACTAAATTCTGAGGGAGAAAATAGTGCCACTACTGTTGTTAAAGGACTTTCCAGATATTTAAATGCTGAACTCATAAGCAGAGTGACTACCCTACCCTTGGGATTTCGATGGAGCAAGGAGGATAAAGAAGTAATTGTTATAGCCAGAAAAAACGTCTTCATTCATAAAGAAAAGCCTATAGAAGATAAAAATGGAGTGAGAAGAGAGTGATAAGAGAGAACCTACTTTACCCCTGGGATGAGGTGGCCTATCACATCCTCAAATACATATCTTATGAGGGGAGTTTGAACATTGTGTATGTATATCATTTTAGGCTACTCCATGAGCTAAGGTTAAAAGAAGAATTACCCATTCTATATAGACTCAGTGTTCCACATTTCCTCTTGCATTCTATCATTGAAATGAACATGAAAGTGAGGGAAGGGAAATGCCAACACATTTCCCACCATGGCCTCATTAAGTTGATAGTTATGGATGTCTTAAGTCATCTAAGGAACCTTGTGGTATGGACTAATTTTTTGGACATGGATAGGGAAATTTTCATTCAAACACAAGCCATTACCTTCACACAGCAAGAAGGAACACCAGCCTCTAGTATTGGGGGAAGAGGAGAGAAGGAGGAAGCATAAACTAAGGAAGAAGAGGAGGAAATAGAAACAAAGGAAGAAGAATTAAAAATAAAGGAAGGAAATGAGGAGAGAAGAAAGAAGCAGAGGAGGAGAACCCTAAGGTGCCCTCTAAACCTCAAAAGACAAGTAAGGAAGGCAAGGAAATAAGGTTTTCACTAGGAAACATAGAGAACGAAGCAGTTGCCACATTAGCCACACTTGGCACACTTGTCAATCTCAAAAGAAAGCATCCAAGGCAAGGGCCCTTATATTTTAAAACATGGAATATCACCAAGAAGAGGCAAGAGAAGCCTCATCCTCCTTCAAACATCCTTATTATCGTTGATGAATCAGCAAGCAAAAAGGAAGAAGTGGGACCTAGTGAGGGGAAGAATGAGGAAGTTACCACTCCGAAGGCCCAAACTAAGAAACTTGTGCTACCCATGGGGAGGCCCACCACTAGACAAGTGACATTTAAAAGGCTCAAGATACAAGCTACCATGTTACAAGAGGAAATAAAAGAGCTATAGGAGAAACATGGGTTGCTACAAGAGAAATAGGGTCTACTATAGGAGAAACAAGGGATACTACAAGAGAAAAAGGGGGTGCTACAGGAAGAGGTAGCCACTCAAAAAGAAAGGGAAAAGTTCCCCCAATAACTCCAAGAGCCTAATCCACAACCCAACCTAACATGCTACTACAAATTTATTGAGGGAGGTAGGATTATACCTGAGAAATTTGTTGTACCACTCTTCTTTGAGTTGGAGAAGGAAAAAGGCAGAACACATAGATGGATGCAAATTGAAAACTCCAAAAAGGTAAAATATGTGGGCTTCATGGAGGAAAAATTAAATGAAGTGAGCAAGGAATTAAGAAAAATAAGGTTGAGGGATTCAATCATGAGGGACTAGCTACAGGCATAGAACATAAGGCTAAGAGAGAAACTGCAAGAAAAATAGACACAACTTTCCACTATGGCAAGTTTATCTATGGAAGCGATACAATGCAGGAACCATCTAAATATTATGCCATTTTTCTCAGGGAGAAGTGGATGAAGTTTCAAATTAAGACCTTGGCACAATATGTCTCACTTCCTTTCCAAGACTACATACAATTCATTGAATTTTGAAAAAAGGAAAGTATGGAGGATAGAACCAGCTGGCTAAATTTTATATGCATAATTTGATCCTCACATACATGACATGAAACTAATCGCACTATACACTTGGTTGAACCATGAGGAGACAAGGGTTGAAGATGTATAAATGGGGATCGAAAAAGAAGAAAAGGATCCTTTATACATCATACCAAAATTAATAAACTCCAAGGTTGCCATCATCAACCACAATCTCATCGCCTCTAATCCTGAATTGGCACCTAGGTACATGGCAGCCCAAGAACAATCCATTCTAAATTTTGAGGACACATTTAGGATTTTGGGAACATAAAGTTTATAGCTTTCCAAAGAAGAAAGCATGCCCTTCCTCACAAATTGAAAATAAGAGAGTATCACTCTCCAGAAAGACTCAGCAATGCCTTGGAAAGAACCCCACTATACAAAAGAATTATGCAAAGACTAAAGATTAAGTGGATAGGACTCAAAATCATTCCTCCCTTACTATTGGGCATACAAGAGAGAAGAAACTAGGAAGAAGAACATAAGGAATGGAAAAACATGGAGGAAAATGTAGGCTTTTATCCATAGGATGGCACACCGTCTTAGGTGCCTTGCGATTTCAGAGAGGCCACCAGGGTCATGAATGAGCTTCATGTCAATGACTGAGTTTCTTAAAGGGTGAGAAACACCTTAACCAAGGGGGTAATGATGGGGCCCATCAATAGGTATATTTTGAGGTTCATTTGGTATCCTACAACCCTTAAAGCTCTCTTTTTGTCACATTAATTCACATTTTTAGCCATAATATACTTAGTAGGAAGACTAAAGGAAGTTTTTCATATTGTATGGCCTAAAGTGATTAATATGCAAGAAAAGGAAGCATTTTTGGAGATATTTTCCATGCAGGGGCTTGATGGAGATAACCAAAGACAATATAAGGGGCTTGTCCACCTCATTAACTCTCTAACTTAGCTTGAGATCAAAGAATATTAAAAAGCAAGTCAAATTCACTAGCAGCTAAGGAACTCCAAGTCCCATGTGAAATTAAAAGGAAACCAAGTCCACAAATCTCAAGATTTTGGAGGGAACCATTCCTCCTTTTAAGGAGGTTTCCCCTCAGTTGCTTTTTGAATAAATAAACCAGCGAAAAGGTTCATTTGGATTTGATTTTTTGCTGCAGTTAGCGATAGCTACTGAGAACCTAGTGCTTGACATTGTTATTCTCATTTTGTATATGATGTATGTGACTCTTATTTTCTTCTAATGGAATGTTCACTATTGGTTTGCATATGAGCTTTTTTTTTAGGGTTGAAACCCTTGAGTTTGGGCCCAACCCAGAGGCTTTAGTCCCCCTCTTGTAATTCTTCCTTCTTCTTGCTTAGGTTATTGCAATGATTTTCTTGTTTCAGTATATGTTATATTACAAAACTTGGAGTTGCAGGTTTTCCTATCACCTCTCTTGTGGGAAGAATGACTAGGAGATCTACAATAACAACCCAAAAATATTTGTTTATGATTTCTTGGAAATTATTAAGTATTAGATTGCAATCTTTCTGCATGTTTACTTTATCCAACTTAGAAGTTAGTAGCATTGGTTTTTCGATTACAACTGTGTTATAGGTTAGAGTATATTTCAATAAAATTAAACTCATATTTTCCATGTTAATTTACCTTGTTATAATAATGACCAATTGATGCATGTGTTCGATTGGTTTTCAAGGATTGTGTTGACCTGCAAGGGTGGGCACACCTTTCTACATCCACCTAGGCCACTCCATATACCTTCTATACATCTCCCATTGGTTCTAAAATCTTCTAACAAGACTAATATGCTAAGATATATGGAGGACACTGTGGACACAAACTCTAGTACAAGTTAGACCTTTGAGAGGTACTAAGCTTTGCTAAGGAACTTCCACACCCTTCATTTACCTTGTTCCACCTTCACCCACATTTTCCTTCCTTCAAGACACCTTTTATATCCTCAAACATTCTTGTACCCTCCTCTTGTACAAAAATAGGGACTCCTATAGCAATAGAGAGCCTCATGTAACACTTCTTATAATAGAGATGTAGCATCATTTTCTTTAGCCAGATTTGTTCCAAAATTTGGCCCTTGAGTATTGAAGTTGAATAATGGCCCAAGAGCCTTGATTTCATGATTATGGAAGAGTCTAAGACCACTCTAATCGATCCTTTCTACACTATAACCATAACACAACAAATAGAATTAGAATTAGCATTTTTTAAGTATGATGAAAGTTGAATTTCTCATTTTCAAGCAAAGTCGCAAATAGATAATTGATTCATGCAAGTAGGTTGTTGATTTGATTAAAAATAAAAATAGAATAGCATGGGTGAGTTATTTTTATTAGATTAGATTTTTCCTTATTTATGCAATTTCAATTCACCATTTACATTGAAAGATTGGCATTTTCATTCTTGTAGAATCATCTTCATTTCCTTGTAATTATGACATGATTTTCTATTTATATTTAGTTGAAGGAGTGGCATATGAACACCTTGATTTTATTTCATGACTTAGGGTGACATGAGTATAACCTAACCTATAGTGCATATAGCACTGTCACCTCTAAGTTTGTACAAACCTTGGGTTGATAATTTAAGTTAAGAGGCCCTTGGAAGTTGCAACATCCTTGGTGCAATACGAGGGCTCATCATTTGGGTCAAAATATATTTTCAAGAAAAAAGGCTAAAGCAAGTGGTCAAGGGTTTGAGGCATTAAATTTTCTAGTTAATGAAAAGGTTTATCTGTCAGATCCATCTCCCTAGCTCAATCCTCACAATGTTTTGTCTCCTTCATTGGTTCACTCTAGTCTCTACGGTGAGGCAGAAAGGGATCAGTCGCAGCAAAAAGCTCTCAACGCCGATGAGAACAAACCTTCGTTGGCTCTTCGGTTGGATTTAAACCTAAATATGGTATTGAGACTTCTACAACAGATGTTGGTAGGAAGGATTTTCTATACTTATTTCTACAAATACAGTATCTATAAATGGGTTGATTTGGCATGGAAACCCATTCTTGGGTACTCCCCGAAGATTAGACTTATAACAAATGACTAGATTGTGTTTCACTTCTTATGAGAGGAAGATTTTATTAGGGTTTCAGAAAAGCCATGGGTGTTCAATAAAGGCTTTCTTTGGACCCAAATATGGCACACTAGATTTAACCCCTCTAGTGAGAAACCTTGGCTCAAATACTTCTGGTTTAAATTTCCGCGGTTTCCTCTTGAACTTTGTTCAAAGAATATTTTCATCAATGTTGCTAACTCTTTAAGGAATTTTATCTTCTTTGATAATGATTCTTTGGTGGAGTTCAATAAAATGGTTGCATGGATAGTTGTGGAGATGGGCATTGATGAGTGACTCCCTAATGAATTGGTTATCTCTTACAGTGAACATATTTATGTCCAACCCCTGGACTATTGGAAAGTTACCTTCTAGTGCCTTAGTTTCCACAAGACTAGTCATTTGAAGAAGGACTGTTGGAAGCTGCATAGGGTCATCCTCCTAAATTTAAATGGGAAAATTCCATGGAAATGGAAGACTTCTTATCCTCCTATGTTGGTTCATCAGCCTTGCAATTGCATGAAGGGGTCTTTTCTGGGACCTCATAAAAGGCTACTTCAAATTATCATCATTTTAATATGTTTAGGTCTATTGGATTCAGTTCAGGATTTTCAATTCCATCCTCACAACAACTTGATCCAACGGAGATGTTGTCAGACTTGAGGGCTCCTCCCAGAGGCTCCCAAGAGAATCTAATTTCTTCAGATGATTTCTCACCTCAGGTAGCCCCCATTCCAAGAATCTATAATTTTGGTTTTGATCTCTAGAATACATGGTTATGTTGGATGATCTTAAATATTCTTTTGTTTCCTCTATTCGTTCTTCCTTGTCGAAAATTTTCTTGTTAAAAAATTATCTCTTTGTTTAAGATCTTAATCCAACCATTAATGGATTTTCATCTCCTTTTCATGATGAATATTTTTTCCGTCTGGTCCCCCATATTCTTCTTTGGCATCCCCTATCCCTTCAATATTTTTCATCCCTTGTCCCTATGGCCCCCAGTCCCTCTCTCATCTCGTCCTTTGAGGGTCAGTCACAGACTCTAGTCACTCTGGATATAAACTCATTTCCTCCATTGATTCCCTCAGCTACTTTGATGGATTATTGTGCCTTAGGACCCTCCTATGGCATCCCTCTGAGACTTCCCTTCCTTCTTTCAGTGACATTTTGAAGCCCTCCCCACTGTAGATTCTAAAATCCTCCTCCTTGACCTCGTCTGTAGTGGACATCCCAGTCTTCTCTGATGCAAACATTACTATAAAAATAAAATTAAAAAAAAAAAAAAAAAAAAGTTAAATAAAATGTCCATGGCTAGAGATGGCTCCTCTTGAGGATCTTACATTTCCATGAATTCCCCCTCTATTAATCTCTCTTCTTGGGCTTTTAGAGTGTAGGAGCCCTCATGTGGAGGTCAGAAATTATTCTTCTCTCACTTAACATTAGGGGTTTGGGGGAAACTCCAAATTCCTTTCCATCAAGAGATTAATAGAGTTGTATCGTCCCTTCGGGATGTTGTTTCATGAATCTATGGTGTCTAGAGCTACAACCATGGATTTATTTTTGAAAAATTTTCCTGGGTGGTGTGCATGAGTGCTGAATGTAGAAATCTAGGGGTTTAGTGGTTGTCTGGGATCCTTCACAAGAATATTTCAATGCATTTCAGTTGAAGGTGGGAATTATTCTAGAAGGATATTTGAGGGGTTTCTATGGTCTAGTGACTATTATAAATGTTTATGGTCCATACAAATATTGAAGGGGTTTATGAGACACCTTCCACCTTAGTGGCCTCCTCGGCTATAACAAGTTGATCGTGGCTAGAAATATCAATCTAACTATGTTGGACAATGAGGTTTGGGGCAGTAGAGCCAGGATGGACCCTCTAACCTCTTATTTCACAAAATTGTTCCAAAGTGTGAATTTGATTGATATTTTTTCTTCTCCTATTACCCCCACTTGGAGAAATGGTCTGGTAGGTGGCAATGGGATAGCACAAAGGTTGGATTGCTTCTTAATGGTTGAAAATATGGCTTCTTCTATAAGAAAATATATATATTGGACTGTATCTAGTCGTATTTTTACATTCCTATCTTCCTAGATCTTAACTGTCATAATTAAAAATCCTTCTATCCCTTCAAATTTAATCACACATGGCTCAAGGATATGTATTTAATAATCTTGTGAAAGGTTGTTGGCCTAAGCTAGAAGTGCCAAATTTTTCTTCTGATATGGACTCCCTCTCTTATAAGTTAAACATGTTGAAGAAAGTAGCGATTAGATGGGAGAAGGAAAGGAAGAAATACTTGAATATTGAACTTGCTTCTATCGAACAAGAATACAAATTTTTCAATCGATCGTTCTTTATAGAATTGTTCCTTTCAGAGGTAAAAAGTCACCTCTGCAACCTCTAGTAAAGTAAACTACACATTTAAAGCTTAATTAGAAGTCCTGGAGAATCAAGAGTAGGGAAAATTGGATTTCTCAAGGGGATGGAAATACAATTTTTTTTCACAAGTATGTCATTCATAGGAAAGTGGATAATGCCATATGGGAACTGAAGGGGACTGATGGAAATATGATCTCATCTCATGAAGATCTAAAAGGGGAAATGATTTCTCACTTTTCATCCCTTTTCAAGAAGCCTTTTATCAATAATTTATTTTACTAGTTGTAGGTAATTAATCAGTTCCCTCGATTTTTCTCTAAGGAGGAGGTTGTCGATACTGGTAGATAGGTCACTTTGGGGGAAGTTGAAATCTCTTTAAAAAAAATTCTAAAGATAAAATTCATGGATCAGATGGTTAGTTAGATGGATTTTTTATACACTTATTTGACCTTCTTGTTGATGACATTCTAAAGGTTGTTGAGGAATCAAGGGTCAAAGGAAGATTCGGTAAAGTAATTAATTCCACCTACATTGCTTTGATGCCCAAGTCCTCCAAATATTTTTCCTTTGACTAATTTTGACCCATTTAAATTTTAAATTTGGTATACAAAATCATTTCCAAAAATATTTCCAATACGTTGAAGGAGAAGCTAGCTGAGAATATCTTGAAGGAATAATTTGGCTTCCTCTCGAAGAGGCATATTCATGAGGCTGTCAACAAAGCTCAGGAATTCTTACATTCTATAAAGTTATAAAATATTAGGGCCCTAATTTTCAAACTGGATTTTTCGAAAGCCTATGAAAAGGTTAATTTGGATTTTCTCAAGATGCTTCTGATTCATATGGGTCTAGGACCTTATGTTACGAGTTGGGTCATGGCTTGTGTTTCCTCGGAAAACTTTGCAACCCTAATCAATCGTTCCATGACTGAGTTCTTTCAAAACTCTATAAGTATCTGACATGGATGACCCATGTCCCCTCTTCTCTTTATTATGATTATTGAAGGCCTAAGTCATCTAATTCTTTAGAAGAAAAAAAAAGGGCTATAAGTATCAAATGTATTCACATTTTTGTTGCAAAAAATCATCACACTTTTACTTTTCACTGATGAGGTGCTTATTTTTGGGGTTGGTTCAATGGAAAAATGGCTTGCATACAAAAATTTATCTCCTCTTTCTGTACGGAAAAAAGAAAGGAATTCATCCTTAGTAAATCTAGTTTCCTCTATCATGAGATTGAAGCCTCGGTCATGGCTATGATCAAGGAATTTAGGCCTTGCAAAATGGAGGAGTTGGACAAAGGTTTTAAATATTTATGATTTTGGCTAAAGCTAAATAACTACAAGGAGGACTTGGCATGGTTGGTTAGGAAGGTGGAAAGGAAAAATGGGAATTGGTGTTATAGTTGGTGATACCTTGGAGGACATTTGGTTCTCGTTAAATATGTCCTCGAAAGCATTCCAGTTTTCTGGTTGAGCCTAGGATTTCAACAAGTAGGCTGATATTATTTCAAAGAAAGGGATCGAAATTTAGAATGGACCAATCTCCCTTGAATAATGGATCAGAGGAGAATGCCACTTCTCTGGCCTTTATTAGCTTTTTGAACAACTGGTCAATTCTGTTAAGTCACTTTTTAAACTTTTTTTTTTATCATCTATTTCAACAGGTGGATATATGCATCTTTGAGCGACTCTTCTATGGTAAATTTGTTTCAAACACATTAAAATCATTTTAGTTCCTCTATTCTTTTGTGTTGCACAATTATTAGAATAGCTGGGAAGCTTATACGGATTGTATATGTATGAATGCCCTGTTAGTCCCTTGAGTGTTTTTCCAGTGGTTTATTAAATAGTTTCGAGTCATGTAATTTCGATGAATACTCTATGGTTTCTTTCTCATGGTTATGTCATGTTTTTTGTAAGCATATTTGATTCCTACGAATATCAAGATGTTTTTTCAGTTTGCATGAAACAAAAAAAGGGTTAATCACAATATCGATCCAATCAATAAATTAGCCAAAGATAAGACTTATTCACTATCTGTGGTGGTATAAATCAAACATTCATATGTCTAGTTCCTATTTAAATTAATTGCATTTGATTTTATCATTAAATTCCTAAAAATGTATTAATTTATATGGCAATTTATTTATTTTAAGTTTTGATTTTTGTTTGATATATTTTTCAGTTAATTTTTCTCTAAATTTAATAAAGATATATTATAATTATAATTTTTAACAATATATTCTGTACAATTTAAGTGATTAATGAGTTTTCATAAAAAAATATATTACCAATATAAAAATAATTATATGCAAACAAAAGCCACTAATATTGTTAAGAAATTATATATTACAGAACAATGGAACACATAAAATATATTGCAGACATATAAAACAAGAGAGACACAGATATATGTGGTTCACCCAATTTGGGCTACATCCATGGAGAAACAACCAGTCCTTCCTTTTATATTATCCACCAAAATGAAGAGATACAACCTATAGCATATCCAATTTAATTACCTCTTCACTCTCACACAATCTCCTCTCTCTTTCTCCCTCAGAACACAGCTCTACATAGATGCAATAAAATTCCCCCATATATAGGGAGGGGTTACCTTCTAGGGAAAAAACCCTAATTTAAACATAACTTATACCATCAGATCTCCGCCTAACGAACTGGGGTCCAATGCGGTGATACCTCTGAATAAATAAGATAATCAGGCTCCACACCCAACAAATATGGATTTATGAAAACACGAAATAAAATACAGATTCATATCCAAAGACATAGATATAGCGAAAATGAACTTCAATTAATAAATAGCAACCACTAAAAATTATTTACATGCATAAAATAAACAAACTAGCTCTCGCGATGGTAGCTTATATCTAAGAAGAGATATGACAGTTACATGTCTTTGGAACCATGATACAATGAGGCTCTAAGGCATTTTTATTATTTAGAAACAATGGAAAACCCTAAACATGGCAAAACCTAACCCTAGGAGATGAAGTGCCAAATGTTTGTGGGCCTTGTTGGGATTAGTTGGAAAGCCAACTTCCCGAGGTCATAATTTGGGCATATGATCTATGTTTGGTGTGCATGATACCTAGTTAGAAGTATATATTTAACAAAAAAAAAATTCCCAATATTTGTGGGCTTTGTGTTTTTTCCAAAAATACGTTGTTTAGGGCCTCAAAACAGTCTAGAAGTTTAGGACCAGAAAAACTGCCATAAGTAGAAATTTATGCTAGAATTAAGGAAACTGAAAGGAAACAATGTGAGGAGTCCAATTGGAATAGGCGAGTGGCAACCAATATCCCCCTATATCATTCCTTTTCCCTTACGAAGCAATGGTCCCCATTGCGTTGAGTCCCTCCTTGAAATGGGAAACATCTACTGAACTTGGTCCCTGGTGAGCCACCCGCCTTGGTGAAAGATTTGGTCAGATTTGACAACCCAATAGAGTTGAATATTTTGTTGGAGAGTGTTATTGATCTATGTTTCCATGATCTGATCATTTGTGGCCTATTCCATGCAGTTTGGATTGAGATTTGCTGGTGTCAGCAGCTCAGCAATTTCTAATGTGCCTAGGAATGGTGGAACTTATGGATGAAGGTGGTCCACACAGGATATTGGGTGCAAGATAGGGAATGGGGGATACTGAGATCAAAATCATTGTCTCACATAGCCTTGGTAATGGTTTAAGATCCATATCAAAGGGGTTGAAGCTTCCGATGGGCTCTGGAAAGGTGTTCTTTCTGCAAATGCAACCAAATTTTGTATCCCACCTGAAACTATGTGGCACCCGATGTTGATCATGCTATTGTTTGTACTTGGAATTAGCTTTATCCAAGATGTCATTAACCTATTGGAAGACGTGTTGAATGCATTCAATAAACCTGGTGGCTTTATCAGCTTTAGACTAAACAGGTGCAAATTTTTCCTGTGTAGGTGGAAGAGGAAGTGCAACATCAATGGGACATAATGGTTGAAATCTTAGTCCCACTTGAAAGGGGTTTTGGCCAATAAAGCTATGGAGAGCCCTGTTATAAGTGTGTTACACGTTGGGAAGAATCTCATCCCATGTTCATTGATTCTTAGAGTTGTACATGCATAGTATGTGCATTATCATCCCGTTGACGACCTTTGTCTAGCCATCAGTTTGGGGGTGCAATGCAGTCAACTTGGTGAGATTGGTGTCCAACAATGACCACAAGCTTGACTAGAATGCACTTAGGAACCTGTTATATCGATCTAATATAATGGTCTACGAGATATTGAAATGTACCCACACCATCCAAAGAATATTTTTTGCAATGGCTTCTATTGTGATACTCTTCTTGCAAGAATCTAATATGGCCATCTTAGAAAATTTGTTGATGACCAAAAATTTCCATGCTTGGTAGAAGGAAGGCTAGACATATATTCCATGGAGATGGATTCCCAGGGCCAGCTAGGAGTAGGAAGAGGAGTATATCAACCTTTCATATGAATGGTTGGCTTGGTAATGCAATAGGCAGTGAAAGATCTGATGTATTTTTCAACATCCTGACAAAGATTTGGCCAATAAAAATACTTCTACAATAATTCCATTGTCTTCTTTATGCCAAAGTGTCCTACAACCCGAATGTAGTGTGCCTCCCAAATCATCTTGGCTTGCTCGCTTAAAGGAACACAAAGGTGACCTCGGTGGCATAATAGTGCATCCTAGAGGTGGAAGTTTGGAACTTGCTTTCCATTCATCAACATTTGGTATGTGGTGGCGAATTCTGGATCATTTTTGTAAAGTTGTAGCCATCCATAAGTCTTGTTACCATAAGAGTCGAGAACAGTGGTCAACGCCACAACCAATGGTTGACTAAGGTAATCTGCAACATTATTGATGTTTCACTTATTATACTTAATGTTCATATGAAATTGTTGCAATTTTTGTCACCTTCTAAAAAGAGAGTTCCAGTTGTACAAAGAGGGAAAAAGAGCATATATGTTTGGAGCTAACCTCCAATCCATAAAAGCACTCAAAGCTAAATCGGACACCATCCAATGGATAGTTCTCATAATTAGCTTTTCAATGGTATATGGAACTCCCCACATGGACTCCAGAATCAAAAGTTAGAGCAGGTTGAAAGTTACCCTTGAAAACCAGAAAGCAAAGAAAAACATTTAAGTTTAATCCTAGATCTCGCAAATAGGAGTTTTCTAAAGAAAAAGTAGGAGAGCACATCAGAAATTAGAACTCAATGATCACTGATATCGTCTTATTAGTGATAAGAGGTCTAGGGTGCATCGGATTATCGACGATTCAAGGTTTGGGGCGCATCGGAAATCAAACATCAAGGGTCTTGTATGGTGCATCGGTGGGCTCACATATCGGTGATTGCAACCACCCAAATGTATTGCAAATTGGAAATCGATGATTTCAACTAATGAATCTTATGAAATCACGGGAGGAATACGCTAATAAATGTAAATCACTGGAAAGGGTTGAAAATTATTTGCAAAGGAAAACAACGAAAAACTAGGGGTAGGCAAACCTTTTCTCTCTCCTCTAGGGGGCCATGTGGCGGCTGATGTCATCATGACGTGGTAGTAGAGAGGACACGTGGCATGTTGACCTAGAATTTTCAAGGATCCTATGGGGGCATATTTGAGTCACATGTGTCACACTTCACAAGGTGACATGTGGTAGAGGATGATGTCACATCAGAGATCGCAATTTGGCATTTGCAGGTTGAGGCATGTAATTACATCAAGGTTAAAACCTCGATTGTGATCCTCCAAGAAAGAGGCTCTGATAAGGGGGTTGGCATGTGGTTACATAAAGAGCTAAAAGAACCAGGGGCTAAGCATAGAGGGTTATCGACGATCGGTGATTAGCAGTAGTGGTGTGTTGTGCATCAAAAGGAAATCACTGATTACGAACCTCTGACAAGGTGGCCAGCCAGTGGTCACAGGGAGAGTGAAGAACCAAGAGCTAAATAGGATAGATGATCTTGCATATCAACGATCTCAAGTATCAAAGGGTGCAAACAAAGATGATGCTATTAAATTTCCTATTATGATATCCTTGGTGGACACAATCAGTGTTCAGTGGTCACAAGCTATAGAGGGTGCAAACTCTCACTTATCCTCTTTCCAGGTGGGCCAGACCGCATCTTGCATCGGATATCACAATGTTGGGGAGGAGTCATGAAAGGTGAATGTCAAAAATCAGCGATATGTGGGTCCATGTAACAAAGAAAAAGGACCACTAGAGGAGAGTCCAAAGGCCCTAGTGTCCAAGGACTAAGTGCCTAGTCATAGCCCCAGGTCACATGAAGCAAAAGGGGCTAAAGTGGATCAGAATTCCCTGTCCCGTAAGGACTTTTAATGGGAAATCTCGATGCCATAACTCCATGATGAGGTAATGCATAACTTTAAAGGCGTGGTGGGTCGACAGCTAAGGCATTTAAGAAGGAGATGGAGCATTCAAAAATCGGCATGGGATGACCTTGTAAGGCCCCTTGTGACATGAAATCGGGGTCGACACTGACAGAGTAAATGAAGACATGGAAGCTTGGGAGGGCTTGATGATATAGCATGGTGTTCCATGCATGGGGAAGACGAAGTACCGCCCAAGCGACCTCTACTTCTATATTATGGCATGAAACTGGTAGTTGAACACTCCCAACTTTGAAGAATGAATGATTTGAGTAGTAAAGGCAGAAGGGATGGGAATTAGTTGAGTGACACAGGAGGCCAGACCATGGGAAAGAAACAACCTGAAGCAAATGAGATCCCATGGATGAGCATGGAGATATTTTGTTGGAGTTTTCATTTGATTGTTGACTCATTTTGTTATCTTGCAATGTGTCTCCATTTAATGAAGAAATTAATCTTTTGTAGTCATTTTTGGGCCATTGAGCCATCCCAGGCTGAGACAGCTAGTTGATCTGACAGTTGAGGCTCAAATGAGATATTTTGTTGTAATTACTATTCAGTGCTCCCCTCCCTAGATAAATAGTGGGAAGCAACATTTCACAAAGGTTAGAAATCCTAAAGAAAGAAATACATGTTATTTTCAAGACTATATGACTTTATGATATGCACCTTTGATAATATTAAGGAAATGGTGGTGATTCCTCCTTCAAGTACTACAGTATGTTACCCCCTTGTTTAAATTCCATTATGTTCATGTTTCCTCTTTGATTTTAGGTAATCGTAGCTCCTAGAAATGTTTCATACGTTCTTACAGATTCATTTGCATCGACATGTTAATGCATGTGCCTGTATGGATCTTTGAGATAAGATATTTAAAATTTCACTCCATGAATCATCACACCCAATCCTCTTTCATACATTACATCTACCTATAACTCAGATAAGTGTAGAATTCTTGATCCTTCAAGCTCTATGTGATGAGTGTAGAATTATTGATGCTTCAAGATCTCTATGATGTGTTATTCTATCTCTTATCTTCTCTCATTTCTCTACCAAAGCTTATTAAACTATAGGTCCTTGAAATACTCAGCCTCCACTAGTTTATACATATATTTATGTGAGTTGTATATGTGAAGAAGTACCATAAATACATGGCTTATGCCTTTCTATGAATGAACCAACCCATGCTTTTTAATATATATATATATATATATATATATATATATATATATATATATATATATATATATATATATATATAAACATGTACAAAAATATATGTGATGTCTCCAGCTTCCTGAGAATCATATGAGACACAAAAAATATAGATGTTCGAGGAACTGGTCTTGTAAGCGATCTAAGGCTCTCTCTGGAAGTGAGAACATCTTTTGGTGCCATTGTCGGGGAACTTATTGAAGGATTTTTCCCTTGGGATACAACAAATTAAGTAATCTTTGTGTAGGTGAGAAAATACATTCTAATTGCATCCTCATCACCTTGGTGACTCCACAAATCCCACTATCATTTATCATCCTGGCATTTAGAAAGCCTAACACTCGATTAGATGCCTCTCAGCAGAAAACCCCATTTGTATATGACCGAGAGAAATTAATTTTCAGGAGTTTGGAAGGAGAAAACTCCTACTACCTATGCTATTGTCTCATCATTCTTTACTACCTATGCTATTGTCTCATCATTCTTTGAAGCTTCCTCATCCAGCTTGCAACCCGCTGTCATTCACTGCTCATAATTTACTCCTAAGATCCTTACATACCCTACTCTCAGAATAGCCACTCCAACCACTGTGGTTTTGTCCCAAGTTCCTATGGAAAATCTCAACCCCACTCCATTAATTCAGATGGTTGTTCTGGGTTTTTTACTGAATAAATATGCCCCTCTTGATTTATGTCAACCCCTAAGTGCTATGCCTCAGAACTACCTAAATCTTTTTCCAAGGTTCAATGGGGAGGATGAAAACATTGCACAGAGACACATTGAAACCTTCTGTGTTTTTTCTTAGAATCTAAATGTAGAACAATTGGATGTGGTCCTGATACTCTTCGTATAATCCCTTGATGGATAAGCCATAAAATGGTTTAAATCCCTACCTAATGCCTCCATCACTACTTGGGAGGAACTCGAAAAATCTTTCACACAAAAGTGGGGTGAAAAGAGAAATCATGAGTATGTCCTCACAAAATCCAATGTTATAAGGAAGAAGTCAGAAGAGGATATTTCAGAATTCATAAAAAGGTTCAATAAGTAGCATAATAACCTGCCTAGTGAGATAAAGCCTCCTCAAGTTGTTGCTCGCACAGTATTTGTGGGGACTTTGAATCTGATTTTGGTTTTACCCTAAGAGAAAGGAAGTCTCACACTTTGGATCAACTCCAAGTTGATGCTCTTGAGGTAGAAGCAAATTTCACCTTGGCAAGGAAGTCAAGAGGTAAGGATGAACTTACCGAGAAGAAAAGGGGGAAAGAAGAAGCATCCTCCTCTGGTCAAGCTAAAGAATCACCAGATCTGATGTGGGAAGAAATAGATAAACTCATCAGGAGTTTATTTCATAAGGTTGTGAAACTTGAGCTGGGGAACAAGAGTCTCCTGAAACAGAATGCTCAAGGTAACAATCGAGGTTATAAAACATAGTACAGAAGGCCACCATTGCAAATACTTCAAAGGGAAAGAAAAGATCAACTCAATCAGATTCCTCCTCCTTTATATTTAGAAGATGATCCTGATGAACAACCATCGGATACACATGAGATGTAAGGAAAATTGTATTCCTCTTTCTCTAAAGAAGAACATGAAAACATGGCTCACCGGGAGATAGATAAGGAAGGAGAAGCAGCAAAAAATGGGGAGGACATAGGTGATTATTGTAAATAGTTTGCGGATTTCATGCAAGAACAACTACATCGAAGGTATGATCTAAGATCTTCAAGAAAGAGGTCAAGGGAACTAGAACAACAAGAGGGAACTGCTCCCCAAGATATTCCCCCAGTGCCAGATAAAGGGAAAGGTAAGCTAAATCCTAACTCATTCAAGGTAAAAGTATCCTCAAATAAGGAATTCAATAGCTCTGAGGTACACACAAAAGAGAAGGCATGTGTTCTGATAAAAACTACCAGTGATAAGGAAAGAGAAGTAGAGCTAGGAGGTGTAGAAAGGGCCAACCTACATTCAATCTTTAGAAGGAACTTGAAAAGGTAAAGATTGCTATTCCTCTAATTGAACTTCTAAAGAAGCCCACTTATAAAGCCCAAGTCTCTCATTTCATTCTTCCATCCACCTCAGTACTGACCCATGACTATTTAAATCTTCAAGAAGAAATACCAATGGTTGTTTTTGGGCCTCATGTTGAAGAACTTGATCCTTCCACTGCACCCTTCTATGTGACCCTAGTAATTCATGACCTCTTATTGCATAACTGCATGTTGGACTCTGGAGCCTCGCATAACCTCATGCCCTTAGCCATGATGGAATAACTTGGCTTGCAGATCACCAGGCCCTATAGGGAGCTATACTCCTTTGACTCTAAGAGGGTCAAATGCTTGGGAATGATAAAATATCTGGTGATAAAATTGGGTGAGATCCCTATAAAGAGTGTAGTGATGGACATAATAGTGGTAGATATTCCCCCTCAATTCGACATGCTCCTATCTAGGTCTTGGGGTTCCAAGGTGCGGGGCTCTATCAAATTAGATCTAACTTATGCCACTATTCCCACTTTTGGAGGTGAAGAAAGGAGGTTGTACAGAGAGTCCAGATTTGTAAAAATTGTGACCCCAGCTCAAGGTTCTAAAAATTCCCAAGTGTATGGAAAAGAAAGCGACCTCTCATGCTTCTTCCTAGAAGAAGATGAGACCATCTTAGAAGAAACATCAACACATGTAACGATGTAGTTAGAATACTAGCACACAGATGAAAACAAAGTGTGGAAATTATACTTTGACGGAGCGAATTCCAAAGAGTGAAATGGAGGAGGAGAATTGTTGGTATCTCCTGAGGGCAACCTAATACCCCTCTCATTCAAGCTATATTTTGAGGAAAACAGCAACGTGGAAGAGTATGAAGCATTTCTCCTTGGGTTAAAAACAACAAGGAATCTGAATATTGAATGCTTAACTGTCCATGGAGACTTTGAGCTGATTGTAAAGAAGATCAGAAATCAATGCCAGGCTAAACACCCCAGATTGAGGACTTACTGCAATGAAGTATGGGATTTGATTGATAAATTATTCCTGGCCTTTAATGTCCAATTTATGCCCAGAGAAGGAAATAGAATGGTTGATTCCATTGTTGTAGCAGCAAGCAATTTCAAACCCCCTCAAAATCTGCTGCTCAGGTACGAGGTGGAGGTCAGATACAAACCTCTATACCTGATAATGCCAAGCACTGACATGTATTCAAGGACAATGAGAAGATAAAATGATTTATAGAAGTAGTTGGGGAGTTCACTAACTCAACCATTCATAAAGGAGAGGAAAAATAGGTAGATAAAGAACCCACTTCATGGGAAGTCACAATGGCTAGACATAAAATTATACAACTGAAATGGAATACCATTCCTCGTGGGCTAAAGGACAATGTAGCCTCCAAACCAATGGCTCCGGAGATGGACGAACAAGTAGAATATTGCAATATCGTCTCAAAGGATGAACCCTAGATGGTCAGACTATAAAAAGGAATCCCCTTGCAATATAAACAAAGGTATTTAAATCTCTTCAAAATATATAAGGATGTTTTCACTTAGTCTTATGAGGACTTAAAATCAATTGATACTAAAATCATACAACACAAGATTCCTTTAAAGAGTGGAATAAAACCATGAAAGCAGAAGATCAGGTAGATTAATCCACTCTTACTCCCCTCCATTGAAAAAGAAGTGAGGAAACTTCTATAAGATAAAATCATAGTGCCTTTAAGGTACTCAGAGTGGGTGGCCAACTTAGTCCTAGTCTGCAAAAAGAATGGAGAAATAAGGCTATGTTTATATTTTTGGAACCTTAATAGGGTATCGTTGAAAGACAACTACCCACTTCCTAAGATGGATTACATATTGCAGAAGGTGGTTGGGTCAGTTAGAATGTCCATGATGGATGGGTTCTCTAGTTACAACCAAGTGGAAGTCCACCGTGATGATCAAAAGAAGACTTCTTTCACCACTCCTTGGGGAACTTTCGTGTATGCTCAGATGCCTTTCGGTGTTATTAATGCAGGGGCTACATTTCATAGAGCTATGGATATAGATTTTTTAGGGGAGCAAGACAAGTTCATAGTGGTATATTTGGATGATATCACAGTCTTCTCTAAGACTGATGAGGAGCACATCCTCCATTTTAAACTCAACTTTAAATGCAGGAGGTATGGTCTTTCTTTGAATCCCAAGAAATTTCAGTTCGCCTTAAGTGAGGAGAAGCTACTAGAACAAATAATAGAACAAGAAGGAGTGAAAATAGATCATAAGCGAGTCGAAGCTATCATTCATATTCCTGTACCCAGAAATAAGAAATAGGTCCAAGACGTTTTGGGGAGAATGAATTTCTTGAGGAGGTTCATACCCAACTGTGCAAAAATACAAATTGCTAAAAAAGGAAAATGAAGTCAATCGGAGCCCTACTCCCCGAGATTATTTTACTAGAATTAAAGAAGCTTTGGCTGAAGCACTGGTACTAGTCAGCCTTGACTACTCAACGCCTTTCTATATATTTTCTTTTTCTTCTCCACATACTATTGTTGCAGTTCTACTATAGAAGAATAAAGATGGTTATGAACAGCCCATCGCCTTCTTTAGCCAAGTCTTGAGGGATGCTGAGCTAAAATATAACATCTTGGAGAAACAAGCCTATGCACTAGTCAAGGCTTTGAAGGCATTTCGAGTGTATGTGCTACAATAAGAAATCATAACATTTGTCCCAACGACAATGGTCAAGGACATCCTTGTGCAAGGAGACAGTGAAGGAAAAAGGGGTAGGTGGATAGCAAAGATACAGGAATATGAGTTAGACATAAAGCCTACTAAGCTCATAAAAGGCTAGGGGTTGGCCAAGATTTTATCAAAATCTAATTGCCAAGCTTTGGGGATAAACTTGATAACAGAGGAAGGCAGAAAAAAAGTTCAGTAGAATGGGATTTAAACATAAGAGAAAAAGATCTATGCTATATATGAGGGATCACCCTAGTGTAAGAATATCATCCATTATCTCTTATTCCTGACGTGCCCACTAGGGCTAGATAAATCTAAGTATAGAACCCTCAGACTAAAAGCTCAAAAGTATATCATATCCAATGGTTAACTCTATTGGAAGAACCCGGTGGTAGTTTTTTTGTTATGTTTGGTAGAAGTCGAAACTCATAAAGTGATTGAGGAATTTCATGGAGGAGTTTGTGGTGGTCATTACAACTAGAAGACCACAGATCACAAAATCCTCAAGGCATGATTCTACTCGCCTTCACTATTTGTAAATGTTCATTCCCAAGTCAAGTCATGTCAAAAGTTCCAAGTCTTTTCTGAGAGAAAAAAACTTTCTCCTCTTCCCTTGATCCCATTGTATGTGGAAGAACCCTTAGGACAGTGGGGACTAGACTTCATAGGAGAGATAAACCCACCTTCCTGTGGCCATAATAAGTGGATACTAATGGCCATGGATTATTTCACCAAGTGGGTAGAGGCCATCCCATCCAGAAATGATATTGACTCAGTGGTAATTAAGTTTATAGAGGAAAAAATATTATCGCGTTTTGGTTGCCCTATCAAAATCATCACTGACAATGCTCAAGTCTTCAAATCTGCACAATTCATCAGCTTATATAAAAAATTCAATATCATCATCGGGCACTCCACTACCTACTACTGTCAAGGTAACGGCTTAGTTGAGACCTCAAACAAAACTGTGGTGAGAGTGCCAAAGAAGACCATCACTGAGAATCATAGGAACTGGGACACCCAATTGAAGTTTTCCCTCTGGGCTAACCGAGTGACTCCTAAATGATCCACTGGAAAATTTCCTTTCAAGCTAGTATATGGAAAGGCTGCAATCTTCCCAATCCAATTGGAAATGCTAGCGCCAAAGTTACTATAGGAAGCTGAGGAAGAGCCAAGTGGCTTGACACGAAGGATAAACCAACTGGTTGAACTTCATGAAAACAAAGAACAGGTGGGAGATAAATTGGAAAATTATCAACAGAAGATGAAATCCTTGTTTGACAAGAAGGCCAAGGATCGACCTCTTCAACCAAGAGATTTATTTCTCTGATGGGATGTCTGATTGGAAGAGAAAGGAAAACACGGAAAATATGATCCACTTTGGTTTGACCCTTTCAAAATTTTAGAAAAGAAAGGAAATAATACATACCTGCTCTAAAATATGGACGATGAATCATTAGAGCTTCCAGTAAATGGTCAGTTCCCCAAACTATATTTACATAATTAGAGGTACATGTCTTTCACCTATTCAAAATATCGATGTGTCTATTGTAATTATTATATGAAATTTGCAATTTTTGTTGAAAATTCCACTTTCACAAAATTATCATTTGTTTATAAAAGACTCCATGCCCAAACGAGAAGTTCACAGTCTGTAGGTTCTCCATGCATTGCAATCCAATGCCTCATCCCCAGGTGGAGCCAATGTTGTCACCTTTTGAAAAGAGAGTTCTATTTGTACAAAGAGCGCAAAAGAACAGAGATGTTTAGTGCTAGTCTCCAAGCCATAGAAGCACTCATACCTAAATCAAACACCATCCAATGGATAGTTCTCAAAATTATCTTTCCAATGGTTTATGGAACTCCCCAAATGGACTCCAAAATAAAAATGTAGAGCAGGTTGAAAGTACCTTTGAAAACCAGAAACAAAGGAAAATGTTTAAGTTTAATCTTGGAACTCGCAAATCAGAGTTTTCTAAAGTAGAAGCAGGGGAGCGCATCGGCAATCAGAAATCAGTGATCACCAACATCAACTTATCGATGATCGAAGGTCTATGGCGCATCGATTTATCGACGATTGGAGGGCCGAGGATAATTGGTAATCAGACATCGGGGGTCCTTTATGGTGCATCGGCGGGCTCACATATCAGCGATCACAACCACCCAAATGTATCGCAAATCAGCAATCGATGATTTCAACTGATCACTCTTATGAAATCATGGGAGGAATACGACGATAAGTGTAAATCACCAGAAAGGGCCGAAAATTATTTCCAAAGGAAATCAATGAAAAACTAGGGGTAGGTGGACCTTTTCTCTTTCCTCCAGGGGGCCATGTGGTGGCTGACGTTATTGTGACATGGCAATACGGAGGACATGTGGCATGTTGATCTAGCATTTTTAGGGGTCCTATGGGGGCATATCTGAGTGACACGTGTCACCACTCACAAGGTGACACATGGGAGATGATGACATCACATCAAAGATCGTAAATTGGCATTTGCAGGTTGAGGCATGTTATTACATCAAGGTTAAAACTTTGATTGTGATTCGGCGAGAAAGGGGCTCCAATAAGGGGGATGGCATGCAATCACATAAAGAACTAAAAGAACCAGGGGCTAAGCATGGAGGGTGATCGATGATCAGTTATTGGTGGTTGTGGTGTGTTGTGCATGAAAAGGAAATCACCGATTACAAATCTCTGAAGGGGGCTAGCCAGTGGTCACAGGGAGAGTCAAGAACCAAGAGCTAAGCAAGATATACGATTCCGCATATCAGCGATTGCAAGTGTCAAAGGGTGCAAAAAAATATGATGTTATGAAATTACTCATTACGATATCTCAAGTGGGCCCAATCGGTGTTCGGTGGTTGCAAGTTACAGAGGGTGTAGACCCTCCCTTATCCTTTTTCCAAGTGGGCTAGACTGCATCACGCATCGGAGATCGTAATGTTGGGGAGGAGACACCAAAGGTGAGTGTAAAATATCAAGATATGTGAGATTCCATGTAACAAAGGAAAAAGACCCGCAAGGGGGAGTCTAAAGGCCCTAGCATCCGAGGACTAAGCACCTGATCATAGTCCTCGGTAACATGAATCAAAAGGGGCTAAATTGGATCAGAATGCCCCGTACCATAAGGACTTTTAATGGTAAATACTGATGTGATAATTCTGCGACAAGGTAATGCAAAACTTTAAAGGTGTGGTGGGTCTATTAGGCCCCTTGTGACATGAAATCGGGGTGGACATTGATAGAGTAAATGAAGACATGGAATCTCGAGAGGACTTGATGATCCAACATGGTGCTCCATGTAGAGGGAAGACGAAGTACTACCCAGGCAACCTCTGCTTTTGTACTATGGCATGAAACTGATAGTTGACCACTCCCAACTTTGAAGAACGAATGATTCGAGCAGTAAAGGTAGAAGCGACGGGAATCGACTAAGTGACATAGGAGGCCAGACCATGGGCAAGCAACAACCTGAAGCAAAGGCGATCCCATGGATGGGCATGGAGATATTTTGTTGGTGTTTTCATCTGATTGTTGACCCATTTTGTTATCATGTAATGTGTCACCATTTAATGAAGCAATTAATATTTTGTAGTCATTTTTGGGCCACCGTGCCATCCCAGGCTGAGATAGCTAGTCGATTTGACAGTTGAGGCTCGACTGAGATATTTTGTTGCAATTACTATTAAATTCTCCCCTCTCCATATAAATAGTGGGAAGAAACACTCACAAAGGTTCAGAATCCTAAAGAAAGAACTACATGTTATTTTCAAGACTGTATGAATTTAATGACTTTATGATATGCGTCTTTCAAAATATTAAGGAAATGGTGGTGATTCCTCCTTCGAGTACTACAATATGTTTCCCCCTTGTTTAAATTCCATTATGTTCATGTTTCCTCTCTGATTTCATGTAGTTGTAGCTACTATAAATGTTTCATACATTCTTACATATTCATTTGTATTGACTTGTTAATGCATATTCCTGTATGGATCTTTGACATTAGATCTTTAAAATTACGCTCCTTGAAACATCGCACCCAATCCTCTTTCATCCATTATGTCTACCTATAACTTAGATAAGTGTAGAATTCTTGATGCTTCAAGCTGTCTATGATGAGTTATTCTATCTCCTTATCTTTTCTCATTGCTCTGCCAAAGCTTATTAAACTGCAGTTCCTTGAATTACTTGGCCTCCACTAGTTTATACATATATTTCTATGAGTTGTATATGTGAAGAAGTACCAGAAATACATGGCTTATGCCTTTATATGAGTGAACCAACCCATGTTTTTTAATATATATATATATATATATATATATATATATATATATATATATATATATATATATATATATATATATATATATATATATATATATATATATATATATATATAGAGAGAGAGAGAGAGAGAGAGAGAGAGAGAGAGAGAGAGAGAGAATTATGTACAAAAATATATGTGATGTCTCCAGCTTCCTGAGAATCATTTGATATAAACAAAATATAGATGTTCCAGGCACTGGTCTTGTAGGAAATCTGAGGTTGTCTCTAGAAGCGACAACAGTAGGTATGTGGACCATTTTTTATTGTGGTCATTCAACAAATTCCCTTGTGTTTGTATAAAATGAAGAGGTCGGTGATCAATGTGGATGATCATCTCCTTCCCCATAATGTAATTTTTCCACTATTGGAAATTATGCATTATGGAATACATCTCTTTATCATAGGTGGGGTATTTCTGAATTGTATCAGAGAGTGTCTCACTATGATAAGCTATCATATGCCCTTGAGCTGGTCAAGAAGGTCATCAATCCATGGGATTGGATACCTGTTATTGGTAGTGATTTTATTCACTGCTCAATAATCAGTGCACAATCTTCAGGTCCCATCCTTCTTTTGTATGATTAAAATTTGGCTCCCACAAGGTGATGAAATTGGTTGGATGTGCCTTTTTTGTAACAACTCTTGGATTTTCCACTTGATTTCTTTGTTTTCCAGAAGAGATAGACAGTATATTGGCCCAATGGGTAGAGTTTCTCCAGTGGTCAAATCAATCGAATGCTTGACCTAATAGTGCAAAAGTACCCCTATGGGTGAGGAGAAGATGTCCTTGTATTCTCATTAGAGAAATTTTGAGGCATAAAATGGGCCTCCTAAGGAATATTATAAAATAATGGTGGAAATAATAACATAAGATTAGATTACGTCATCAAATTTTAGAGGGAAAAAAGGTTTAACTCGTATTTTCAACTTATCTCCCTACGATTTTACCCAAATTTCGAGCAGTAGCAATAATTTGATGCAAAATTTAATTCCTCAGCCAAGGAGTACCCATGTTGCATACTTTTGATGGACCTTTCTACATGAAAAAACGTGATTGGGATCACGGTTTTCATGTATTTCTCATTTTTCATGTAGCAGGGTCCACTGAGAGTATGAAACATGGGTACTCCTTGGATTACAAATTAAATTATGCATCCAATGAGTGATCCCACTTAAAATTTGAGTAAAACTAGAGGGAGATAAGTTGAAAATATGACTTGAAAAAGTATTTTTTTATTTTTTTTATCTTTTTACTCCAAAAATGGTGAATCACCCCCCATGGTTGACATCATCATCTTAAATCATATTGGTTGTTATAAAGTTGATTTAGGTTATACATTTTTGTTTTGAGATCCATTTTAGACCTCAAAATGTCTCTAATGTCCATGACCTTATAGACTTGCTTTTGCTTCATGGACGAACCCTTCCCAAGGGCCATGGATGTGGCCATGATCTTCCCCTTACTTTGAGAGAAAATCATAAAGAAAATAAATTTCTTGGTCTCGGAGATGATCTTACTGCATTTCTTAGTAGAGATCAAAGAAATGGTTATAGGTGGGGCTATCTATGGTATTCTGTATATATTACTACCTAGATTAATAATAAAAGTGTGAGGCTTGGACTCAGACACAACATGATACTTCCACAAATATGGTGGCCTAACAATACATCACAAAATTCAAGAGGAGAAACATCACACAGCACCTCCTCAGTGAAGGGATTGATGTTGTATGGCAGGCAACACTGCTAGCTAATGCGATGATCTTGCCCTTGGTGGAGCCATCTGATGGTGTATGGTTGTGGGTGTGGTGTTGTTGATAGGCCCAACTACTTCATGACCTCAACTAATATAAGGTTCTTTTGACTTCCATTGTCAACAATGACCTGCAGGAGTGAACCCTTCACCCACATCTATGAGTGTAAGGAACGCTCAGCCTCCTCTGAATCTTCGGGATCAATATTCTTGACCTTGGTGGTGGCAATAGTGGCACTAGGTTCTGCATCAATAATCTTCTTCCCTTTGTAATTCCCCTTGTTGGTTTCTGGCTCAAAATCAAAACATGCATCTGACTCTAAAGTTTTTAGCTAGGCCACTAGTGGCTACTTAGCGTGACACTCATTTGTGTTGTGAGTGGGGCTCTTACGGAACTCACGCCACTTTCCAATTCCCTTCTTCACCTTCGTGGTGTTATTCTTTGCATGTGGCTTCAATGGGTTTCCCTGGGTCGCTCCACCTTGGCTTTATCCTTTGTTCTATAGTTTGGAGATGTCTTTTCCCTACTTTGAATTCATAAATCCAAAGTCCTACTTATTTTCTTTAAACTTATTCTCAATCCTCACAGCATATCGATACGTTGTGAAAAAGGGGGAGATGTCCAGGAACTCCATTTCTTCTGGGATGTATCTATGCAGACAACCACAATACTTGAGTATTATATGCCACTCATAATCCTGTTGAAAAATGCAACAAGAACTTCTCAATTTGATTATTCCTTGATTAAATTGAGAAAATTCAAAGTTCCACATCAACAGGAAACTTGGATGATGTTAACTTGTGTGACATGGCTTGTGTCACCCAGTCTACTTAGTAAATTTGAGTTGGAGGACTTAGAGTTCATTTCATTATGTGTGATTGCTAATTTGTAGCAATTAAGGTTAATTATCTAAGGTTGTTTTCAGTTAAAATAGTTCCAACTGTTGGAGGAACTAGTGGAGGGTCAAGTTAAGCAGTGGGACTTCAGTAAAAATTAGTGATCATCTAGTTAACTTATCAATCATCCGAAGATAGCTAGTGCATGCAAATAATTCAAGTTACCCAGTTGAGGTGGATATTCCAAGGCAGTGTAACATCAGTTGTAGACTAGTCTTAAGTGTACAGGTGTTGCATGCAGTCAGATGATCAACCTAAATGAATTGTGCAATTCAATTGATGGAATTTCCTAAATAATAGGGGTTAATTACTCAAGGAATAATGCAAGGAAATTGGAGCTCAAGCCGAGGAAAAATTTGACTAAGTTTAGGTCAGAGGCCTTCAGTGAGAAAAGAGATAGGTTGTGCACTTTCAGGGTGAGCTCAGTTGAGTAAAGCAATTGTATTAAATCTCTATCTCATTTGATTAATGTAAGAGACATTGGGTTTTTTTTCATATTTCTTTCCCCATATAAAAATACTTGTTTCATTTGTTCTATTTCTTGTTGCATGTATGATATTTTTGTTCTAAATTGGAAAATAATGTCCACAGAGTAGTAGTGTAGATATGTGTCTTATGATTTAGATTAAAACTTCATGAGTAGTTGAAAATATACAACCTAATTTCTACATGGTATCAAAGTTGGATTCACATTAGAGCAGGAAATTCTAAGTTGTATCTCAGAGGTTTGAATTTGAAGATCAGTGTAGCAATATTTGTTCAGAGATGACAAGATGGTATTCAATGGTCTAAGGCTATAGTATGCCTTGGAAGGCACCTCTAATTTTGTTGCATGGAAGGATCACATGGAGGAAGTATTGGATGACAATGGATTTCTAGAATACATCAAGACATATGTTGCAAAACCTCAAGCATTTGATCCCCAGAAACTTGCTCAATGGAAGAAAGATGTAGCAAAAGTGAGGATAATCATTTTGGAGGGAGTACAGGATCATATTATCTCAAATATCCATAGAAATTAAAATTTGTTTGCAATGTGGGAAGCAATGACAGAATTGTTTGAGAATAGTAGTGACCACAGGAAGTTGGGGCTCAAGGATAAACTTTTAAGAATCAAGTTGCAGAATAATGACACAATTTCGTAGTATTTGAGCAAGTTTACATAGTGTTATGATGAACTTGGCGAGGTTAGTGTTAATGTACCTAAAGAAGAATTGGTAACCTTAACTCTTCTAGGCATTCCCAAGAGTTGGAATAGCTATCAAGATTCAGTGAATGGGAGGGAGAAACTACTGAGTTTGGAGCGCTTATGGTCTAAATTGTACAGGAGGAAATAAGGTGGAATACCAAAGATGGGACTTCATCGAAGGGCGAGGATGAAGAGTAATTTGTATTGGATAGAAAGGAAAAGAAGGGAAAAGGGAAGAAATCCCAATCCAAACTAGAATTCAATCAAGGGGGAAAGAAGAAATATTTGTCAAAAATTAAATGCTTCCATTGTCATGAATTCAAGCACTATGCCATGAAGTGTCCACACAAGAAGGCAAGCAAGAAAACCTTAGGAGGAGTAGTAGGTGAAGCTTTTGCTTCATAGTTCAAGCTTGACTTTTCCCTCATTACATGCATGTCCAGTATAGTGATGGGGAGTGTTTGGTTCTTGGACTCAGGTGCCTCATTCCATATGACGGGGAATAGATATTTTTTCAATGATCTGGAAGAAAAATATATTCATATGCACATCGGGATGGGGGATTATGGAAGATATAGTATGACTAGCATTGGTATAGTCACCTTTCAAAGGGAGTCAAGCTCCCCCCTCAGGCTCAAGGAAGTCATGTTCATTCTGGGCCTAAAGAAAAATCTTGTCTCTATTGCAGTTTTGGAAGACCATGGTTATGAATTGATCCTCAACAAAGAAAAGGCATTCCTGAGACACATAACCACGGGACAAGTGAAGTATATTAGTGTTTGTGTGAAGAACCTATGCAAGTTAGATGTGGAGGATTGTGCTACATTGAACACAAAGGTGAAGAAGGTGTAGAGCCACGATGTCGGTGAACTTTGGCATAGAAGACTTGGCCATTTTCATAATGGCACTTTGAATATCATGCAATAGATAACCACAGGCCTCCCCAAAGGAGAATTTGAGTAGTAGGATGTATGCAAAAGATGTACTTTGGGGAAGTACACAAAATCCAAATTCCATGATTAGGACAATAAAGCACATGTAGTCCTGGAAAGGATCCACTCTGATGTTTCTAGACCTTTCTCGAAAACCTCCACTACCAGGCACAAATATTTTGTCATTTTTATTGATGACTTCTCACTGAAGTGATAGATCTTCTTCCTGCGGAAGAAGGATGAGACATTCTCCAAGTTTGTAGAATTCAAAGCACTGGTTGAGAAAGAAACAGGAAAGAAGGTGAAGGATCTCAAGAGAAATAATGGAGGTGAGTACCTGTCGAATGAATTTAATAAATTATTTTCAAAAGAAGGCATTCCAAAAGAGTTGATAGCACCCCACAACCCACGGAAGAATGGGGTGGATGAGAGAAAGAATCATATCATTGTGGTAGCAACGAGGGTGATGTTGAATGATCAAGACCTACCTCTACATTTTTGGGCCGAGACATGCAACATAATAGTCTATTTACAGAATCAGAGTCCTCATTGGATTTTGGGCATGATTACACCAAAGGAGGCCTTCTCAGGGAGAAAGTTAGATGTGTCGCACTTCAGGATTTTTGATCCTTTGTTTACTTCCATGTCTCCAAAGAATCAAGGAAGAAGCTAGAGACGACAAAAAAATTGGGGGTATTTGTGGGTTGGACATAAACTCCCAACAACTGTTGTGTATACTTTCCATGCCTCAGAATGACATTTATGTGAAGGGATGCAAAATTTGGTGAAGATAAAGCAATGTGATTCTCTCTTGAGAGGGAACTTCAGATCCCACTAGAAGAGGAGCTTTTAGATCGAAAGGAGGAACCTCAAGAAATTGTGGAGTAGCCACAAGTTGAGGAGCATAGAGTGGAGACAACCACCCAAGAAGAACCATCCAGATAAGTCAAGAAAAGGATCAGGGAAGTTGAGAGACTTGTGCAGGATGCGAGGGAGAATGTGGGTGTGTTAGGCCCCTATAATGTTAGTGATTCCCCCATTACTATTATCATTTTATCCCTTATTGTTATTATTGTTACCCTATTGTCCCCATATTTTTATTAGTATGCCCCATAGAAACCCACTATTGTTATTTTTGTGCCCTTATGTTATTACTGTTATGTCGGCTTGATTATATTGTGACCCCTTAGGCTCCTATATATAGAAGTGAGGTTTAGTCATTTGAATCATCCAAGAATTGTTCATTTGTGTAATGTAAAGGAGGTTTCCCCCTCGAGGAGGCCGAATTCTAAGGTGTTGATCTATCCTTTTCTATCTTTTTGTGAGCTAGTTTCCTAACATTTGGTATCAGACCTTTGGATTCTAGGGTTTCGCTACTCCAAACAGGTCATTGTAGAATTTTCACTATAACCTTTTTTCAGCAACGTTTCAAAAGCTACAAAAAAAACTCATTTGAGCCAAAGTCATTCTGAACTTTGGGTCTAAATTTCCGAGTTTGTGTCACTATATTTGCAGAGATATGATCTGAGGAATTTAGGGTTCTTGTAGACTCCCGAATTACATTCCAAACAGGTGACCTAGGGAAAATAGTCATAACTTTTTTTTTTAGCATCAGAGTTTGTAAGAAGTTTCAGAAAGAGGATGGCCTATAGTTTTCTGTGTAGAAGTTTCAGGTACTAAGGTTGAAATAGTGAGACATGGCACGTCTTACAAGTTCGCTCTAATGTACTAGTCGAGCTCTTACAAAGTGAAAAAAAGGTGTGTAATTTTTTTAAAATTTTGCATAAGATTGGTTTGAAAAATTAGTTTGAAAGAATTCAAAGGGAATAGTGAAGAATTATTAGCATTAATTAATGCCCTGGAGAAATAAAATGGAAACACCTAGTAAGAAACCCGAAAGCTCTAGCATGACTCATGAAGAAGAGGAAGAAATGCAACATGATATATCAAAATTACAAGACCAAGTACAACAGATTTCACTCTCACTAAAGGTAAATGAAGCCAAGATGAATGGCGTTGATGCTAATATGAATAGCATGCAAGTTAAGATGGATGGCGTGGAAGCTAAGATGGATGGAGTGGAAGCTAAGATGGATGGAATAGACGCTAAGATGAATGGCATGGATGATAAGATGGAAGAATTGAAGATAAACTTGAACATGTTGCTACAAGAAATGGTCACTAATGGTGAAAGGGTAGTAAAGGAAACTCATGATGAGAACAAAAGAAATGTTAATCATGATTTCATAGACTATAATGTTGGATTGAAGACCCACCATGTTCCAAAAATCGATATGAGGAAGTTTGATGGCAAGGATCCTGGAACATGGATACTACAGATGGAGCAATTTTTCGATCTCCATAATGTGCAAAACACACAAAAGGTATGTATTGCAACTTTATATTTGGAACCAAATCAGTTTGTATGGTATCGATGGCTTTGCTCTCGTAAACAAATTGTCACTCGGGAAATTTTTATGGAAGAAATGATAGCACATTATGAGGATACAAAAATCAACACCTTTTTTTAGCCAATTGATAAATCTCAAACAAAAGGGTTCAATGATGGAGCACATTGAGGACTTTAAAAAATTGAACATAAGGGTAAAAGATATTCCAAAGGAGCATAGGATTGATGTGTTCATAGGGACTTGAAAGGATAATATCCAACATGAGGTTCGTCTTTGGGAACCTGATTCATTGGAGAAGGCATTCAGGTTAGCAAGAAAAATGGAAAGCAAAATTATGGCAACCAGGAAGCCTACCACTCACAACTATAAAGATGGAAGTGTTATTGTCCCTAGCCTTCCACAACCTACAAGGTTGACACCACAACAATTGGAAGAAAAAAGAGAAAAAGGGCTTTGTTACAGTTGTGATAGCAAATACACTAAAGGTCATAAGTGTGCTGAGAAGAAATTATTCTACATAGATTTTGAAGAGGAGGAAGAAAAGGAACAAGAAATGTCAAAATAAGAGGATATACTCCAGGAACAAACCCTAGATAAAGAAGAAATGAATCCGACCATATCTTGTAATGCATTGACTAGAATTACCACTCATCCAACTATCAAGATAGAAGGACATATGAAGAAGAAAAATGTAATAGTGTTGATTGATTCGTGAAGTACCCATAATTTTATTCATTATAAGATAGCAAAGGAATTGAATTGCTTTCTATATCCAACACTAGAGTGTCAAGTGATTGTTGCAAGTCGAGGAACCATAAGTTGCTCTGGAAAGTGACATAATATCAAGCTATCCATGGGAGAATATGTATTGAATAGCCCAATGCTTTCCATTCCAATGGGTGATGCTGATGTTGTATTAGGAGTCCAATGGATACAATCCTTGGGTACAATAGCTTTTAATTTTCAAGAACATTTCATGAAATTTTGTGAAAAAGGAAAGGAAGTTGAATTAAGGGGTATTGCAGGGAAAACGGGAAAGATAAACAACTCTAATGGTATGAAAAAGCTTCTAAAGAAGGAACAACAAGGTGTAATTTCACAATTATATTTGCTATAGGTTCCCACATCAAAATCATCTATTTCTCTAGATCTGCAAAAAAAATTGGACAATCATTTCAAGGTATTTGAGACTTCGAAAGGTCTCCCACCTATTCGTGATCATGATCATGCTATTCATTTGATTCCAGGAAGTGTTCCACCAAACATCAGGCCATACTGATATCCCTATTACCAAAAGAGTGAAATTGAGCGTATGATTATAGAAATGCTAGAGGCTGGTATAATTCAACCTAGTCAAAGTTCTTTTTTTGTTCTAGTAGTATTGGTGCACAAGAAGGATGGATCATGGCACATGTGTCCAGATTATAGGGAGATCAACAAGCTCACTATTAAAGATAAATTTCCCATTCCTATCATTGATGAATTATTTGATGAATTGCATGGATCAATTTACTTCACCAAGTTGGATCTTCATTCAGGATATCATCAAATCAGAATGAAGATTGAAGACATTCTGAAAACATCATTTAGAACTCATGAGGGTCACTATGAATTTTTGGTCATGCCTTTTGGCCTCACCAATGCAATTTCTACATTTCAAGGTTTGATGAATTCCATTTTCAAACCCTTCCTTAGAAAATTTGTGTCAGTATGTTTTGATGATATACTAATCTACAACAAGTCTTGGAAGGATCATGTTGAACATGTTGACAGGGTGCTCAAACTATTGGAGGAGAAACAATTATATGCAAAAAGCTCCAAATGTTTCTTTGGAGTACAAGAGGTGGAATATCTGGGTCATATTGTATCTCATGAAAGTGTTAAGGTAGACCCTAGAAAAATTAAAGCCATTAAGGAATGGAAAATTCCCACATCCATAAAGCATCTACAAGGATTTCTCGATTTGACAGGGTATTATCGCAAGTTTGTTAATAATTATGGGAGAATAGCAGCACCTCTAACAACATTATTGAAGAAAGATGCATTTTCATGGACTCTAGAAGCAACAAAGGCCTTCAAACATATTAAAGAGGCAATGTGCCAAGCACCGGTCTTAGCTATGCCGGACTTCACAAAAACCTTTATTATGGAATGTGATACTTGAGGAAATGGAATTGGTGTTGTTTTAATGCAAGATGAAAGACCCATTGCTTTCGAAAGTCATCCAATCAAGGGAAGGTATTTACACAAAGCTATTTATGAGAAGGAAATGTTGGAAATACTACATGCACTTAAGAAATGGAGACCCTACCTAATGGGAAGACACTTCAAGGTAAAAATGGATCATGATAGTCTTAAATATGTTTTAGAACAAATATTGTTCTCTGAAGAGAAACAAAAATGGGTCACAAAGATGTTGGGTTATGACTTTGAAATAATCTACAAAAAAGCGAAGCAAAATGTTGTGGAAAATGCACTCTCAAGAAAGGATGAGGATGTGGAAGCATTGTTTTGTGCCATTTCTATTATCCAACCAGATTGGATAAATGAAGCAAGGGAGGAATGGAAGAATGACGAAGACGTGTGGGCACTCATTCAAAATATACAACAAGATCACAGTGCATTTGATACATTTAGCTGGAAAAATGATTCATTATGGTACAAAGATTGTTTATACCTATGTAATAATTCCCAACTCAGAAAAAATATTCTTATGGAATTGCACACTTCTCCTTTAGGAGGGCACTCAGGATTTTTAAAAACTTACCCCAGGGTTAAGAAGGAATTTTTTTGGGATGGCCTTAAATCGAATATTCAAAAGTTTGTGGCCGAATGTTTGGTTTGCCAACAAAATAAAGTTGAAACGATTAAGACCCCAGGTCTATTACAACCTTTATCCATTCCAAGCCAATGTTGGGAGGAGGTTTTAATGAATTTTATCATAGGTTTACCCAATTTCAAAGGAAGGAGTGTCATCATGGTGGTAGTTGATAGACTTACCAAGTATGCACACTTTTGTGCATTATCACGTCCATTTAAAGCCAGTACAGATTCTATTGCATTTATGGAAACAATTCAAAAGCTACATGGAAACCCAAAGATTATTGTAAGCAACAGAGATCCCATTTTCACTGGAAATTTTTGCATAGAATTATTTCCTTGTTTCGGTACTCAGTTAGCTCATAGCTCATATTATCATCCTCGATCTAATGGGCAAAATGAGATAGTAAACAAATGTTTGGAAGGATATCTTCATTGCTTTGTATCTGATAAACAGACACAATGGGTCAAATGGTTGCCTCTGGCTAAATGGAAGTATAACACTTCCTTCCATACTATAATAAAAATGACCCCATTTATGGCACTTTATGGATATCATCCACTATACATCACATCATATTTAAGAGAAAATTATAAGATTCAAGTAGTGGAACATCACATCGAGCATCAACAACAAGTTCTCAAACTCTTAAAGGATAACCTCACATTGGTGTAGAATAGTATGAAACAATAGGCAGATCAACATCGCACTGAAAGAAGTTTTGATGTAGGTGACTGGGTATTCCTACAGCTACAACCATATGAACAAATGTCCCTCAAGCAAGCTAAGAAGGATAATAAATTATCACCAAAGTATTATTGTCCGTACAAGGCGTTGCAAAAGATTGGTACTATGGCATACAAATTGGAGCTTCTTGTAGCTTCTCGAGTGCACCCAGTTTTCCATGTTTTATGTTTAAAGAAGGTTATAGGTGACAAGCTCCCAGTTCAAACAATATTTCCAGAACTTGATGAGCAAGGAAAAATCATATTGGAATCGGAAGTAGTCACAGAAACAAGAAATCGACAGCTACGAAATCGATCAATTTCAGAGTATCTCATCAAGTGGAAGAACTTATCTGTTGAATATTCCACTAGGGAGGAGGATAATTTTATACAAAAGCATCCAGAACTACTCAAGCGTTGAGGACAACACTTTTCGAAAGGAGAGGGGCAAGTTAGGCCCCTATAATACTAGTGATTCCCCCATTACTATTGTCATTGTATCCCTTATTGTTATTATTATGCCCCTATTGTCCCCATATTATTATTAGTATGCCCCATAGAAACCCACTATTTTTATTTTTGTGCCCTTATGTTATTATTGTTATGTCATCTTGATTATATTGTGACCCCTTTGACTCCTGTATATAGAAGGGAGGTTTAGTCATTTGAATCATCCAATAATTGTTCATTTCTGTAATGTAAAGGTGGTTTCCCCCTTGAAGAGGCTGAATTATAAGGCGTTGATCTATCTTTTCTATCTTTTTGTGAGCCGGTTTCCTAACAGGATGCTCCTTCAAATCAGTGCAAGCAAATAAGGTCACCAAATCGGTACACTAGCTAAATGGATCTAATGACTGAGCTTGTATAGATTGAGCCATCCTCTTTCAAGGAAGCAGTAGAGAAACCTATATAGGTTGATGGAAGGGTGGAGGAATACAGATCCATTGTAAAGAACAGTGTTTGGGAATTGGTCCCAAGACCAGCAAACAAATCCGTTGTGGGTGCGAGATGGATCTTAAAGGTAAATAATGTGACAGATGGAAGCATAGAGAAGTATAAGGTCGAATCTGTGGTAAAGGGGTACTCTCAAGTTGATGGGATTGACTATGAGGATACCTTTGATCTTGTAGCAAGGTACTCATCGATTAGATCAATTCTTTCTTTGGCTACACAAATGGGGTGGAAGATCCACTAGATGGATGTGAAAAAAGCATTCCTCCATGGAGTTATTAAGGAGGAGGTGTATATCAAGCAACCAAAAGGCTTAGTTACTTTTGATCAGGAGTCTCATGTGTGCAAACTCAAGCAAGCACCCCATGCATGGTTCACTAGGATCGATAGTTATCTCATAGGTTTGGGCTTCACCAAAAGTGAAGCGGATGAAAAACTCTATCATATCTTGGTAGAAAGTAAATTGTTGATTATTGTCTTATGTTGATGATTTTATTTTAATTGGTGATGAGCAGTCGATCAAATCTGGAAAGGAGGACCTTGCAAGATAGTCTGAAATGAAGGACATGGATCTCATGCACTACTTTCTCAAATTGGAAGTATGGAAAGGTGATAGGGAATTGTTTGTCTCTTAGGGAAAGTATGCCATCTATATACTTCAAAGGTTCTGCATGGACAGTTGCAAACCCATGGAGACACATCTAGCGATGAACTGGAGAAAAGAGGATGCCACTTCAGGTGAGGAAGTGGATGCTACTATTTAAAGGTGGTAGGTGGGTTCACTAATGTATCTTGTGAAAACACGACCAGATATGTGCTATCCCGTCAACGAGCTAAGCCAATTTATGGTTAAGCCAACCAAATTATTTTGTAGGGAAGTTAAGCATGTTCTACGGTACCTCAAAGACACTCCCTAGTTTAGACTATGGTACAAAAACACAGAAGGAGTGAAGTTATGTGGCTTCACAGATGCAGATTGGGTGAGGAGTCCATCATACCAAAAGAGTACATCAGGTGGAACTTTTAGTGTTGGGTTCGCAACAGTTTCCTGGTACAGCAGGATGCAAAGATTTGTGGAATTCTTCTCAGCATAAGCATAATAAATTGCTACCATTCAAGCAACATGTGAGGAAATCTAGATGGGAAAGATGCTTGTTGGATTGTTTGGTCAGGTAATGGATCCAAATGTAATCTACTGTGATAATCAAAGTTTGATCAAGCTCTCTGAAAATCATGTTTTTCACGATCGATCCAAGCATTTAGATATTTGGTATCACCATTTACGTGATTATGTGCAGAGGAGGATAATGTTGTTTCAATACATTCCGACAAAGCAACAAGATGATAATATTTTGAAAAAGGCCTTATCAAGAGGGAAGTTTGATTTCCACAGGTGCAGGATAGGGGTGTTTGATAATCCCTTTCTTGCTGAGAGGTAGAGTTGAAAAATGCAGCAAGAAAATTTCAATTTTATTTTGCCTTGATTAAATTGATAAAACTTTAATTTCCACATCAACAGACAACTTGGATGATGTTAAATTGTGTGACATGGCTTGTGTCACCCATTTTAATCAGTAAATTTGAGTTGTAGGAGTCAGATTTCATTTCAACAAGTGTGTTTCCTCATTTGTAGAAATCAATGCTAGTTATCTAAGGTTGGTTTCAGTTAAACTAGTTCCAACTGTTGGAGGAACTACTGGAGGGTCAATTTAAGTAGTGGGACAGCAGTAAAACTCAGTGATCATCCAATTAACTAATCAATCAACCCAAAATAGCTAGTGCATGAAGAGAATTCGAGTTACCCAATTGAGTTGGAGATTCCAAGGCAGTGTAACATCAATTGTAGACTAGTCTTGAGTGTATAACTGTTGCATGCAGTCATATGATTAGGCTAAAGGAATTGCACAATTCAATCTAGGGAATTTCCTAAATAATAGGTGTTAATTCCTCAAGGAATGATGCAAGGAAATAGGATCTGAAGACAAGGAAAAATTTGCCTAATTCTAGGTTAGAGGCCTTCAGTGAGAAGAGAGATAGGTTGTGCACTTTCAGGGTGAGCTCAGTTGGGCAAAGCAATTTGAACACATATCTATTTCATTTGATTATTGAAAAAGGCATTGGGTTTTTTAGCAGATTGATTTCCCAAGATAAAAATACTTGTTACATGTGTTTTATTTCTTCTTGCATGTCTGATATTTTTGTTCTAAATTTTGAAATAATATCCACATAGCAGTAGTGTAGATCTGTGTCTTGTGATTTGGATTAAAACTTCATGAGCAGTTGCAAATCTACGGACTAATTTCTACAAATCCTTGATACTCCACTTTCTGCATAGGGTATAGAAAATGTTTGTGAACTCAGGCACATCTTGGTACCTTCCTTGCTATAGTGAGGTTAGTATTGCAAGAGTTCAACTAGTTCAAGTCCCAATTCCTTATACCCCGGCCTCATTGGGGACATGCACAAAAAAATAGAGAAAGAGCATACCACTCTAATACCATTGATGCATATTTATGAAGGAATGAAATGAAATACAGATTCAAGACCAAACACAAATATATAGTGAAATGGAACTTCAATTAATAAATAGCAACTGCTGAAAATTGTTTACATACATAAGAGAAACAAACTAGCTTGGGCAATGGTAACTTATCTCTGAGAAGAGATGTGATGGAAGCATGCCTTCTTAATTCTATTACAATGATGCTTGGAGACCTTTTTATTATTAAGAAATAATGGAAAACACTAAAAATCCAAAAACCTAACCCTAGGAGATGAAGCGTCAAAAGTTTGTGGGCCTCATTGGGATTAGTTGGAACGCAAACTTCTTGGGGTCGCAATTTGGGCATGTGATCTTTGTTTGGCATGCACTATACCTCATTAGAAATATCTATCCAAGGAAACCAAATTTTCCCAACAATCTCAGGCCATATTTTCTACAGGCTTCGCACGTTTCCAAAAAAACGTCATTTACGGCCTCAAAATGACTTCATAAGTTTAGGACCAAAAAACTACAAAAAATAGAATGTTGTGCTAGAATTAAGGAAACAATTGTTGGTTTTTTGGGGCCTAACCCAAGTTTGAAGTTAATTAGCCAAAAAAATCCCTATACTACTGGCCCTTTCGGCAACAGTCTATGAAGCGCAGACTGAGGTCTCACCCGAAGTAGTATGGGGGGGTGCTAGAACCAGGTTTCGGCACCCTTGAGATGTCTAAGGGATTGATTTGGTCCAACTGTGAATCCCTTCATGTAGGTTACTTAATGCACTTCCTTGACCTACGAGGCCTTCGCACCATGATATATCCGCCTTCGCGCAACCCTAACCAGTGGTTGTGGGCTTTCGCACTACTGGAGCAGCAATCTGCACTATTTCCCTAAGTCGCACCCGAGATCTTACTTATCTTCTTATAACAGTTAGTTATCTTCGCATAAAAAAGTGCCTTATATTATATTATTCATTCAGCACATTCATATTGGTTCGCGCAGAAAATAAACAGTAAACTTGTAATTCGTACCCAATATACTTCAATGCATAAAACAAGAAAAGGTACACAAAAATATGGTAAAACTTCTCTTTTATTAATTCTTCCAACGGTTACAGACTTGACCTACCCTGCACACTCAGCTGCAGGGGTCCGTGCACTCAGATGCGGACTACTAGGCCTATGCACACTCAGCTGCAGAGCCTTCTCCTACTCTACAACCCAAAGACACAACTCTACACTTCGACTCACTACTTCATCAATTCTTAGATAGATCGATACTTATTTTACACTTAGAGCCTCACTCTATTTATACAATCCCATGGTCTATGGACCATGGGTAGATCTCTGAAACCAACACTACATTTACAAAAGTAACGGCAGACAACCCTATGACTATATTATAGCTTCGTGCTCCACACCCACAAATCGTGGAGTCTTTACAATAGACTTAGTCAAAACTTGGGATTGGGGGGATCCCACACCCAACAGGCCCCCAACACAAACATCATGACTCGCGCTCGAGTCACTCTGTCGGTGTGGAGATCTTCACATGGAGACCCTCCAACTCTGCTCAAATGGCTGTAAGGTCAGCAGTGCACTGAATAGCTTCCTGCTGAATCTCCTGTACTCATTGTTCCGAGACCAAAGTGTCAGAACTGCTTCCTTGCATCTGTTTATAGTCCCTCACATTATTTCAACCATCTGGAGTACGAAGACTGTGCTTCTATCAGATAGTCAAATAGCCGGGCCACACATGTATGGATTCAATCAACTGCCATTCACTTTGCCTGGGAAAGGTTCTCCATTTAGTTTTACCAACTGTACTATGCCTCCATCGGTGACCTCCTTAACAACATACGGTCCCAGCCAATGCATTCTGAATTTTCTTAAGAATTTATCAAACTTGCTATCATATAGTAACACCAGATCATTTACCTTGAAGGTGTGCAACTTAATATGTCGATCATGCCAGGCCTTTTCACGTTGCTTTTGTACTTGTTGATGGAATCCAGCCAAAAACCATTCCACTTCAAGTTCCTCCAACTACACGAGCCTCTCTTCTAGGGCTTCGCGATCTGTCATACCTGTGAGCACTGCTATGTGCAGACTAGACACAATATACTCCATTGGCATTATGGGTTCCACTCCATAGACCAACCGGAAAGGTGTCTGTCTCATCAATTTCTTGCAGTTTGTCCTATAAGCCCATAATACTACAGGTACATGCAGGTCCCAATCATTTCATTGTGCATTTCATACTTTATTCAACACAGTCTCCAATATTTTGTTGAATGCTTCTACTGTCCCATTGGCTTGTGGGTGATACGGTGTGCTTTTCTGATGATACCCCTGAAACTTGTAAGGCCCTATCCTAGGGTCTTCTAACATATCTATTTCTATGGAATTTAAATGCAATAAGAGGCACTGATTTACTTTCTTACAAACAATGAAAATTTTACCATTTACATTCTAATCCCTATAACTTATAGTGAACATTTCATTTCAATAAACTTACATGAGTAATCTATAGAGAAATACCTATACCAGTGGCTGGTGGAGATGCCTTTCAGCTATTGCTCCTGCTGAATGCTCCTCTTGACTACCGACTGGATTTACCTCCCAACCAACTAGGAAATAATTCCTAGCCCAGGAAACCTCCACAGGTTCCCTAGCCCTCCGAGCCCAAGTCCAACCAGATGTAGTGTGTGTCCAAGATGAATAATCTAGACCAAGATAAACAATAATCCCTCCAAACTCCAAGCCCAAGAAACCTCCACAGGTTCCCTTAGCTCTCCCAAAATCACAGCCAACTCAAAATCAAAAGCAAGACTTAGCATCCCCCCTATGCCCTTTTCTCCCTTCCTCCTTCCCTTTTTATACCCTCCTTCTCTTCTCCACCTCAACCACCTCTCATTAATGTCATTAACTTCTCCTCCATCCTTACAATTGACTTCTCTTCTCCCAAGTAAATCTGGGAGTACATTTGGAAATGTGATATGAATATAAAATTGGGAAATTAATGGGAGAGGACCATGTCTTCTCCCAAGTAAATCTGAGAGTACATTTGGGAATGTGAGATGAATATATATATTGGTAATTAAATGGAGAGGACCATGTCTTCTCCCAAGTAAATGTGAGAGTACATTTGGGAATGTGAGATGTAATTAAATGGAGAGGACCATGTCTTCTCCCAAGTAAATGTGAGAGTACATTTGGGAATGTGAGATGTAATTAAATGGAGAGGACCATGTCTTCTCCTAAGTAAATGTGAGAGTACATTTGGGAATGTGAGATGAATATATATATATATATATATATATATATATATATATATATATAATTTGAAATAATGGAAGGAGACCATATCCTACCTAAGATTCAATTTGAGAAGGCAAGTTGGGAATTTGAATAAAATAGAAATAATGAATTTTATATTAGTGAATAAATTTATAGTTTCCAAAATGTATTCACCAATACTTCTCAATATTTTCAAGTAATGTAAACATTAATAAAATTTGCATGATAAGATTTAAGTGGGGCATTACATACACCCTCCTTTAGAAAATTTCATCTCGAAGTTAGAATGAAAAGATACAAGGAGTTCGAAAGCATAACAAACCAAAGAGTTATAGCAGTAAAATTTGATAAGTCAGACAATGACATTACTTCCCATCAAGAGTGTCCAACTGATCTATATCCTCCTATCCATCCTGACCTACTTATGTTCCCACCCTATCCATCCTCTACTGCTTTATCAGTGGCAATGGCCATACTAACCACTGGTAAAACCAACATGGTGGAAGCGTCGACTACATCAACCTAACTTTCCCAACAGGCAACTGGCAATCGTCATCACATGCCTAGGGGAGCGTGTCTGATGAGCCCTAGAAATGGGTAACTATATGGGCTCATTTTGCCTCTTAATTCGACTTAATCCACCATTATCATTAGTTTATTGCATGTTTTTTATTATATTTATGCTAATAAAGTGAATTGGGTTAGTCATTTTGCCATGTAGTCTAATGTGTGCTTTATGCAGATTTTTTGGTCAATTTTGGACAAAGTCAAAGGATTTATGAGCAAATGGCAGCAAATATTCGAGGAAAATAGGGAAGAGGATTTGTAGGGGGTTTCTCCTTCAATTATGACCCCTTTCCTCGAATCCTCCATCAGCAACTCGGAGCACAAGCAGCCACATTGATGCATCCAAGGGGCAACTGAGCAAGTAAAGAAGGATTGTTGTTTATCTCCAGTTCTGGGAAGCCGAGCTCCTTGATTTTAGGAAGGCTGTTGGGGGACTCCATTTTTATAAATAAGGGGGCTTAGAGCCTCAGTAGGTTAGCCAGTCATTAGTAGAATTTTCACCAATTTTTGGCGCAACACTTGTTCAGCTCATCTTTGAGCTTCCTTTTTTAGAACAGTTTATGTAATGTGACTTTTATTTTTGATAATGGAGATGAAACAGTTTTTGAGCCAGCACTGATCTCTTTTAGAGGGCTGAAGCTCTTGGGTTAGGGCCCAACCCAAGCTACCCAACACCTCTTGCTTTGTACTTATATGTTTTTTGCTTCAGTTCATGAGTTAATTTCTATTACATAGATTCATTCTACCTTGTTTAGAATAGGTTGCTTTTGATGGTTTGCATAGCTGTTTTTGTTTCAGTTGCTCAAGTATGTTAATGTAGTGACATACTAAGATTCAAAAAGGTCAACAGCAGGCCCTGATCTCCTTTTTCCCTTTCTGGGACTATGATTTGAGGTCAAGGCACTATTGTTGCCACCAAAAACACAATTTTGCTCTCCCAAGCAGTTTCTAGTTTTTCTCTCCCATGCCATTTCAGATTCAGTTGCCTAGATCATTTCCTATTATTTTACAATAGATCTCTCTACATTCTTTTCTGTTCAAAGGTTATTGTTCAACATTTTTTTTTGTAGGTCAGAAATTGGGTCAAGCTAGAGAAAGTTTTGTTTTCATGGTATAGTTAGTCCTTTCTTTGATCAGTTTTCATAAGTAGACGTGCAGATATCTTGCAGGGCACCTAAAATCACCATACATCCATAAAGCAGCTAGCATAAGCTCACTTCTCACATATTTCCTAAGTCATTCGCAACATTTCACCAATCTGCCCTAATTTCTGCATTTTTCTCCATAAGCTTCCCTCTTGCCATTTGAACAAATCCAACCATCATGTTCCCTCTTGATCTTCCTTGACAAGCTCTAGACACCTCAACACCTTCATCTAGCCTTCAGTTACCCTTTCCCATCATTTTTCTACCTTCAAAACCTCCAAAAATAGCCTTCAACCTACTCCTGTAGATCCTCCTATAGATCCCCTGCAACCTCCTGTAGAATTTCCTATGAGTGATTTTTCGAAGTCTGATTGCAAGGGAAGTCTTCAAAAGGGTACTAGGGGCTTCTTAGGACCTCTCCACACCTTCCTCCACCTCTGCAAAAACCAAATCCATCCTCCATCGCCACCAAACCTCTGCCACAATCACAATCCAATAAATTACAAGCATAATAATTTCACATAAAAACACTCAAAAAATACAAAAAGATGCTCTTTTCTCATTTTCTTTTAGAAGTAGTTTAAATAGATGTAATTCACCTTCCCAGTAGTCAATGGCATTCATCTCGTCAGTTTCTATCTCTTTTTCTGCAAAAGTAGGGTTAGTTGGATAAATTAGGGTTTGCTAGGGTTTGCGTTACATTTCAGTCTTCCTTCTCTTTCTGCAAATAGAATAGCCTCTATAGAGTTAGCTCTCTTTCATCATAGTCAAAAGCTTCTTCTAGAAACTCATAGAAGTTGGCTTGAGCTCCTAGTGATCTTGCGCCAGCTGACCAAGTGACAACCTGCAATAAGAGCTAGTACTTGTGCATACAACGCTGCCGCTTCCAAGTTTGTTACGAACTATCGGGTTGATAAAAGTAAAGTAGGAAGCCCCAGGAGTTGCAGCATTATTGCTGCAATACTGGTGCTCACCACTTTTTGGCACCGTTTCTGGGGAAGCGTCAGAGTATTTTGTGATTACTTCTTTTCTTCTATTTTCTACTGCAACATTCTGCTAAGTAGTTTATTTCAGCAAAAGTAGAGTAGTCGTTCTTTTGATTTCAGCATTTCTTTGCTTTCATTTCAATTCTACAATTTCCATTTTAGAAAAAGTAGATTAGTTCTTTCAATTCTGCAATTTCCATTTCAGCAAAAGTAGATTAGCCCTTTCAATTCTGCAATTTCCATTTCAACAAAAGTAGATTAGTCATTTCCTTGCTTTCATTTCCATTCTGCAAATTTTCATTTCAGCAAGTTCATTTCAGTAGTTGCAATTTGTTTGTTCAATCAATTTTAGTTTTGCAAGTACAAGCAGAAAAACAAAAAAATCACCCAAAAAAGAGATTTCTTTTCATGCCTCGTAGGAACAGAGATAATTCAGGGAAATTCCTACCCAACACCCCCACCACATCACAAAGCCACCCTTCTCTCTTCTTCAGTGGCAGTGATCCAGAAGAACCTATAGGTGAACAACCAGAGATATACGAAGATCCTATAGCAGAAGAAGAGGAGGAAACCATCCCTCTTGAGACCATGGCTGAAAATAGAAATGCAAGGGGAAATGGAGAGAGAGTAGAGGGTACCTTTCCCATCTGAGAAACCAATGGGGACACTAAAATGAAAAACATAAGCCCTTCAACCCTACCTCACTTCCATGGATTAACTACAGAAGATCTTGACACCTTCCTATTTGAGTTTGTTGTTATCTGTCGAACCTATGACTATGCAGAAGACGAGCAGAAGTTGAAACTGTTCCCTTCTACCCTCAAGGATGCAGCATTGCGCTGGTTCATGGGGTTACCTGGCAACAACATCACAACATGGTCTTAGATGCAGCAAGCCTTCAACAACAAATATCGGGACTATTGTAGGTCAAAAGATACAAAGGAAGAGATCTTCCGAATGACCATGGGAAGTGATGAATCCTTGGAGGATTATGAAGAGAGATTCCAGCTCAGTTATAAAAGGGCTAGGTGCACACTTGACCCCAAATCTCTGAAGTTGGTCCTACTTAGAGGAGTCCCAGAAGACCTTATAGACACCCTCCATTTACTGGCTGGGGGAGACATCTACCAGCTACCTTATGAAGACATCAAGACTATCTTTAGAAACCATTATAGGGCATCCAGGAAGAGAGGTATGGGGAGTCAACCCATAGCTAGTACCTCTGCATCTAGTTCGTCCCTCAAAGGTGAATTTGGAAACATGCTGAAAGATTTCAAAAGTGAGATGTTGCAAACTCTTTCCATGCAAATGGATACTTTGCATATCAAAAGGAAACAAGAGGAAGTAGAGAGGGCGTTGGCCATATTTTGTCCTAGGTGCACTAGAAGGCATCCTAGGAACGAATGTCCATTGAACTCTATAGAAGTGTGTTTAGTCTATGAAGAAGATCATTCTACGAATCAGTGCCCTTCCTTGCCTGGACTTAAAGCTGTATACCAAGGGGTCGAAGGAGCCACTGAACCACTCTATTTCATGAACCAAAGGAGGCCTCATGGGCCTAGACCTTATCAGCAGGGGATGCAAGGGACATCCCAGGCATACTACAACCCCAATCAAGCCACTTCCATGCCTTCTTGGGGTCCCCCTGCTCATCCTTCCTGGTCCACACCTCCGCAGTGGTCATATCCATCTCAATACCATGCTCAACCAGTTGCTCATTCATTTCACTCTTATGCTCAGCCACAGCCTCAGTGGAATGCACCTCATCAAGGGTGGAGGCCCCAGTACAACTCTCCTCCTACTCTTTTGCCTCCTACTCTACTAAGGCAACCCCAAATACCTGCTCAACCGAACCTGAACCCGAATAATAGATAGGCTCAACAAGTATATAGTGGGGAACCATCATGCCCGACCTATGCTGTGGAGATTTAGGAGATTAACCTTCGATCTGGGAAGGTTCTCCTAGATAACCAGCCTCCCCCTAAGGAGGATGAGGAAGAAAAAGAGGAAAGTGAACCAAAATCCATTCCACCCTTTCCTGAGAGATTATCCAGAACAACAAAGCCTACCCCAGAAGAAATTGAACTTTTGGGAGAATTGAAACAATTATGTGTAAAGATACCACTCCTCCAAGCCATAAGGATGTGCCTATATACAACAAGATGATCAAGGAGAAGTGCTTCACGCATCCAGGCAGGCGCAGGAAAGATGCCCCAATCAATGTCATAGGACAACTATTCGACCTGATGTTTGGGTAGGTAATCTGTCTGAAATATCTAGACCCTGGAAGCCCTGTAGTCGATGTCCACATCAATGGCACCATAAACCCCCATACCCTGATTGATCTAGGGGCTACCATTAATGTGATGACCAAGGACACTATGCTCAAGCTTAACCTTCAGGGCTTCCTGAGAAAGACCACAATAGTACTACAGTTAGCAGACCATTCCACCATGACTCCTGAAGGGATTGTGGAAGATGTAATGGTCTCCACCGATTCTTGGGAGTACTCTGTTGATTTCCTGGTTCTCCAGTCGAAGGCAAAGCTCACTGGGTATCCTCTCATCCAGGGAAGACCCTAGTTGTCTATTGCAGATGCCTACATCAGCTGTCGAGCTGGGAACATGAAAATCAAGAATGGGCATATGTCCAAGCAGCTAGTCCTATGTCCTCCTACCAAACCTTTGTTAGAACATGATTTACCTCTCTGGTTGGAGGAGGAAGATGAGGATGAAGTCCATTTCGTACCACTGTGTGCAGTAGAAGCTACCATGGGGGGGAACCACAAACTGAGGATGATCTTATTGAAAACTTGATTCAGAATCCACCCCCCAATATGTTGCCATTAGAAGAGCTAGTGAAAGAAACCCAAGCCAATCCTTTAGTTGATCTCTGTGTGGCTGACCTAACCTCTCTCCGAGTTAAGAATATGGAGTTCGGCCCAAAAAGAACCTTGAAAATCAACTCATCCCTATCCACCTCTCAGGAGAAGGAACTGTGTAGCTTATTGAGAAACCACTTGGATGCTTTTGCTTGGAGCTATAAGGAGATGAAGGGAGTGCACCCTTCAGTCTATACTCATCACATTTACATTAAGGAAGATTGGAAACCAGTCAGGTAGCCTCAAAGGGGGATGAATTCAGCCCTTAAGGACATTTTCAAAGAAGAACTGCAAAAGTTACTAGATGCAGGATTCATCTACCCCATCTCTGACAGTGAATGGGTCTCTCCTTTGGTGCTAGTGCCAAAGAAAAATGGGAAGTAGAGAATCTATGTCAATTATCGGGAACTAAATAAGGCCACCAAGAAGGACCATTTTCCTTTGCCTTTCATAGATCAAGTGTTAGATGGCTTGGCGGGGAAAAAGTTTTTCTCCTTCCTAGATGGGTTTAGCAGGTACAACCAAATCCAAATCAGCCCGAAAGACCAAGATAAGACCACTTTCACTTGTCCTTGGGGTACCTTTGCATATCGGGTCCTTCCTTTTGGATTGTGCAATGCTCCCACCACTTTCCAGAGAGTAGTATTGAGTATATTTTCTGAACTGGTTCATGATGTAGTAGAAATCTATATGGATGATTTTACCCCTTATGGTTCTAACTTCCAGGAAGCTTTGGCTAACCTGGGAAAAGTTTTGGACAAGTGTATTGAAATGAACCTGTCCCTCAGTCTTGAAAAGTGTGAATTCCTGATGACTGAAGGGATCGTGCTAGGTCATGCAATCTCTCAGCAAGGATTACAAGTGGACCCCAACAAAATTTCCATCATACAAAGGGTCCCACCTCCTCAAAAGGTAAGAGATGTCCGAAGTTTCCTAGGTTTAGCAAGGTATTATAGAAGATTCATTAAGGATTTTAGTAAGCTAGCCTCTCCATTGTTTGGTCTTTTGGGGAAAGATGTCGAGTTCATATGGACTGACAACTATCAAGAAGCTTTGGATACCTTGAAAAGTAAACTTGTGACTGCCCCAATTTTGAGAGGTTTGAACTGGGCCCTACCTTTCGACATTCATACAGATGCCTCAAACAAGCGATAAGAGCAGCCTTAGGGCAAGTTGATGAGAAGCTACATTATGCCATATATTTTGTAAGTAAAAACTTATCGAAGGCAGAATTAAACTACACTGTAACTAAGAAGGAGCTCCTAACTGTAGTCCATTCCCTAAATAAATTTAGGCACTACATCACCGGCTATCAAACATTTGTACACACTGATAATGTTGCAATTAGGTATTTAATGAACAAACCAAATGTAAATGTTCACATTATTAGATGGTTACTTTTATTGAAACAATTTGATTTAACCATTGTTGATAAGTTAGGTAAGGAAAATGTTGTTGCTAATTTTTTGTCTAGAATAGATCTGCCTGCAGGTGAAGAAGGAATGTTGGATGATCAAATGCTAGATGAACACCTATTCGTTATCTCAATACTCTCTCCATGGTTTGCTAATATAGTGAATTACTTGGTTTCCACACAGTTCCTGCCACACCTGTCCTCAAAAGAGAAGAGCAAGATCGTGAGGAAAAGTTCCCCTTTCACTTGGATTGGGGGCGATCTCTTCAAACTTGGCCCAGATCAGGTTTTGAGAAGATGTGTCAGGGAGGAGGAAGTTTTTGACATTCTCCTGACTTGTCATGATGGGCCCTGTGGGGGCCATTTTGCAGCAAAGAGGACTACCTTCAAAATTCTGCAAGCAGGTTACTATTGGCCCACTCTTCATCAAGATGTAAGGAGATATATCAGCCAATGTGACTGGTGTCAAAGGATGGGGAAACCTACTCCAAGGGATGAGATTCCCCTGCAACCTCAAGTGACTTTCAAGCCATTTGAGAAGTGGGGCATGGACTTTGTGGGTCTTGTCAACCCTCCTTCAAAGTAGAAATATTACATCATCGTGTGCACTGATTATCTGACAAAATGGGCAGAAACAAAGGCGATCAAGGCAACAATAGAAGAAAAAGTAGCTGAGTTTTTAAGGGAGAATATATTCTATAAGTTTGGGTATCCAAGAGAATTAGTCACAGATCAAGGGAGTCAGTTTACCTCCAATCTAATTGAATACCTACTCTCACATCACAAAATTAAGCACCGAACTTCCACCCCTTACCATCCGCAAGAAAATGGACAGGTGGAAGTCACTAACAGAGCTTTAGAAGGAATTTTGACCAAGGTAGTGAGCAGCAACAGAAAAGATTGGGCAGATCGATTGGTTGAGGCCACCTGGGCCTATAACACCACATGGAATACCACCACAGGGTTCACACCCTATGAGCTGGTCTATGGGAAGAAGGCTTTGTTGTCAATAGAATTTGAATACAACACACTAAGGATGGCAGCTCAGCTGGACCTAGATCTCAACCATGCATAGAAGGAAAGGTTACTCCAGCTAAATGGATTGGATGAACAAAGATTGCAGGCCCTTCTCCACACAGAGGTAGTCTAGCTTCAAAGGAAAATATGGCATGACAAACACCTCAAAGAGAAACAATTCTAGGAAGGAGATTGGGCGTTGTTGTATGACTCAAGGTATAAAGATTTCAAGGGAAAATTGAGGACAAGATGGCTGGGACCGTACACAGTAGAAAAGTGCAATGAAAATGGTTCAGTTCTGATCAGGACCATCGATGAAGAAGCCATCCCCATGCTTGTCAATGGGCATAGGTTGAAAATCTACAGGAAGCCCCTCTCCAAGCAAGAATTCATTGAAAATCTGAGTAAAACAGTGTTGGTAGTGGAGCAAGTCTCTGCCTCCACTCCACCCATTCCCTAAAAAAAAAAAAAGAAACAAACAGAAAAGAAAAATGAGGAGAATAAAGATCCCTGGGTGAAAACCTCCCCTTGGAGGCACCCAGGGTAGGCAGGTAGGGTGAAAACCTCCTGGAGGTGCCCTAACTGTCTCTTTAAAAAAAAAAAAAAAAGAGAAAAAAGAAAAAAAAAATAGAAACAGAAAAATTAACTTCTTTTGAATGCATTGCAGGTTGCAGGAGGGCCACAAAAGAAAAAGGGACATGACCAAGCTGAATACACCTCTGATAGACCCTTTCTCCATCGCTATTGTCTTTTCCCAGTCCCTGGTCTCACTTTTTCTGGAAAACTATGCATCCTACAGGAGGCTCTGTGCATTCTATAGGAGGCTCCTGTAGAAATCACAGAGAGCTCGAAATCAAGTCAAGAAAAGGATCCAAGGGCTAGAAACTTTTCCAGAAGACCTGTGGACCCCCCTACCTTCATTCATCCCCGTAAATCTCCATTCGATACCTGCACCACTACATTTCCACTCGCTTCTTTCTTCCCTCCACAAAAAAACACAGAAATCCTATTTCTTTTGGTTTTTTTAGAAAAATGAAGAATAAACAAGCAACATCCTTAACTTAACTCTTACCTAGTGCATACCAGTTGCTTTTCCATGACTGAAAAACTCTTCCTCAACTACCTCTCCATTCCCTGCTTAAGCCTCGGCCAAACATTTTAGAGGGAGAAGCAGCTATAAGAAATCTTGTAGGATTCGTGTAGCAGCTGATCCCCTTAAAAATTGAGCTCCAGAGGTAGGGTCAGTGTAGCCACAGATGTGTAGAATGTGCAAGGAGTTCAATCTTAATCGAAGATCACTAGTACAAGGTAGCTGAGCCACCAATCCAGAAGCCACGGGTGCCAGCAGCAGAAATCCATGGATAGAACGCCAAAGTCTGAGCATGCAATAGCACGGTAGCACACAATTCTCGACCAGGTAAGTGACTAAACTCGTTCCTCTGTTGCATGGGTATACTTTAAAAACTGCATGAACAAGTGAGATGGTTGCAATTAAACTAGATCAGTGGCCAGCTAACTAGCCACCCTCGTCCAGTTCAAACTGCGCTCAGCGGGTGCACTCAGCACGTGTGTTCAGTCAACTCGAAAAAATCTCAAAATAGGTAGTGGCAGAATCTAACGAGAATGATTGAAATAATTGCGGCAGGCGGCATAAAAGTTTCATAATGACACTGAAGTAGGGACCAACGGTCTGGATGAGGGTAACGTACCCTTCCTGCCACCTCACCTCATCACCGCAGAACGCTCCCGTAAGCTTAAGTACACTGCAGTCGACCACCTTCACCACCTTTGTTCTCATTTGTGTCAATGAGCTCTCGACTGTAGCAACCTACCTACCACCCCCAGAGCATCGAAATAGTTGAATTCTGCCGTTCTTAGAACTTGCCTGCTTATCGGGTTCTATAAGAGAAAAAACATAGTCCTACAGGAGCCTTTCTATAGGAAGGCCAGTGAGCAGCATCGCAGAGGAAAATTCAGGATTTTATGACAAATTCGGGCTGAAAAAGGTAGGCTCGGTGAAAACCCACTCTGCATTTCCATATATATACAAAGGGTGGTGTGATTCCAAGCGAGGCATTGAGTTGAAAAGGGAAGGAAAGTGAGAATAGAGTCTGCCTGTGTTTTTAAAATATATATATATATATACAGTTTCTCCATTTGCTCTTTGCACTGAAATATTGTCTCTTTCTCCTCCGTGGTATTCTCCTATGTAAAGAAATGATGCAACTCTAGAAAATTAAGCCTGTAAAGAGTGAACTTGCATTGGGAAGTCTACTTATTTTGTAAAAGGGAAAAAAACATAGTTCTATATGTTCTCTATTTCTTTAAGATATTGTTTCCCTCAAATAGACAGAGAAGTAATGTGAGTCTAGAGAACGGAGTTTGGAAGAATGGAAAGTTGCAATTGATTTTTGTTTAAAAGAAAGAACACAAAACCTCTCTCCCTGTTTCTTGAAAGAAAACCTCAGTTGTTCCTCTATTTTCGGGATTGAAACTTGTTGCCTCCCTCTTCAATTGAAATATGCTAGAAGAATCTAAAACATCATGACAGGGGGTTTTATGATGAAGGAGCCTCTGAATTCAACTAAGCTGCATGAACATCCAGAAGTGGTAGCCCTCTTCACTAGAGAAAATTGGATGCATTTCCTTGAAAAGTTGCATGGATATGATGATGAAGTCACAGAGGAATTTATATTGTCTTTAAAACCTCACTCAAAAACCCATGCCACTGTCAGTTTTAGGGGTCTAACCATAGAAATCACCCCAGAGTTCATCAGCAGGATTACAAGTCTCCCACTTGGACTACCTTGGAGCAAGGAAGAAAAACCACTGGGTCAAGTTGCCAAGAAAACCTTTTTCCAGCCTAATGAACATCCTGTGGAGGACAAGAATGGCATCAGGAGAACAAGTATACCTTACCCGTGGAATGAGGTCAGTTATTAGATTATGAAATACATCTCCTATGAAGGAAGATACATCATAGTTTATGGGTACCATTTCAGACTGTTACATGAACTAAGATATGGCATGGACCTTCCTGCATCCCGAAAACTCAGTATTCCATATTTTCTCCTCTAATCCTTAATAGAATCTAGCACCAAATTAAAGGCAGGAGTTCCAGACCAATTGGCTCACCATGGGCTAAATAAATTGCTGGTGGAGGATGCCCTCCACACTTTCACAATACCCATAGCCTGGAAGATTTTCAGAAACGTGACTAAAGAGGATGATATCAAAACTCTTACCTATGACTTTAGTCCATCTGAAAGTGAAGAGGAAGAATAAAAAGGGGAAACTGAGAAGGAAATCCATGAAGAAGAAAAGAACACTCAAATGGAAGAAGAGGAGCCTTCCACACAAAAAAAAAGAAAAACAGATAGGAAAGGAGAAACATGACACCACCAAAGATGAGCCTAAAGCAGAGAAGAAAGAATCAAAAGCAAAAAAGGGTAAAACCACAGTAGAGAAAAAGAAGAGGCCAAGAACTGAAAGGAAGAAGCCTAAGACAGTTCAAAAAAATGTTGCCACAGGAAAAGCAGAAGCTAAGCAAGAAGAGGAGGTAACAAAATCAGAGACAGCAGAAGCAAAACCAATAGAAACAGGAAAAACAATAGATGAAGAAGAAGAAGCAAAGCAGGAAGAAGTGCCTCTTGAGACACTAGAAAGGGAGGTAGTAGATGTTCTTGTTGCACTTAGTACTCCAGCCAAGCCCAAAGGAAAAAGGAAAAGACAAACATCCATGTACTTCAAGGCTCGAAAAATCACTAGAATAAATATGGGGAAGCCTCAACCACCTTCAGAGGAGCCCATCATCATTGAAAATGCCCCTACTGCCAAAAAGGAGGAATCTCAATCATGGATCCCCCATTACCTATGAAAGGGGAAGCCCTAAAGCTTCTACTTGGAAAGAAAGGATCAAAATTATGGACTCTGAAACTGTCCTATAGGAGGCGTAGACCTCTTTGTAGGAGACATTGACAAAGCTTCAAGAGACTGAGAATCTTGAAAAGAAGGCAGAAGAACAGACCAAGGAGAAAGATAAGGCAAAAGAGATACCAAAGCCTGACCCTTAGCCTAATTTAGGCTCTTATTACAACCTTCTGGAAGGAGGGAAAATCATCCCACAAAAGTTTGCAGTCCCTCTTTTCTTTGAGCTGGAAAAGGAAAGAGTAAGGACCCATACATGGATGTAGATTGCAAAATAAAAAGGGGTGGAAGACATTGGGCACATGGAAAACAAATTGAGAAAAATGGACAAAGAATTGAGCATGGTCAGGCATACAGAAAGCATCAGAAGAGCTCAATTGGAGGTAGAAAATGAAATGTTAAAGAAGCAGCTGCAAGAAAGGGAACCCTAGGCAGAAAATGAGCTGTTAATCTTAAAAACACAGCAGCAGGAAAAGGAACCCCAGGTAGAAAGTGAGATATTAATAAGACAGAAACAGGAAAGGAACCCCAGGCAAAAAATGAGGTGTTGATCTTAAGAAGGCAGCTACAAGAAAGGGAAGCCCAATTAGCCTGCATGGCCAGCTGGGCTATAAATGCACTACAGTATAGGCAGCCAACCAAATCATATGCAGTATACCTCAAGGATCAGTGGCTCCAGTTCCAAATCAAGACTTTGGCCCTGATAGGCACCATACGTTTTCAGGATTATGGCCAATTCATGGATCTATATGATCATAGTTCAACTGGGGACAAAGTGAAGCTGGCAGAGTTTTATTTACACAACATAGCCCTTAATAATATGAACTTATGGGACCCCAATGCTGTGTTAGGAGACTTGCAACTGATGGCCATGGCATCTTGGATGAGCCATGAAAAGAAAAGGGCAGCAAAAATCTAGAAAATGATGGAAAAAGAGTTGAATGAACCTCTAATGATTAGATCAGAGCTAGCAGACCCCATGGCTCTCATCAGTGCCCACCAACACCTTGCAGCTAATCCTCAAAGTGTCCCCAAATATATCGATGAGCAGGCCCAGGCTATTGCACATTTCGAGGACATGGAGAGATTGTTTGGAGATGATTACATTCATGCCTACATGAGAAGGTGGAACACATTGCCACACAGCCTACAGATCAGGAAGTATCACTCCCCAAATAGGATGAGAGAAACCTTGAGGAGAGTGCCACTGTATAAGCACTCTATGCAAAGTTTGAAGGCCAATTGGATTGGCCTCAAATTCAGTCCTCCACTGCTGCTAGGACTGCTAGAAGGAGTAAAAGAGGAGGAAGAAAAAAACAGTGGGAAGAGGTGGATAGAAAGGAAGGATTCCATGATAAAGAGGAAGATTTCACATCAGAAGCATGGGATGTTAGGGAATCTATCAGAGCCATCAAGGGTGAAGAGATAAACTAGTTGCTCAGAGGATGAGCAACCCATTCAGTAGGGGGTGATGATGAGCCTCAGAAATGGTTAATTATATGGGCTCATTTTGCCTCTTAATTTGACTTAATCCACCATTCTCATTAGTTTATTTCATATTTTTTATTATATTTATGCTAATAGAGTGAATTGGGTTAGTCATTTTGCCATGTAGTCTAATGTGTCCTTTATGCAGATTTTTTCGTCAATTTTGGACAAAGTCAAAGGATTTATGAGCAAATGGAAGAAAATATTCGAGGAAAATAGGGAATAGGATTTTTAGGGGGGTGTCTCCTTCAGTTATGACCCCTTTCCTTGAATCCTCCATCAGCAACTCAGAGCACAAGCAATCACATTGATGCATCCAAGGGGCAGTTGAGCAAGTTAAGAAGGATTATTGTTTATCTCCAGTTCTGGGAAGTCGAGCTCCTTGATTTTAGGAAGGCTATTGGAGGACTCCATTTGTATAAATAAGGGGGCTTAGAGCCTTAGTAGGTTAGCTAGTCATTAGTAGAATTTTCACCACTTTTTGGCCCAACACTTGTTCAACTCATCTTTGAGCTTCCTTTTTTAGAATAGTTTATGTAATGTGACTTTTATTTTTGATAATGGAGATGAAACAATTTTTGAGCTAGCACTGATCTCTTTCAGAGGGCTAAAGCTCTTGGGTTAGGGCCCAACCCAAGCTTCCCAACACATCTTTCCTTGTACATATATGTTTTTTGCTTCAGTTCATGAGTTAATTTCTATTACATAGATTCATTCTACCTTGTTTAGAATAGGTTGCTTTTGATGGTTTGCATAGTTGTTTTTATTTTAGTTGCTCAAGTAGGTCAATGCAGTGACAGGCTAAGATTCAAAAAGGCCAACAGCAGGCCCTGATCTCCTCTCTCTCTTTCTGGGACTATGATTTGAGGTCAAGGCATTACTGCTGCCACCAAAAACACAGTTTTGCTCTCGCATGCAATTTCTAGTTTTGCTCTCCCATGCCATTTTCAGATTCAGTTGCCTAGATCATTTCCTGTTCTTTTACAATAGATCTCTCTACATGCTTTTCTGTTCAAAGGTTATTGTTCAGCATTTTCTGTTTGTAGGTCAGAAATTAGGTCAAGCTAGAGAAAGTTCTATTTTCATGGTATAGTTAGTCATTTCTTTGATCAGTTTTCGTAAGTAGATGTGTAGATCTCTTGCAAGGCACCTCAGCTCACCATACATCCATAAATTAGCCAGCATCAGCTCACTTCTCATAGATTTCCCAAGTCATTCGCAACATTTCACCAATCTGCCCTAATTTCTGCATTTTTCTCCATAAGCTTCCCTCTTGCCATTTGAACAAATCCAACCATCATGTTCCCTCTTGATCTTCCTTGAAAAGCTCCAGACACCTCAACACCTTCATCTAGCCTTTAGTTACCCTTTCCCATCATTTTTCCACCTTCAAAACCTCCAAAAATAGCTCTCGGCCTCCTCCTGTAGATCCCCTACAGCCTCTTGTAGAATTTCCTGTGAGTGATTTTTCGAAGTCTGATTGCAAGGGAAGTCTTTAGAAGGGTACTAGGGGCTTCTTAGGACCTCTCCACACCTTCCTCCACCTCTGAAAAACCAAATCCATCCTCCATCACCACCAAACCTCTACCACAATCACAATCCGATAAATTACAAGCATAATAATTTCACATAAAAACACTCAAAAAATACAAAAAGATGCTCTTTTCTCATTTTCTTTCAGAAGTAGTTTAAATAGATGTAATTCACCTTCCCAATAGTCAATGGCTTTCATCTCGTCAATTTTTATCTCTTTTTATGCAAAAGTAGGGTTAGTTGGATAAATTAAGGTTTGCTAGGGTTTGCATTACATTTTAGTCTTCCTTCTCTTTCTAAAAATAGAATAGCCTCTATAGAGTTAGCTCTCTTTCATCACAGTCAAAAGCTTCTTTTGGAAACTCATAGAAGTTGGCTTGATCTCCTAGTGATCTTGTGATAGTTGACCAAGTGATAGCCTACAGTAAGAGCTAGTACTTGTGCATACAACACCATCGCTTCCAAGTTTGTTACGAACTACCGGGTTGATAAAAGTAAAGTAGGAAGTCCCAGGAGTTGCAACATTATTGCTGCAATACTGGTGCTCACCAGTGTCCACCACTTCTCCCACGATTCCAGTTTTCGAAGGATACACGATGGGAAATGCCTCCACCCCTCCTTCACAACTGGGGTCCACACCCTAACACAGACGACACTACAGAGCTGGATGGACTTGTCATCGAATAATCCAGTCAGGTAGTCTTGCCACCTGTCATTTTCATTTTACTCATGTCATAAGAGTGCATATCAAGTAGATACCAAATGTAATAGAACAATGTGCATTATACCTTCCCTATGAGATGTCTCAACCTTTCCTCAATGGAAGAGTAGATCTCGGCTATCATATAGTTCTTTCTCCCTACGGGTTAGTTCTCATTCATGCATTTATATAACAACAAGACATATAATCATCATATTATTAAGTCTAGTATCCACATGTCAATTTTGTAGTTCATACTAGAAACAAATCATAATTTCACTAAGTCATTCATTTAGATAAATCATATCCACTTAAGCCATACGTGAAACAACAATAGCTCTGATAAGTCATGCACTAAAATTATCACCAAGTAAGTCATACATTAGGTCATACATCAAACATTTCCATCATCCAAATCAAACCTAAGTAGTTTCGTGTGTTCAACCAAATGCATCAATATTACATAATGTTCATAAATAAATAACATGGAATTGCAAAATAGAACCTTAACATAGGTAGCTATCTAAGTCAAAAATGGGCATCACAGATGCTCAAAAAGTGAAGGGTAGTCATGATGCATAGTCTCTGCATCCTACCAAGTAGCAGATCCTGCACTATACTTGTCCCACTGGACCTTTACTTGGTCCACTGTGCAATGTCTGAGCTGTTGAACCCTACGGTCCAATATGCGTAATGGTTTGGCCACTACGGTTCCCATGTCCGAGACCTGCAATTCCCTCCAATCCAGTTTGTGAGATTCATCAGAAACATAATGTCGTAAAATAGATACATGAAAAACATCATGAGTTTTATGCAAATGGGGCGGCAGTACAAGATGATAGGCAACGGGTCCAATCTTCTCCTTGATCATAAAATGTCCTACAAACCGAGGTGACAATTTCGTCCCCTTCCCAAACCGAATGGTGTTTTTGTTGGGATGGATACGAACAAAAACTTGGTCCCCTACTTCATAATTTTGATCAATCCTATGTGAATTTACATAACTCTTCTGTCTATCCTATGCTTCCTTTAACCTTTGCCGAACCTGCTTTACCTATTCCTCCATTTCTTGAACTAATTCAAGGCCAACTATTACTCGGTCCTCCAAATTTTCCCAACTCAACGGCATCTTGCAAGGCCTTCCATATAGAGCTTGATAAGGAGGCATCCCAATTGAACTGTGATAACTGTTATTATAGGAAAACTCTACCAATGGTAAGTACCTTTCCCACTGAGTCTGATTATCCATGACGTACATCCTAAGCATGTCCTCCAGAACCTGATTTACTCTTTTAGTCTGCCCATCTATTTCTGGATGATATGAAGTGCTCAGGTTCAATTGAGTCCCTAGTGCTGACTGCAAACTGGTCCAAAACCTAGATGTAAATCGGGAGTCTCTATCAGAAATGATCTTCGTGGGCAATCTGTGTAGTCGAATAACTTCATTCACAAACACTCGTGCCACATCCGTAATAGCGTAAGTGTCCCTTACAGGGATGAAATGGGCACTTTTGGTCAATTTATCAGCTATAACCAATATAGCATTGTGCCTCTGTGAAGTGAGTGGAAACCCAACCACAAAATCCATGGAAATTACCTCCCATTTTGATGTAGGGACGTCATGAGGTTGTAGGAGTCCTGCTGGATAGCGATGATTAGCCTTTACTCGCTGACATTCCAGACATTTGGCGACAACTGGACTATGTCGTGCTTCATGCCTACCCAAAAGAAGAGTTTCTTTGTGTTTGTGTACATCTCCTTTACCCCAGGATGTGTACAATAGAGTTCTCTATGAGACTCTTCGAGGATGGTTTTTATTATACCCCCTTCCTTAGGTACGTACATTCTCCCTTGAAATCTCAATAATCCATCTGGTTCAAGGACATATCCCTAAAACTTTGGTTCTATATGTTTCCCATTTTGGATGGCTGAGATGACTTTTAGATACCAACTATCTTGAAAAAGTTTCTCCAATACACGCTCCATTAAATTTACCTTTAAGGCTACTAGGGAGAAGGTCCATAGTCTCCTGCTTAGTGCATCTGCCACCACATTCTCCTTTCCCTTGATGTATGAAATCTCAAAATCATACTCACTCATGAATTCGCTCCACTGCCTTTGTCTGGCATTCAAATCCTTTTGAGTGAAGAGATGCTTCAGGCTTTGATGATCCATTCTTAACTCAAATCTTCTCCCAATGAGGTAGTGTCTCCACAGCTTCAAGGCTAACATCACGGCTATTAATTCTAAGTCCTGGGTAGAATATAACTCTTCATGTTTCTTCAATTTCCTAGATGCGTAGGCTATTACTCTGACTTCTTGCATCAATACCACACCCAATCCTTGCGCCAAAGCATTGTTGCAAACAATGAAGTCTTTTCCCATGTCTAGTACTCGAAGGATCGGTGCACTAGTTAGTAGCTTCTTTAGTTCTATGAATGCAGTGTCACATTCATTTTTCCATTCATACTTGACCCCCTTTCGTTGTAATGTGGTGATGGGTTTTGCAATCCTTGAAAACCCTTCCACAAACCTGCAATAATACCCTACTAGCCCCATAAAACTATGTAACTCATGGGGATTTTTGGTAATGGCCAATCCATTATGACCTTCACCTTTTCCGGGTCAACTGAAACCCCTTCTCCTGAAATGATGTGCCCAAGGTAATGGACTTTCTTCTAAAAGAAGGAACATTTTGAAAATTTCCCATACAATTGATTTTCCCTTAATCAAGTCAATACCGCCCTTAGGTGCTTTTCATGCTCCTTTTCATTCTTGGAATACACAAGAATGTCTTCGAGGAAGACTTTCACAAATTGGTCCAAGTACTTCCTGAACACACCATTCATGAGGCTCATGAATACTGTTGGTGCATTGGTTAAACCAAATGGAACAACTATGAACTCATAGTGCCCAAACCGAGTTCGAAATGCAGTTTTTGAGATGTCCTCCTCCTTAATCCTCAATTGGTGGCATCTAGATCGTAGATCGATCTTTGAGAAGACTGTTGCTCCCTTCATTTGATCAAATAAGTCATCTATTCGAGGTATAGGGTACCTATTATTTATTATGTCTCTATTTAAGTCTCTATAATCTATGCATAGCCGTAAGGAACCATCCTTCTTCTTGACAAAAATCACTGGTGCACCCTAAGGTGAAATACTAGGTCTGATAAATCCCAAGTCTAAGAGCTCCTTTAACTGCATCTGTAACTCACAAAGTTCTAGAGTTGTCATCCTATAGGGTGTCTTAGATATGGGTTCTGCACCTGGTTTTAGGTCGATTGTGAAATCAATCTCTCTTACAGGAGGTAATCCAGGCAATTCCTTTGGAAAAACATCCTTGAATTCTGACAAAACTAGATGTTGATCTAGGGAAGGTCCTTTCTGGTCACTTACAGTCTCGACCAAATATAGTTTGCAACCTTGTCGGAGACAATGTTTTACTTTCATCATGGATATGAATCGTAGGGACAATCCCCTCTTGATTCCAAAAATCTCAATTGGCCTACCTTCATCATCTAAACAAATCACCTTCTTCTTGAAACAATCTACCAAAGCTCGATGAGCTTCTAGGCAATCCATTCCAATAATTACATCATACGTCCCCAATGTTGTGATGTATGCCTTCAACTTAGTCATACACACCCTGAGGCTTACCTGACATTGGTCAACACTAGGCCCTACAGCTTGTTTTATCCCAGAAGCCAACTCAACTTGTTTAAATTCATCGTGCTCATAGGCTGCCAACCCACATTTTTTTAATGAAACTGGTGAAATGAAACTATCTGTAGCACCAGAATCAAACAAAATTTTAACTTTTACTTTGTTTATCTTATCTAAGGTTTCAACCATAGCAGACTGGTGTTCAACTTGCTACTAATCAGCTGCTACATAGATTCGGTGGTGGCTACTTGCTCCCCTCACTAGTTCTTTTCCTTCTCTCCGATTGTTACCAGTTTGTAACTCAAGGCAGTCCCACTGGTAATGAGGTCCTCTGCATCCCCAACAAGTGATGTGCAGTGGACCTTGAACTGAATGTGGTGGAGTTTTTTGGAAATAGTTCCTTCCCCTGGGATCCCTGCCCCCACTTGTTTCTTGTCGCGTATGACTTTGATTTGTACATGCCCTTGAAGCTGTGGGTGAAGCTACACTAGAAACCATTGAAATCCCTACTGTCAGTGTTCTAGGTATAACCTTGTTTCCATATGATGGTGGCCTCAGACTTCCTCCCCTTTAGAAGGTACGAGGGGCCTTCCCTATAAACCCTGTTTTGCGTGGAAATATGGCCTTGCCTTCACCCTTTAAGTCTAAGTGTTCTTCAACATAACGAGCCTATTCTACAACTTCTGTAACTAAGGATGGTTTCCACATCTGCACCATTGCCCTAATCTTAGGTTTCAACCCATACATAAAACGATCCACTTGGCATTGGATAGTATCCATGTAGAAGACATACTTAACCAATTCCATAAATCGAATTTCATATTCTTCTACTGTATGGCCTCTTTGTATCAGGGCATGGAAGGCTCTCACCTGTTGTTCTTCATAATATGCTGGCAGGTACTTTTTCTTGAACCTCTCCTCAAATAATTCCCGAGTAACTGTGTCTGAAGTGAGGTGCAATTGATGCTCCAAGTTGCCCCACCAATTTAGAGCACTATCTCTAAGCTGGAATATTGCTATTTTAGCCTTGGAATTTTAATTGTAATCCCTCAGTGCGAAGCACCTTCTCATTCCTTCTAACTAGGCTTCTGCACGCTCGCTAGCACGACCTCTTGAAAACTCTGGGAGCTTAATCTTCTGGAGCTCCCTAGTAATGTCCTCAACTAGAAGTCCTCTATCATAGTCTCTATATCCCTCAGGGTTCCCTAACCCTGATGGAGGGTGTTCCCCTTCCATTTCAATTGTTTGGCGCCCTCTTAAGGTCTCATTAATTGCTTCCAGGGAACATAGGATGAGATTCAATTCTAGTGAAGGTAATGGGTTATTTGAAGGAGGTCCTTGTGAAGACTCTCTAGGCCCTTTGTTTCTTCGTGTCCTCACAATTTTGATTTGTTCAAAATCTATACGATATCTAAGACTTATTAGCACAATTCCTAACATTTTCTACCATACTCTAGATAGTCAAAGAGAACCCAAGAAATAGATCAATTCAAGTTATGCCAAGTTACTTCTTAGACACAATTTAAACTTTAAAACATGTTATCATAGGCTAGATCACTGGTTAAAAACACTACTGGTTCTTTGTTTAAGTGTTGTGTGCATTTTTCTTGCCTACCAACACCTCATTTCTGGTTGATGGGTTAGTGTTTGCCATCATAGCATTCTACCTCTAGCTCTAAAACTGAGAGAAAAATACAACCTATAGAAAGTGTTCAATATTTCAATGCTTCAAAATTCTCAGATCTATCCAGTTGTTATCACCAAAATAGGACCCTGATATGCTGTTGATCAGACTACCTGGGTGTAACTATTTCAAACCAATCTTTTAGTTGAGGCTTAGCCTCCTCAGCCTGAGAGGGCTCTCTCAAAGGTTAATGATATTTATTGATGATAATATAGATGGCTAACTCTATCTTGGTTTTATGTGTTTGTAGGTTGAAAAGATGAAGGCTTGCTACCATTGGGCTATGGAGTCAAAGTATGTTTCAGTACCACAGCAAGATCAGCTTAACATGAAGGAAGTTAGAGCATCATTGATGAGTTCTAAGTAACATGTATTCATACCACTGCAAGTAAGTGAAAGAAGAAAGCCATGAGACAATAGGGCATTAAAAAATTCCTTTGAATCCTAAGTAGTGAAGCCAAAACATTCTACCTAGCATGGAAGTCAAGGCATTATAGAGTTCAAGTGCAGAAAGCAAATATAAAACAGTGAAACACAGTTAGTTTATCTATGAAGGAAGCAGAGCATCATTGATGCGTTCTGAGTATCATAAGTAAACACCACTGCAATGTAAGTATTGGAAGATGCCATCAAAACAAGAACATACAAGAACTCTTCATGAATCTTGAGTTGTCTAAGTAGAAATTCTGCATTAGGTTAAAAATATACACAGTCTGCACATAGAGCAGCGGCTGAGCCAAAAAGTCTCCAACACTTTTCTAATTCGACCTCTTGCTTTTAATATAGCATTTACAACATGTATTCCTTCATCACTCATCAAGATAATTCGAATTTTCTATCAGTGACACCTATTCTGACCATAAAACAAACCATTAATTAGAACTAGCTATTAACTAGCAGTGCTAGTGACCTAATACAACTAGGAGTGTAACTCCTTATTATGATTACAACAAACTTATCTAAAAATTGAAAGAATTCTTTGACAGCTGCAACCTCATGAGGTTTAATTTGATGAAGCCTCCCACGTTGTCACTTTACTACTCATGATAAACCCTAGAAATTAGGGAACATGTTTCCCTGTTTTTAGGTTTAGGATCCTTGAAAATTGGCACGTGGGATAGAGCCTTTATCTTCTCATCCATGACATATTTTATGAAATGGAAGGATGGTTTTGTATTCCATGTTTTCTAGAAAAAAACCTCTCTTGGTTTCTTAAAACACTTCTAAAACTGTCCAGAATCTGTCCTTGAAAAACACATATAAAACAGGAAAATTTTGTTCTCTGAAATTAGTGTTTCAGAGAAAGCTTAGTATCTACCAATTTAAAACACTTATGAAGAAAGTGAGATAGGTTATTGTAGATGGAGGGTTGATGAATAGAAACCTCCTTCAAAATTCAAAAATACCTTTTCCTGTGACCAAAAACTGATCTTGAAAAATACTGCTCAAACTAGAAGACAAAGCTTGACTTTCAGCAGTTTCGTAATGCAAGTTTAACCATCAATTCCTCCCACCTCAGAACGAATTTAAGAAACTAAAAGAATTTTTTTTTAGATAAGTATGTTAGGAATAAAAGCCTCTTTCAGTTTTGAAAATTGAGTTCTTAGCTGCTCAAGAACCCTTTTGGACGTTGACTAGTAAAAGAAAAAAACAGAGTCTTTTATGTTGAAACAGGTTGCTTCAGGGGTTTCGTAGCGCACTACAAAAAATCCTAGTTCAGAATCCCCAATTTCATAGCGCAGCTAGTGAAAATTCTGGGTTTTGCGCTATGAAAACACCTAGAGTGAGTTTTGCACTACGAAAACCTTGACACAAGTTTGACACATGGAACTTATGTGTGATGTGGGACCAGTGATAGGCAAGAACAGAGTATTGAACCTATTTGACCATACCAACAAGACTCTCTTTTAGATCTTAGACTCTAAAACAACCATGGAAATACTAGACCAAGACTAACATCAATGCTTTGGAATCAAACTGATGTCAAAACACATGGTGAGGCTTCTAGGACATGGAATGAGGCTGTGAAACTTTTTTTTTGGAAAAGAGAATGACACTTATTTAGATGAGATGACTCAAAACCTATAAGACTATGACTAGAAATAAGGAAAACTTTCCAAAGCTTAGAAACAAAAATTTTAGGGTGATATCAGTGGCTACACTAGGGATAGTGTGCCCTCGTGGTATACTAAGAACTTGTAGCTCCAGTGCCACTATCCATCCTCTAGAATAAAACTCTGAAATACTGCCCAATTTGCTCCTCAAGCCTTTAATGATTTGCTGCAAGAAGAATTCAAACTGTACCTATTGAAATAGATGCTCAATCAACCTACCCTAAGCTTATTTGCACATTCCTACCTACCCTATCAGTTGCAATCTCCACTTGTAGATCAAGGAACATGAAATTTCTAATGAAGCCAGTCATCGATCTGATCTGAAACTTGAATATCTTGATTACATTCAACCTGAAAATAAACATGATAGTGAGATGACCAAATGAACTTATAATGTATATGATCTTCATAATGCAAATGAAAATGAAATATTGATGTGCAAAACTTTGTCATGATTTCATTTATAGGGTCAAAGAGGACATGGTTATTTTGATGATCATCATAACATTCTATATCTTCAAACAACTGATTCTCAGCCACACAAAATTCCTTTGATATGCTATCCAACTGCCTTTCTACATGATTTCCATAGACAATGTACTTTTCCTCACTATTATGATCATTCTTTGAAGTAATCTGCTGCAAGGAATTACATAAATGAACAACCTTTTCCTCTGCCTGGGGGTTATAAAAAATTTCTTCCAGTATTTCTTCTTGGTGTTTGCAATTATTTTCATCTTCATTATGATCTAAAGACTGACAAGTCTCCTGCATCTCTACATTAATCTCGGAAGATGTAATATGATTTTCATAAGTAAACCCCTGCTGGTTTTCATGCTGCATTTCATGGGATGTTATCCTTTCTTCTAGTTGTTGAAATGTATTGTTGTGAAGAGCCTCTAAAATTTCTTCATCCATAAATTCATCATCATCATAACAATCCTCCAAATATTGAATAAAACTTGTAGAATGTTTACAACAATCTTTGACCAGCAATAAGGAGGGATGACACTCTTTATACATGTGATAGAATACATCATGGAAATCAGCAAGAGAATATAATGAACCATTTTCCAAGCTTTTATACCAAGACCATGCTTTTCCTTCTAAAGTGGTCGTAAAAATCTTCATGAGACAATCTTCAGGGAACTGAACCTTAAGACTGCGTACATGCATATGGAACCTAACCAAATGAAGAGCAGCATTGTCTTTCTTTTCATTTTTGAATATTGGAAGATCATCTAACCAATATACCTTTGTCATAGGATTTGGAAAACCAGGGATGTGAGAATGATTCATAGGGGCATACCTGGCATTCATTCTTGCAATAGAACTCATCTTGAAACTTCATCAAGCTACTGATCTTCTAGCAGTGGAGTCACCTTCCAATTTGTTATTTGATGTGTGGAGTCGCCAAGGTAGTTTTGCAGCCTCTAAAAGATGTCTGAGCTTCTGCTACCTTCAGAAGTTCAGCTTCTTAATTTCGGGAATGAATGGACTTCAGGCTCTCGGCAAACGCACCAAAATGTTATCACCAAAATAGGAGCCTGATAGGCTGCTGATCAAACTACCTCGGTGTAACTATTTCAAACCAATCTTTTAGCTGCGGATTAGCCTCCTCAACCTAAGAGGTCTCTCTCAAAGGTTAATGATATTGATTGATGATAATATAGATGGCTAACTCTATCTTGGTTTTATGTGTTTGTAGGTTGAAAAGATGAAAGTTTGCTACCATTGGGCTATGGAGTCAAAGTATGTTTCAGTACCACAGCAAGATCAGCTTAACATGAAGTCAGGGCATAAAGCGTTTTTATACATCAACAAAACAAAGATACAATGCAGGGAAACACATTTTATAAATACATGAAGGAAGTTAGAGCATCATTGATGAGTTCTAAGTAACATTTATTCATACCACTGCAAGTAAGTGAAAGAGGAAAGACATGAGACAATAGGACAATAAAAACTCCCTTTGAATCCTAAGTAGTGAAGCCAAAACATTCTACCTAGCATGGAAGTCAAGGCATTATAGAGTTCAAGTGCAGAAATGCAAATATAAAATAGTGAAACACAGTTAGTTTATCTATGAAGGAAGTCAGAGCATCATTAATGAGTTCTGAGTATCATAATTAAACATGACTACAATGTAAGTATTGGAAGATGCCATCAAAACAAGAACATACAAGAACTCTTCATGAATCTTGACTTGTCTAAGTAGAAATCATGCATTAGGTTAAAAATATACACAGTCTGCACATAGAGCAGCAACTGAGCCAAAAAGTATCCAACCCTTTGCAAATTCAACCTCTTGCTTTATATATAGCATTTAAAACATGTATTCCTTCGTCCCTCATCAAGAGAATTCGAATTTTCTATCAGCGACACCTATTCTAACCATAAAACAAACCATTAATTAGAACTAGCGGTTAACTAGCAGTGTTAGTGACCTAATACAACTAGGAGTGTAACTCCTTATTATGATTACAACAACCTTCTCTAAACATTGAAAGCATTCTTTCACAGTTGCAACCTCATGAGGTCGAATTTGATGAAGCCTCCCATGTTCTCACCTTACTGGTGATGATAAACCCTAGAAATTAGGGAACATGTTTCCCTGTTTTTAGGTTTAGGATCCTTGAAAATTGGCACGTGGGATAGAGCCCTTATCTTATCATCCATGAAATATTTTATGAAACTGAAGGAGGTTTGTGTATTCCATATTGTCTAGAACAAAAACCTCTCCTGGTTTTTTAAAACACTTCTCGAGTTGTCCAGAATCTGTCCCTGAAAGACATGTGTAAAACAGGAAAAATATGTTCTCTTAAATTAGGGTTTCAAAGAAAGCTTAGTATCAACCAACTGAAAACACTTATGAAGAAAGTGAGATATTTTATTGTATCTAGAGATTTTATGAATAGAAACATCCTTCCAAATTCAAAAATACCTTTTCCTATGACCAGAAACTGATCTTGAAAAAGACTGCTCAAACTAGAAGACAAAGCTTGACTTTCAGCAGTTTCGTAGCGCAAGTTTAACCATAAATTCCTCCCACCTCAGAACGAATTTGAAGAAACTGAAAGAGTTTTTTATAGTTAACTATGCTAGGAATGAAAGCCTCTTTCAGTTTTCAAAATTGAGTTCTCGGCGGCTCAAGAACCCTTCTGGAAGTTGACTAGTAAAAGAAAAAAACAGAGTCTTTTATGCAGAAACAGGCTGCTTCAGGGGTTTCGTAGCGTGCTACGAAAACTCCTAGTTCAGAATCCCTGATTTCGTAGTGCAGCTAGAGAAAATTATGGGTTTTGCGCTACGAAAACACCTGGAGTGATTTTTGCAATATGAAAACCTTGACACAAGTTTGACACATGGAACTTATGTGTGATGTGGGACCAGTGATAGGCAAGAACGAAGTATTGAACCTATTTAACCATAGCAACAAGACTCGCTTTTAGATCTGAGAATCTAAAACGACCATGGAAAGACTAGACCAAGACTAACATCAATCCTTTGGAATCAAACTGATGTCAAAACACATGGTGAGGCTTCTAGGACATGGAATGAGGCTGTGAAATTTTTTTTTTGGAAAAGAGAATGACACTTATTGAGATGAGATGACTCAAAACCTATAAGACTATGACTAGAAACAAGGCAAACTATCCAAAGCTTAGAAACAAAAATTTTAGGGTGATAACAGTGGCTCCACTATTGATAGTGTGCCCTTGTGGTATACTAAGAACTTGTAGCTCCAGTGCCGCTATCCATCCTCTAGAATAAAACTCCGAACTTCTGCCCAATTTGCTCCTCAAGCCTTTAATGATTTGCTGCAAGAAGAATTCAAACTATACCTACTGAAATAGATGCTCAGTCAACCTACCCTAAGCTTATTTTCACATTCCTACCTACCCTTTCAGCTGTAATCTCCACTTGTAGCTCAAGGAACATGAAATTTCCAATGAAGCCAGTCATCGATCTGATCTGGCACTTGAATCTCTTGACTGCATTCAACCTGAAAATAACCATGATAGTGATATGACCAAATCAACTTATAATGTATATGATCTTCGCAATTCAAATGAAAATGAAATACTAATGTGAAAAACTTTGCCATGTATTCATTTATAGGGTCAAAGAGGACACTGTTATTTTGATGATCATCATAACATTCTATATCTTCAGACAACTGATTCTCAGCCACAAAAAATTCCTTTGATATGCTATCCAACTTCCTTTCTGCATGATTTCCATAGACAATGTAATTTTCCTCACTATTATGATCATTCTTTGAAGTAATCTGCTACAAGGAATTACATAAATGAACAACCTTTTCCTCTGCCTGTGGGTTATAAAAAACTTCTTCCAGTATTTCTTCTTGGTGTTTGCAATTATTTTCATCTTCATTATGATCTAAAGACTGACAAGTCTGCTGCATCTCTACATTAATCTCAGAGGATGTAATATGATTTTCATAAGTAAACCCCTGCTGATTTTCATGCTGCATTTCATGGGATGTTATCCTTTCTTCTAGTTGTTGAAATGTATTGTTATGAAGAGCCTCTAAAATTTCTTCATCCATAAATTCATCATCATCATAACAATCCTCCAAATATTGAATAAAACTCACAGAATGTTTACAACAATCTTTGACCAGCAATAAGGAGGGATGACACTCTTTATACATGTCATAGAATACATCATGGAAATCAGCAAGAGAATATAATGAACCATTTTCCAAGCTTTTATACCAAGACCATGCTTTTCCTTCTAAAGTGGTCATAAACATCTTCATGAGACAATCTTCAGGGAACTGAACCTTAAGATTGCGTACATGCATATGGAACCTAACCAAATGAAGAGCAGCATTGTCTTTCTTTTCATCTTTGAATATTGGAAGATCATCTAACCAATCAACCTTTGGCATAGGATTTGGAAAACCAGGGATGTGAGACCGATTCGTAGGGGCATACCCGGCATTAATTCTTGTAATAGAACTCATCTTGAAACTTCATCAAGCTACTGATCTTCTAGCAGTAGAGTCACCTTCCAATTTTTTATTTGATGTGTGGAGTCGCCAAGGTAGTTTTGCAGCCTCGAAAAGATGTCTGAGCTCCTACTATCTTAAGAATTTCAGCTTCTTAATTTCGGGAATGAATAGACTTCAGGCTCCCGGCAAACGCACCAAAATGTTATCACCAAAATAGGACCTTGAGAGGCTGTTGATCGAACTACCTCGGTGTAGTTATTTCAAACCAATATTTTAACTGAGGCTTAGCCTCCTCAACATGAGAGGGCTCTCTCAAAGGTTAATGATATTGATTGATGATAATATAGCTGGCTAACTCTATCTTGGTTTTATGTGTTTGTAGGTTGAAAAGATGAAGGATTGCTACCATTGGTCTATGGAGTCAAAGTATGTTTCAGTACCACAGCAAGATCAACTTAACATGAGGTCAGGGCATAGAGAGTTTTTATACGTCAACAAAACAAAGATACAATGCAAGGAAACACAATTTATAAATACATGAAGGAAGTTAGAGCATCATTGATGAGTTCTAAGTAACATGTATTCATACCACTGCAAGTAAGTGAAAGGGGAAATCCATGAGACAATAGGACATTAAATTCTCTCTTTGAATCCTGAGTAGTGAAGCCAAAACATTCTACCTAGCATGGAAGTCAAGGCATTATAGAGTTCAAGTGCAGAAATGCAAATATAAAACAGTGAAACACAATTAGTTTATCTATGAAGGAAGTCAGAGCATCATTGATGAGTGCTGAGTATCATAATTAAACACCACTGCAATGTAATTATTGGAAGATGCCATCAAAACAAGAACATACAAGAACTCTTCATGAATCTTGAGTTGTCTAAGTAGAAATTCTGCATTAGGTTAAAAATATACACAGTCTACACATAGAGCAGTAGCTGAGCCAAAATGTCTCCAACCCTTTGCTAATTCAACCTCTTGATTTATATATAGCATTTACAACATGTATTCCTTCATCCCTCATCAATAGAATTCGAATTTGCTATCAGTGACACCTATTCTAACCATAAAACAAACCATTAATTAGAACTAGCTATTAACTAGCAGTGCTAGTGACCTAATACAACTAGGAGTGTAACTCCTTATTATGATTACAACAACCTTATCTAAACATTGAAAGCATTCTTTGACAGCTGCAACCTCATGAGGTCGAATTTGATGAAGCCTCCCACGTTGTCACCTTACTACTGATGATAAACCCTAGAAATTAGGGAACATGTTTCCCTGTTTTTAGGTTTAGGATCCTTGAAAATTGGCACATGGGATAGAGCCTTTATCTTCTCATCCATGACATATTTTACAAAACTGAAGGATTTTTTTGTATTCCATGCTGTCTAGAACAAAAACCTCTCTTGGTTTTTTAAAACACTTCTCCAGCTGTCCAGAATCTGTCCTTGAAAAACACGTGTAAAACAGGAAAAATTTGTTCTCTGAAATTAGGGTTTCAAAGAAAGCTTAGTATCTCCCAACTGAAAACACTTATGAAGAAAGTGAAATGGGTTATCATATCTAGAGAGTGGATGAATAGAAACCTCCTTCAAAATTCCAAAATACCTTTTCCTGTGACCAGAAACTGATCTTGAAAATGATTGCTCAAACCAGAAGACAAAGCTGGACTTTCAGCAGTTTCGTAGTGCAAGTTGAACCATAAATTCCTCCCACCTCAGAACGAATTTGAATAAAAGGAAAGATTTTTTTGTAGTTAAGTATGTTAGTATGAAAAGCCTCTTTCAATTTTCGAAATTGAGTTCTTAGCTACTCAGGAACCCTTCTGGAAGTTGACTAGTAAAAGCAATGAGAAGATCGACAAACTTGAACAATCCTTGCAAGCCATCCAAGCTCAGCTTGACAAACTATCTGATGCAATCTCTAAGGGCAAGGCAGAAGCCCGCAAGGAGGTGTATATTGGCAATGGACACAGTGAGGGTGAGTCTAGCCACTCTCTTCACCTCTGGGGCACTCGCCAACAATCCCGTCTGCGACCTCCCAAGTTGGATATGCATAGAGTTGATGGTTCTCACCCAGCCGCATGGGTAACACGAATGGAGCAGTATTTCAATCTGAATAAAATATTAGATAATGGGAATAAGCTTATGGTGGGGAGCATGTACTTGGACAATGAAAGATGGCAATGGTGGGAATGGCATCAACGTTGCAATGGACGTTTTATGACTTGGGCCACCTTCAAAAAAGCTCTTACAGAGCGCTTTGACCAGGAATCTTCTTTTTTGGGTCATCTCACTAAGCTCTGACAGACTGGCACAGTGGATGAATATGTTACAACCTTTGAAGCCTTAGGTTTCCGCACTAGGGATCTCCCAGATGCGTTCTACACAGAATGTTTTATCAGTGGTCTTAAAGAGGCCATACAAGCCCACGTCCGACTACACCACCCTCCCACATGGTTGGAGGCCTGCAAGCTAGCTTGTAATGTGGAACGTGCATTAGCAGCCCAGTCCATTCGCCCAAATTTCACCACCAAGGGTTGCCCCCCACAGGCTCACAGCACAACTCAAACACTTAAGTGTTAACGGGAAAAATGTCTATTCAGAACGACCCTATCCCACTAAGGTGTGACAGTGACCTTAGAAACAAACAGAGAAAACTACTTTCGTATTCTTCTTTATGAACTATAAACGAAGAGGAATAGGATGAACCAACCTGTGTCTTGCGCTAGTCCTTTGATCCAATCTCTCTCCTCTTTGACAGCTTCCAGCTACCTGCTCCCTTACTTGCCCAGCTTCACCAAGTTCCTGTAAGATCACAGAAGAAGAAAACTACACAAAGACATGGATTTATATTCATAAATAGCTTAGGATCATATTTAAGCTAAACATACAAATGTAACAAACATCAATGATACACAAGCATGTAGGAGAAACTCAAATAGTTTTATTGATATAACAAGAAGATCCAGGAGGAGTTACAACCGATGATTCCTGATCCAGCATCAACCTCCCAGCATAGAATCCCCTCTTCACCTCCAACAAAACATAAATCACCCAATACTCTGATATCTATCTCAAAACCAACAGCAATTCTCTGCAATGTACAAAATTCCAGTGTCTGGATCTCTGGGATGAGGGATCCATATATAGATGTATGCAAAGAGGATGAGTCAGCTTATGATTTGACTAGTGGCTTCCCTCTGTCAGTTCTTGCTTCCACTTGGAGACTGAGAGCCTCTTACTCATCCTTGGTTGAACTCAGTGAGGCAAGTGTCATTGGGGAAGATTCTGGAAGCTTCCATTGTCTTTCCACCTCGCGGAATGGCACTGCCATTTGTCATTTCCCGCTCAACGCACCCTGGTAGTGCATTTAGGTGCATTGCAATGCACCTAGCTAGTGTACTTGGGTTCTATGCAACGCAGCTAGCTAGTGGAGCAGCTGAAATGATCCTGATTTGACTGATTTTGAGCAGTTTCTGGTGGAGAACTTCTGGGAGAAGCTATAATTTGTTGACCTTGTTCCTTTAGGGGTCGGAACAACACTTTTAGGGACTTAGGATCCCTTGGTTTATGGACATTTCATGCTTATAGCTGTAAGGCACAAAAATGTCTATAACAGTTTCCCCCTAAAGTATGAGGTCGTTTATCGGGTGAAATGCTTTATTAGGAGGATCCGAAGTTCTTTCAATGTTGGGAGGAGACCTGTAATAAGATACAATACAATACATTATCTTCATACTATTTTTCATGATCTAGCTGAGGCGGGCATTCCCATGCTCAGCTTTATAAATTCATTTTCATGTACATAGGACAGACAATCGTCTGATGGTAGACTGATGATTCTGATAGAGCCATCATCCTTTTGGTAGGATGATTATCTGTGCTGCAATGCCGTACATTTCAATGTCTTTATTTTTCCTGAATATATATCACAGCCCGGATGGATGAAACTAGATCCGGGGTCTTCAATCTCGTTCAATCTTCACTCGAAGTACAAGTCGATCCATGTGAGAAATGTTTTGAAGTCGAACATGGAAAGACATCGCTTGATTACCAGTCAATGATGTAAACTGTTAACAAGCGCAAGAGGAATCACCGATAATGATGATGACCCTCAAGGTACTGCAGTACAATTCACGTGGTGTGAATAAAGGACTTGGCGTCAAACACCACGCAAAATCTTTCGGTCGAAGGTCATTGATGTATACCTGTCGCCGGAAGTGAGAAACTTGCCATTGAGGCATGCAAGCTTCAAAGTACTGAATGGGGTGTTCCTAGATCATCTTCTTGGATAATGAGCTGATGTCGACAAGAAGTGATCTGTCAAAGGAGGGCCTTAATGAATCCCACATCAATGACACGGAACGGAGCAAATGATTTTGATGGAGGTGAAAACAATCTGATGATATACGGTTCAGGATGGCGGTCATGAAAGAATGAAGTATAATGTATGGTAGTGGATGGGACACAGGTGACTTCTCTGGATGACTTCTCTTGAACATGTCGGCGACAATTATGTGATCGATTGGTAGCATTTACCCCAATTGTGTATGGTATGGCGTGACCATGGTGATGTGAGCGGTGAATGAAACAACCCAACCCGACTCGGACACGGAGTGGAAGTGTCATGTTCAAGAGCGACTTGCTACCAATAAAGATTCTTTGAGTTTTCTTCCCAATTTTTCCCCAGTCATTGCTGACCAGTACCTCTTTATTTTTGTCAAGCTTGAGGAGGATAACATATGCTTGTTCTATAATTTTCCCTTCGGGCAAACCCATCGCTATGTTTTAACGAGCCTAGCGATAGTGAAACTCATTCTCGTCTAAAGACAAGTTTGTCACTATTAATCTTTTTAGCGAGTCTAACGACAAAGATAACTCGGTCCTTTTCATTTTTAGAGAGTCTGAAAAGGTACGTAAATTTAACTCCAAAATTCCTTTTTCGTCATCTAATCCCTTAAGTCCGAAAAAGTATAAAACAATACAGAAGGGATGAATTTTCGGTAGTTTTAAATAGCTGAATAAAACAAGCGCTCGATCTTTTTGTGCAATAATCCCTCAGGTCCAAAAATATTAAAATCTAGAGGAGGGATAGCACTTCCGGTCGCTTTAACGAGCTGGAAGGCCAAAACTTGGCAATCTTTTCATATTTTACGAGTCAGTTGAAAAGGGCTTAAAGAAGACTCGTCTTTTGAGGAACGAGTGATAAAATGGGTAGCAGCTGATTCCAGGTAAGGTTTGGAATTTTCCAATCACGGTAGTGTCACAAGGATGGCTAGTGAAATCACTCTTCGCAGCTATTCCTCAAAATGGGTAAACAATCAAATGGAGGTGAATGTTCGGCCAATGGAAAAGTGGAGGTGACGGTGCAAACACAACCAAGGCTTTAATGGCTGAAATGCTACATTCACGGTGGTTATTTACCGGGGAATAGTTCATTTTTTAACGAGCTTAAACGCGGGTGGAAACATTTGCTCATGTCTTATGTTTATTTTTTAACGAGCTTGAACTATGTGCTAAAACTGCTCGATTAATCCAGTCATATGATAAGAATGTCTCATATAAAACGGCAACTTTTAGATTTTTGCCCCACATCCTTTCTTCATGCAAGTTAGGTGACGACTAATCCTACGAGTTTAAAGGGTTAGCCTACGGGTTTAAAGGGAGGACCTAAAAATTTAAAAAATAAATAGTCGCCCTTTGCTTGCACTCCAAAAGGTTTGCATGCCCCCAGGTATAAAATATGGTTTCAAGGTTACCCCTCAATTTGCAGACAAAACATTTGTTCTATCAGGAGAGGCCTACCTCTTACAGGTTACCCAAAGATTGTTCTATTCGCGGTGCAAACAAAACACTTCTTCGACGATGTCTACCGAGATAAACAAAGGTGAGTGACGACGTCCGCCAACTCACATAACTTTGACAAGAGAATCTTATTCTAGAATAACCCCTCTTCCACTGATGGACGGGGTACAGACTAGTCATATTCTCCCGCGGAAACCTACCCTATACCCGAAGTTTTCCTACCGAAGCAGACCAGGATGCATGCCCCCTGGGTTTCAGTCATATCCCTCCGAATTACTCGCGCTCATCGGGAGGACGGACTGGGGATGGAGACATTTCTTGCGTGAAGAGACCATTTAGGGATGGTATATGACTATTTGCTATGCGTGATCCGGGAAATGAAAGTTGGTCCACGAGCTTGACCACTCTTCCTTCGTGCGGAAAACACATTACACTAAAGAGTGAGGAGACGATGGCTCCCATGCAATAAATATAGTCTCGTCCAAGGAGTAGGTTATAATCCAAGGGTCCTTGAACTACCATGACGTTCATGAGAACTGTCTTCCCTCTCAATGTTATGGGCACATCGGGAAGGATCCCTAAAGGTCGACTGGTTCCTTTATCAAAGCCTGTCAGATTTCTCATCTCAGGCAAAAGCGATGGCGAACCAAGCGCTTTCCAAGAAATAGAGGAAAGGATACTCACAGAAGCCCCCTCATCTATGACAGTACCAGCCATGATCATTCTATATATTTGAACGATAATTCGGAATGTATACTTGCTGGTAAATGGGGTCTGCCTAGTTGATTCCAGTCGAAGGAGACAACTAGGTTGCTTGGAGGTGGGACCGAGTAGACGGCCGGGTACGCCTCTGACGAACTTCCCTCCTGCAGTAAGGGAATGGGTAGATTGCCCCCATGTTCGTCGGAGTCTGTGTTGATGAAGAGAATTTGGATGGTGTCATCTTTGTTCTCTTCAGTGACTGTATCATTCGAAGATAAAACCTCTGAAGGCAAGACCGGGTCAACTGCCACCTCGACCTTTTGACTTTCGTCTGGTATGGATTCAGTTGGTTTATCTTCAATGATAGGCGCTTTAGCCGACCACTTGAGCGGGCCAGCTGGATTCTCAACTAGCGACGAACTCGGCAAGAGTTTTTTATATCCAGGAGGAAGTCGTAACGGTGAAACCGGACGATCATCCAAAACTCTTTTAGCTTCGTCTAATAAGGGACAATGGTGGACGGCATGATTGCCTTCGCACAATTTACAAGGAAATCTAGCTTTCCCTTTTTGTCCTGGGGCTTCACTTTCGCTAGTTGACGGTGTGCTTTCAACATGATCATCAGAGGTTGATGACACCGGATTGTGCAAATGAGGAGACCAGTCCCTTAGTATCCGGGGGATGCAAGGACAATCTCTGTGAAAGTGGTCTCCTTTGCAAATGACACATGGCGATTTAGGCCTGGTCGGTGCAGTGTGTGGATTTTCGTTAGACGACACTCGTTTTCCCCCATTTGCCTTTGGCTCCTTCTTCTTCTTCTCTTTCTTCTTCTTTTCCTTCTTCTCCTTAGGAACTTGACTTTTGGCTTTGCCAGCCCCATCAAGCGAAGAGGAAGGAGGAGAGGAAGAATTAGAGGAAGTAGAAGGTTGGTGGGCAACTCTGGACTCGTCTAATTGCTGATTCGATTGTTCAGGAATAGTGGTGTTCTGAACGACATTGGTTGAGAAGAGCCATACCGGCAAGCCAATTGTCAGTCCTGGAAGCGACAATGTGGCCATATGGGGTGCACCAACATCTCCCCAAGAGGAGAAGGGACTAGGATTTCCACCAAGGGGAATTCCTTGGTTGGTGGACTCCATTTTCTCAACCTAAGATCAACGTAGGAAAAGGGTGATGAATATTCCGTTTAAAATAAATTTTAGACGCTTTGACACAACTTGTTTTTTCAGTTTTTAAGAGTCGAGAAAAAACAAAAGATGACTCTAGTCTCCTTCGATTTTTAATGAGCCTGAAGTGACAAGTGCTCAGATGGACCTTTTCCGTTAAGGAGTCTGAAAAGGAACGAAAGGGACTGCTCTGGAGATCTAGGTAGAGGGAGTACCAAACCAATCGCAAAACTGCAGAATACTTTTTACGGTATGGCAGTCAATCTTCCCGAATGTTGTGTTTGGTGCATTGCGATCAGTAGGGCGGCCGACACGGCTTCCTATGGATAAAAGGTTTTAAACCTATAGGGGTCTCCCAATATATACTCGACGGTACGTGGGAGCACAAGTCCGTACTGGCACTTATCGTCTCAAAGTGGAGGAATCACCCAACCATCAGTGAGGACAACAGTTACCAGGCTTTACGACGCCGGAATACGTCTCTAGCCTAGACCTCTAAATGTTGTGCGTTAAGTTCCAAAGCGTTGTTAGATTCATTCAATTTATTTTAAGTTGATCTTTCTTATGAAGTTTTCCTTTTGGGTTCACCACGAGATGTAGATGTAATTCCTAAAATGCAATCTAAAGATGATAAGAAAACTTTTATCTCTTTTCAGCAATGAAAATCCTAGCTACAAGGGGAAAAGAAAGACACAATCTTTTCACAAAGAGCAAAGAGCACACTGTAAATACACTTTCCTAAATCAAGCCAAACAGACTGTCAATATGCAAATGCACATGTGCATGTATTTGTTTTTCACTTTCTTAATATTGATGCCTAAAAAGAAAGTTGATGTACAAATCTGAATTTGCTTTCAAGTGACAAACACAAACAAGCTTCTTTTCGAAATCAAAAGGTAGAGATGATTATGACACTTTATGATTTTGAAATAAATACTCGTTTCGACACTGGAAAGTCACAAATTCAAACCAAAGGCAAAAGTAAAAGCATAATCGACTGTCAACAGCAAATAAACTTTCTCCTAAGATCAAAATCGACAGTTACGACAGATCTAAATCAAAGGATGACAGTATGACTATTCTACTTTTGCAATGGAAAACTGTAAATGATGCCACAAACACACAAAAACATCTACAGTCTTTTTGTACAAAGGAGGCGGAATTACGGCAAAGAAAAGGGGTTTTTCAACAGACACATACACTGATCACAGGCTGCAAAAATCAGAGACAAAACTGAAAAAATGAAGCAAAGAACCTCAGCTGCACAGGGCTAGGCTGATCAGCGCACCTGTTACACAGAGAAACTGCATTTCAGCGCAGGTAGCCCTCTCAGGAAGTGCGTTGAAATGCAGAACCTCTTCACAGAGCCTGCGCTGGGGCAGAAAGGAGAATTCTATCTGGGTTCTGGGTCACGGTTTCCAGTTTAATCTATGGTTTTTGGCCGACTAAAAGCAATCAGTAATGCACAATCAGAGGGTAGATTTAAAGGAGGTCTAAGAGATATCACAAAGGGCAATCAGATCATTTGTGAATCAGTTGTTCAAATCACAAACAGATCCAGTGAATGGATTGAAGTAGCAGATGTCTACTTTGCATTTGTTAATGGAAAATGCAGTTCGATTGCTACTTCTAAGTTTATGAAACAAACAACAAGAGAAACACAAACAAACTAATTAGACACGATCCCCAGTGGAGTCACGATTTTGTTAACGGGAAAAGTGTCCATTCAAAACGACCCTATCCCACTAAGGTGTGACAGTGACCTTAGAAACAAACAGAGAAAACTACTTTCGTATTCTTCTTTATGAACTATAAACGAAGAGGAATAGGATGAACCAACCTGTGTCTTGCGCTAGTCCTTTGATCCAATCTCTCTCCTCTTTGACAGCTTCCAGCTACCTGCTCCCTTACTTGCCCAGCTTCACCAAGTTCCTGTAAGATCACAGAAGAAGAAAACTACACAAAGACATGGATTTATATTCATAAATAGCTTAGGATCATATTTAAGCTAAACATACAAATGTAACAAACATCAATGATACACAAGCATGTAGGAGAAACTCAAATAGTTTTATTGATATAACAAGAAGATCCAGGAGGAGTTACAACCGATGATTCCTGATCCAGCATCAACCTCCCAGCATAGAATCCCCTCTTCACCTCCAACAAAACATAAATCACCCAATACTCTGATATCTATCTCAAAACCAACAGCAATTCTCTGCAATGTACAAAATTCCAGCCTCTGGATCTCTGGGATGAGGGATCCATATATAGATGTATGCAAAGAGGATGAGTCAGCTTATAATTTGACTAGTGGCTTCCCTCTGTCAGTTCTTGCTTCCACTTGGAGACTGAGAGCCTCTTACTCATCCTTGGTCGAACTTAGTGAGGCAAGTGTCATTGGGGAAGATTCTGGAAGCTTCCATTGTCTTTCCACCTCACGGAATGGCACTGCCATTTGTCATTTCCCTCTCAACGCACCCTGGTAGTGCATTTAGGTGTGTTGCAACGCACCTAGCTAGTGTGCTTGGGTGCTATGCAACACAGCTAGCTAGTGGAACAGCTGAAATGATCCTGATTTGACTGATTTTGAGCAGTTTCTGGTGGAGAACTTCTGGGAGAAGCTGTAATTTGTTGACCTTGTTCCTTTAGGGGTCGGAACAACACTTTTAGGGACTTAGGATCCCTTGGTTTATGGACATTTCATGCTTATAGCTGTAAGGCACAAAAATGTCTATAACATTAAGGTTCAAAAGGTGTCACCTACAGAAATGGCCGAAAGAAGAAAGCAATTATTATGTTACTACTGTGATGAAAAATACTCCCCATGTCATAAATGCAAGGAGCCTAAATTTTTTCAAATTGATGCCACTGATTACAGCTCATCGGAGGAAGCCCCACCACTTGAGGAACCGGAGGAGGTAGAAGAGGACAACCAGAAGGGCAATGTCCCTGACGAACCAGTTATTTCGCTGCATGCTTTGGCAGGGATTTCTTCACCTCAAACTCTCAAAATTAGAGGTTTTATTAAACATCGCCCAATAGTAGTCTTGATTGATAGTGGAAGTGCACATAACTTCATCCATCAAAAAGTCGCAGAAGCATTGCATTGTTTTGTACGAGCAGTTTCTAACTTCCAAGTCCAAATTGCGGTTGGGGGAACAACGAAATCTGAAGGCCGCTGTGAAAATGTCAAACTTCAAATGGGGGATTATCAGTTGAAAACCCGCATGTTTGCCATACACATGTGAGGGTGTGACATTGTCCTCGGTGTTGAATGGCTTCGCACTCTTGGGCCAATCACAATGGATTTCCAGGAGTTATATATGAGCTTTAAGCAGAACAACTCCACATATACCCTCCGTGGACTCTAGGCGGGAGATCCCTCTATCATCAGCTCACATAGGATGGAAAAATTGCTAAAAAAGGGCCATCATGGAGTTATAGCTCAATTTAATGCCATCCAGGCCGTCAAACCCAATTCTCTGCCGATTCATCCTGAGATGCAACAGATTTTAAATAACCATCTGCCAGTCTTTGACAAGCCTCATGAGCTTCCACCCTCGCAAGGGGAACATGATCATAGCATCACCTTGGTTCCAGGGGCCCAACCACCAAATGTGCGCCCATACAGATAGTCGTTCACCCAAAAGAATGAAATAGAAAAAATAATCAAGGAACTTTTGGAAGCAGGTGCCATTCGTCCCAGCATTAGTCCTTATTCATCATCGGTGGTCATGGTGCTCAAGAAAGATGGGGAATGGCGGATGTGTCCACACTTCAAGGCCCTCAATAGGTTGACAGTCAAAGATAAATTTCCCATCCCGGTTGTTGATGATTTGCTGTATGAACTCAATGGGGCTCAATTCTTCACTAAATTGGATCTTCGCTCAGGCTACCACCAAATTCGCATGAAGGAAGTCGACATTCCAAAGACTACTTTCAGAACTCATGAAGGCCATTATGAGTTCTTGGTCATGCCATTTGGTCTTTGTAATGCCCCATATACTTTTTAGAGCCTTATGAACCACCTTCTAAAACCATCTCTCAGGAAATTTGTCTTGGTCTTCTTCGATGACATCCTCATCTATAGTTGCACTTGGGCCGCACATCTTCAGCATGTAGATCTGCTCTTGCAACTGCTCCGCAAGCATAAATTATTTGTTAAGATGACCAAATGTTCTTTTGGCATGGAAGAAGCAGAGTATTTGGGCCACATTGTGGGGCGTGAAGGTGTCAAGTTGGACCCCAAAAATATCCAGGCAATGCAGGATTGGCCTCAACCTAAGACCTTGAAAAGCCTAAGAGGATTTTTGGGTCTCATAGGCTATTATCGCAATTTTTTCCACAATTATGGTCGCATTGCAAAGCCCCTCACTCAACTTCTCAAGAAAAATTCATTCTTCTCGAATGATGATGCACAATAGGCATTTACAGCTCTCAAAAATGCCATGTGTTCCACTCCAGTCTTAGCACTACCTGATTTCACCAAATCTTTTGTCATTGAATGTGATGCTTCGGGTACGGTTATTGGGGCGGTCTTAATGCAGGAAGGTCGACCCTTGGCCTACACAAGCCAACAACTAAGTGGGCGGAATCTAGGACAATCTACCTATGAGAAGGAAATGATGGCCATCTTACATGCAGTAGATACCTGGCGACCTTACTTACTGGGGCGACGTTTCCAAATCCACACAGACCATCACAGTCTTAAATATTTTTTGGATCAACGCCTATCCTCCCCACAACAAAATAAATGGCTCGCCAAAATGTTGGGATATGATTATGAGATCATTCACAAGAAAGGGCGCGAAAATAGTGTAGCAGATGCATCATCTCGCCAATTTGAGGAGGAAAGTACCCTACTCGCAATTTCCCTTCCCATTCCAGAATGGATTGAAGAGGCTCGCAGGGAATGGTTTTCACATCCCTGGCTCTCCCAACTCATTACTCAATTGCAGGCGGATCCAAATTCCACCAAGGGCTACTCGTGGTAGGATGAGATTCTTCGCTACAAGGACAGAGTCGTAATATCACCAACATCCACCCTCAAAAGCCGCATTTTGGAAGAATTGCACTCATCCCCCATTGCAGGACATTTAGGCTTTCAGAAGACATATGCTCGCACTAGAAGATCATTTTTTTAGACAGGCTTGAAAAAGTACATCCTTACTTTTGTAGTAGAATGTGATGTCTATCAACGCCACAAAGGGGATACAATCAAAGCACCAAGCACATTACAACCGTTGCCATCCCGGCATCTATATGGACAGAGGTTTCTATGGATTTCATTATAGGTATTCCAAAGTCAGGAAACAAGTTAGTCATCATGGTGGTTGTGGACCGACTTTCTAAGTATGCTCATTTATGCACCCTACCCCACCCGTTTACATTGACTTTGGTCGCTCAATCTTTCATGGATCAGATCTTCAAATTGCATGGCATTCCCACTTCTATTGTGTCTGATCGTGACCCGATCTTCACCAGTAATTTTTGGCAGGAACTCTTCAGGTTACAAGGCACCCAACTAAAACTCAGTACTTCCTATCATCCACAAATGGATGGTCAAACTGAAGCCATCAACAAATGGCTGGAAACCTACCTTAGTTGTTTCACTTCAGAAAAGCAACATCTATGGGTACAGTGGTTGCCTCTAGCTGAATGGTGGTATAACACCAACTATCATGCCACCACCAAAGTGACTCCCTATGAAGCAGTTTATGGTCAACTCCCTCATTTCCCTACTTCTTATATCAAGGGGTGCTCAAAGGTACAAGCAGTGGATCAACTCCTACAAAACCGCACAACCATGCTCGCCCATCTTAGAGAGAATCTTCATCAAGCTCAAAACCGCATGAAGCAATAGGTAGATCAGCATCGCTCAGAGCGCCAATTTCAAGAAGGGGATTAGGTATTTTTGAGGCTGCAACCATATAAGAAAACTTCACTCAAAGACAAGGATTTTCATAAACTATCTCCAAAATTCTATGGACCATATCAAGTACTTCAGCGCATTGGAGAAGTGGCCTACAAGCTAGCTTTGCCACCCACTGCAAAAATCCATCCAGTTTTCCATGTCTCATGCCTCAAGAAAGTGATTGGGAACAATTTCAGAATTCAAACCAATCTACCTGAATTGGATGAAGAAGGGTCAATCCGGCTCCAACCTAAATAGGTCCTAGACACACGAGAACGGCACCTGCGTGGTCGCATGATCAGGGAAGTCCTTGTCAAGTGGAAAGACACCTCTCCAGAAGATGCAACCTGGGAACCAGCCACTATTCTTCAGTAGTTTTCGCAGCTTCAGCCTTGAGGACAAGGATATTCTTAAGGGGGAGGGCATGTTAGGGTCCCACCCTAACCCCCTTATTTATGTAGTTGGATCAAGTCATAGTTATAGTTAAGTAAGGAGTCAATAAAGCCCATATTAATAATTGTAAGTGGTTAACCTGCAATTAATGACGTGATCAGGTGTTCATGTCCTAAGTGTCGTAAAATTCTCAAAATTTAAAATGCTCAGAACTAGTTCAAAGTTGAACGACTAGAAAGTTCTCGTCCTCTTGATTCCGGAGCCATAAACGGTTCGAAAAATGGTCGTCGTATGAGAAAGTTATGGCAAAAAAAAGAATTTCTCAGTAACATTGAAATTTTGAATTTTTCAAAAAAAATTAAAAAAATAATATTCCCTGGAATATTCCAGGGAATATTCCTTTCAAGCAGCGAATCAGAAGCTGCCACGTGGCAGGCCCGGAGGGTGCCACGTGGCCCTAGGTGATGTCAGCAAAGTTGTGTGGGCACATGTTAAAATTTGTTTGGAGGCGGAGAGTTTTGAACCTACGACCTCATTCATATTAACCAAACGCCTTACTGTTAGGCCACAACATCAGATCTTGAACAATGGGCCACAAAGAGTAAATATGAAGTTTAAATTTGATTTTGGCGGGGCCCGAAGGGGGCCAGCCCCCATACACGTGACCATCGCCCAAAAACCATGGGCTTAACCCTAACCGCCGACACTAAATCTGAGGCACCTAACCGCCGCCCCACAAATCCGTTCACATGTATTTATTATAACTACAGTTAAGTTGGCAGAAATTTGGCAGGAGAACAAATTTGGGCGGACCCACCATATTTGGCGGGCTTAACTGGCTCCAACTACAGTTAGCTGGAGTTTTTCTAGGGGCAGACCAGAGAAACTTTAATTGGCCATAACTTTGGCTAGGAAAGGTGGTTTTGGACGAATTGTTTTTTGATTTTGGGTATTTTCGACCTTCTGAAGTCATTGGCATAGGTCTTACAGCCATCTGAGGTCATTTGCAGAGGGTTTGGAGCCGTGGAAGTTCTAGGAGCCACCAGGGCCCAGTATCGAGAAGACTGTATAGGGTTGCAGGTATCCATTAGAGGTGAACCAGTAGTCAAACCTGAAGGATTAAAGTGTTCTGAATCCATTTTTAACATCTATTCCACCTGTAGATGCTTCTATTCAGCTGTATATTCAATTTGAGCATTTAATTAAAACAAGGACAAGCCCATTTGGGAGCCTTGGACCCAGCAGACGTAGCCCAGGAGGGGTGAACTGCTTCCCCAAATTCTTTTGCATCTGTGGTTGATTTATTTTGCAGAACAAATTTGTTTTAGTGTGTTAAATAGTAAAAGGAAATAAATATGTTATACTTAAATGGGTCATGAACAGCTGAAAATTTCATTTGTTTCTTTTCTGCAAGACATGGACATCTTTTAAACATGTATATTTCTGAATTGAATACCTTGCAAACAATTTACAAGTAGTTTCAAATTCAGATCAAGTTGGTATCAGAGCTATGTTGTTGCTTCTTTGTATCAAAAGCAGTAAAATAAGTTATAGACAGAGCCTGAAACGAGCCAGGAAGCCTTCGAAATTCTCTTTTTATACAATTGCAAAGTAGATAAATGCTCTTTCAGTCAATCTCTGGTGTAGTTGTCTTTTGATTGTTTTTGTGCAAAGATCTTCTAACTGTCTTGCAAGTATTGATGCTTACCAGGTTGAAACTTAAAAGAGGGGAAGGACAGTTGACTAGAGAACGAGAGAATCCTCAGTCAAGGAAGGCCAGAGAGCCATCACCTCCACCTTCAATTTCACCCTCAAGAGTCTCAGCAGAAGCTTCAAGAATGTCTGCACATGAAGGAGAAATTCATGTAGACATGGATCCAAAAGAAGAAGAAAGAGTCTTTAGAAAGGCTTTCTTGGACCTCACTGAAATGGTGAGGATATTGTACCAAGAAAGAAATGAGAAATTGGCTGGAGAAGGGTCCAAACATCCACATGAAGGAGAGGGCTCTTCAGGAGGTAAGAAGGATGATGATCATTCCAAGAAAGGACATGGAGGAAATGGTGATCCACCACCCCCATCGTCACCTTCTTCCTCTTCATCCTCGTCTTCTTCTTTTGTGCATAAGCATAGATCCTCTGGAAAAAGTCCTTTTTTGAAGCTTGATGTAAAATTCGAATTACCTATGTTTAATGGTGAAGTGAATGCAGAAAAGATTGACAACTAGATTAGGCAGTTGGAAGTTTACTTGAGGATCCAAAATATGCATGATGATGCCACCAAGATTCAGTTGGCTTCTTTGAGAATGGATGGAGCAGCATTGGTCTGGTGGGAGGCCAAGACTAAAGAGGAGATCAAGAAATTTGGTAAGGTTACCTTAACATGGCCTGAATTTCTGTTAGCCATTAAAAAACAGTTTTATCCTCTTGCTCACATGCCGAAAGCCATTATGAACTGGCAAAATTTCAGACAACTTAAGGGTCAGAGTGTCCAAGACTACACCCAAGAATTCAGGAGAAGAGCTCTCTTGTTAGGGGTAGATTTACAGACCCAGGAAACCTTGCTGAAATACATTGGTAGCTTGCATAGCTACCTTAGACACACCATCTTGATGTTTAACCCTACTAGCCTGGACAAGGTTTGTGTCCAAGCTACACATTTAGAGGCAAGGGGAAAAAACACATTTGAAGAGGGTAGAAACAAGCCCCCCAAGGGGAAAAACAAAGAGAAAACCTCCAAGGGAAAATGCAAAAAGAATGCAACTATCAAACAGGAGAGTGAGAAAGTGATCTGTAAACACTGTTCTAAACCAGGCCATGAGGAGAAAAACTGTTGGAAATTACATCCTGAAAAAAGACCTCAATTTAACAAATCCAAAGGGAAACAGAAAACTGCTGCTACTACATCTACACCACAGGATTTAGGGGATGATTCAGGTGATGAAACCAAAATTGCAGCCATGGGTTTGAAAAACTTGAAGGGAAAAGAAAATGAAACTCAAGCCAACACTAGTACCTCAAACTGCCATGTACAAGCTCCTAATGAGGAAGAAAGAATTGAACTGTTTCATGTGAGGGTGATTTCAAAACATACTAAAATTGACACACTTTTTGATAGTGGGTCACAAGCAAACCTTATATCAGAGGACTTGGTCAAGTAGCTTAAACTTGAGACCGTTCCACATCTGAAGCCATATCCACTTGGATGGATTTGCAAGGATGCAAATTTACAAGTTTCAAGAAAGTGCACATTGCGGTTTTCAATTACTGCACATTTTGTTGACACAGTTGAACTTGATGTGGTACCTTTTGATATAGCAGGAATTGTTTTGGGAAGTCCTTACTTGTTTGACAGGAAAGCTATCTTTCATCGCCATGAAAACAAATATCATCTTTTCAAAGATGGCAAGGAGTTCATTATTAGAGCTCATCGCAAGAAGACAAATGTAGCGATGGTGAATGCAGGACAGGTAAAAAGGCTGGTCAATTCAAGTAAGAATTTTGTTCTTCTTATGATTAAGCCCAAGGTTGATGTGAATCATGAGTCATTTGACAATTGTGATCCAAAACTTAAGTCAGAACTGTATGATGTAGTTGATGCATATCATGAGATGTTTCAGGAGCCAACAGGTTTGCCTCCTAAGAGGTAGATTCAGCATGAAATCCATTTGCATCCAGATTGTCCTCTTCCAAACATAGGCATGTACCGCATGTCTATTATGGAGAATGTTGAAATAAAGAAGCAAATCAAGGACTTGTTGGACAAGGGTTTCATAAGGCCAAGTACTTCACCATGTGGGTCACCGATTGTATTGATTCCAAAGAAAGATGGCACTTAGCGTATGTGTGTTGATTTCAGGGCCTTGAACAAGATAACGGTAAAGAATCGTTACCCACTCCCAAGGATAGATGATTTGCTAGACCAGTTGAAAGATGCTCGATATTTCACTAAGTTAGACTTGCGCAGTGGATATCATCAAGTAAGAATTGAAGAAAGTGACATTTGGAAGACAGCCTTTAAAACCAAACAAGGACTCTTTGAGTGGCTTGTAATGTCGTTTGGTTTGTGTAATGCACCTGCAACTTTCATGCGGGTAATGGATGATGTCTTGCGTCCTTTTCTTGATGATTTCGTTATTGTCTACTTAGATGACATCTTAATTTTCAGCAAGTCTAGAGAAGATCATGTCATGCATGTTAGGAAAGTACTTTATGTTTTGAAGAAGAATCAGTTATTACTTAAAATGTCAAAGTGTGAATTTGGAAAGACTTCTTTGGTTTATTTGGGACACATAGTAGGAGGAGGTGCTTTGAGAATTGATCCTGCTAAGATTGAGGCTATTGTGAAGTGGCCTACTCCCAAATCCATAACAGAGGTAAGAATTTTTTTGGGTGCAGCTCAATATTGGAGGAAGTTCATCTCTAACTTCTCTTCTATAGCAGCTCCTATGCATGCAGTGACAAGTGTGAAGCATGCTTTCCAATGGGGAAGCAAGCAGCAAAAAGCTTTCGAATCTTTGAAAGAGAATATTAGTTCAGCTCTGGTCCTTGCATTATCGGATTTGAGACAGCCATTTGAGATACAAACCGATGCTAGTGATTATGCCATGGGTGCAGTTCTTCTACAGCATGGTAAACCTATTGCTTTTCATTCTGAAACTTTTAATGGTGCTGTTGTAAATTATCCTACATATGATAAGGAGTTGTATGCATTATACAAAGTGTCAAAAAGTGGAAACGCTATTTGATGGGCAAAGAAACTGTTATACATACTGACCATCATCCCTTACAGTACTTGCAATCACAAAGCAAGTTACAACAGTCCCGACACTTCAGATGGATGGGCTTCTTGCAACAGTTCCATTTGGTAATAAGGTACAAGAAAGGTTCTTTGAATAAGGTTGCTGATATGCTTTCAAGGCCTATTATTGGCGTTGTTACTTTACTTAAGAATGATTCCATTGTACATGATAGTTACATAGAACAATATGCATCCGATGATGACTTTAAAGATGTGTATGCTAACTTGAGTAAAGGGAATCATGTAGAGGAAAATGACTATCACATGCATAACAATTAGCTATTTCATTTGGGAAAGTTGTGTATACCACAGGGGGAGAGAATAAATGTCATAAGAGAAGCTCATTCTTCTCTTATTGCTGGCCATTTTGGTGTAAGCAAAACAGTTGCACATCTACAAAGATATTGCTATTGGCCTCGCATGGTAGATTCTGTTTCAAGGTTCGTAAGAGGTTGTTCATTATGTGCTACAAGCAAGTCTAGTAATAGGAAGCTTGGTTTGTATACTCCTTTGCCGGTACCTTCTAGACCATGGGAGAGCATCTCTATGGATTTTGTAGGAGGTTTGCCAAAATCTAGAAAGCAGCATGATTATTTATATGTAGTAGTTGATCGTTTCAGCAAAATGTGTATACTTATGCCTTGTAAGAAAACTATAACTGCTGAACAAACTGCTGAATTATTTTTTCATCATGTATGGATTCACTTTCATTTGCCTACTTCCATTATTAGTGACAGGGATTCTAGATTTGTGGGGAATTTTTGGTCCAACCTATGGGAGATGATGGACACAAAGTTGAAGAAAAGTACTGCTTTCCATCTGCAAACAGATGGACAAACTGAAGTTGTGAATATAACCATTGTGCACCTCTTGAGAGGTTATTGCAGCAAGCATCCCAAGCTTTGGGATGAACATTTGCATTACATACAGCATGCTTACAACCGTGCCAAGCACTCTTCCACAAACACCTCACCGTTTGAAGCTTGTTTTGGTTACTTGCCAAAATCACCTCTTGATTTCATTCTTGAGAAAGGTGTCACCATTGAGGGACATAATGATATTGACAAAGCTCGTTCATTCATTGAAATAATTCAGCAAATACATCAGCAAATTCAAGAACAGCTTGAGAAGAGTCAAGGCAAGTACAAGGAAAGACACAACAAGCATAGAGTCGATCACAAGTTTCAAGAAGGGGATGAGGTATGGCTATACATTAGTAAGGAAAGGATGTAAGGAGAAGGTAAAAAGCTGAAGCCTATTCGTTATGGTCCATTCAAAATCCTCAAGAAGGTTGGAAATAATGCTTTTCAATTAGAGTTGCCTTCCTACATGCAAATGTATTTTGTTGTCAATGTGGAGAACTTACGTTTGTATGAACCTCCTTTGATTGTTGATCATGAAAGTGTTGTTCAGCTACCATCTATAGAAGATTTCTCACCAGAATTCTTAGATGAGTTGAAAGAAGATACAATCCTTGACAGAAGGACACGCACTTCAAGGAGGGGCAGTGTAGATTATGTTCGGGTTGGTTTCAAAGGCAGCAAACCGAACAAGGCAAAGTGGATGGAGGTGGACAGAGTGAGGGAGTTGTACCCTCACCTCTTTAACAGGTAGTTGAAGGCTTTTGGGGTCCAAAAGCTTCCCAATGGGGAGGCGTGATCAGGTGCTCATGTCCTAAGTGTCGTAAAATGCTAAAAATTTAAAATGCTCAGAACTAGTTCAAAGTTGAACGAATAGAAATTGTTCATCCTCCTGATTCCAGCGCCACAAACTGTTCGAAAAATGGTCGTTGTATGAGAAAGTTATGGCAAAAAGAAGAATTTCTCAGTAACATTGAAATTTTGAATTTTTCAAAAAAAATAAAAAAAGAATATTCCTTGGAATATTCCAAAGAATATTCCTTGGAATATTCTAGGGAATATTCCTTTCGAGAAAAAAATTAGAAGCTGCCACGTGGCAGGCCCAGAGGGCGCCACGTGGCCCTGGGTGACGTCAGCAAAGTTGTGTGGGCACATGTTAAAATTTGTTTGGAGGCGGAGAGTTTTGAACCTACGACCTCATTCATATAACGAAACGCCTTACCGTTAGGCCACAACATCAGATCTTGAACAATGGGCCGCAGAGAGTAAATATGAAGTTTAAATGTGATTTGGGCGGGGCCCGAAGGGGGCTAGCCCCCATACACGTGACCATCGCCCAAAAACCATGGGCTTAACCCTAACCGTCGGCACTAAATCCGAGGTGCCTAACCGCCGCCCCACAAATCCATTCACATGTATTTATTATAACTGCAGTTAAGTTGGCAGAAATTTGGCAGGAGCGCCAAATTTGGGCGGACCCACCATATTTGGCGGGCCTAACTGGCTCCAACTACAGTTAGCTGGAGTTTTTCTAGGGGCAGACTAGAGAAACTTTAATTGGCCATAACTTTGGCTAGGAAAGGCGGTTTTGGACGAATTTTTTTTTGATTTTGGGTATTTTCGACCTTATGAGGCCATTGGCATAGGTATTACAGCCATATGAGGTCATTTGTAGAGGTTTTGGAGCCGTGGAAGTTATAGGAGCCACCAGGGCCCAATATTGAGAAGACTGTATAGGGTTGCAGGTATCCAATGGAGGTGAACCAGTAGTCAAACCTGAAGGATTCAAGTGTTCTAAATCCATTTTTACCATCTATTCCACCTGTAGATGCTTCTATTCAGCTGTATATTCAATTTGAGCATTTAATTAAAACAAGGACAGGCCCATTTGGGAGCCTTGGACCCAGCAGATGTAGCCCAGGAGGGGTGAACTGCTTCACCAACTTCTTTTGCATCTGTGGTTGATTTATTTTGCAGAAAAAATTCGTTTTAGTGTGTTAAACAGTAAAAGGAAATAAATCTGCTATACTTAAATGGGTCATGAACAACTGAAAATTTCATTTGTTTCTTTTCTGCAAGACATGGACATCTTTTAAACATGTATATTTCTGAATTGAAAACCTTGCAAACAATTTACAAGTAGTTTCAAATTCAGAACATGACGGGACCACAGTTAGTTGCAAATGGGCCATGGTATTAGATAGATGGTATTAATAACAACCATGGTATTGCATGTATGAGTCACATATAAAGGATAGAGACTCCTTGCGAGGAGCATGGTGTCTTATTTTGTAATCGAGCTCTGCTCTATTGGAGGTTGCCCCCTCGAAGAGGCAAGTGAACATTTCTTTCTGAATAATAAAATACTTACTGTTGTTTCTCACTATTCTATGTTCTAGGTAAATTTCTTCGCATATTCTCTATTCTGGTATCGTCTTGCAGGTTAAGAACATAACATTGTCACCTTACTGCTGATGATAAACCCTAGAAATTAGGGAACATGTTTCCCTGTTTTTAGGTTTAGGATCCTTGAAAATTGGCATGTGGGAGAGAGCCTTTATCTTCTCATCCATGACATATTTTATGAAACTGAAGAATGTTTGTGTAGTCTAGGCTATCTAGAACAAAAATGTCTCTTGGTTTTTTAAAACACTTCTCCAACTGTCCAAAATCTATCCTTGAAAAACACGTGTAAAATAGGAAAAATCTATTCTCTAAAATTAGGGTTTCAAAGAAAGCGTAGTATATCCCAACTGAAAACACTTATGAAGCAAGTGAGATAGGTTATTGTAGCTGGAGAGTTGATGAATAGAAACCTCCTTCAAAATTCCAAAATACCTTTTCTTGTGACCAGAAACTGATCTTGAAAATGACTGCTCAAACCAAAAGACGAAGCTTGACTTTCAGCAGTTTCGTAGCGCAAGTTTAACCATAAATTCCTCCCACCTCAAAACGAATTTGAAGAGGTTTTTGTAGTTAAGTATGTTAGAAAGAAAAGCCTCTTTTAGTTTTGAAAATTGAGTTCTCAGCTGCTCAGGAACCCTTATGGAAGTTGCCTAGTAAAAGCAAAAAATAGAGTCTTTTATGTTGAAACAGGCTCCTTTAAGGGTTTCGTAGCGCTCTACGAAAACTCCTAGTTCAGAATCCCCGATTTCGTAGTGCAGCTAGTGCAAATTCTGAGTTTTGCACTACGAAAACACCTAGAGTGAGTTTTGCACTACGAAAACCTTGACACAAGTTTGACACATGGAACTTATGTGTGATGTGGGACCAGTGATAGGAAAGAATAGAGTATTGAACCTATTTGACCATACCAACAAGACTCTCTTTTAGATCTTAGACTCTAAAAAAACCATGGAAAGACTAGACCAAGACTAACATCAATCCTTTGGAATCAAACTGATGTCAAAACACATGGTGAGGCTTCTATGACATGGAATGAGGCTGTGAAACTTTTTTTTGGAAAAGAGAATGACACTTATTTAGATGAGATGACTCAAAACCTATAAGACTATGACTAGAAACAAGGCAAACTTTCCAAAGCTTAGAAACAAAAATTTTAGGGTGATAAAAGTGGCTCCACTAGGGATAGTGTGCCTGTGTGGTATAATAAGAACTTGTAGCTCCAGTGCCACTATCCATCCTCTAGAATAAAACTTTGAACTTCTGCCCAATTTGCTCCTCAAGCCTTTAATGATTTGCTGCAAGAAGAATTCAAAATGTACCTACTGAAATAGATGCTCAGTCAACCTACCCTAAGCTTATTTGCACATTCCTACCTACCATTTCAGCTACAACCTCCACTTGTAGCTCAAGGAACATGAAATTTCCAATGAAGCCAATCATCGATCTGATCTGGCACTTGAATCTCTTGACTGCATTCAACCTGAAAATAACCATGATAGTGAGATGACCAAATCAACTTATAATGTATATGATCTTCATAACGCAAATGAAAATGAAATGCTAATGTGAAAAACTTTGCCATGTATTCATTTATAGGGTCAAAGAGGACATGGTTATTTTGATGATCATCATAACATTCTATATCTTCAGACACCTGATTCTCAGCCACAAAAAATTCCTTTGATATGCTATCCAACTGCCTTTCTGCATGATTTCCATAGACAATGTAATTTTCCTCACTATTTTTTCCGGGGAAAATAGAGTTCGTAATTTCTATTAAAAAGAAGATAATAGAGATTACATGTTGTAGATGCCAAAGCATATGCCATAGTGTGGTAAATACCACTTACAATACCAATACTTCTGGGAAGTAAGCAAATACAGCCCTCAGATAGGGCCTCCAGAAACAAGGCGAGTAAAGCCCACAGGGGGCAACCAGAAACTGGGTATGTATCCCCAACAGGAGTATACTCCTACCCAAAATGCTAATAAAAACAGTAAATAAAACATTAGCTCAGAAACCGGGTATGCAAACCCCAACAGGAGTAAACTCCTACCCAAAACAAGCTAATACAAACAGTAAATAAACTATAGCTCCAGTGGGATGTGCAGAAATGATGCAACCAGAGGGAAGAGGCACGAAATGGGGCCATACCCCCATCCCCTCAACTCTCCACCAAAGACCCGCAAAAATCCACACATCTATCCAGTGTAGCCAGTAAGAAGCCAATCATAGACAGCCATAGAAGAGGGGCACGAATCGCTGCAGATCCCTCAACACTCTCCAAAACTGCAATGGAAGGCTAGCAGAGGACCCAAAAAAAGAACCCAGCAACAGCAATGGAGCCCAAACAGGTCCCAATGCAGAGTCGGGTCGATACGGGGGCAGAGGCGGCTAGGGCAGCCACCTCGCCCCCAAGAAGGAGTCAGGCCCGAAGCACAAGACCCCACACAGCACCGCCGCGAACTAGAAAAGAGCCAAAACCCCCGCCGGAACCGCCAAAGCAAAGGGCTGTTGATGTTATGAGCAGCACGAAGAAAACAGAAGCCGCCGCCGCTCAGATGAAACCGCAGAGAAACACCGCCGGTGGCAGCCCACGAGACCCCCGGAACCAGACGGAACCACCCGCTGCAGCAACGATGGAAGCCCGGAGGGCGACCAGAACCCCCACCCGCGGAAGGTCCTGCCGCCGCAGGCTCAGGCAGCAACCAGGGCCGAAGGCAGAAACCCTATGGTTCGCCGCGCGCGCTCTCCGTCGATTATATATCAATTATTGTTATTACTGTGATCTTTTCCTCACTATTATGATCATTCTTTGAAGTATTCTGCTGCAAGGAATTACATAAATGAACAACCTTTTCCTCTGTCTGGGGGTTATAAAATATTTCTTCCAGTATTTCTTCTTGGTGTTTGCAATTATTTTCATCTTAATTATGATCTGAAGACTAACAAGTCTCCTGCATCTCTACATTAATGTCGGAGGATGTAATATGATTTTCATAAGTAAACCCCTGCTTATTTTCATGCTGCATTTCATGGGATGTTATCCTTTCTTCTAGTTGTTGAAATGTATTGTTGTGAAGAGCCTCTAAAATTTCTTCATCCATAAATTCATCATCATCATAACAATCCTCCAAATATTGAATAAAAGTCACAGAATGTTTACAACAATCTTTGACCAGCAATAAGGAGGGATGACACTCTTTATACATGTCATAGAATACATCATGGAAATCAGCAAGAGAATATAATGAACCATTTTCCAAGCTTTTATACCAAGACCATGCTTTTCCTTCTAAAGTGGTCATAAACATCTTCATGAGACAATCTTCAAGGAACTGAACCTTAAGACTGTGTACATTCATATGGAACCTAACCAAACGAAGAGCAGCATTGTCTTTCTTTTCATCTTTGAATATCAGAAGATCATCTAACCAATCAACCTTTGGCATAGCATTTGGAAAACCAGGGATGTGAGACCGATTCATAGGGGCATACCTGGCATTCATTCTTGCAATAGAACTCATCTTGAAACTTCATCAAGCTACTGATCTTCAAGCAGTGGAGTCACCTTCGAATTTGTTATTTGATGTGTGGAGTTGCCAAGGTACTTTTGCAGCCTTGAAAAGATGTCTGAGCTCCTGCTACCTTTAGAAGTTCAGGTTCTTAATTTCGGGAATGAATAGACTTCAGGCTCCCGGCAGACGCACCAAAATGTTATCACCAAAATAGGACCCTGATAGGTTGTTGATCAGACTACCTCGGTGTAATTATTTCAAACCAATCTTTTAGCTGAGGCTTAGCCTCCTCAGCCTGAGAGGGCTCTCTCAAAGGTTAATGATATTGATTGATGATAATATAGATGGATAACTCTATCTTGGTTTTATTTGTTTGTAGGTTGAAAAGATGAAGGCTTGCTACCATTGGGCTATGGAGTCAAAGTATGTTTCAGTACCATAGCAAGATCAGCTTAACATGAAGCCAGGGCATAGAGAGTTTTTATACATCAACAAAACAAAGATACAATGCAAGGAAACACAATTTATAAATACATGAAGGAAGTTAGAGCATCATTGATGAGTTCTAAGTAACATGTATTCATACCACTGCAAGTAAGTGAAAGAGGAAAGCCATGAGAGAATAGGAAATTAAAAACTCTCTTTGAATCCTGAGTAGTGAGGCCAAAACATTCTACCTAGCATGAAAGTCAAGGCATTATAGAGTTCAAGTGCATAAATGCAAATATAAAATAGTGAAACACAGTTAGTTTATCTATGAAGGAAGTCAGAGCATCATTGATGAGTTCTAAGTATCATAAGTAAACACCACTGCAATATAAGTATTGGAAGATTCCATCAAAACAAGAACATACAAGAACTCTTCATGAATCTTGAGTTGTCTATGTAGAAATTCTACATTAGGTTAAAAATATACACAGTCTGCACATAGAGCAGCAGCTGAGCCAAAAAGTCTCCAACCCTTTGCTAATTCGACCTCTTGCTTTATATATATCATTTACAACATGTATTCCTTCATCCCTCATCAAGAGAATTCGAATTTTCTATGAGTTACATGTATTCTAACCATAAAACAAACCATTAATTAGAACTAGTTGTTAACTAGCAGCGCTAGTGACGTAATACAACTAGGAGTGTAACTCCTTATTATGATTACAACAACCTTATCTAAATATTGAAAGCATTCTTTGGCAGATGCAACCTCATGAGGTCAAATTTGATGAAGCCTCATACGTTGTCACCTTACTGCTGATGATAAACCCTAGAAATTAGGGAACATGTTTCCCTGTTTTTAGGTTTAGGATCCTTGAAAATTGGCACGTGAGACAAAGCCTTTATCTTCTCATCCATGACATATTTTACTAAACTGAAGGAATTTTTTGTATTCCATGCTGTCTAGAACAAAAACCTCTCTTGGTTTTTTAAAACACTTCTCCAGCTGTCCAAAATCTGTCCTTGAAAAAAATGTGTAAAACAGGAAAAATTTGTTCTCTGAAATTAGGGTTTCAAAGAAAGCTTAGTATCTCCCAATTGAAAACACTTATGAAGAAAGTGATATAGGTTATTGTATATGGAGATTTTATGAATATAAACCTCCTTCTAAATTCCAAAATACCTTTTCCTGTGATTAGACATTGATCTTGAAAAAGACTACTCAAACCAGAAGACAAAGCTTGACTTTCATCAATTTCATAGCGCAAGTTTAACCATAAATTCCTCCCACCTCATAACAAATTTTAAGAAACGGAAAGATGCTTTTGTAGTTAAATATGTTAGGAAGAAAATCTTCTTTCAGTTTTGAAAATTGAATTCTCAGCTGCTCAGGAACCCTTCTGGAAGTTGACTAGTAAAAGAAAAAAAACAGAGTCTTTTATGTTGAAACAGGCTGCTTTAGGGGTTTCGTAGCGCGCTACGAAAACTCCTAGTTCAGAATCCTCGATTTCATAGCGCAGCTAGTGAAAATTCTGGTTTTTGCACTACGAAAACACCTAGAGTGAGTTTTGCACTACGAAAACCTTGACACAAGTTTGACACATGGAACTTATGTGTGATGTGGGACCAATGATAGGCAAGAACAGAGTATTGAACCTATTTGACCATACCAACAAGACTCTCTTTTAGATCTTAGACTCTAAAACAACCATGGAAAGACTAGACCAAGACTAACATCAATCCTTTGGAATCAAACTGATGTCAAAACACATGGTGAGGCTTCTAGGACATGGAATGAGGCTGTGAAACTTTTTTTTTTGGAAAAGAGAATGACACTTATTGAGATGAGATGACTCAAAACCTATAAGACTATGACTAGAAACAAGGCAAAGTTTCCAAAGCTTAGAAACAAAAGTTTTAGGGTGATAACACCAGCCATAATATAAATTCAAAATGTCACAATCTTTACAATTTAATTCTAAAACAGTGAAGCTAAAAGAAATGTTTTACCCCAGTTTGCAATCAAATCATCACATGCTTGCACATTCATGAGTATGGTACCTAACCATAACATATGAAGACAATTTCTTGTTCTAAATTCATATCCAACCAAATATATAAATAGGGATCTCTCTAGGTGCTAATGATTAGTAATAGAATTTTCGCTGCAGTTCTCTATTGTTTTCTACAAAACCTTATTGTTTACTACAAAACCTTTAATTTTCACTGAAAAAATAACCATTTTAGTCATCTATAGAATTGAATATTGTTTGCTAGTATGATAGGTATGAATACCACAACAATAAGAAAATGGATTGGAATTCTATTATTTTGAAATATTTGGATGAATATAAGTTTGCTAACATAACATATTCAATTTACAAGAGAAGGTAGCAGCATATAGTTTTCATGGGATTTTGTTGACCAAAACAAAGGGCTCACTTGGAGTGTACCTAAATTTGGGAAACAACCAAACAGAATTGGTACATATATAAACTCAAATTACTCTGGTTTATGTCACTAAAAAAAAAATGTATGAACTTGGTTGCAGTAGGGAAGAAGCATCATTATACTCGATGACAGAACAACTAATATGGGCGATACTATATGACTGAAGAAAGCAGAAATCTGTCACTAGAGCATTCGCCCACCTGCACCCTCTCAAAATGCTTCATATAAAAATCTATACCCATTGACAAGGAACCATTCCACTGTTCCGACTAAACTTTGTATTCCAAGATATAGTAAAGGCTCTCAACAGAGACAAGACTGTACAAGTAGAAAGGTTTGCAACCAACCACAGATTATTTCTCAACTCCATTGTCTGATCAAAGTAGCTTCTGTCTCCTGAAAAGGGCATATGTCTATTTCACAGGTCAGTAAGTAGAAGACCATGCCATAGATCAGATCAACTCTAAATAAAGGTTTGCACCTTGCGAGACTTGATCCAAGAGTCTCAATGCTTGTGATATCCAGAATTAATCTGGATTTAGGGCCTAGGCTGATTTAATTCACTATTGTTCATGTTTATGTTGTTTGTTACTTGTGCATGTTATTTGAATACCAGTAGCAGGCCAAGAGAACAGAAAATTAATTAAGGCTCAAGAGGACAATATTTGAAGATATTCAAATTTCAAACATTCATTTGTTGCAACTTACAGAAATTACTGAATTCAAGGCAATTTGAGTCTACAAGTGCATTGAATAGCCCACATTATCAGTCCACACACACTATCTAAACCTACAGTGATATGAAGCAGGAGCAAGATATATGTTATGCAATGGGAAATCTAATTAATATTAGAATCTATAATCACCATATGGGAAACAAGAGCTTGTTATTCACTATCATAAATTAACTTGTTATTTTATAATTTATTAAGCACGCGTTTAAGTACTCTTCATTATTATTGTAATTTTCTTTTGGTTACATGAGCGTTGTGGACAGACCTGACACGTCTACTTCACCTGTGCTGTAGAAAGCTCTTCTAGCTCCTTTCCACTAGGGCATGTCCTATTGATAAGGTTGAGAATATATATGGAAAAGGGTTGCACATAACCCATGGATGAAACCAAAAGCAATTTCATTACTATACAATATTACATTTACCAAGTTGACTAAACAGCTAGATACTTCCACTAAATGCTCTATTTACATTGACAAACATGCCTAGCAAATTGCTCCCAACTACAAGGCACATTATTTCTGTGAAGAGTCGGGACAAAACAGGGTAATGTGCTTTTATTAAAAGGAAAGTAAACACCTTAAGGACCTGCATAATTTATATAGAAGCAGAACAGATGATGTACACTACAAGACAGGTGTAGAAAACCTTGCTTCACTAAAGCAACAGCCATATATATTTGACATCTTAATAAGTTGTATAAAGAACAGTTATCATTCTTAACCTTGCATTACAAAATACAGTTGTTGTTCAAAATACTTCATTCTAATAATATTTAAAGAGTTGGGATTCCTTGCTTTAGTAACTTTTCGTATAAAAAGGTTACAACAGCTAATATATTTTCTTATACTTCCCTCTCTCTCTTTTATTTATTTATTTATTTATTTTTTCAATCTTTTTCAATCCCTTGAGCTATGGGTTTATAGTAAAAATTCATGAACATCAAAAACGTATGAATTTTCATGTTACCATGAACATCGAGATAAAGCTTTAGCAATTAGAACCTAGAAGTTTAATCCCATTTAGCCATCTTTGTCTCATAATTTATTTCTGGTGATTTCCCAAACGAAGAAAAAGGATTGCCCTCCATGATACAACTTAACTGGAACAACAATAAAATACAACAGGAATCTGGATATGATAGCTTGAGATAGTTATAGATAAAAGTATACAACCACCTACACAGTTATTCGATCAACTGAAGGAACTCCCTCTCAGCTAGTTCTCCAGCAGATTGAAGAAAAGAGACTTTCAGCTAGTAGATAAATGGGTCAAAGTTAACTGACACTCTGCCAGTTGATCAATGGATTAAAGGAATATGGCTCTCAGCTACTTATTTGGTAAATAGAAAGAGGGGATTGGGAAGTCGATGACAATAGGCGCTTATAAATTTTGTATCATCATGGCTTAAGCGCTTATGATTTCCTTCATACCAATGCCAAAGACAGGAATGTAATGATTTTTGATCTATTGTTGTTTGAAATGTATTAGCACTCTGAAAGACCATTGCTATACTCTAATTTTATAAATTAACCATTTTTTTAAACAAATTTAACTTTAAGCACAAAACAAAAACAAAAAAGTAATGTTACCTATTAATTAGACTAAGTTGTGAGTTATTAGACTAGATTGTGAGTTATTAGTAAATCTTTTGTATTGTTTTGTTGCGACAGAAAAAAAACATTGCGCTCCACTCATTCTACGATTAGCGTGAGTATGCATCTCTAAGTGACTTTGTTTAGTTTCTTGCTATGGTGATATTTGGATCTGCAAGAGAAATTATACATTAATGTTTGTTAATTGATTCATTAGATGGCATTCTGCTGGGACGTATGATGCAAACACTAACACTGGAGGACCTTTTGGAACCCTTAGGAATAAGGGGGAACTCGGTCATGCTACCAACGCAGGACTTGACATTGTTGTGAATCTCCTTCAACCCATTAAAGAACAGTTCTCCATTCTTACCTATGCAGATGTTTATCAGGTAATGAAATTTATTATTGCAACTTTCATATAATCCTAAGTCTGTATGGGATTCCAGAAATGTCTGTGCATTACCAAGGATTTTATGGAAACTTCTGACACCTCCTAAGTATGCGATTCTAGAAATGTCTATTAGTTACCAGGGGTTTTATGGAAATCGATGAATTGTTGGCTAAAACAACCCCTTTTTTTTCCATGAAAACCATCTAAGGACTGAGAACAATCTTCTACCGTCTGCCAACATTACGTTTGCACCAAATTACGCTCTACAGATTTAAATTTCCAGGCATTTGTGGCCAAGTTTAGGCACTCGGCGGTGGTAAAATAAAATCACAGAAGACGGGAAGCTTAGCTTACCTTTGACCGCCTCTGTTAGACTTTGCTTGTCCCTCTATGAACCGCACTTGCCCAGATTTACCTTGTAGAGAGTCTAATCCATATGTTGTTCTCAAATAATTAGCTAGCGCAAAAAAATCCATTATAGAACACAGAAACTCCTCAGACTAGCCATCGGATTGGTGGAGGAAATGGCAGAGTCAAATTAAATGTGAATGGAATACGGACTCCTCGCATAAGTGAAGGCTAGTAGCCATGGATGGGGGTTCGCATCCAATGACAAGAAGACTTGTGGAAAGTATAAATTGTGGGTTTAGTGGGATTTGGGGCCAAATTTTGAACCAAAGCTCTGATACCACGTGTAAGGCCCTATCCTAGGGTCTTCTAACAGATCTATTTCTCTGGAATTTAAATGCAATAAGAGACACTGATTTACTTTCTTACAAACAATGAAAATTTTACCATTTACATTCTAATCCCTATAACTTATAGTGAACATTTCATTTCAATAAATTTACATGAGTAATCTATAGAGGAATACCTATACTAGTGGCTGGTGGAGATGCCTTTGAGATGCTGCTCCTACTGAACGCTCCTCTTGACTACTGACTGGATTTACCTCCCAGCCAACTAGGAAATAATTCCTAGCCCAAGAAACCTCCACAGGTTCCCTAGCCCTCTGAGCCCAAGTCCAACCAGATGTAGTGTGTGTCCAAGATGAATAATCCAGACCAAGATAAACAATAATCCCTCCAAACTCCAAACCCAAAAAACCTCCAGAGGTTCCCTTATCTCTCCCAAAATCACAGCCAACTCAAAATCAAAAGCAAGACTTAGCATCTCCCCCATGCCCTTTTCTCCCTTCCTCCTTCCCTTTTTATACCCTCCTTCTCTTCTCCACCTCAACCACCTCTCATTAATGTCATTAACTTCTCCTCCATCCTTACATTTGACTTCTCTTCTCCCAAGTAAATCTCGGAGTACATTTGGAAGTGTGATATGAAAATAAAATTAGGAAATTAATGAGAGAGGACCATGTCTTCTCCCAAGTAAATGTGAGAGTACATTTGGGAATGTGAGATGAATATATATATTGGTAATTTAATGGAGAGGACCATGTATTCTCCCAAGTAAATGTGAGAGTACATTTGGGAATGTGAGATGAATATATATATTGGTAGTTTAATGGATAGGACCATGTCTTCTCCCAAGCAAATGTGAGAGTACATTTGGGAATGTGAGATGTAATTAAATGGAGAGGAACATGTCTTCTCCTACGTAAATGTGAGAGTACATTTAGGAATGTGAGATGAATATATATATATATAATTTGAAATAATGGAAGGAGACCATATCCTACCTAAGATTCAATTTGAGAAGGCAAGTTGGGAACTTGAATAAAATAGAAATAATGAATTTTATATTATTGAATAAATTTATAGTTTCCAAAATGAAGGTATTCACCAATACTTCTCAATATTTTCAGGTAATGTAAACATTAATAAAATTTGCATGATAAGATTTAAGTGGGGGCATTACAAAAATCTTCTGTTAGCACACTGATTGTTTTGTTCTGGAAATGTGTACCGTGATTGCTCATCAAGACCTTTGGACATCCAAAGCATGTCAATACGTGTTCAAATAGAAACTTCACAGTGAAGGCGGCCGTGCAATCCTTTATCGGTTGCTCTTCTGCCCAACGAGTTAGGTACTCTGTCGTAGTGATAATGTATCTCACGCCCATCTTTCCCTGAGGTTTGATAGGTCCTACAAAGTCAATCGCCCACTTTCCAAAGCGCTGCATTATCATTTTTGGATTCAAAGGCATCTTGTCCCTCCGCGATGGTTTACCTATTCTTTGGCATACATCACATGCCTTGCAGTGTGCTTTTGAATGTTGATGAAGGGTTGGCCACCACAACCTTACGCGGAGAATCTTTTGCATAGTCACTCACCCTGCATAATGTCCTCCTACAGCGGCCCCATGCACATCTGTGAGGATATGACTTCATTCAAATTTAGGTACATACCTTCGCAGTATCTCATCATTGCAAAGAGTTGTGCATTAGGTAGTCCTTCCTCCAAACTAGTAGGTTCCTCTCTTGTCTCAATGCGCGACAAGTGATCCGGTCCTGCATTCAGGCACCCATGCTTCACAAAGACCTCAAAATCATATTCTTGGAACAATAGAAGCCACCTACATCTGTGCCCCCCCAACACAGACTTATTGACCAAGTATTTCAGCATAGAATGATCTGTATACATCTTGAAGTGTCCCCTAGCAAATAGTGCCGATATTTTTGGAGCATGTACACCATAACTAATCCCTCGCATTCAGTTGTGGAATAGTTATTTTCTTCTTTAAACAACCTATGACTCGCGAATGCAATAGGGTGATCCAATCCCTCTCCATCGTCCTGTTTTAGTACCTCTCCCAACACTATGCACAACGCATCAACATGGACATGAAACTCCTCGTCCCATTTCATAAGGACCAGAATTGGCGCGAAGGCCATTTTTTTAAGTACATCCAGGCTTTTCTTGCAGTCATCGTTCCAGCAAAACATGACATATTTTTTCAACAACTTCTCCATCAGCGTGGTGATCTGGGCATAGCTTTTGATGAACTTCCTGTAGTACCCCGTATGTCCCAGGGTAGTGCGGAGCTATTTGACACTTCGCGGCGCTTCCAAATTGAGAATCACCGTCAGTCCTAGTTTGCAAACCACATGTCCCAATAGGTCCCCAAAGGGAATGAGGAATGTACATTTCTTGAGGTTCAACGTGATTTGGTGTCACCAGTAGGTATCCAACATCAAGCGTAAGATCACTACATGGTGCTTAACCAATCCAAATACAGCTGAATCATCCAGATAAATCTCCAAGAACTTGTGGATATATTCCTTGAATGCTGCAACAACTATGCACGAGAAGATGGACAACGCGTTCTTCAATCCAAACGTCATAATAGTGTATTGGAAGTAGCCCCACTCAGTCATGAAGGTTGTCTTACTCCTATCTTCCGACACGATTTTGATCTTGTGGTACCTTGAAAATCCGTCAGTGAAAGAATATGCTTCCTGCCCACCAACATTTTCCAATACTTCATCTGTGAACAGAGTTGGGAATGGATCATGCACACATGCGTCATTCAATTTTCTGAGGTCCACACATATTCTTATCTCGCCCTTCTGCTTCTTTTCCTGTACTACCATAGGGCTTACCGAATCAGATTCGTCCACTAGCTCTATGATTCCAGCTACGAGCATCTTCTCGAGTTCTACACGAACCTTCTCTTTGTACATTGGATTCAAGTGGTAAGGCCTTTGCTTAACTAGCTTCACGTCGGGCTTTAATGTGATTTATATCATTCCTAAATATTTGATAATTCCTTTTAAGTCTATGATTTTGGTCGGGAATAGATATTGGTATTCATGGAGTAACTCAGCGACCTTATCCACCATCGCGTCATCCCAGTAGTCGCCGAGTGTTGCATACTTAGGTTTTTCTTCCGTACCAATGTTCACTTGCTTCATCTTTATTGGCACGGTTATGTCGGGGTCTTAAATCAGTGGTCCTTGAACCTTGCGATGGCCTTCAATTTCTGGAATGTTAACTTTTCACAGATCCTCGTCGTCTTCTTCAATATTTACATTATAACATTCTAGTGTGCAGCTCAGCTGAGTAGCCCATTCAGGATGAATCAATTCTATTGACTCCTAGGGTATCTTAAAGATAGTTTCTTTTACTACGTGTAGTGCATCATCAACAATGTCCCACCAACGATCCTCAAACTTGAAGGTTAAAAGGAACCCTTCGTGCAAGATATCCCATTCACTCGTCCCATGGTGGAGCTTTGTCTCTATATACCAATTCATGGGTATAACATCTAGAGTATGACAAAACAGGTGTACCCACTCAAGTTGTGGCTCTTCCCCATATACCTTTGTCCACTTGGTGAGCTACGCGCATAGATCATATCATTTGTCATACTTGTCTGTTAGTCGCATCTGAGGCTTTCCAAAATGCATGCGCATCATTCTCTTGCATTCGTGCCAGTCGTCAAAGCTTCATTGGTGCGTACCCCACCACCTCGCGGGTGTAGCACGTAGCACTCATTTCAAGACCTCGAAACATTGTTATTCTGGCACCTCTCTTTCAAATCTGTTCAGGAAGGCATCTACCTCGCTTAACCCATCATACATAGTCATATCCCTTACTTACGTTGATACGCAGCGCAACGATCTTGTCATCATGTTGCCGTTCAGCGTGGTTACCTCGTGTAACTGGTTCTGCCATCGATCTATCTCTTCATCCGAATTCAACGTACAGGAGCTTTCGCACTCCCATGATATTCACCCATCCATGGTGGTATTTACCCAGTCTTGCTCTCATGCAGTTATCTTGAAGATGCAATCTAAGTCATCATCACTCGCGCACTAGCTCTGTGTAGCGCGATCCTTCTGCAGGGTCCAAAGGTACTTCTACGTGCAGGGTCTTTTTCTCAAAAATCATCTTGCGCTTCTTTAGGTTTATCACCCCATTCATGTCAGTGGCCCAATCTATTCCTAATAGCGCGGGGTAAGGATTGTTGTCATCAACAATATCTATCACTTCAAAATCTGCCAACGTGCTTGCTCCTTCAATATCCACAGTGATTCCCTACAATCTTCCCATAGGTAGTATCTTTTGTTGGTTCGCCATTCACAATTGGATATGAGACATTGTAGCATAGGCCTTCCCATGTGCTCCCATGTATGCTTCAGAAGAATGTTCGCGTCCGATCCTAAATCCAGAATCACTTGGTCCATCTCATATTCTCCAATCTACGCAGTCAATCTCATTTCTCTTCCCATCCTCGTCGCATGATTTCCAATCTTCCGAACTACGCTCGGTTCTCCTGGTGCGGTCCCAGCGCACCTATTTATGAGTTCCTGCAGTCCCTTTATAGCCTTGCTGTCACGCAACAGCTTCATGCATGTTTCCAAGAACATCGTGAGAATTAATGAGTCCATTTCTAGCACCGGTTTGTCATTGCTTCCTAAAGTGGAGGCATCAATGAAGCTCCTCCTAGCTTCCATGAAGGTTTCCTTAGCACACTCCAAATCAAAATCTGGTTCTTTCATCGAAGCCTTGTGAACCTAAGTACTATCTTCAGGCTGCTTGCCTTTATCATCACCTATCGTTATCCCACTTCAAATAACAATGTTTATGTTAGGGTCTTCCTCGTGTAGCTCAGACCTCATCATTTGCAGGTTCTGAGTCAAGGGAGGTTGGAGCGCTCCCTTGTCGCGTAGGTGCACTATCAGTGTGGGAAAATCCTCTTTCTCATGATCAAACAATGTATAATACAAGCATGATGGATGGTTCAGATTCATACAATCACGGGCATAATGTCCTAGCCCTCTGCAATCGTAACATATCAACTGTCCATGACCTCTTCTAGGTCCTCCTCCACCACAGCCTTGTTCGTGCCCCTGGAATCCGGTTCATGCCACTCTTGCATTCGGGCAAGGGGTCGTGTTTCGGCCTGAACTATATAGGTGGGAGTCCTATACATCATCAGTTCATAGCTTCTACAGGTGCACTCATCATGTCCCACTAATCTACAGAAATTACAGAACAACTGTTTCGAATTCTACGTGTACTTCTGAAACAAATGGCAGTTGTCCGTAGCATGCTTTCCTCCTATTTGGAAAATCATGCACCATAATGGAGGTGTTGTGCTAGGTCTTGCTTGGGTTTCCGGTCTTAACGACATTGGTCCTCCTCATGTGAGATAATTCGCAAACACTAGGCAGTGGTCCTTGTCATGACCCTGACCCTTACATTTAACACACCATACCTCGTTGCGCACTTCCGGGCAAGCTGTCCTTTCTTGTTTCAGACTCTGCATCTCAATGCACAAGTTTTTCAACTACGTGTGGATCTCATGCAGCCTCATCGCGATCTCCAAGGCCTCTGATTGAGTTGTTAACCTTTGTTGTGACAACGCGTTACTCAAATGTGGCATTAGCGATGCTACAAACCATTCGTGGTGTTGTCCATCCGTCAAAGTCATGTTAGCTTCGTGAATTGTGCACTTCAGTCTTTGATCCAGCTCCCAAGGAGTCTCGCCTGGTAGCATCATGATCTCCTTGAACCCAATGATCGATTGCGCCTTTGACTTTGGCCTGCTAAATTCTTTGTTTAGCGCAGTTTGGATATTTGTGATCCTTGCATTCGTATTGTCATTATAATGTTGGGTTGTGTTATATTCTTTCCATGACTAGCCCACTTAGTTAACCAGGGGGTTAGAAGGGGGGATAAGCCCCCACTTCGTTGTGCTAATTGCATAGCGGGGGGGGTCACAGGGGGTTTGAGGGGTGCAGGAAACCCCACTCTATGGGGTCTGGAGCAGCACCCTGGGAAATTTTGTTTTTGGACCCTATATTAGGTTGGGTGGACCTACCTATGGTTTTGTGCATGATTTTTCGCACATGGTTTTAGATGCGATGGTTTTTGGTCCATGGTTTTGGACATGATGGTTTTCATTCCATGGTATTGGATGCTTCGGCATGTATAAATATGTATTATAACATTGAAAGGAACATAATGAAAAATGAAGCTGGTAGTCCAGGTTTTTGGATCCAGGGGAAAATCTTTGTGTATATGTGTTTTTGCTCACATTGTTTATTTTTTGTGTTTTAGAATTCATATGCAAGTAATTTATGTACGGGGTTAAAACATACATTTGGTATCAGAGTTGTTTTGGCTTCAAGGGGATGACTTTATTGCTGAGGGGTTTTGCTCAGGCCTGTGGTAGACCTTGTTCAATGGGAGATCTGCGAGATCAATTCTGGTGGTGAAAAAGAAGATGGCAAGCAGTGGAAAGATAGAGATCGAGAAATTTAATGGTCATAGTTTTGAGTTGTGGAAACTCAAGATGGAGGATATGTTGGTGGATAAAGATCAGTGGATCTCAGTAGATCTGGGTACTAAATCAACGAGAGTTTCTAATGAAGAATGGAAGAAGTTAGATCGAAAGGCAAAGAGAAAAATACAATTGTGTGTCTCAGATTTAGTATTGCTGAATGTATCAGGGGAAGCTACTGCTAAGGATTTGTGGGTCAAGTTAGGGACTCTGTACCAATCTAAGTCTCTGGTGAATAAACTGTTCCTGCAGAAAAGGATGTATAACATGAGGATGAAAGATGGATACTCGGTGACAGAGCATCTAAACGCATTTAATACTGTGGTAAGTCAGTTATTATATATTGATATTAAAATTTTAGATAAAGATAAGTGCATTAGTTTGTTGTGTTCTCTACCAGATTCATGGGATAGTCTGGTTATTGCAATAGGTAGCAATATAACTGCCTTGCAGTTTGATGAAATAGTCTCATCCTTGCTGACGGAGGAGATGAGACTAAAAAATATGGAGAACCAGAATGGTCATGCCTTGTCTATATGAGGACGGTCCCAGAACAGAAACAAAAATAAGTCATCAAGTGGGATATCTAAATCTATAAGGAGATCTAAATCTCCAGGAAAACCTGTAAAGGTGGTGCACTGGAAATGCAGAAAGGAAGGGAACTAAAAAGGGGACTATAAACCTAAAGCTCCTAATAAAGGAAAGGGATCTGATGATGCTCCTTCTGCAGAGGCGAAAACCACCTCAGATGAAGGTGGGGATGTTTACTTGGCTTCTTCAAATACACATGTAGATCATGAGGCATGGTTGATTGACTTAGGTGCATCCTTTCACTTCACTCCCCATAGAGAGTGGTTCTGTGAGTATGAGAAATATGATGGTGGTGATGTCTTCTTAGGGGATGACAAGAAGGCTAGAATCATTGGTCACAGAAAAGTAAAGTTGAAGTTGCAAGGTGGAAGGGTTAGAACACTTCTGAGTGTTCTGCATATTCCTGCATTAGCCAGAAATCTGATTTCTGTAAGCAAGCTGGATGATGCAGGTGTACAAACATTGTTCGAGAAGGATACCTGCAATATGGTTCAAGGGGTACTGGTATTGATGCGGGGAGTTCAAATTGGAACTCTGTACAAGCTACAAGGTAGCACTGTTGTTGATGGGTGCCACAATTCTGTGGTTCCTAAAAGTGGAGTAGAAAATCTAGCGGTCTCTGGAGAGAAGACCATGCTGTGGCATCAAAGGCTTGGACACATTGGATAGAAGGGCCTTTGAATACTTCATTATAAAGATATGGTAGAAGGTATGAGTAATAGCTCTCTAGATTTTGATTTCTATGAAAATTGTGTATATGGGAAGCAGAATCGGGTGAGTTTCCCATATGGTGGTAAGAGGGCGAAACAGATATTAGAGCTTTTGCACAGTGATGTGTTTGGACCTATGAAGGTTCCATCACTGGTTAAGTCTTTGTACTATGTATCATTTATAGATGACTTCCCAAGGAATACATGTATATATTTCCTTAAGAAGAAATCTAAAGTCTTTGATAGGTTTAAAGAATTTAAGGCTCTAGTGGAAAACCAGACAGAGAAGAAGATAAAGGTGTTGAGGACAGATAACGGTGGAGAGTTTTGTAGTAAGGAATTTGAAGAATTCTGTAAGAAGTGCGGTATAGCATGGTAGAAGACTACTCCATCTACACCTCAGCAAAATGGAGTTGCAGAAATAATGAACAAGACGTTGATGGAAAGGGCAAGAAGCATCCTCAGTGGTGTCGGGTTAGGACAGGAATTCTGGGCAGAGGCAGTGGAGACAGCATGTTACCTGGTCAACAAATCACCTTCATCAGTGTTGGAGGATAAGACTCCACAAGAAGTATGGACTGGTAAGAAACCCTCTCTTTCACATCTGAGGGTGTTTGGATGTGATGTATATGTACATGTTCCAAAGGAGAAACAAACCAAGTTGGATAGTAAATCTAAAAAGTGCATGTTTATTGGGTATAAGGATGGTTTAAAGGGTTATAAGCTTTGGAACCTAGTAACAAGGAAGGTTGTATACAGCTGAGATGTGGTGTTCAGAGAGGTGAAAGGTGTTATTAAACATGAATTCCAACCAAAGGAACTTGAGAATATAGAGTTTGAGCTAAAGGAGGAAGAATCAGACTCTACAGTAGAGGAGGAATTAGAATATGAAGAGCCACAAACTCTGGGTGTGAGAAGATCATTTTAAGAAAGAAGGCAGCCAGAAAGGTATAGTCCATCTGCTTTCTGTTCTAATTTTTCTTTATCTATTACTGATGATGATCCTAGAATTGTGAAGGAAGCAGTAGATTCAGAGGATGGAAAACTCTGGAAAGAGGTCATGGTTGATGAAATGGCATCTTTGCACAAAAATGAGGCTTGGGATCTAGTGGAGTTGTCAGCTGGAAGGAAACCCATTGGCAGCAAATGGGTGTTCAAGAAGATGAAAAATGTAGAGGGAAAGGTGGAGAAATACAAAGCTCGATTGGTAGCAAAAGGTTATTCCCAGGTACCGGGAATTGATTTTGGTGATATTTTTTCTCCTGTTTCCAAGGTAACTTCTATTAGATTACTTTTATATATTGTTGCTTCTTTTATTTTGAGGTAGAACAGATGGATGTGAAGACAACATTTCTTCACGGGGATCTGGAAGAGGAGATCTACATGAAGCCACCTAAAGGCTTTGCGGTGAAGGGTAAGAAAGAACTGGTATGCAAGTTAAAGAAGTCTTTGTATGGGTTAAAACAGTCACCAAAGATGTGGTATCAGAAATTTGATACCTTTATATGGGGACTTGGCTTCACCAGAAGTAAAGCAAATCACTGTGTGTATTTTAAATTAATTGATGACCGTGTTATTTATCTCGTATTATATGTGGATGATATGTTGCTGGTTGGAAATGACAAAGAAATTATCCAGGATTTGAAGACCCATTTTTCCTCCAAATTTGACATGAAAGATATTGGTGCTGCAAACTATATTTTGGGCATGGAAATTAAAAGAGATTAGACAAATAGGAAGCTCTGGTTAAGCCAGAGGAAGTATGTCGAGACAATATTGTGGAGGTTTAATATACAGGATAGTAAACTGGTGAAGGTTCCTATTCCTGTAGGTGTAAATTTATCTGCTGAATAGTGTCCCAAGGCACAAGAAGAGGAAGAGGACATGTCCCTTGTTCCATATGCAAGTGCAGTTAGTAGCCTAATGTATGTGATGGTCTGTAATAGACTAGACATTGCACATGTAGTGGGAGTATTGAGCAGGTTTATGTCAAAACCAAGGAAGGAGCACTAGACAACAGTGAAGTGGGTTTTCAGGTATTTGTGTGGCACTGGTGATTATGGTTTGTGCTACCAAGGAAGACCAGGATTGGTCAGAGTATTGGATATTCATGGCTTTGTTGATGCAGTCTGGGCTAGAGATGTAGATCAGCGAATATCTACAAGTGGGTATGTGTTTAACCTATTTGGAGATGCAATCAGTTGGATGAGTAAGAAACAATCTATATTGGCACTATCAACTACAGAGGCAGAATACATGGCAGCCACTCATGCAAGCAAGGAAGCCGTTTGGTTGTAGAGATTGTGTTCAAGTATGGGGTTAGTACAAGGAGCTATAAGGATAGACTGTGACAGCCAAAGTGCAATTTTCTTGGCAAAGGACCTTGCATATCATTCAAATACAAAGCACATTGATGTTCAGTATCAATTAGTGAGGGATATGATAGAAGACAAAAAGGTGTTGCTGGTAAAGGTGGACACTTTGAAGAATACTGCAGATGCATTGACAAAATCTGTGAGCTCTGAGAAGTTCTCTTGGTGTAGAGAAACAATGGGCATTACAGGGATGGATAAATGACTAAGCTTTCTTGTGGCCCCTTGTGGAAAGAAAAAAACAAGTGGGAGAATGTTGAGTTGTGTTATATTCTTTCCATGACTAGCCCACGTAGTTAACCGGGGGGTTAGAAGTGGGGCAGAGACCCCCCTTCGTTGTGTTGATTGTGTAGCAGGGGGAGTCATTGGGGGTTTGAGGGGTGCAGGTAACCCCACTCTATGGGGTCTAGAGTAGCACCTCAGAAAATTTTGTTTTTGGACCCTATATTAGGTTGGGTGGACGTACCTATGGTTTTGTGCATGATTTTTCACACATGGTTTTTGAAGCAATGGTTTTCGGTCCATGGTATTCGATGCTTCGGCATGTATAAATATGTATTGTAAAATTGAAAGGAACATAATGAAAAATAAAGCTGGTAGTCCCGGTTTTAGGATCTAGGGGAAATCTCTGTGTATATGTGTTTTATGTGCTCACATTGTTTATTTTCTGTGTTTTAGAATTCGTATGCAGGTAATTTTTGTACGAGGTTAAAACATACATATAATGCTTAATATATCAGGTCAACGTGCGATCCTCTAGAGCGCTGACCAACATCGCCTTCTTTATATTGTCATCTGTAACTCCCTGTGCTTCCCGTACAACTTTTATCACGAACCAACACTAGTCTAGATCTTCATTTCCTATTCCCTTGAACACTGGCAAATTTACTGCACTTGCCATGTTTACTCGTAGTGGTGGTGAAGGTGGTATGGGCGAAGATGGGGGTGAAGGCGGTGAAACTAGTGGTGGTGTGGGTGGGGGTGGTATGTGTGGAATCCTTTTCCATATTAGATTGATCACATTTATTGGCGAGACCTTCGTGAGCTCTTCCTCGTCCCCTTGCAGAGGTGAAATCAAGGGGCTAGTTTCTAGTTCTGCACTACCTTCGTTTCTGTAAATTCTCCCACTTCGTGTAGCCCTAAACATCAATGTATTCCCATAATCCACTTTTCACACAATAGCATTTTCATCCAAGTGTTTAGAGACTTCACGTACTTACCTTGTGATCCTTTATGGAAGCATTTTTCTACCTCACTATGGCTAACTGAAGTATCTACCGCAAACTCAGTAATGGATCCTCCTATAATTCAATCAAGCCAGTGATCAACAATTCACGCGATCTTATCATCTGATTCTTCCAGTCTACGCACAAACTCTGGAGTCCACACAATAGGTCTGTCGAGCTTGCACCTTCCTTGGCTATCTGCTAGCTTTATGATCCACTCATATAGCTCAGTAGGGAAATATGAGAAGAAAATTTCATGGATATTTGTGTACAAGAGGAATCTAACCACTCTTATTTTGATAGTCGCGGATTCCTGTTATCCTGTGCTGCGAACTCATGAATTCTCCTGTGCAACCAACCTTGAATTTCTTTCTTAGTTGGATGCTAATGATACGACATCAAACATCTCTATGTAGATTTCAATCCCAGCAATGGAACCATTTTTTGCCTTGTTGGGGCCTGACCCAGGTTCGAAGTTAATTAGCCAAACAAATCCCTGTACTACTGGCCCTTTCGGCAACATTCCGCGGAGCGCGGACTGAGGTCTCACCCGAAGTACTATGGGGGGGTGTTGGAACCAGGTTTCCACACCCTTGAGATGTCTGAGGGGTTGATTTGGTCCAACTGTGAATCCATTCACGCAGGTTACTTCGTGCACTTCCCTGACCTGCGAGGCCTTCGCGCCCTAATATATCCGCCTTTGTGCAGCCCTAACCAGTGGCTATGGGATTTCACGCCGCTAGAGCTGCGATCTGCACTATTTCCCTAAGTAACACTCAAGATCTTACTTATATTCTTATAATAGTTAGTTATCTTCACGTAAACATGTACCTTATATTATATTATTCATTCAGCACATTCATATGGGTTCACGCATAAAATAAATAGTAAACTTGTAATTCAGACCCAATATACTTCAATGCATGAAACATGAAAAGATACACAGAAATATGGTAAAACTTCTGTTTTATTAATTCTTCTAATGGTTACATACTCAACCTTCCCTGCGCACTCACCTGCAAGGGGTCTGCGCACTCAGCTGCGGACTATTAGGCCTCTACACACTCAGCTCCAAAGCCTTCTCCTACTTTACGACCCAAAGACACAACTATACACTTCGACTCACTTCTTCATCAATTCTTAGATAGATCAATACTTATTTTACACTTAGAGCCTCACTCTATTTATCCAATCCCATGGTCTATGGACCATGGGTAGATCTCTCAAACCGACACTACATTTACAAAAGTAAGGGCGGACAACCCTATGACTCTATTGCAGCTTCGTGCTCCGCGCTCCTTGCCCAAAAATCGCGGAGTCTTTAAAATAGACTTAGTCAAAACTTGGGCTTGAGGGGATCCCACGCCCAAGAATGATGTTGGGGGTCCAATTGGAATAGGCAGGTGGCCACCAATATCCACCTGGATCAACCACACAGTGGCATGTCACTGTTTTTTTGTATAGATGAATTTGTGCATGTAGTTTAGTTTGTTTAGTTGAAATGATATGGTATTCATGTCAAATGCTAAGAAAATGGAATATTTAAATATATTATCAAAGTGTGACATAAATGTGTGTGAAGATGATATTATTTTATTACTTAATTTGTAATTGGTGAAATAGTATAACACGCCTATCAAATTTTTGGTAATGGATTTCCTCAAAAATTTGTTAACCACTCAATCTTCAAACATGTAAAAAAAAGTTAAACAACCATAATATATATATATATAATGTTGAGATAATTATTTAGCTTTAACATGATTCATATGAATCTTATACTTTCCTAGATTCAATATATATTATATATTATCTCAACATTGTATTAAAAGTATTAAAGAAAATCAAAGCTCCAAAAGTGTAGCATGCAAAAATGATTCACAATTATTAAATGTTCTTGGAGATTAATTACATGATAGATAATAAAATTCCTTGAAAATAAAAAAGTGACACATATAAGAAGAAATTTTCCTTCTCAGTATTAAGCATCAATTCCTTAAATTTAACCATCTATATAGGATATGTTTCCAACAAAAGACCATAAAATCTAATGTCGAGGCCCTTTTGCAATGAAGTTAGGTATGCTCCCACTCTCATTCCATGAAATTTATTTTACTAGTGGTTTGTTGTATGCAATTATATTAATTAGGAGAGTATCCCATGAGTGATATCCAATATAACGGGAGATGTATGCAATGGTGTCAACGGAAGTAGTAATAGTAGTAACGATGAGATATTATTATTATTATAAAACCTAAGTCAATATTATACACTAACAAAAAGTAATTGTATTATTGACAACATTTTATAAATTATAAAGGGCACTTAATTGTCGCATACCCATTCCAATTTTTAATGTCAAACTGTCAATGACTCTCCATAAAAGAACAGAAGCATATGTCTTTTGTGTCCTTATTAGTTCAAACCATTAAATTTCATAGTTTACCATCATTATGAATTATCCAACCATACATGTGGCTAGAATTTTACTTTATCTTAGTGATGAACCTCATTCAAGTTGATTATTCTTGTGCATAGGTTGTATTAGATGATTGCATCCATGATTCTAGTGAAAATGGTCATTTGTTGTCTTAACAAGTCCACCCACTATGTTCACATTTAAAAAAAAATTATATGGTGCTTTCTAATTTCTATCATAGCATGAAATTCAAATATAATAAGACAGTTCATTGCAATAATAAGTACAATCATTTGTCAGACTATTTCTATACACTATTTATCAACACAATCCTAGAACTCTAATGTGATAGGGCTAAATGCACTAAGTGTCATCGAACTTGTGGTTGGTTAAAAGGAGAGGTTTCCCTGCCACATTTTCTAGGAGATATACTTATCCTAACTAGCAAATGTAGCTAGGATACCATCCTTTGAACTCAAGAAAACAAGAAACTTGATCTCACTAATTAAGAAGTTAAAAAGTGAAAAGAAGTCACAACAATAAATGACAGATTAACATATCCACAAAAAGTTTGATATTAATAAAGAAACAATGATTTATTTCCATTGAAATAGAGAAATTGTTAGGTGTTGAAGTATAAATAATGGAGCCCACGAGGTGTAGAATAGATGGTGATGGGGTGAAATGTTAAGTCACTCTGTGATGTGAAGGTTAGTAGTTCGAAACTCCGGGGGAAAAATATAACCATGTTAAAGGTTGGTGTGGCCTAGGTCGGGTGGGATCCCTCAGTGATTTTGATGGCTTAGATTCCCTTAGGTCGTGGTTTCTTGTTGGGATGGGGTCCCTGGGGTAAATTTTTGTCAGCTACATCAATTTTTGTAATAGTTTTTGTTAAAGAATGTAAATTCTCCACGAAATGTGGAAGTGGAGCGCGAAGCTAAGTAAGAGTTAAAGGGGCACTATTCCCTTGTATGGGTAGGTGATAGAATGGTTTTGAGACCTGCCCATGGTCCACAAACCATGGTATTGTAAAGTAAATTCTATAACTCGATGAGTCCTAGCGAGTCTTAGAAGATAACTTGAAGTGAAGAATCATTGTAAGGGCAAGGTGTTAAGGCAGGAAACATATGTTTCTTGTACTTTGGAAAAAGGGAAAGGCTCCTACAGCTAAGTGCATGGTGATAAGCACCAGTATTTCAGAAAGAATGATGCAACTCTTAGGCTACTAGCTTTACTTTATCAACCTGTGGTTTGTACAAACTTGGAGATGACAATGTTGTATACACAAGTAAAAGTGATGGTTCTGCCTTTTGTCATTGTTCACCTGGTGAGAGACCACTAGGGTTTTCAAGACAGACTTATATTGAATCATAAGAAGCTTGGTTCCTTGATGAAAGAAATAGAAATCTACTTTAAAAGAGAGTTGATCTATTGCAAAAATGAAAAACGCTGAAATTCAATGCTAAGGCACACCATTTCCTAATTAACTGCTAAGAGCTATGCTTTGCAATAATGTTAAATTAACATGAACAAAATGCTATTGTCCTAAGCATGGAAATCAAAAACATCAAACATCACTATTATGCATGTAAAGGACTATAATAAATTTGTTTTGTCTTTTTATGCTTTTCATGAAAAATCAAGTGTGCAAGCTAATTTCTTTTGGTGTTGTGGTAGGTGGTTTAGGGATGCCGGTGGATGGCTGGAAGGTTCAGGAGATGGTTGGAAGGTTTGGGAGACCCTTGGGTGACCTTAGGAGGGTTCCCAAAGGTTTTCCCTCAATTCGGCCTCAAAACAGGGCACTACAGGAAAACCTACAGATGTACAAGAAACCTAAAAGATTCCATGTATTTCTACAGGATACAGTCGCGAGAAAAATGATGGGTGTTGGAGGTGATGGAATGATCCAAAATGAATCTAGAATAGACTTCTAAGTCTATGAATCTTCCTCACAAGGGAAAATTAAAGTCAAAGGATGCTCTTGGGAATAGTCTCATTGCATAGGTCTCTTCATTCTGAATCTAATGCAATTTGAATGGGCTAAAACGGACTTCGGATGAAGAAGTTATTATAAAAATAAGTTTGCGAATTATCCTTAGAAAAGGAGGCAATCTCTTATAAATGGGACTTAAGGGCTCCTTAAAGAAATCACATCGGAGAAAATCCAAGCGGAGGTTAAAATACCTAGCCTTAAGTAATTGTGATAGCGGCAGCGCGATTACACGTGGACCGTTAGATTGAACGCACAGATCAACAGTGGAGATGGCTTTATCGCATCGCAATAAACTAAGGGAGACAACTTAAAACAGGCACAAAGGATTTCAGCGGACCCGAAGGATTTATGAATAAAATAACAAAATATTTGAGTTCCGTGGTAAAAGGTATTTCCCGTAGGCTTCAAGCAGTAAGCGGTATTGGACAGGCTCCGCCCGATTCCATACATTGGCTGACACGTAGCATGGCGCAGGAGAGAGAAAACCGCTTTTTCAGTCGGGTAATCTCCATGCAAGTAAGCCATCCGAAAATGCTGCCAACCGTTGGATTGAAGATCACAGGATTAACGGTGGAGATTAAGCGAACTGTTTGTTGTTTCAGGTTTAGTGCGAATCGTCGGATTAAAAGGCAAATCGATGAACTAGATTAAGTCGCATCGCAATGAGTCAAGTTCAAAGGAATGGACCTTGGCTCGTAAGCGATTGCGATCATGCCAATAAAGCAATTGCCATGGAATATAGACCATCAGATCAAGGAGCAGATCAACGGTCGAAAATTAATTGCTAAACTCATTTCAGAGGGTCAAGTGACGGCATGCGATGAACATAGCGACTATGATATGCAACCAGAGTGTGGACCCGATGGGATTATAAGCACATTGAATTCTATTTGAAATCCAGTTTGGCATTCAAACTATGGATTTCTTTGTAATTATCGTATATTGGCTAATTCATGTTTTGTTCAGGTTTTGGCCTATGCAATTGGACTTGCGATAAGCGATAAAAGGACGGACCCGAGAGGGTTTGTAAATGCGGCTACATATTATTTGAAGTCTGGGTTAAAGGCTTATGATGTGTTTTTCGAACGTTTTCCTGTGTATTTCTGTTATGTGGCTATTTTCGGAATTAAGGCAAAGGAAGGCCAAATGACTAGGTTGCCTGTGCCCGCCGGTTCATTTCAATTGTGAACTGACTCTTTTGATGAAATGGTATGTTTTCCACACTTGAGGAGACTGTAAACAAATGTGTTATAAACAAACAGAAAGCACAGTAAAGGGGGATGCATAGATGCCAGAGGAGTTAGACTATCGAGTGAAGAAGAAGCTCAAAGAAGCTCGACATAGCCACTAGAGGTCGGAAGGTAGAGCCAGAGTGCTGACAGAGGCATAGTCGCAAAGACAGAGAGCTCAAATGGACTTCTACAAGCCATGAAGCTGTAATGAAGTCAGAATAGCAAAGGGATCGAAATGATCAAGTTCTTGCTCGTGTCTGATGTGTGTTGAAGACAGAAGAAGGAATTCTAGAGACAGTTAAAAGAATTTTGAGGGAGTTGGTGCAAGCCAAGAGCTCAAGATAGCCCAGAGCGCTAATTGAAGGAGTCTAGCCTAGAGAAGCCTAGATCTGTCTGCAAATTATGGATAGCCAGTGGGATAAGATGGTATTGTAAACCCATAGGTTCAGTTGTAAACCAATGGAGCTGAGTGTGGAGCTTGTAAAAGAATTTAAGCCATAATCCCAAAGAGCCTAGTCAAGTTGATTAGAGCTCAAGGAGATGTAGCCCAAGATATCAGGGTGAACTCCATATTATATTGTTGTTTTATGTGTTTGCTTATTTGCTGCTTTATTTACTATTACATGAACTTCATATCAGTTTAAGAAAATGAACATAAGCACTTGAATAGTCTAAAGCAAAACAAAGACATACACCTACTTCAAGTTATTTTAATTTTGCATTTATCAAGCATAAGCATAGATCTTGGGAATATATAAGCTTTGGAGTGGGAGAGGTTCTTGTAAGCATGACAAGAAGCCTTTAGGTCCCCATTTTAGATCAGGTGGTATCAGAGCCTTAGGTTGATTAACCCCACCTTCAAAGAAGGTTATATCAGAACTAGTTATACCATAGCAGATGGTATCATGATGCAGGTGGTATCAGGGGTGGATGCTTGATTGACAGAGCAATCTATATCCTTGGTTGACTTGAAAGGTGTTCAAACAGTAGAAAGAATTAAGCTATTTGATTGTTTGTAAACTGACTATTGTTTGAGTTTGCAAAGGTGAAAGGAAAACTACGGTTAGCTAAGTCTAGGAGAGGACAAGAAGGAAGAAGGGCTAAAGGCATTCTTCTTATCCCAAAGGACCTCAAAGAAATCCTTGAAGCACAAGAGGTTTGTTGCAAAAGGTTGCTTGAATAAGCTCCTTTTTTAATCTTTTTTGAAGTTCTTTTGTTCATTTTGATAATGACAACTTGTACAAGTGAGTCCTCAAATTCTGCTTTCTTCATAAGATTCTTTGATGAAGACATGAAGCAAGACTTGTTCATCGTGAAGGATATGGTGAGAGAAATGTATGAGGATGGAAGGAAGAGCATCATACTTAGAGAGTAGTTGAATTCCATGAATGAAGAGAGGCAGTTGCTTTCTGACAAATTGCAGGAAATGGTGAGGCAACTTCATATTGCAAATATGAACCTGGAAAGGATGCATGAGTTGGATACACAGCTCTTTGTTACAAAGGGAGCCTTAGTCAAGTATCAGCTTGAAGAAGAGGCAAATAATTCCAGTTTGTCTTCAAATTCTTCTAAGAATGTTTATGTTGGTTCTTTTGAAAAACATATCATAGGCATAGGTTCCAAGTTAATGTCCAAGATGGGCTATGAAGGAAAAGGCTTGGGCAAGCATGCACAGGGTATTGTTGAGCCAATAATAGTTGAGGAAAGGCCTAAGTATTTGGGTCTTGACTATGGACAAGCTTATGGAGAAAGTTTCAAAGCTGCCATGAAGACCATTAAAACAGCTCCAAGAAGGAGTTTCATTGCAGGTCTTCTACCTCAAGAGTGTGAAGATTGTATTCTTGGGTAATGCAATAGTGTGAAGCATACTTTGCAGAAAGAAGGTGTATATCAGCATACACTTGAACCAGAGAGTTGTGGAAACTCTAAAACCATTGAAGAGTTTGATGGTGTTCCAAAGGGGGCTACTTCTGCATTCAATTCACCTCCTCATGAAGGCAATAAAGGTGAAAGAGAAAGGTATAAATCTGGTTCTAATCATATTCCTTTTTATTACGTTAAGCATGATAAATTTCCATATAAGCAAGGGAAAAGAATTGCATGTTCCTTTTGTCGTTTGGATAACCATAATGTTTCTAGATGTTGGAAGAGAATGGCCACATACAGGAAACTTTTGAAGGAAAGGAAGCAAGAAGCCAAAGGTCCACTGGACAAGTCAAATCATGTTGTCAAGAAGATGCACGTGTTGCACTTACTTCCATAAGCAAGGACATATTGCTGCAAAATGTTGGACTTTGAATCCAATGATGCTTCCATGAAACTTGAAGAAGGTGTAAAGAGAGAATGGCAGGAATGGAAAGAAATATTCCATGAATGATGTGTTTCAAGATGATTCACATGTTGATGCTGATGTGAAGACAAAGGAAGGACCTTTGAAATGGATTGGTAAGAAATGGTTAGAATTCTTATCCAATTAAGATTGCATGTCTATTGATATAATGCATCTTTTTGCATTTCTTTGTTAATGGAATGAAAGTTGCAGATTTTTACCAAGAAGGTGAATGGAAAAGTTGAGTAGGAGACTCACTTTATTGCTGCAACATTATATTCATTTCAGCTTCGAAAGTATAGTGTGCTTAAGTGAAAGTTGAAGGATGAAATGCATGCATAATCATGATATGCATGAACACAGGGATGTCAATGATTTCCTTGTATTTAAACATGTATGTGTGATTAACTTGAAGGGTTGATTGCTTTGTTTTTAAACATGCATGTAATGCAATATCGACTTGAAAAAAGTTGATTTGGTCTCCAAGATGGAGATGATGATGAAGTGTTCCATCTTTAAAAAAGAACTGTAGAATTTGTTTTCTACATGCTTGACTTGAAGGGTCAATTGTTTTAAAGGCATGTTTTGTTGGCTTGTTATCTAGTCAATCATTTGTATGCAGATGTAAAGACGTGGAAGTAATTCACAAGATGTGAAATCTGTTTCTTTTGTTGAAGCAGGAGTTTAGGCCATCCAGTTGTTGTCTGTAATCTTGTTTTTGTTAACAGTGGTTGTTTATAGTATGTCAAATAGGTACAAATGAAAATTTTGTGAAGCAAATGTAACTTCACATTGGTTTGAGCCACCTTGGATCAATGATCAAGGCAGAGAAGTTCAAACTACCTTCTGTGACCTTCTCAACAGGAGTTCTACATGAAGTCAAGAAGGAAGACACTTCTTCCCAGGAGGAGAAGCACATCCAGGAAGGGAGTGTTCAAAGGCTTTGCTTCATAAGCACTTTGCAAGGCAAGTGTATGGAGGCTGAAAGAAGAAGGTGATGTACTCTCACTTATTTTTCAGATCAGTATATCAGTCTTTTGGAGTCCAAAAGCTTTTTAGTGGGAAGGCATGATCCAAAATGAATCTAGAATAGACTTCTAAGTCTATGAATATTCCTCACATGGTAAAATGAAAGTCAAAGGATGTTCTTGGGAATAGCTTCATTGTATAGATCTCTTCATTCTGAATCTAACACAATTTGAATGGGCTAAAACGGACTTCGGATGAAGAAGTTATTGTAAAAAGAAGTTTGCCCATTATCCTTAGAAAAGGAGGCAATTTATTAAAAATGGGACTTAAGGGCTCCTTAAAGAAATTGCATCGGAGAAAATCCAAGTGGACGTTAAAGGACCTAGCCTTAAGGAATTGTGATAGCAGCAGCACAATTATAGGTGGACTGTTAGATCAGATGCACAAATCAACGATGGAGATGGCTTTACTGCATCGCAATAAACTAAGGGAGAGGACTTAAAACGGGCACAAAGGCTTTCGGCAGACCCAAAGGATTTATGATTAAAACAACAAAACATTTGAGTTCTGTGGTAAAACACAGAAAGCACAGTAAAAGGGGATGTGCAGATAGCCCGGAGTGCTAATTGAAGGAGTCTAGTCCAGAGAAGCCTAGATCTATCTACAAAGTATGGATAGCCAATGGGATAAGATGGTATTGTAAACCCATAGGTTCAGTTGTAAACCAATGGAGTTGAGTGTGGAGCTTGTAAAATAATTTAAGCCATAATCCCAAAGAGCCTAGTCGAGTTGATTAGAGCTCAAGGAGACGTAGCCCAAGATATCAGGGTGAACTCCATATTATATTGTTGTGTTATGTGTTTGCTTATTTGCTACTTTATTTACTGTTTTATGCGCTTCATATCAGTTTAAGCAAATGAACATAAGCACTTGAATAGTCTAAAGGTAAACAAAGACGTACACCTACTTCAAGTTCTTTTAATTCTGCATTTATCAATCATAAGCATAGATCTTGGGAATATATAAGCTTTGGAGTGGGAGAGGTTCTTGTAAGCATGAAAAGAAGCCTTTAGGTCCCCTTTTCAGATCAGGTGGTAACAGAGCCTTAGGTTGATTAACCCCACCTTCAAAGAAGCTTATATCAGAACTGGTTATACCAGAGCAGATGGTATCATGATGCAGGTGGTATCAGGGGTGGATGCTTGATTGATAGAGAAATCTATATGCTTGGTTGACTTGAAAGGTGTTAAAACAATAGAAAGAATTTAGCTATTTGATTATTTGTAAACTGACTATTGTTTGAGTTTGCAAAGGTGAAAGGAAAACGATTGTTAGCTAAGTCCAGGAGAGGACAAGAAGGAAGAAGGGCTGAAGGCATTCTTCTTATGCCAAAGGACCTCAAAGCAATCCTTGAAGCACAAGAGGTTTGTTGTAAAAGGTTGCTTGAATAAGCTCCTTTTTTAATCTTGTTTGAAGTTCTTTTGTTCATTTTGATAATGACAACTTGTACAAGTGAGTCCTCAAATTCTGCTTTCTTCATAAGATTCTTTGATGAATACATGAAGCAAGACTTGTTCATCATGATGGATATGGTGAGAGAAATGTATGAGGATGGAAGGAAGAGCATCATACTTAGAGAGTAGTTGAATTCCATGAATGAAGAGAGGCAGTTGCTTTCTGACAAATTGCAGGAAATGGTGAGGCAACTTCATATTGCAAATATGAACCTGGAAAGGATGCATGAGTTGGATACACAGCTCTTTGTTACAAAGGGAGCCTTAGTCAAGTATCAGCTTGAAGAAGAGGCAAATAATTCCAGTTTGTCTTCAAATTCTTCTAAGAAAGTTTATGTTGGTTCTTTTGAAAAACATATCAGAGGCATAGGTTCCAAGTTAATGTCCAAGATGGGCTATGAAGGAAAAGGCTTGGGCAAACATGCACAGGGTATTGTTGAGCCAATAATAGTTGAGGAAAGGCCTAAGTATTTGGGTCTTGGATATGGACAAGCTTATGGAGAAAGTTCCAAAGCTGCCATGAAGACCATTGAAACAGCTCCAAGAAGGAGTTTCATTGCAGGTCTTCTACCTCAAGAGTGTGAATATTGTATTCTTGGGGAATGCAATAGTGTGAAGCACACTTTGTAGAAAGAAGGTGTATATTAGCATACACTTGAACCAGAGAGTTTTGGAAACTCTAAAACCATTGAAGAGGTTGATGGTGTTCCAAAGGGGGCTACTTCTGCATTCAATTCACCTCCTCATGGAAGCAATAAAGGTGAAAGAGAAAGGTATAAATCTGGTTCTAATCATATTCCTTCTGATTACATTAAGCATGATAAATTTCCATATAAGCATGGGAAAAGAATTGCATGTTCCTTTTGTCGTTTGGATAACCATAATGTTTCTAGATGTTGGAAGAGAATGACCACATACAGGAAACTTTTGAAGGAAAGGAAGCAAGAAGCCAAAGGTCCACTGGACAAGTCAAATCATGTTGTCAAGAAGATGCACGTGTTGCACTTACATCCATAAGCAAGGAAATATTGCTGCAAAATGTTGGACTTTGAATCCAACGATGCTTCCATGAAACTTGAAGAAGGTGGAAAGACAGAATGGCAGGAATGGAAAGAAATATTCCATGAATGATGTGTTTCAAGATGATTCACATGTTGATGCTGATGTGTAGACAAAGGAAGGACCTTTGAAATGGATTGGTAAGAAATGGTTAGAATTCTTATCCAATTAAGATTGCATGTCTATTGATATAATGCATCTTTTTGCATTTCTTTGTTAATGGAATGCAAGTTACAGATTTTTACCAAGAAGGTGAATGGAAAAGTTGAGTAGGAGACTCACTTTATTGCTGCAACATTATATTCATTTCAGCTTCGAAAGTATAGTGTGCTTAAGTGAAAGTTGAAGGATGAAATGCATGCATAATCATGATATGCATGAACACGGGGATGCTAATGATTTCCTTGTATTTAAACATGTATGTGTGATTAACTTGAAGGGTTGATTTTTTTGTTTTTAGACATGCATATAATGCAATATCGACTTGAAAAAAGTTGATTTGGTCTCCAAGATGGAGATGATGATGAAGTGTTTCATCTTTAAAAAAGAACTGTAGAATTTGTTTTCTACATGCTTGACTTGAAGGGTCAATTGTTTTAAAGGCATGTTTTGTTGGCTTGTTATCTAGTCAATCATTTGTATGCAGATGTAAAGACGTGGAAGTAATTCACAAGATGTGAAATCTGTTTCTTTTGTTGAAGCAGGAGTTTAGGCCTTCCAGTTGTTGTATGTAATCTTGTTGTTGTTAATAGTTGTTGTTGATAGTATGTCAAATAGGTACAGATGAAAATTTTGTGAAGCAAATGTAACTTCACATTGGTTTGAGCCACCTTGGATCAATGATCAAGGCAGAGAAGTTCAAACTACCTTCTGTGACCTTCTCAGCAGGAGTTCTACATGAAGTCAAGAAGGAAGACAGTTCTTCCCAGGAGGAGAAGCACATCTAGGAAGGGAGTGTTCGAAGGCTTTGGTTCAGAAGCACTATGCAAGGCAAGTGTATGGAGGTTGAAAGAAGAGGGTGATGTACTCTCATTTATTGTTCAGATTAGTATATCAGTCTTTTGGAGTCCAAAAGCTTTTTAGTGGGAAGGCATGATCCAAAATGGATTTATAATAGACTTCTAAGTCTATGAATCTTCCTCACAGGGGATAATGAAACTCAAAGGATTTTCTTGGGAATAGTTTCATTGCATAGATCTCTTCATTCTGAATCTAACGCAATTTGAATGGGCTAAAATGGACTTCGGATGAAGAAGTTACTGTAAAAAGAATTTTGCCCATTATCCTTAGAAAAGGAGGCAATTTATTATAAATGGGACTTAAGGGCTCCTTAAAGAAATCGCATCGGAGAAAAGCCAAGTGGACGTTAAAGGACCTGGCCTTAAGGAATTGCGATAGCAGCAGCATAATTACAGGTGGACCATTAGATCGAACGCACAGATCAACGATGGAGATGGCTTTACGGCATCGCAATAAACTAAGGGAGAGGACTTAAAATAGGCGCAAAGGCTTTCAGCAGACCCGAAGGATTTATGATTAAAACAACAAAAGATTTGAGTTCTGTGGTAAAAGGTATTTCGGGCAGGCTTCAAGCGTGGAAAACAGACCGTAAAGATGCGCAGTAAAACGGGATGCACAGATGCTAGAGGAGTCATACTGTTGAGTGAAGAAGAAGCTTGACATAGCCACCAGAGGTTGGAAGGTAGAGCTAGAGGGCTGATAGAGGCATAGCCACCAGAGGTTGGAGGCAGAGCGCAGAGCCAAAGAGTGCAAATGGACTTCTACAAGCCATGAAGTTGTAATGAAGTTAGAACAGCAAAGAGATCGAAATGATCAAACTGTTTTTGGTGTTTGACGTGTGTTGAAGATAGAAGAAGGAATTCTAGAGATAGTTAAAAGAATTCTGAGGGAGTTGGTGCAAGCTAGGAGCTCAAGATAGACTGGTGCACTAATTGAAGGAGTCTAGTCTAGAGAAGTCTAGATCTATCTGTAGAGTATGGCCAGCCAGCAGGATAAGATGGTATTGTAAACCCATAGGTTCAGTTGTAAACCAATGGAGTTGAGTGTGGATCTTGTAAAAGAATTTAAGCCATAATCCCAAAGAGCCTAGTTGAGTTGATTAGAGCTCAAGGAGACGTAGCCCAAGATATTAGGGTGAACTCCATATTATATTGTTGTGTTATGTGTTTTCTTATTTGCTTCTTTATCTACTGTTATATGCACTTCATATCAGTTTAAGCAAATGAACATAAGCACTTGAACAGTCTAAAGGAAAACAAAGACATACACCTACTTCAAGTTCTTTGAATTCCGCATTTATCAATCATAAGCATAGATCTTGGGAATATATAAGCTTTGGAGTGGGAGAGGTTCTTGTGAGCATGACAAGAAGCCTTTAGGTCCCCATTTCGGATCATGGAAGGCTTAGGGAAGGTGGTTGATGGGTGGAATGGAGTGAGAAAATGCCTAGGATCACTCAGAACCCAAAACCAAGTTTAGGAGATGGTTGGATTCACTCAACATGCTTGGGGAGATTTCTATGTAAAATGATGAAATTGGTGAAGGTTTTGATGAAAACGAGGAATGCCTATGGGTGGATGAAATTGGAAGGTGGTTGCTAGCTATGAGATTTCTTTTTGCTTCCAAAGCACCTACTCTGCATAAAACATGTGTAATTTCGAAAAAGTCATGTAAACAAGAAGAATTCTCATGAGCTAGAAAAGCAGAATTTACTGAACTAATTGTCTAGCTTATGCATGAGGAAATTGCTAAATAAAATGGAATCATGGATTAGATCTACTGCAAGAATGAATATAGAAGATATGGCAATGAAATCCTACTTTTCAAAACTGATCAAATGCTAGTTTAAGTATAACAAACTCTAAATCTTATGAAAGAAATGGAAATCTTTTTTTTTTGGGCTGCATAAGGATCTTTTCCTCAAATCATGATCCCAGAAGGAAGAAGTGAGACCAAGACACCTACTACCATCTTTGTGGTGCTTCTTTTATCCCTTCTAACCTACCACTGAAGTAAGGTACAAATGGAAGAAAACTAATAAACAATTAATCAAATCTACACTACTTGCAATGAAATACTTATGAAGATAGTTTAATCATGAATCTATGAAACTAAGATAAGCATAAAGATACAAGAATAGGAGCCTTTTCTACTAGGGTTGGGCCCTAACCCAAGAGCTTCAGCCCTCTAAGTTAACTCAGTACTAAATCAAGAAAAAACTCATTCTTATTACCAAAACAAAAAATTACATCAAAGTCTTCCACAAGTTTGGAGCTCGAAAATAGCTAGAGTTTTACAACAAAAATTCGAATCCTAATGAGGCTCTAGGCCTCTCTACTTATACAACTGAAGTCCCCAATGACTTCCTTAAATTTAGGGAGGCTCGGCTCCCAAACTCAAGATGAACTAACTCTTTGTCTATCACTTGCTCGGTTGCCTTCTAATTTTCATGACTTGGTTGCTTGCACTCCGGGTCGGTGTGATTAATGGAGGAATATTCGAGTGGGGGAAGAGTAAATGAGGAGGATTTACCTCCTACAATCTGTCTCCCTTGTCCCATTAGAGTTTCAAACCTTTGTCTTGCTAAAATTCCTTGATTTTCTCTTCCAAACCTACATTCAAGGAATATTAGTCCACTAGGCATAATATCTCACTTTAACTCATCTCATTAAACAAAATATAATCAAAACATGTAATAAGTTGTGATAAGAGTTGGTTTGACTAAGCTAGGAGGTGAATTAAGGCCCATATAATTATCCAATGATGAGGCTCATCATCACCCCCTACTGAAAGTGTTGCTCATCCTCTAAGAAACTCAATCAATATCCATGTCTTTCATAGCTCTAGTGGCCTCCCTAACATCCCATGCCTCTGTTGTGGTTTCCTCTTCTTATGCATAGAAACCTACCTTCTTTTCTACCTCCTCCAACTATCTCCTTTATCTTCTTCCTTCCTTCCTTATAACATCCTAAGAGCAGTGGTGCACTGAGTCTCAAGCCAATCCAATTGACTTTGAGCCTTTGAATAGATTGCTTGTACATGGGTGTCCTGTTCAATTCTTCTCTCATTCTTGGATTAGAGTGGTACTCTCTTATCTTTAAACTGTATGGAAATGTGTTCCATCTCCTTAGGCAAGCTTGCATGCTGTCATCCCCTAACAACCTAAACATGTCCTCAAAATGTGAAATTTCTTTCTCTTGGGCAGCAAGCTACCTGGGTGCAAGCTGGGGATCATTTGCAATTAAACTATGTGTAATGATGAGGGCCATTGGATTGGACTACTTAGCTCTGATCATAAGAGGCTTTGTTTGTTCTCTTGCCAATATCTTCTTCATTTTTGCATCCCTTTCTTCCTAATGGTTCATCCATGATGCCAAAGCCATCAAATGTAAATCTCCTAGCTTGGCATTAGGATCCCATACATTGATGTCTGTTAAGGCCATGTTATGCAAATAAAAATCATACATTTTGGCCCTATCTTCCAATGCACTTTGTTCACAAAGATCAATGAATTGTCTGTAATCCTGAAATGGCATAGTGCCTCTTTGTGCTAGGGTCTTGATTTGGAACTACAGCCACTATTCCTTAAGGTATAGGGCATAGGATTTAGCTGGAATCCTGCACTAGATTGCTTCCAAAGAGAGACTAGCCATGCATGCCAATTGATTCTCTCTTTCTTGCAGTTGTCCTTTCAACCATGCATTTTTTGTCTCTAACTGATTTTTCATTATGGCCTCTCTGTCCCTCAAGCTACTTAGCTCTCTGCCCATCTCTTTGAGCTTCTCCTCCATGTGACCAATATCTTCCACCCCTTGGATTTGGCAATCTGCATCCATCGATGAGTTCTAGCTCTCTCCTTCTCAAGCTCAAAGAATAATGGAATAACATTTTTTGTGGAATGACCCTGCCCCCTTCAATAAATCTATAGTAGGAGTCAAGGTTAGGTTGGGGGCTAGGTTCCCTTAGCTCTGGGTCCTCTTCTTTAGTTTCTTGTTGTAGGCTTCCCTCCTTATCCAATTTTTGAGTCTCCTATAGGTTTAGCAGAGTCTCCTATAGGACTGCTTCTGCTTCCTGTAGGTCCTGTTGTGTATCCTGTAGGATTTCTTTTCCTTTGGATGAGGTGGATCTAGTTATAGGCCTTCTCACATAGGTGATAGGAGACTTAGGAGGAGGAATTTTATCCTACTTTTTAGGTGAGTCCTCAATTACAATGGGAATTTTGGTTAGCATTTGGGGTTTCCCCTGCCTTATCCTTGTTCTTTTCCTTGTTCTGAAATATAAGGGGGTTTGCCTTTGTCTTTTGCCTTATTGTTTGATAGGGGTGCTAAGAGCAGTGACAGCAGCTCCTGCCTCTCTCTCAATGGGTTCTGGAGACACCCAAGGTGACTCATCCTTATCTTCTGCCTCCTCTTTTCCATTCCCCTTTTCCTCTATGGTTTTCCCTTCTCCTCCTCCTTCTAGATCCTCATCTTATTTATCAGTATCCTCCTTGACATCTTCCTCTATTTCCTCATCAACTTCTATTTCTCCTCTTCTTCCTCCTCATCTATCTCATCTTCATCCTCTCTATTTCTTCTCCTTCTGTTTTAGTTTCTTCCTCATCCTTTTCATTGATAGTACGACTAGTGTCATATGTGAGGGATTTGATATCCTCTCTCTGCATGTCTCTGAAAATTTTCCATTGGATAGGAATTCCAAGGTTGTGGAGGGCATCTTTGATGATGATTCTAATTAACCCATGGTGTGCTAACTATTGGTGGTTTCCCTCCTGCACCTTTATGCTTGTGTTTATCAGTGATTGCAGAAGGAACTATGGTATGCTGAGCCTGTTGTGAGGAGGTGTTTTTGCTCCAAACCTCAATTCTTTAAGAAGCATAAAGTGATATCCATAAACCACACTATACCTATCCTCACATGAAATGTATTTGATAAGGTGGTAGCTTACCTCACTCTAGGGGTATGGTAGGCTTGCTCTCCTTACTCCATTTTTGTCCTCAATGGCCTCTTCTCCCTCTAAGAAGCACTTCTTCTTGGAAATCTGGCTATCTCCCTTGTCTTCCTTTCTCCAAGGCACTCCTAGGGGAAGTGTGGTAATTATTCTTATGAGTTCAGGGGTGAGCTCTATGGAGAGGCCTCTCACCACAATAGTGGCATGGACTTTGGTTAGTGGAATGAGGGAGAGAGCAAACTCTTGGGCCACTTCATCATCATACCCTCTTAATTTTTCAAAATACCCCATCCAATTATGCCTTGTGAATATTTCTAACACCTGAGGGTGTTGGTGGATTCTCACAGTGTTAATGGGCTCCCTTCTATTAAACCCCCCTATCATTTTGTTGGTGAATTTTGAGGAGCTGAGATGGTTGACACAATTTTTGAATGCAGAAGTAAATAACTGAAAGAACTATGGAGACAATTCCCTTACACAACTACCAAATTCACTCAATACTAGGGGATTTTCTATTCAATTCACTTTGAAAAAGGGAAGTAATTATAGATCCTACCTCCTCATAGTGTTTGTTGTATCCAACCCCTGTGTTTTCCCTTTTGAAACTCCTCTCGACCAATCCTGTAGACTGTCTATCTGTATCCTGTAGGATTCCTGTGTGATCCTGTAGGATTTCCTGTGTAATCCTGTACGAAATCCTGTGTAAGAGACAGATGAAATTTTCCTCTTCTATAGGTTTCCTGGGTATGAGAGTGACGTTGCTAGAGTAAGCCTGGAGGAAATGAATGTATGAGTGCATGGGGATCAACGATTATTTCCTCTTATGATTGAGTTATGTGAGGTGGTGTACTGGCAGCGGAGGTACATTTTCTATTTTTAGATAGTTGGTCCCCACTACCACCTCATCATTCCCATCTCCTCATAATCAACTCCCAGTTCATGCCTCCATAGATTTAACTATTTTTGTCCTTCTCTTCTCTTTTTTGACTTGATTGTTGCCACGTGTGGGAGGACCAACTATTTTGTCTTCGTCGACTGAACGAAGGTGGCCAAGTTAACTGGCCACCTTTCGCTTATAAACCAACTTACTCGTAACCTTTACATCTTTTGACTACATTATGCAAATGAGAGAGTGAAGCGAGATACTTACCTATGGTGCTAATACCTCGTTGCAGTTGTTGAATACCTAAGGTGCTTGTTGTGAGTTGGTTTCATGCTAATTTTCCTTCCTTTTTTATTGTTCTCTGATGATTCCTTTGATGTGCAGGTACCTGGTGTTGAAGATGATGGTGTTGTTGCTGCTTTGGAGCTCCTTTTGCCCTTGGATATTCATGCTGGAAGTTTCCTGCTACCCATGATTTTTGTTCTGTGGGATAGGCTGCTACAGGATTTCCTATATGATGTCCTATAGTTGCTTCTCCCTCAGAACTTTTAATCATACACTCTACTAGGATTTCGAGGATGATGACATGGATTGAGAAGAACACTAGGAGTGTGGAGAATGAGAAATACTCAGGTGTTGCTCCCTTCTGCTCTCTTGTTTCATTTTTTTCTATGTTTTCTCTTAAGGACTGTGAATTTTTTTTTGGAAACTGATTTTTTTGATGGTGAATGCAGGGGTGATGAAAGTGGAGATAGGTATGGTAATGAAGTGGTGATGTAGGGATGTTATTTTTTTGACATGTCAGGTCATTTTATTGCCCTAGGGTCACTTTTTGTAGGATTCCAAAACCACTATAATTCCTACATGATCATCCTGTAGGTTTTCACGGGATCCTGTAGGTTTACAGGGGATCCTGTACAAAACACATTCCCCTTGTAAACTGAAGCAAAGGAGTGAAAAAATGAAAGAAATGGTGGAGTGATGAATGAAAATGAGTGGAAAAATAGAAATGTGGGTGAAATAGGTCCATTTTTTATTCTCTTTTGTTCTCTGATTGTCCTCCTTGCTGACCTGCAAATAGAAATTTTCATGATTTTTTTTTCCTCTTTTTTTTTTGTTGAAAACAACTAGTCTACCTCTAAGAGGTTTTCATCCTAGTTGTTTGCCCTGGGCACCCCAAGAGAGGTTTTCACCTAGAGATATTTTCATTTTCTCTTTTTTTTGTTTTTCTTTTCTTTTTTTGACACCATTGGGCTGCCCCAAGAGGTTTTCAACCCAATAGTGGGACTCAGGCACCTCATGGAGGTTTTCACCTGAGTCCTTATTTATTTATTTATTTTTTTATCTTAGTGATTTGATGAGGTAGGAGATAAAACTTTCTCCACCACCATCACTGCTTTATTGATACTTTTGGCTTATTAGGGCCCGACCCAGGTTCAAAAATTTTTAGCTAAACAAATCCCAAAACTACCGGCCCTTTCAGAAATAGTCCGCAGAGCGCAGACTGAGGTCTCACCGGAGGTAGTATGGGACGGTGATCGAACTAGGTTTCTGCACCCTAGGGATGTCTTGATGAGGTCTAGAAGTTCACGAACCAATCCTATGCGTTGCGCTACTCCCACGCAACTGTCTGTTTAGAGTATCTACCTTCGCGCGGTTTCTAAGATGAGTGCGAGTGCAATTTACCTTTTTTGTGTTTAATATTATTATAGATCTTGAATTTCTTAAGAAGGCACAATGATTTCAGTTACCATTTAACATAAAAGAATTATGCATAATCGTAAACCATAAACATATGCATAAACCAGAATATAGAATAGATACGCAATATTCCAAAACCAACTTATCTTTATTAATGCCTTTTTCCAATTACAATCCACTTCCTTCCCTACACACATAGCTACAAGGGTCCATGCACACAGCTGCGAAGCCTCTATCTCCTACTACAACCCTTGACTCATACTTACAGACTCAAAGCAACTATCACCGTTAACAACTCATACACTTTAGATCTTTTCCAAAACCTCCCAAAAAAACTATCTTCTACACCTAGAGCCTTGCTCTATTTATACATTCTCATGGTCCGTGGACCATGGACAGGTCGACTCACTTTCTATTATTTTACCTTATTTTTGGGCAGACTACCCTTTGACTTGACTCATTACAACTCACTCTCCGCGCACTTCGCGGAGCCTTTACAATACCAATATCCCAAAATTGTGGGCTTTAAGCCCTAAAACCATTATGCGAGGGACCCGCAGCCCAATAGGCCCCAACACAAACATCATGACTTGTCCCGAGTCACTTGGCCGGTGTGACGATCTTCGCTCGGAGTCCATCCAACAACCTCTGCGCTTCGCAGATGTCGGCCACACATTCCTCCACTATCTATTGTATCAATTGTGCACAACGCTCTGATGCATCATTGTTAGAGGCGTCCTCTTGCCTTTTCGCATATGTGTCCTACATCTGGGCCAGCTGGTGGGCTCCAGTATTGCAGCAATAATGCTGCAACTCCTGGGACTCCCGTCTTTACTTTTATCAACCCGGTAGTTCGTAACAAACTTGGAAGCGACAGTGTTGTATGCGCAAGTACTAGCTCTTGCCGCAGCTGTCACTTGGTCAGCTGGCACAAGTCCGCTAGGAGCTTAAGCCAACTTCTATGAGCTCTTAGAAGAAGCTTTTTAATTGATGGATGAAAGCTAACTCGAAGGAAGCTAATCTATTTGCGAAAAGAGATTGAAAAACTGAAGGAAAACACAAACCCTAGCAAACCCTAATTCTACCAGCTAATCCTACTGATGCAAAGGAGAGAATGCAAACTTCTGAAAGAGATTCCATTACTTCTATGAAGGTAAAATACATGTGTCTAGACTACCTCTACCTGAAGAAAACATCTTTTTGTATTTTTGAGTAAGTTATTAGAATTATCATGCATGTGCTTTTAACTGGCTTTTTACTGTGCAGGGGTGGATCAAGGAGGAGAAATGCTTGGAAAAGGTTGGGAAGGTTCAGAGAGGGTCTAAGGAGTCCCTAACACCCTTCCAGAGAGTTTCACAAATTTTGGCTATCAAGAAACCTCATTTGTGAGCTTCTACAGGAAGTCTGCAGGGGTTCTACAGGATGTTCAGAGATTTCTACAGGATGTTCAGAAATTTCTACAGGATGTTTAAAAAGTGGATCTTAGAAGATGGGTGAGTGAGGGAAGATGCATGACTGGATAGGGAGGTAGGGTAGGGGCCTGAAATGACCCAGGGACTGATGGATGGAGTGGTGAGAGGGTGTAGAAGGCTGACTTGGCTTAAAGAAGGCTAAGACAATAGAGGAGCAAGAAGGTAGGGCTACGTGGGCAGAAGAGCAGGTGTGAGACGAGGAACCTAACTAGGAGATGGAGCACTTGGCTTGGACGGAGCTTAGGTGAATGAGAGAGTGGCAGAGATGCCCTGCACAGTGTACATTTAACCGAATCAACGAAGTCCTGCACACAATCAAAGTCTTAGCTAATCTACTCTAACTGTCAATGAAACAATTGAACAACAGCTTTATTTATAAAGATAACCATGTACATCACTCAAGCAAAGAAACATTTCAGAGATCTGAACGCATAACTAACTTCTACAAAGGAAAACATTACACCAAGGATTGCATGGTCAAGCAAACTAGTGTTTTTGTTGGGGCAGCACTGTTTCTGCAATTCCAGCCCCTGATCCAATAAGGATGAGGTGAAACTGAGAATGTTGTCGACCCTTTTCTTGGAGCTTTATCTGTTATTATCCTACCAATCCATTCTAAACATCTGAAGAAATTCTATTTATCACCAATGACCTATTTAACCAACACAACTAAATCTGCTCAACAGAAACACGTTTCAAATGCATAAAAGGAAAATCACGATGCATAAAGAAAAGGTAACAGTACAAAGAAGGAGGCCCTAGGCTCTCAGGTTGGGCCCAACCCCGAGAGCTATGGCTCCTATAGAAAACTCAGAGTTGGTATAAAATCGGACTGCTTCTCATTATCAAAACATGATCATAAGTCAAGAGTTATGCCAAAAATGGCTACAAGAGAACAAAATGAAGCTAGCAGCACTGTAGTGCAAAGTATGCAAGAGTTTCCAAAAGTCCCTCACGAAGGCTGAGGCCTTAACATTTATACACCACGAGGGCCCTAGCTGGCCTCCTAAATCTATGGGACTTGGCTGCCCAAACTGTGAGTAGACAGCTTCTTCCAAAATCTGCTTGGCTGCCTTCTAGATCCGGTTTTGGTGGCCTTTGGAGCTCGGAGTTGGGGGTGAAGATCCCGAGGAAGGCTATTTAATGCCATAGACAACCCCCCTACGAATCCTCACCCCAAGCTTGGCTGTCTTCCAGCCCATGATTGCTCGGTTTTGCTCCAACATGGGTCAGAAAAACCTGAAATGAGCACGTATTAGCCACCTAGGAAGAGTGACTACCCTTATTCGTACAGATGACATAAACATACTGAAAAATAATGCATAAGCTATGAAAAATGAAGGATTGAACAAGTATAATTAGGCAAAATGAGCCCAACAAGTTGCAAAATTTGGGGCTCATCACCAGCTTGCTTTCGATCGTGGCAGTGACCGTGAACGCTTCCTCGAGCCAAGGCTAGATGCGTGCTTTAAGCCCTACTTCTTTCTGTTGTGCGGTATCCACCTGTTCTTTCAGATCTTGGACCTCCCTTATCTTGGCCAATCGCTGGGTGAGGGCGACCGTTTGTGTGGTTCCCCGAACATCGTCATAAGCTTGCTGCAATTCCCACACTTCTGTCTCTAACTGCTATAGCATTGGGTCCTCCTGGAGTGAGGTGAGCATTAAGAGGGACTGGTCCAACAAGCCAGTGTAGTCTTGTACAACCTGCTCTATCTCTTTCAACCCCGATTGAATGGCTTGGTGGCGCTACTCTCTGACTTCCGAGGGTGTAGAGGACTGCGCCTTCAATCGTAGCTCTGTTATCTGCAAGTTCAGCTCCAATTGAACCTTCGCAACCTCCTCTTGGGTCCTGCGGACTCCAGCTTCCAGTTGGCGAATCTTTTCTATGATGGGGAGTGCTGTTGGTACGGCCAACTTCGTAATGCTACTACAGGTTTCCTCCATTACCGGTTCTAATCCTTGGTTTTGGGAAACCATGCTATCACACTGTAGGCTGAGTTGTTCTAAATTTACCTTCTACTCACTCAAGACTTGGAGAGCGCAGCCCTCCCTGGGATGAAGCTCAGTAGTTACCCTATCCTGCAACTGGTATAGGTTTTCTCTGGGAAGGGTAGCCAAATTCAACCCCTAGCCCTTCATCTCACCTTCGGCTGCTGCTAAAACAACTCCTTCTGGTAACACCAAAGTGTTCATTGTGCATGCACGCAACATCTGTTCAACCTCCGTTATACCTTCCGCAAGGTGCAGTGTCATCATTCCTAGGGGTTGCACCTGTAATGCCTACAACTGCACTCTGAGCACGCCCAACACAGTTGTCTACTCAGTCATCAACTCTACCAGAGCATCCTTGTCAATAAGGGTTCCTCCCATGGTCTTTGTTGTCTTTGTCCTTTTGCGCACAGGAGGCTACTCCTGGACGTGCGGCCTCTTGAGGTGGGTCACGTTTGTTGTAAGGTCCGTGCATTCCTGTGTCTCCACCTCCCCCTATATATCCTACTCCATGGACATTTCTTGGCCTTCCTCGGCCTCCTCAGTGGGCGCGGTTATGGTTTGTGTCATTTGCTCTAGTGCTGCTACCTCAACCGTCGTCTGCTGCATGGTCGCTTCCTGTTCCTGACACTTTCTCTCTGCTAGCTTCACCATGCGCAGCTTGGTCTCCTTCTTCTGCTATGTTGCAATCTTTTCCAATTCCACCAATTCTGAGGCACACCACTCTGGAGACCATGACACCATTACTTCGAAGATTGCATCATCTGTGGCAATGAATGACAGCTTTTCCCATGCTCGGGCTGGATCCTTGCGCACCCGGATATACAAGTTATGCATATTCGCCTTGAATTCCACCACACTCTGTAAAGTGTTATATATCGTCAGGGACAAGTGTAGCCTATGGTTGATCCACGTTCATAAACCCACCTCTACAAATGTCCAAAATACCTTTATCTCTCAGATCCTTGTCACGCCTTTTGTTGCCCAGAGTGAGGTATACCTCACAACCTCGGCTACGTTCCACTCCACGGCGGGAAACTAGATGTCTGTTGGCAGCTCCCCAGCAACCAACAGGATGGATAAAAGCACCCACGCATAATGGAAGGTCTTACCCTGGTCCCAAGCTTCCCTACAATTCATAAAAAATTCATCACATAGAAACTACGCCCAATTGAATTGGACCCCTTCTGCTCACTGCTCTGCCAACACAATTACAGATGTTGGCACTTCGTCTGCACGGCATTTCCTCATGAGCTTGCTGGCCAGCAGCTGGGTGGCAATGCACACCCCTCGGTCCTTGATACTTGCTATTACATACCCTTGCTTCCTTTTCTCTAGCTTATATTTGGCCTTCATAGCTTCTGCGAGGCCCAAGTTGCTACTTTTTCCGGCAATGTTTGCGAGATTTCTTCCTTTAATTAGTAGCCCTGAAATTCGGTGAATTAAGTCAGCCGTGATGGGAATCGGCTCTTCCAGCCACAGATACCCATCATGTACTAGACACAGTAGCTGCCGGATGACAAAAATTGTGATAGGTGCGCAGTGGTAGTGGGGTATCCACCACAGATGGAGTTTGATAGGTGAGCAGTGGTAGTGGGGTATCCACCACAGATGGAGTAACCCTGCCTTCTCCACACCTCGCAAAAATTTCTGCCATAGTAGTTTTTTCATAGCCAACTATGGGAACTTCTCACTATCCACAAGGTCCCAGTCTTTGAATTTTATATTCGATACCTATCCTAGTGGCGAACTATCAAACCTTATATCATCCGGAAGAAGCGGGGTCTGGAGTGCACTCTTTGTGGCCTCCCGGTCCTTCAGTATCTTAGTTGTGCCTTTCCATGGGGGAATGTAGGGGGGTAACTCTATCACTGAAGGTGCTTGGGAGACATTTTCCGCCTCATCATCCTGTGCCTCAATTTGGGCTATCAGGGCTTGCAGATCTTCCTCCTCCTTCTCTGTTTCAACGATGACAACTTTGCCCTTCTCTGTCATCGATACTTTACTAACTCTTGGGTGCCAAGGGGATACCCGGACTTGCCCAATTGGTTGTTTGTTTTTCTATGGTCGCAGCGTGCATGGGGACTTCAGTACCTATGGTGCACCTATTGCCTCTCCAGGCTCCTCCTGGGTCACTCGAGGTTCTGGGCTAACTCCCATAACTCGCACCCTAGTTCTCAACATTGTGTTTATACTAGATTCGGTTGGTCGCATACTCACGGGTGGCAGGGTAGCTTGGGGCTTGCTGCTCTGTACTAACTCAATTCTCAAACACCCTAGAGTTGCTTCGAAACTATCCTGTGGAATTTTATAGTAACATTCAGATTTGAATTCGGCCATTCCCTCCATTTCTGAGTCATTAGTACCTACTTGGCAGCAGATCTCCCCGAATCTAGCTCGTAATTCATGTCTTAATGGCCCACCGCCCACTCCTTTCTGCATTAAATTAGCCTTCTTGTCATGAACAGTGTCGTCAATGGTCACCCCCCAGCCTATCCACACAGTAGCGCATCCCCTTAAGTGCGACCGCGAGCCTGATGACAGACGGGCCCTACATGGAACCTCCTTTCCACGCAGATTTCTTGTAGCCTTGTTTATAGTCCCGTGCCTTCTTTCAACTGCCTAGAGCACTGAGACTGTGCCTTCTACAAATAGTCAGGTGGTCGCACCCCTAGTGCGAGACTGCACTTTTCCTACTAGCCCGGGCTGCGGGCACCTTTCACATGCCTTTGCGTCCTATTCCTCTGTATATAGTACCTTCCCTTGTTTAGTAAGGTGTGGTTGTAACCATGATAGTAGGGTTACAACTCTTTCTAATGTAGTAGTAGGGTTGGCCAGACTCGGTCTCATCATACTTAGTTTCTTGTAGCCCACTTGCGCGACTTCAATTTCTAGTTTGCGGATTTCTTCATCCAATGTCATACTTCTCTTCCTCAGCCATGCCCACTCATCATCGATCTCACGAAGTTTCATGCTTCCTCGCCAAAGGTCTTCTTGCAACTACCTAATTCCTTTACCCAAGTCCTCGTGTCCTGTTCCTACTGTGGGAGCCATGGTCTGGGGCTTCTTCTCTGTCCTCTTGGTCGCTTCTCTTCTTATCACTATTGGGATCATTTCCACGCTCCATTTTTTTTCTTATGGTCCTATAGGCCCATCGAACCATGGGCATGTGCAGGTCGCAATCCGTTCGTCCCACCTAGTACACTTTCTTCATGATCCCGCATGGCCTTGTTAATGCTTCGCCATGGGGTATTTGTGGTGTGCATCATTCTTTCTGTTGCCGTGTCGGGTCCTGATTTTTTATCCTTAGCTTGGGTTGTGCCTTCCCAGCATGCAACTTCACCCATCGACACCGATGGGCGTACAAACTGCTTTGCCCTGGCTGCCCGATTCATTTTGGACGCTGGGGACTTCCAAACCATAAGTGCATCCTTCTTTTGTATTCATGCCAGCTCCTAATATTCTTCTGGTGCATTTGCCACCATTGTGCGGGCGTCGCGTGCAACGCCCAGTCCATCACATCATACCATTGTTGTTCTTGTACCGACCTTTCGACATTGTCTAAGAGTTCATCCCCACCTGTGTCCCCATCATATGTCGATGGTTCCCTGGCTTTGGTCGTCACATACTACAGTGATCTAATCATCCTGTTTCAATTTAGCATTGAGAATTCATGCAACCAGTTCTACCATTGTTCTATTTCTTCGTCTGAATCTGAAGTACAGGCACTATTGCGCTCCCATGAGATTCTCCCATCTTCAGTCAGGTTTACACTTTCCTGGTCTTGAGTCGCTATCTGGTAAATGCATTCCAACTCATCGTCATTGTCATCTTCGCACATAGGTTCAGTGTAGCACACTCCTTCAGCCGGATCCAGCAAAACTACTATGCATAGAGACTTTTTCTCGAAAGTCATTTTTTGCTTCTTCAGGTTGATGACTCCATTCATATCCATAGCCAAATCTATCCCTAATAACACGGGGTAAGGGTTACTTTCATCCACAATCTCTATTATCTCAAAGTCCGTTTGCGTGCTCGCACCTTCAATATCCACTGTTACCCCTTGCAGTCCTCCCATGGGCACGATCTTTTGTTGGTTCATCATTCCTAATTGAATAGGAGACCACTGTAACATGGGCCAGCCCATTCATTCCCAAGTCTGTTTTGGTAACACGTTTGCGTCCAAACCTAGGTCGAGGACTACCTGATCCATCTCATATTCACCAATTTGTGCTGTCAGCCGTATTTCCCTCCTAGTGTGCAAAGCATGCTTCCCCGTCTTTTGAACTACACGTGGTTCCCCTGATCCTGCACACCTAGTGATCAGCTCTTGGAGTCCTTTAACTACCTTATTGTCTCGTAGTAGCTTCTTGCATGTCTCTAAAAAGGTATTAAGCATAGATGGATCCATTCTTGCTTCAGGTTGATCCTTACTACTTGAAGTAGAGGCCTCCTTGAATCTTTTCTTAGCTTCCATAATCGTTTCCTTTGTGCGTTCCAAGTCAAGCTCAGATTCCTTCGTAGGGGCCTTACGAACCCATGTATCATCCTCGGGTTGCTTTCCATTATCTTCCCCTATAGTTGTGCCACTTCTAAGCACCATATTCATGTTAGGGTCTTCTTCGCGTGGTTTAGACCTCATCATTTGGATATTTTGAGTTGGAGTAGGCTGTAGTACCCCTTTCTCGTGCATTTGTGCGATCAACGTCGTATAGTCTACTACTTCATGATCAAAATGATAACAATACGGACAACATATTCTAGTCAGATTCGAACAGTGACGTGCATAGTACCTGGGTCCTGCGCAATTGTAGAAAATTAACTGTCCGTGCCCTCATCCAGGTCCCATTCCTCCTCGTCCTCAACCTCGCCCTTGAAATCCCCCCACACGATTGCTACAGCTGGATCGAGGCCTCACATTTCTGTCTACATTTGATAAGCTGGGGTCCTATCCATCATTAGCTCATAGCTCCGACATGTCTGCTCATCATGACCCATTGATCTACAGAAATTACAGTACATTTGTTGCAGAGTCTGGGTATACTTCTGCAACATGTGACAGTTGTCCGTCGCATGCTTTCCTCCCACCTGACAAATCGTGCACCAAAGCACAGGTGTCACACTCGGCCCTGCTTGTGCCTCCGGTCTCAATGGCATCGGTCCCCCTCCTGCGAAATAGTTCGCGAATACAAGACATTGATCCTTGTCATGACCCTGGCCTTTACATTTCATACACCACATTCTTCGCGCACGTCTGGCCGAGGCGCCCTATTCTGCTTCAAACTTTGCATCTCCAAGCATAGGTTTCATAGTTGTTCGTGGATTTGTTGGACTCCCAACCCTGGATCCTGTATCGGTTTTTCGTGCAACCTCATCGCCATTTCCAATGCCTCTGCCTGGGTTGAGAGCTTCTGTTGTGACAGTGCCATCCTCAGTGTGGTGTCAAAGACGCCACAAACCACGTGCAGTGTTGTGCATCTGTCAATGTCATATTAGCCTCGCAGATCGTACTTTTCAGCCTCTGATCCAGATCCTAGGGGGTTTTACCTGGAAGCATCGTGATCTCCTTGAATCCGATGATCGACTGCGTCTCCGATTTCGGCCAGCTAAATTCTTTGTTCAATGCAATCTGGATCTTCGCTATTCCAGCATTCGGGTGATCATTCGAGTGCTTGATATACCATGTCAGTGCGCGATCCTGCAATGCACTTACCAATGTGGCCTTCTTAATGTTATCATCCGTAACCCCGTGCACTTCCCACATTGCTATTACTACGCACCAAAACCGATATGTATCTTCGTTCCCTGCTCCTCTGAATACAGGCAACTTGATCGTGCTCACCATGCTAAACTGTTGGTTTGGTGGAGGCGGTGTGGGTGAAGATGGAGGTGAAGAAGGTGATAGGAGTGGTGGCGTTAGCGGGGATGATAACTGCAGAATACGCTGCCTAATCAAACTAACTGCACTCCTCGGAGAAACCCAAGCGCACTCTTCCTCACTTGCTCGCAAAGGTGAAATTAAAGGACTGTTTCCTAACCCTTCGATCCCTTTTTATACCTTTCTGCTCTGCGTCGTTCCACTCATTAATGTATTCGCATCACCCATTTTTCACATAACAGCATTTTAATCCAGGTATTCAAAGACTTGATGTACTTACATCGTGGTCCCTTGAGGAAACATCTTTCTGCTTCATTGTAGTTGACATTTGTGTCTATCGCAAATTCAGTGATAAACCCTCTTATTATCCAATCCAGTCAATGGTCTATGGCTCGCGCGATCTTATCTTCAGATGCCTCTAGTTTAGGCACCAACTCTGGAGTCCACACTATCGGTCAATCGAGCTTGCACCTTCCATGGCTGTCTGCTAGCCTTGCAATCCAATCATACAATTCCAAAGAGAAGGTCGCGAAGAAGATCTCGTGGATTTCTATATATATGAAGCGTTCCAACCACCTCCTCCCCGATATCTGCAGTGTTTTGTTTTCCTGTATTACGAATTCATGCAGCTACCGATCCAACTAATCTTCAATTTCTTTTTCGTAGGGTTCTAGTGTTCCGACAGCAGACATCCCTTAGGCAAATCCTGGTCCCAGCAATGGAACCATTCGTTGGCTTATTGGGGCCTGACCTAGGTTCAGAAATGTTTAGCCAAACAAATCCCGAAACTACCAGCCCTTTCAGCAACAGTTTGTGGAGCGCAGACTGAGGTCTCACCCGAGGTAGTATGGGAAGGTGCTGGAACCAAGTTTCCACACCCTATGGATGTCTTGATGAGGTCTGGAAGTTCGCAAACCGATCCTAAGCGTCGCGCTACTTCCGTGCAACCGTTTGTTTAGAGTAGCTACCTGGGCGCAGTTTCAAAGACAAGTGCGAGTGCAATTTACCTTTTTTGTGTTTAATATTATTATAGATCTTGAATTACTTAAGAAGGAACAATGCATTCAGTTACCATTTAACACAATAGACATACGCGTAATCGTAAACCATAAACAAATGCATAAACCAGAATATAGAACAGATATGCAATATTCCAAAACCAACTTATCTTTATTAATGCCTTTTTCTAGTTACAATCCACTTCCTGCCCTGCACACACAGCTGCAGGGGTCCATGCACACAGTTGTGGACTCTACCGGGCCTCCACGCACACAGCTGCGTATCCTCTATCTCCTAATACAACCCTCAACTTAGACTTACAAACTCAAAGCGACTATCGTTGTTAACAACTGATACACTTTAGATATTTTCCAAAACCTCCCAAAAAAACTATTTTCTACACCTAGAGCCTTGCTCTATTTATACATTCTCATGGTCAACGGACCATGGGTAGGCCGATTCACTTTCTATTATTTTACCTTATTTTCGGGCAGACTACCCTTTGAATTCACTCCTTACAACTCACGCTCCGCACACTTCGCAAAGCCTTTACAATACCAATATCCCAAAATTGTGGGCTTTAAACCCTAAAACCGTTATGTGGGGGACCCGCTGCCCAACAGATACCATCAATGAACTCTTGCTTGGACAATGACGTCTTGTAAACTTTCAATTTTTTCCCATTAACAAGTAAAGGAGTGGCCTCTGCATCTGTGGTTCTAATCTGCACTGAACCATTATCATGACATCTTTCTATAACATAAGGCCCTCGCCATTTTGTCCTTAACTTGCCCTTAAAGTATTTATATCTCAAATCATATAAAAAATCTCAATCACCTTCTTGAAATTTCCTATCCTTGATGTTCTTATCGTTCCAGATCTTCCTCTGAAGTTGGGTCACCTCTATGTGTAGGAGGGCCTACATTCTAAACTCATCTAAACTATTCAACTACAGCAATCTCTCTTTTGGTGCACTGCTGAGATCTATATCTAGTTGGGCTGCCATCCTTAATGTGTTATACTCAAACTCAATGGACAGCAAGGCATTTTTCCCATAGACCAGCTCATAGGGTGTGAATCCAGTGGTGGTCTTCCAAGTAGTATTATAGGCCCAGGTGGCCTCAACTAGTCTATCTACCCAATATTTCCTACTGTTGCTCACCACTTTGGTCAAGATGCTCTCTAGCGCTTTGTTTGTCACCTCCACCTACCCATTATCTTGTGGGTTATAGGGAGTGGAGGTCCTATGCTTGATCTTGTGCTGGCTGAGAAAGTCTTCAATCATGTTGGAGGTAAACTGGCTTCCTTGATCAATGACCAATTCTCTAAGGTACCCAAATTTGTAAAATACATTCTCCCTTAAGAACTCAGCCACCTTCTCCTATGTCATTGTCTTAATTGCCTTGGTTTCATCCCACTTAGTTAGATAGTAAGTGCACACAATGATGTACTATTTTTTCTTGGAAGGAGGGTCAATAGGTCCAATGAATTCCATGCCCCACATTTAAATGGATCAAAAGTCACTTGCGGCTGCAAAGGCATTTCATCCCTTGGAGTAGGCTTCCCCATCCTTTGGCACTGATCACACTGACTAGTATATCTTCTCACATCCTGATGAAGAATGGGCCAATAATATCTTGCTTGTAACACTTTGAATGTTGTCCTCTTTGCTACAAAGTGACCTCCACAAGGCCCATCATGATAGGTCAGAAGGGTGTTAAAGACTTCCTCCTCCCTAACACACCTTCTCAAGATTTGATATGGGCCAAGTTTGAAGAGATTCCCCCCAATCCAAGTGAAAGGGGCACTCTTCCTTATAATATTTCTTTTCTCTTTGGAGGACAAGCTTAGTGGGAACTGTGCAGATACCAAATAGTTTGCTACGTCAGCAAACAATGGAGAGAGAACTAAAATGGAGAATAAGTGCTCATCCTATAACTGATCATCAACCATTCCCTCTTCACTTACAGGCAAAGTTAATTTGAACAAAAATTCAACAACATTTTCCTTGCCAGTCTTATCAACAATAGCTAGATCAAACTGCTGTAATAAAAGTAACCATCTTATAATACGGGCATTCACGTCGGGTTTATTCATTAAATATTTTATTGGAGCATGGTCAGGATGGACAAATGTTTGATAACCTATAATATAATGCCTAAAGTTGTTCAATAAATACACAACATCCAGGAACTCCTATTCAGTCACTGTGTAGTTCAGTCCTTTGACAGATTCTTACTGCTAAAGTAAATGGCATAGGGAAATTTTTCATCTATCTGACCTAGGGCTGCTCCTATGGCTTTGTGTGAGGCATCAGCATGAATGTGAAAAGGAAGGGTCCAATTTGTGTTGGGTTGTGTTATATTATTTCCACGAGTAACCCACATAGTTAACCAGGGGTTAGAGGGGGGGAGGTCACAGGGGGTTTGAGGTGTACCCATAACCCCACTTTATGGGGTCCGCGGGGCAGTGCCCCAAAAATTTTTGGTTTTGGACCCTATGTTAGGTTGGGTGGACCCACCTATGGTTTTGTGCATGATTTTCGCACATGTTTTTTGGACGCAATGGTTTTCGATCCATGGTATTGGACGCGATGGTTTTTCGGTTCATGGTATTGGATGCTTCGGCATGTATAAATATGTATTGTAACATTGAAAGGAAAATAATGAAAAATCAAGCTAGTAGTCCCGGTTTTGGGATCCAGGGGAAAATCTTTGTGTATATGTGTTTTATGTGTTCTGCTCTCGCATTATTTATTTTCTGTGTTTTATAATTCGTATGCAGGTAATTTTCTGTACGGGGTTAAAACCTACATTTGGGATCAAAGTTGTTTTGGCTTCAAGGGGACACCTTTGTTGCTGAGGGGTTTCGCTCGGGCCTGTGGTAGACGTTGTTCAATGGGAGATCTATGAGATCAATTCTAGTGGTGAAAGAAGATGGCGAGCAGTGGAAAGATAGAGATCAAGAATTTTAATGGTCAGAGTTTTGAGTTGTAGAAACTCAAGATGGAGGATCTATTGGTGGATGAAGATTAGTGGATCGCGGTAGATCCGGGTACTAAACCAATGGGAGTGTCCGATGAAGAATGGAATAAGTTGGATCGGAACGCAAAGAGCACAATACAATTGTGTGTCTCATATATAGTATTGTTGAATGTATCAGGGGAAGCTACAACAAAGGCTTTGTGGGACAAGTTAGGGACTTTGTACCAATCTAAGTCTCTGGTAAATAAACTATTCCTGCGGAAAAAGCTGTATAACCTGAGAATGAAACATGGAGACTCGGTGACAGAGCATCTGAACGCATTTAATACTGTGGTAAGTCAATTAGCGTCCATTGATATTAAAATTTCAAATGAAGATAAGTGCATTAGTTTGTTGTGTTCTCTACCATATTCGTGGGATAGTTTGGTTATTGCAATAGGTAGTAATGCAACTGCCTTGCAATTTGATGAAATAGTCTCAGCCTTGTTGACGGAGGAGATGAGATGGAAAAATATGGAGAGCCAGAATGGTGATGCCTTGTCTATACGACGATGGTCCCAGAACAGAAACAAAAATAAGTCATCGAGTGGGAGATCTAAATCTAGAGGGAGATCTAAATCTCCAGAAAAACCTGTAAAGGTGTTGTGCTGGAAATGCAGAAAGGAAGGGAACTACAAAAGGGACTGTAAATCTAAAGCTCCTGATAAAGGAAAGGGATCTGATGATGCTCCTTCTGCAAAGGCGAAAACCACCTCAGATGAAGGTGGGGATGTGTACTTGGCTTCTTCAAGTACACATGTAGATCATGAGGCATGGCTGATTGACTCAGGTGCATCCTTTCACTTCACTCCCCATTGAGAGTGGTTCTGTGAGTATGAGAAATACGATGGTGGTGATGTCTTCTTGGGGGATGATAGGAAGGCTAGAATCGTTGGTCGCAGAAAAGTAAAGTTGAAGTTGCAAGGTGGAAGGGTTAGAACACTTCCAAGTGTTCTACATATTCCTGCATTGGCTAGAAATATGATTTCTGTAAGTAAGCTGGATGATGCAAGTGTAAAAATAGTGTTCGAGAAGGATACCTGCAAGATGGTTCGGGGAGCACTGGTATTGATGCAGGGAGTTTGGATTGGAACTCTGTACAAGTTGCAAGGTGGCACTGTTGTTGATGGGTGCAACAGTTCCGTGGTTCCTGAAAGTGGAGCAGAAAATCTAGTGGTCTCTTGAGAAAAGACCATGCCGTGGCATCAAAGGCTTGGACATATTGGAGAGAAGGGCTATGGTAGAAGGTATGAGTAATAGCTCTCTGGATTTTGATTTTTGTGAAAATTGTGTATACGGGAAGCAAAATCGTGTGAGTTTCCCCTCTGGTGGTAAGAGGGTGAAACATATATTAGAGCTTGTGCACAGTGATGTGTTTGGACCTGTGAAGGTTCCATCACTGGGTAAGTCTGTGTACTATGTATCATTTATAGATGACTTCTCAAGGAATACATGGATATATTTCCTTAAGAACAAATCTGAAGTCTTTGATAGGTTTAAAGAATTTAAGGCTCTAGTGGAAAACCAGACAGAGAAGAAGACAAAGGTGCTAAGGACAGATAATGGTGGAGAGTTTGGAAGTAAGGAATTTGAAGAATTCTACAAGAAGTGTGGTATAGCACAATAGAAGACTACTCCATATACACCTCAGCAAAATGGAGTTGCAGAAAGAATGAACAATACATTGATGGAAAGGGCAAGAAGCATGCTCAGTGGTGCCGGATTAGGACAGGAATTTTGGGCAGAGGCGGTGGATACTGCGTGTTACCTGGTCAACAGGTCACCTTCATTAGCGTTGGAGGATAAGACTCCACAAGAGGTATGGACTGATAAAAAACCCTCTCTTTCACATCTGAGGGTATTTGGATGTGATGCATATGTACATGTTCCAAAGGAGAAAAGAACAAAGTTGGATAGTAAATCTGGGTATAAGGATGGTTTAAAAGGTCATAAGCTTTGGAACCGAGTAACAAGGAAGGTTATGTACAGCCAAGATGTGGTGTTCAGAGAGGTGAAAGATGTTATTAAACATGAAGTCTAACCAAAGGAACCCGAGAAGATAGAGTTTGAGCTAAAGGAGGAAGAATCAGACTCTACAGTAGAGGAGGAATCAGAAGATGAAGAGCCACAAAATCCGGCTGTGATAAGATCAGTTCGAGAAAGAAGGCAGCCAGAAAGGTATAGTCCATCTACTTTTTGTTCAAATTTTTCTTTTTCTGTTACTGATGATGATCCCAGAACTATGAAGGAAGTAGTGGATTCAGAGGATGGAAAACTCTAGAAAGAGGCCATGGTTGATGAAATGGCATCTTTGCACAAAAATGAGGCTTGGGATCTGGTGGAGTTGCCGGCTGGAAGGAAACCCATTGGTAGCAAATGGGTGTTCAAAAAGAAGACAAATGCAGAAGGAAAAGTGGAGAAATACAAAGCTCGGTTGGTAGCAAAAGGTTATTCCCAGGTGTCAGGAATTGATTTTGGTGATATTTTTTCTCTTGTTGCCAAGGTAGCTTCTATTGGATTACTTTTATCTATTGCTACTTCTTTTGATTTTGAGGTAGAACAGATGGATGTGAAGACAGCATTTCTTCACGGGGATCTGGAAGAGAAGATCTACATGAAGCAACCTGAAGGCTTTGCAGTGAAGGGTAAGAAAGAACTGGTATGTAAGTTAAATAAGTCTCTATATCGGTTAAAACAGTCACCAAGGATGTGGTATCAGAAATTTGATACATTTATACGGGGACTTGGCTTCACCAGAAGCAAAGCAGATCACTGTGTGTATTTTAAATTAATTCTTGACCGTGTTATTTATCTGGTCTTGTATGTGGATGATATGTTGTTGGTTGGAAATGACAAAGAGGTTATCCAGGATTTGAAGACCCAATTGTCCTCCAAATTCGAATGAAAGATCCTGGTGGTGCAAACTATATTTTGGGTATGGAAATTAAAAGAGATTGGGCAAAGAGGAAGCTTTGGTTAAACTAGAGGAAGTATGTCGAGGCAATATTGCAGAGGTTTAATATACAGGATAGTAAACCAGTGAAGGTTCCTATTCTTGTAGGTGTGAGGTTATCTGCTGAACAGTGTCCCAAGACACAAGAAGAGGAAGAGGACATGTCCCGTGTTCCATATGCAAGTGCAGTCGGTAACCTGATGTATGCAATGGTATATACTAGACCAAACATTGCACATGTAGTGGGAGTATTGAGCAGGTTTATGTCAAAACCAGGGAAGGAGCACTGGATAGTAGTGAAGCGGGTTTTCAGGTATTTGCGTGGCACTAGTGATTATGGTTTGTGCTACCAAGGAAGACTAGGATTAGACAGAGTGTTGGATATTCATGGATTTGTTGATGCAGACTGGGCTGGCGATCTGGATCAGAGAAGATCTACAAGTGGGTATCTGTTTAACCTATTTGGAGGTGCAATCAGTTGGATGAGTAAGAAACAATGTGTAAGTGGCACTGTCAACTACAGAGGCAGAATACATGGCAACTACTCATTCAAGCAAGGAAGCAGTTTGGTTACAGAGATTGTGTTCAAGTATGGGGTTAGTATAGGAAGCTATAAGGATAGACTGTGACAGCGAAAGTGCAATTTTCTTGGCAAAGAACCCCGCATATCATTCAAAGACAATGCACATTGATGTTCAGTATCACTTTGTGAGGGATATGATAGAAGACAAAAAGGTGTTGCTGGTAAAGGTTGACACTTTGAAGAATATTGCAGATGCATTGACAAAATCTGTGAGCTCTAAGAATTTATCTTGGTGTAGAGAGACAATGGGCATTTCAGGGCTGGAAAAATGACTAAGCTCTCTTATGGCCCCCTCTGGAAAGAAAACAACAAGTGGGAGAATGTTGGGTTGTGTTATATTCTTTCCACGACTAGCCCACGTAGTTAGCCAGGGGTTAGAGGGGGGGAGGTCACAGGGGGTTTGAGGTGTACCCGTAACCCCACTTTATGGGGTCCGGGGCAGAACCCTGGAAAATTTTGATTTTGGACCCTATGTTAGGTTGGGCGGACCCACCTACGGTTTTGTGCATGATTTTCACACATGTTTTTTGGACGCAATGGTTTTCGGTCCATGGTATTGGACGCGATGGTTTTTCAATCCATGGTATTGGATGCTTCGACATGTATAAATATGTATTGTAACATTGAAAGGAAAATAATGAAAAATCAAGCTGGTAGTCCCGGTTTTTGGATCCAGGGTGTCTAAGGCCAACAACCCAAATAAAGAAGTTATGATTATAATATTGTTGGTTAGTATGGTTGGCCACCGCTGTCCAGCAGGTAATAAATTAACTCTACTTTTTTTATTTTTTTTCCATGGATTTGTTTTACAGAGTAACTACTTGTGAATTGAAATGAACCTGTCTCTTAGTCCTAATAAATGTGAATTCTTGATGACTGTGGGGACCGTGCTAGGTCATTCAATATCTCAAAAAGGACTACACGTGGACCCAAACAAAATACCTATCATCCAAAGGGTCCCACCTCCTCAAAAGTAGAGAGATGTCAGAAGTTTCCTAGGGATAGATGGATATTACCGAAGGTTCATAAAGGACTTCATCAAGTTGGCCTCTCCTTTATTTGGGTTGTTGGGCCTCAGAGAATTGATGTAGTGGTTAACTTGTTCTTCAGGGTGTCTAAGGCCTCTTGACAAATTTTTGACCATATAAACACAGAGTCTATGGCCAACAACCCAAAAAAAGGATAGGCCAACTTGATGAAGTCCTTTATGAACCTTCGGTAGTATCCATCTATCCCTAGGAAACTTCTGACATCTCTCTACTTTTGAGGAGGTGAGACCCTTTGGATGATAGCTATTTTGTTTGGGTCCACGTGTAGTCCTTTTTGAGATATTGAATTACCTAGCATGGTCCCTATAGTCATCAAGAATTCACATTTATCAGGACTAAGAGACAGGTTCATTTCAATTCATTTGTGCAGTACCTTACCTAAGTTGGACAAAGTCTCCTTGAAATCACCCCCATAAGGTGTGAAATCATCCATAAAGATTTCTACCGCATCATGGACTATCTCAGCAAAGATACTCAGGACTGCTCTCTGAAAAGTGGCAAGAGAATTGCATAGGACAAAAGGAAGGACCCTATAGGCAAAAGTGCCCCAAGGACAAGTGAAGGTTGTTTTATCCTAGTCTTTCGGGCTGATCTGGATTTGGTTGTACCCACTGAATCCATCTAGGAAAGAGAAAAACTTTGTCCCTGCAAAGCCATCTAGCACTTGGTCGATGAAAGGTAGAGGGAAATGGTCCTTCTTTGTGTCTTTGTTCAACTCCCTGTAATCGACATAAATCCTCCACTTACCATTTTTCTTGGGAACTAACACCAAAGGAAAGACCTACTCACTGTCGAAGATAGGATAAATGAATCCTACATCTAGCAATTTTTGCAGTTCTTCTTTGACTATATCTTTAAGAGCTAGATTCATCCTCCTTTGAGGTTGTCAGACTGGATTGAAACCTTCCTTGATATAAATATGGTGAGTACACACTAAGGGGTGTACTCCCTTCATTTCCTTGTAACTCCAAGCGAAGGTATCTAGATGTTCCTTTAGCATTTTTCATAACTTCTCCTCTTGGAGAACAGAAAGAGATGGATTGATTTTAAAAGTTCTCTCAGGGCTTAATTCTATGGTTTTGACATGGAGAGGTTTGGAATCAGCCAAGTATAGATCAATTGGATGGTTTTTCTAGGTATCATTTACTACTTCTTCTAGGGACAATGTACTGGGAGTTGGACTTTGGAGTAGGTGTTCAATCAAATCATCTTCATCCTGTTGTCCTCCTCCCAAGGTTGTTTCTAAGGTATTTAGTTGGGCAAAATAAACTTCATATTCTTCCTCCTCTTCTAGTTATAAAGGTAAATCATGTTATAGAGATGGCTGAACATGAGGGTATAGGACCAACTACTTGGACATATTCCCATTCTTGATGGTCATATTCCCAGCTCTGCAGCTGATGTAAGCTTCGACAGTGGACAACCGGGGCCTCCCAAGGATGAGAGGGTAACCAGTAAGCTTAGCCTTAGGCTGGAGAACTAGGAAATCTGCAAGGTACTCCCAAGAGTGAATGGAGACCATCACATCCTCCACAATCCCCTCAAGGGTCACTGTGGAGCGGTCTGCAAGTTGCAGGATTGTTGTGGTCTTTCTCAATGAACCTTGGAGGTTGAGCTTGAGCATGGTGTCCTTGGTCATCACATTAATGGCAGCCCCAAAATCGATCAAAGTGTGTGGGACAATGGTGTCATTGATGTGCACATCTACTATAGGGCTTCCTGGGTCCAAATACTTTGGACAGATTACCTACCCCAGCATTAAGTCGGACAGTTGTCTAATGACATTAATGGTAGGGGTATCTCTTTTTCACCTCCCTGGATGCTTGAAACACTTCTCCTTAATCAACTTGTTGTAAATAGGTACATCTTTAATGGCTTGGAGAAGTGCAATCTTGACACATAAGTTTTTCAATTCTCCCAGAAGTTCGGTCTCTTCTGGGGTAGGCTGGAGTGGTTGGGTTAATCTCTCAGGAAAGGGTGTATTTAATTTAAGAATGCTTTCCTCTCTTTCTTCTTCAACCTAACTAGGTGGAGGTGGAGGTTGGTTATCCGAGATAACTCTCCCAGATCTCAAGTTAATTTCCCATATCTCTACAGCATAAGTTGGATATGATGTCTCTCCATTGTATACTTGTTGTGCCTATCTATTGTTCGGGTTTAGATTTGGTTGGGCAGGCATAAGGGTTGTTTAGGTGGAGGAGAGTATAATAGTTGTGGTTGGGTAGGTGGTGAAGGCAATAAAGTAGGAACATTGTTGTACTGGGGGCTCCTCTCCTGGGGCAGTGCATTCCACTGAGGTTGTGGCGGAGCATATGGTTGAAATGACTGGCTGGTTGGCTGTGAATGATACTGAGATGCAAAGAACCAAGGAGGAGGTGTAGACCAGGATGGATGAGCAGGGGGTCCCTAAGAAGGTATGGATGTGGTCTGGTTGGGGTTGTAATATGCATCAGATGACCCTTGCATGCCCTGCTGGTATGGCCTAGGCCAATGAGGTCTCCTTTGGTTTATGTAACAGATCTTCTTAGTGACCCCTACAGCTCCTTGATATACAGCTTTGAGTCTAGGGAAAGAAGGGCACTTATTTGTGGAGTGGTTTTCTTCACAGACTAAGCAAATTTTAATAGAATTCAATGGACATTTATTCCTAGGGTGCCTCCAAGTGCATCTAGGATAGAAAATGGCCAAGGCTCTCTCTTATTCCTCCTGCTTTCTCCTAATGTGCATAGTGTCCATCTGTAAGGCAAGGATTTGCAACATCTCACTCTTGAAATATTCCAACATGTTTCCAATTTCACCCTTGATGGATGAATTGGAAGAGGATGTACTGACCATAGGTTGACTTCCCCTACCCATTTTCCTAGCTACCCTAGAATGGTTTCTAAAGACAGTCTTAATATCCTCATAGGGTAACTGGTATATATCTCCTCCTGCTAACAAGTGTAGGGTATCCAAAAGGTCTTCCCTTTCCCCTCTAAGCAAGACCAGCTTTAGTGACTCAGGGTCAAGTGTGCACCTAGCCCTTTTGTAACTAAGCTAAAATCCTTTTGTAACTAAGCTAAAATATTTCTTCATAATCCTCTAGGTATTCATCATTACCTAAGGTCATCCTAAATATTTTCTCTTTAGTATCTTTACACCTATAGTAGTCTTGATACTTGTTGTTGAAGGCTTGTTGCATCTAAGCCCAAGTTGTGATGCTATCCCTAGGTAAACCCATGAACAAGCGCAAAGCTGCATCCTTGAGGGTAGATGGAAATAGTTTCAACTTCTTCTTATCATTTGTATATTCATAGGTTCGGCATATAACAACAAACTCAAATAGCGAAGTGTCGGGATATTCTGTGGTGAGGCCATGGAAATGAGGAAGGGCATAAGGGCTTATATTTTTAATCTTAGTGTCCCCATTGGTTTCCCTGATGGGGAAGGCACCCTCAACTCTCTCTCTATTCCCTTTGTCATTTCTGTTTTCAGCCATTGGCTCGGTAGGAATGGGTTCTTCTTCTTCTTCCCCTGTAGGTTCTTCAAATATGTCTGGTTGCTCACCTAAGGGTTCCTCCAGTTCACAACCACCGAAGAAGAGGGAAGGTTGGTTGTTTGATGCAGTGGGGGTATTTGGCAAAAATTTCCCTAAGTTATCCCTATTCCTACGAGGCATGAAAGGAAATGCTTTTGGTTTGGTTTTGTGTTTTTTTCAAACTTTGAAAGTGATTGCAGAATTGAAATTGCAGACTAAATGAAAACTACTGACTGAATGAAAATATTAACTACTTGATTGAAATCTAACTTGCAGAATTGAAATTGCAGACTGAATGAAAACTACTGACTGAATGAAAAGATTAACTACTTGATTGAAATCTAACTTGCAGAATGGAAATTGAAGATTGAATGAAAACTACTGACTGAATGAAAAGATTAACTACTTGATTGAAATCTAACTTGTAGAATGGAGAGGAAAGAAAAGAATGCAGAATGGAAGGAAGCAAACTAAATTACTTTTGCATAAATGAAACTAAGAGCATAATTTTAGAAACAAGAAATAGAATAAAGAAAGCAGTAATCACATATTACTCTGACACCTCGCCAGCAACAGTGCCAAAAAGTGATGAGCACCAGTATTGCATCAAGAATGCTACAACTCCTAGGCTACTAGCTTTACTTTATCAACCCCGGGTTCGTACAAAATTGGAGGTGACAGTGTTGTATACACAAGTAAAAGTGATGGTTCTACCTTTTGTCACTGTTCAGCTGGTGAGAGACCACTAGGGTTTTCAAGCCATACTTCTATGGATTCAGAAGAAGCTTTGTTCCTTGTTGAAAGAAATAGAAATCTACTCTAAGAGAGAGCCAATCTACTGCAAAAATGAAAAAGGCTGAAATTCAATGCTAAGGCACACCATTTCCTAGTTAATTGCTAAGAGATATGCTTTGCACTGATGCTAAGCCAACATGAAAAAAATGTTACTATCCTAAGCATGGAAGTAAAAAACATCAAACACAATTGTTATGCATGTAAAGGACTGTAATAAATTTGTTTTGTCCTTTTATGCTTTTCATGAAAAATCAAGTGTGCAAACTAATCCATTTTGGTGATGTGACAAGTGGTTTAGGGGTGCTAATGGATGTCTGGAAGTTTTAGGAGATGGTTGGAAGGTTTTGGAGACCCTTGGATGACCTTGGGAGGCTTCCTAGAGGTTTTCCCTCAATTCGGCCTCAAAACAGGCCACTACAAGAAAACCTACAGGATGTACTAGAAACCTACAGGATTCCATGTATTTCTACAAGATACAGCCATGAGAAAAACAAAGGGTGTTGGAGGTGATGGAAGGCTTAGGGAAGGTGGTTGATGGGTGGAATGGAGTGAGAAAAGGCCTAAAATCACTTAGAACCCAAAACCAAGTTTAGGATATGGTTGGATTCGCTCAACATGCTTGTGGAAATTTCTATGTAAAATGATGAAATTGGTGAAGGTTTTGATGAAAATGAGGAATTCCTATGGGTGGATGAAATTGGAAGGTGGTTGTTGGCTATGAGATTTTTTTCTGCTTCTAAAGAACCTACTTTGCATCAAACATGTGTAATTTCCTCAAATTCATGTAAACAGGAAGAATTATCATGAGCTGGAAAAGCATAATTTAATGAACTAACTATCTACCTTATGCATGAGGAAATTGCTGAATAAAATGGAATCATGGATGAGATCTACTACAAGAATGAAGATATAAGATATGGCAATGAAATCCTACATTGAAAAACTGATCAAATGTTATTTTAAGTACAACAAACTCTAAATCTTATGAAAGAAATGGAAATCTGTCTTTTTGGGGCTACATAAGGGTATTTTCCTCAAATCATGATCCCAGAAGGAAGAAGTGAGGCCAAGACACCTACTGAAAACTTTTTGGTGCTTCTTTTATCCCTTCTAACCTACTACTGAAGTAAGGCACAAATGGAAGCAAACTAATAAACAATTAATCAAATCTACACTACTTGCAATGAAATACTTATGAAGACAATTTAATCATGAATCTATGAAACTAAGCTTAGCATAAAGAGACAAGAAGAGGAGCCTTTTCTACTAGGGTTGGGCCCTAACCCAAGAGCTTCAGCCCTCTGAGTTAACTCAATACTAAATCAAGAAAAAACTCATTTTTATTACCAAAACAGAAAATTACATCAAAGTCTTCCACAAGTCTCAAGCTCGAAAATAGCTAGAGTTTTACAACAAAAATTCCAATCCTAATGAGGCTCTAGGCCTCTCTACTTATACAACTGAAGTCCCCAATGAATTCCTTAAATATAGATAGGCTCGGCTCCCAAACTCGAGATGAACTAACTCTTTGTCTATCACTTACTCGACTGCCTTCTAATCTTCATGACTTGGCTGCTTGCACTCTGAGCTGGTGTGAGTGGGGGAGGAATAAATGAGGAGGATTTACCTCCTACAATTTCTCTCCTTTATCCCATTCGAATTTCATACCTTAGTCTTGCCAAAATTCCTTGATTTTCTCTTCCAGACCTGCATTCAATGCATATTAGTCCACTTGGCATAATATCTTACTTTAACTCATCTCATTAAACAAAATATAATCAAAGCATGTAATAAGTTGTGATAAGAGTTGGTTTGACTGATCTAGGAGGTGAATTAAGGCCCATATAATTACCCAATGATGAGGCAAATCACGTGGAGACCTTGGTAAGTCCGCAAGCTGAGCGTGCAGGCCCCTGCAGCTGAGTGCGCAGGGAGGCGAAGTCTGTAATTGAACGCTTATTCATAATAAATACTATTTGGGAAGAAATTTTGATGGATATGTTCCTAGTTATTTGCTTTTGTTTAAGATTATGTGTCTTCGCTTTGGGACCTGTTTTATGCGAATTAATGCTTATTTTCTACATGAAACGGCTATATATCTAATATTTATGCATAGTATAACCGCCTTCATGAAGATCAGGAAGTCGTTACATAGATCTATTGTAGTTAGCTATCTGGAAATGGTAGATCTGTGCGACGACAGATCTAGGTCATAAGTAGTTCAGAATACATGTTTACAGTGCGAAACTGATAGATCTGTAATATTTATGCGTGATAAGTACAATTAAGTACCTTCATGAAGATCTAAAGTTCATTTTGATAAAGTTGCAGTAGTTGACAGTCGGAAGGAATAGATCTATGCAAAGGTGGATCTAAGCTATAAGAACCTTAGGAAACCATCACACAGGCCTCTGGATGTAGAAACCTAGTTGTAGCATCCCCCTATACTGCTTCAGGTGAGACAGTAGCCTACGCTACATAGGTTATTGCTAGAAGGGCCAGCAGTTAGGTTTTTGTTGGTTGGTGCAGTTAAAGATGAACCTCGGTCAGGCCCCCTTAATCTAACAAATGGTTTTGTTGTCGGGACCAAGATCAATCTTAGGTATGTGTGATGTCGAATAAGTGGTTCCATACTAAGAAAGAAATTGAGAAGTTCCTCGATCAGAAGGAACACACATCCACAACTCAAGAAAATAGAAATTTGTGGTTATCCAAGGAAGAGTGGTTGAATATATACCTATACTCAAACGAAATTGAAAACTTTTTCTATTTCTTCCCTTGCAAATTGCACGAGTGGTTGTCTAGATTGGTAGACAGTCAAGGTATGTGGAGACTTGATGGCCCTACTATGTGGACTCCAGAGCTAGTGAGGCGCCTGTAAGCTCCATAAAATAACATCGCGTTATCTGTTGATCACTGGATTGATCGTATCATAGGAGGATTTGTCACTGAGCTTGTGATTGATACATCCATCATTTATAGTGAAGTAGAGTGTAGGCTCTTCAAAAGACTGTGAGGTAAGTATTTAAAATTTTTCAAAACTTAGATTAAGATGTTGTTGTGTGAAAAATAGGTTATGACATTACCTTTATGTTTGGGACTACGTGAAGTGGAAAACCATTTAGAAGGAACGAAGAATCAGGCTTTAAATACAGTCCATTATTGGGGTCCTCTTTAAGTGACGACAAAGAAACTATTTTGAATACACCGTGAAGTGCGTTGTAGTTGGTAAGTTAGGATATCCCGCAGATACTTCATCCATCCACTCCACCTCCACCTCCACCTCCACCACATACAACTACACCTAGTGTCATCGAACTTGTGGTTGGTTAAAAGGAGAGGTTTCCCTGCCACATTTTCTGGGAGATTTACTTATCCTCACTAGAAAATGTAGCTAGGATACCATCCTTTGACCTCAAGAATGCTAGAAACTTGATCTCTGGATTAAGAAGTTAAAAAGTGAAAAGAAGTCACAACAAGAAATGATAGAGTAATATATCCACAAAAATTTTGATATTAATAAAGAAATAATGATTTATTTCCATTGAAATAGAGAAATTGTCAGGTGTTGAAGTATAAATAATGGAGCTCATGAGGTGTAGAATAGACGATGATGGGGTGAACTATTAAGTCACTCTGTGATGTGAAGGTCACCAGTTTGAAACTCCATGGGAAAAAATCTAACCATGTTAAAGTTTGTTGTGGCCCAGGTCGGGTGTGATCCCTGGGTGATTTTGACGGCTTAGATGCCATTGGGTCATGGTTTTATGTTGGCATGGGGTCCCTGGGGTAAAGTTTTTTTAGTTAAGTCAATGTTTGTAATAGATTTTTTTAAAGAATGTAAAGTCTCTGCGAAATGTGGACGCAGAGCACGAAGCCAAGTAATAGTCAAAGGGGCATTAGTCCCTTGTATGGGTAGGCAATAGGATGGTTTTGAGACCTGCCCATGGTCCGCAGACCATGGTATTGTAAAGAAAATTTATAAATAGATGAGTCCTAGCGAGTCTTAGAAGATAACTTGAAGTGAAGAATCGTTGCAAGGGAAAGGTGTTAAGGCAGGAAATGTATGTTTCCTATACTTAGGCGAAAGGGGAAGGCTCATGTAGCTGAGTGCCTGGAGAACTTGGTAAGTCGACAAGCTAAGTGCGCGGCCTCCTACAGCTGAGTGCACAGGGAGGTGAAGTCTGTAATTGAACGCTTATTCATAATAAAGACTATTTGGGAAGTAATTCTAATGCATATGTGCCTTTTTATTTAATTATGTTTAATTTTATGTAACTCCGCTTTGGGATCTGTTTTATGTGAATTAATGCTTATTTTCTACGTGAAATGGGTAGATCTGTAATATTTATGCATAATAAGTATAATTAATTGCCTTCACAAAGATGAGGAAGTCGTTAGATAGATTTGTTGTAGTTAGTTGTCCGAAAAGGGTAGCTGCGAGACGACAGATCTAGGTCATAAGGGCTTCATAATGCACATTTACTACATGGAACTGATAGATTTGTAATATTTTTGTGTGATAAGTACAATTACGTACCTTCACAAATATTTGAAGGTCATTTTGATAAAGTTGCACTAGTTGGCAGTCAGAGGGAATAGATATGTGCGAAGGTAGATCTAAGCTATAAGAACCTTAGGAAACCATCACACGGGCCTCTGGATGCAGAAACCTAGTTCTAGCATCCCCCAATATTTCTTCAGGTGAGACAGCAGCCTACTGTATGCAGGTTGTTTCCGAAAGGGCAAACAGTTAGAGTTTTGTTGGTTGGTGCATTTAAAGCTGAACTTGGGTCAGCCCCCCTTAAGCCAACAAATGGTTCTGTTTTCGGGCCCGAGATCAATCTGAGGAATGTGTGATGTCGAATAAGTGGTTCCCTACTAAGAAAGAAATTAAGAAGTGACTTGATTGAAAGGAACACATGTTTGTAGCTCAGGAAAATAGAAATCCGTGGTTATCCAAGGAGAAATGGTTGAATAGATACCTATACTCAGATGAAACTGAATTTTTTTTCTATTTCTTCCCTTGCGAATTACACGAGTGGTTGTCTAGATTAGCTTATAGTCAAGGTAAGTGGAGACTTGATGGCACTATTGTGTGCACTCCATATCTATTGAGTCACTTGGAAGCTTTAGAAAATAACATCACATCATTTATTGATCACTGGATTGATTGTATCATAGGAGGATTTGTCACTGAGCTTGTGATTGATACATCCTTCAGTTATAGCAAAGTAGAGTGCAGGTTCTTCGAAGGACTACAAGGTAAGTATTTAAAATCTTTGAAAACTTGGATTAAGATGTTGTTGTGTGAAAAATAGGTTATGCCATTACCTTGATGTTTGGCACTACACGAAGCAGAAAACCCTTAAGAAGGAATGGAGAATCGAGCTCTGAATATAGTCCATTTTTGGGATCATCTTCAAGTGACGATGAAGCAACTATTTTGAATACACCACGAAGTGCGCTACAGTTGGTAAGTTAGGGTATCTCGCAGATACCTCATCCATCCATTCCACCTCCACCTCCACCATTCAACATGGAAAATGCAATGAAGATGTCAATATTTAAAGGAGTAGCAAGCGAATACCCCGAGAAATTCTAGTTTGTTGCAAATGTTGTGTGGATAGTGCAGCAGATCACTGATGATAATCTAAAGAAAGCATAGTTGGTCATAGCGCTACAAGATAGGGCACTGATTAGTATATCAATTACTCTCAAGACAAATCTGGCGCGACATTGGTAGAGACTCAGAAAGTGTTCAACAATGAGTTTAAGAAGCCTAAGTCTTAGGCGCAATCTGTTACAAAGTTTAAGGAGATATAACAAATGGTAAATGAATCCTCATGGGATTTCGATTAGAGGCTAAAATGCCTGATCCGATAGGCTAATATGAACATCATGGATGAACAACACAAAGATTGGTACATTGCTTCATTTTTGCCTCACCTAAGATTGCCATTATCACATCAGAAGATAGCAACGCAAGCAACAACTACAAAGATCGCAATGAGGTTAGAAGCCTCATGAGTACAAGATACGAACATTGGAGTACAATCGATTCACTTGTAGCTGGCAAGTCTACACCTGGAGTTGCAGGGCTTGACAAAGGGAAAGGAGGCATTGCCTGAAGTTAACCCAGAAGTTTGGTGCTTGAAATGCAAGGGCCACGGTCACCATAAGGACCATTGTTTGGTTTAATAAAAATATCTTATTGGGGGGGCTTGTCCCCCTGAAGCTAGAAAATACCATTGGGCCGACCATAAGGCCAGTGTTATGGTGCGTTATCTATCAAGTTATAGGACAACATGCAACAAACAATTGTCATCTACTATAGATTTTTGTACAGACCCCTTGGCAGTTTTTTTCAATTTATGCAAAGCTGTAGGTCATGATGAGTGCCATTGTCGAAGTTATGGATTAATCATGGATAGAACCCCTACCTATCTAATGCAGGCAAAAACTCAGCCTCGGGATTGGAGCACAAGTACAACATGCGAAGGAATTCAAGGTCATGGAAGAGGGAGAGGAGGAGGGGATGGCATAGGTCATTGAAAAGTTATTTGCTATAACTGTGGCAAAGCTGGACATTTTTCATGCGACTGTTTGAACCCAACACATCTGTCTTGTCAATATTGCTAACAGTCTGACCATGTGATAGAAGATTTCCTGATACTTAGAGAAAATATGTAAGAAAAGAAGACGCAAACCCAACATCCTACGTAGAATGTCCATATGATGATGACGAAGCCTCGTGAAGAGTATCATAACATCAAAATCGTAATCCACAGTGGTATGGCCACAAGTGAAGATAAGGGAAAGCAGCCAAAAACCGAGGGATGGGTGTGTAAGGCTGTCGAAAAGGAAGTTGCGTTTGACCTCAACCGGTCTAAATAGACTTTCATGGAAGATAAGAAGAACTTTACTAAGGCTTCTACGTCATGAAGTCAGGAAAAACCCAGTGGAAATCTTGAAGTGCAAGATGTGGATCCTTCACTATTAGTCACTTTTCTCAAAACTTTTATGAAGTTATTGAGGGATCAGAAGGTAGTATAAGGGATGTAGGAATTGATAGACAATTGTACAGGTAAGATTAAAATTCCTTCATAACAACGCACTATGAGGAAACTAGGTAAGCATAAGAAGCAGAGAGGGCGTGAGACGAGGCTGACCGCGCAGATAGGAGAATATGAAATGGACCAAGTCATCCTGGATTTGGGTTCTGATGCAAGCATGTTTCCTAAGAAGATATGGGAAAGGATGGGGAGACCTACACTATAATAGTCTCCTATATAGCTACGATGGCCAATCAGCAGAAGATAATTCCTAGGGGCGCATGTATGGGGTAACTGTGGACATTAAAGGAGCAAGCGCTTTGGCTAATTTTGAAGTAATTGAAATCATGGATGAAAATAATCCTTACCCTGCACTACTAGGAATTTTTTGAGCCTCCGACATGGATGCAATTATTAATATGAAGAAGTGGAAGATGACATTTGAGAGGAAGATGCTCAGGGTTATTGTGCCACTAGACCTTGCTGAAGGAGCACGGTACACTGAACCAATCAGTGACTATGAGGAGGATGATGACTTGGATGAAATCTACAAGATTATTGCATGCGATGAAGATTAGATCAATCCCACTGCAGATGGGTGGATCACGTGGGATAAAGACAACTCTTGTACCTTAGACTTAGATGAAGAGCTCGAACACTAGCAGAATAGGTTACATGAGGTCTCTACGCTACGTTGCAATATGATGACAAAATCACTGTAGTGCATATCTACAGAGGTAAGGAAACTTCTGCATTATGATGGCTTAAATGATGTTAATCTCTTTTTGGATGAGTTTGAAAGGGAGGTGCTCGAGGAACATCGATTCTAGGCACTTGAATTGGCACTGCGCACTATGCTTGCTCGATGGTGGGGTATGCATAAGGAAAGCTTCACTGACTGGAAGGAATAAAAGTGGATGATGAAGCTAAGGTTTGGATACGTTAATACCTGGATGACTGAGAAATATAGCATAACGGATGATCCACGCGAGCACTTGACACGGTGGACTATGTTAGCACCTAAATCTGCCTTAGGCTGAAGGAAGGAAAAATTCACGGTAACCACAAACCACACTCATTCTGGTAGCTAGCCCTACCAGAACAGGAGAGGGCTCTCTCTGAATCACGCTCAGTGAATGGATAAATGAAACGGTCTGAGATGACTTACAGTGAAACATTTATCTTAGGCTAGTAAGTGAATATGGATACAAGAAACAATTTTCATGAATGACCGAGCTTCTAGGATGGTATGGGACCAACGATCAACAAAGAACAGAGAATTTAATACAAAGGCACAGATTACTTCTTGAGGCAAGGCAAGAAGAAAGTGCAGCAGTTTATTTTGAAATAACGCGGAATGGAGAGATTGTTTAGGAGAGCGAAAAGGGCATAGGGACATGAATCCTTTTCAACAGAAGAAGAACACTGAACATGAAATTTTCCCACAGGCAGAGCAATAAAATTGAATTCTACCTTATCTAACTCAGAAAATTTCACTAGAAATGAACATGAATTGAATTATGAAACATAACGAAATACATATGAAAACATAAGAGACACATTTTCTACACTCACAACCACATGAATCTCATGAAACAGAGCCGCTGCCTTTCATTAATTCTCTGTCAAAATATATAGTGAAGAAGCAGAGTTTCTTTCCCACAGTCTCCCAGAAGTTACAATCCAACCAACCCTTTGCAAATGGTTTACATACAATATATAGAATGTGCCACGAAGAGATAGAACGCCCAAGGGTTTGGGAGTTACTCGAATCATTACAAAATGGAGATGAAGAGCCAACCATCAGCTACAGGTGCAGCGTTACAAACATGATAAATAGCTTGGGTGACCATTTGCCTTCCTTCGCCACTTGGATAGAAGCCAATCTAGGGAAAAAATACTTTAAATGCCGCCTTAGGTGCCAAAAAACCGAAGTGTAGATGAGCGGGCCCACTTGGAGAAGTCGCAAATCGAAATTTCGCGAAACAAAAGCAAATTTGGCAATTTTTCCTTTGTGCGCCGCGCCATTTTCTCTGTGCGCCACGCTACTTTGGGGCCTATTTTGGGGCACTTGTAGGTGTCCAAAATGTGCCCAAGTGGGCTTGTTGGAAATCTTGTCCTGTCTACTTTCTAACCCAACTAGAATTTCTGAATTTGGTGCTCATTTGCCCCTCCAAAGCTTCATTCTCCCAAGGCTGCTTCCTGTGTGTCAAAAAAGGGGAAGAGAGGCCACTTTTTGGGTGTTTTTGACCTCTTGGAGACTCAGATCTTGCCCAAATTTCTTGTCCAAGCACTAGTCGTCGTGATTTTCCATGCTGAATCAAAAAATGCAAACCATTCTTCATTTGGAGCTCCCGATTTTTAGCGCCGCGCCGCACAAGGACAAAAAACCTGTGTTTTCCCCAAAAATTTGTCATGTGACCAAAATTTCCCCAAATTCCTTGAAATTTGGGTTGGAGGTCCTCTATGAGGTGCTATGCTATGCCAAAGAAGCCTCAGCCAAGATTATAAGCCGATCTTTCTATTTTTCCTCTTTTGCCTCCTTTGCCTCTTTGGTTGCTTTGCTCAATTTTGCCTTTAAGCTCCTTTTCCGGGCCCTTGCACTCATATTTCGTGTCCTATAATGATAAGCCATGTGTCTCAACAAGGCAAGGCCCTGATCGGCCTTGTCCAGTAGCCTCTCCAAGTGCATGTTCACACTCTCGAGATGGGCCTCTCGATCCTCATTGATCTCTTGCTCCAATGATGTGAGCTCAACTCTTCTCCTTTGAGCAGCTTGGCGATGCTCACGAATGTTTTGCAGCTCCATAATCACCCGTTGATCCTCTAGCTATTTGTTTCTCTGCTCCAGGTACTTCATGTTCCACTTAGCCCTCTCCAAGTCAAGGGATAAGGCCTCAATCACTGATTACTGCTCCTGGATGATCTCTCCAAGCTCTGCATTTGTAGGTTCTGTATCTGTCTCATCATCATGAAGGAGAACGAATTCTGTCTCTCATTCACCTGATGGCTCACCTGAAGGCCCCTCATCATGCATGGGCTCCTTACCTTTGTCCTATTCCTGTGTCATCAATGTAGGAAGCGAGGCCCCTTCCACCCCGGGTGGAGATAACACTCGCTTTGCCGCTGCAAACAAATGTCTACTGCCTCTTCGATAGGTGATGAATACTCGCATAGTAGCAATCTCATGGCACTCATACTGATGTGAAGGACCACCTATCTCATGCTCTGCCTCTGATACTACCTGTGGAGTGTTGAAGAAGTCACAGGAGATGAAGTCCTCCCAAGAAATGCCCTGCAATCCCAACTGATGATCCACCAAAATCTGGATAAGAGCAAAGTGATAAACACTGTTGAGCTACTGCTGAGGGGTCTTATGCTGCATGAAATTTTTCATCCTCTCTATTTTCCCGCAAATGAAAAATCGGAGGTTCATCATCCGCACCCTAGTAAAGTGCATGAGCAACCTGATGTGATAGGCATATAGGTGAGAAAACCTCCCCTCACAACTGAAGTAATTCATGATCAATTTCATGAGCAGAGCATACTCATCTTTCAAAAATCTAAATGGGAAGACTCTTGTGAGATGCCTTAAACAACTAGCCTTAATGTAAGGCTCATAATGATGTCTATCCACCTTCTTTTTCTTATGCCACTGTTCTCCAACATTTGGTATGCCTGTTTCCACTGAGATAGTTTTGGGTATCAATGTGAAGGTGACCCCGGCCAAGATAGACTGACCTCCATGTAGGTGAAGCACAAATAGATGGGCCAACTCATGATGAACTCTGACATTTGCCACCCTTTGACAAAATTCAAAACATGCTAGGTGTTGGAAACATGACATAGCAAGCGGGCAAGCCTGCAACTCAGTGAGGGTGTTTGGCTCATCCCTAACATGTTTGCCACTCCTATGATGTCTCTTGGGAGCCTATTCTCCTAAAGCTATATCACTGTGAGTTTCCCCCTCATATTCTGACCCTCAAATGCCATGACTGCTGTTTATAAACTGTATTTAGGCTGCCCCTTTGATGATGGTGAAGCTGGGTGTTGTTTGTGATATCTGCCACCAAGGGGAACAATGAAACAAAGGGAGTATTAGGAGGGGAGTAATGTAATGGGAATAGGGGTTATAGGGAGAATTTTGTTTTAGGGATTTGTAGGGATTTTGGGTATTTTGATAGGTTAGGGTTTGGGGTTTTAATAAGGTAGGGTTTGGGGTTTTTATTGAGAAATAGGAGGAGGGGAAAGGGAATATGAGTTTGGTAGTGTTAGGGTAGTGATAATAGGAAAAATGACATAGGGGAATAAGGAACAGGGGTAGGGTAGGAAAAATAAAGCCTTGGCAGTAATAACATTGTTACACAACCCTAGAAAAATGGTTTTTCTTTGGTGTCTTCTTGAGGTTAACTTTATGAAATTTTTTTCCTTTAAACACAGGCACTAAACCACCATATCACTCATAAAAATTGATGAAAAAGTGATGTTTCGAGCCTACCTTGCAATTAGAGGGGCCTCACAAAAATTTGAGGGAGTTTGGTGAATTTCTGGGTGCTTTGTCTCTGTGCGCCACGCGCAAAGCCCAGTGCGCCGCGCTCTGGGTGTGTGCCGTGCTAGTTAAAAATTTACACTGCGGGTAGGCTCTGTGTGCGCCGCGCCCTGTGTGTGCACCGCACCCCTGCCTGTGTGTGCTGAGCCCGTGAAACTTCCTCCAACTCGCTCCAAACCACGCGTTTGCACACCCACGACTTTGCAACGTTTCCTCTATGCCTTTGATTGCACAGTGAGTTTGATTTTGGACAAAAACGTGTGTATAAAGACTTGGAGGTCATGATTTAAATTTGCTTTTTCAAAAAACCCACTTTTCTAATGTCATGTTTGTCACTTTTTTACTGACTTTAAAACAACCCTGATTTTCACTTTTCCTCTGAAATTTTGGCTCAAACGATGAAATTTTCGACACTCTTTGCAAGGATTGCTTGACAGGACATTTGGCCATGGAAACCATGATTGCACCTGAAGAAATCAACTGTTGATCTCTTTGAAAAATTTATCACCAATGACGATGTTTGACTTTTCTTCAAAACAGAATTTTGAAGAACAGTCGAAGTTTATCAATATGACGATGAAACTTTGTGAATCATTACTTTGCGAGGGCATCACTCTGGCCTGCATGGCTTTACTGGACATATTAAAGACCAAATTGTTTAATTCCTAGACCTAATGACCAAAAATGACTTTTGTCCATTAAAGGACCAGACCTTGACTGTCATGGACTCTAGTGATTATTGACACAAAGACCTAAGCTAGCAGGAGCCAGACATGAGGGGAAATGACTAGCATGACCTTCTCCGTCAGATCATGGCATGCCCCTAGCGGAATGCAGATGAATGAATGGAGCGGGACACCTAAAAATGAAATGCATAAAGAGTTTTGATCTCTGACAGAGGACTGACCAGACCGACTCTAACATTGGTTCCAATCGGCGATGGTAGCTCCTTGGAGGTGCCAAGAACAACAGATCTTTGGAGGAGCTAGACAATGCCTTTTTCGTCCATTGGGCTATGGAGTCATCATTTCGACGAACAACACAAGACTCTGACTCATTTATGAAACTAAAATGACCAAAAAATTGACTCAAACTTGACATTGAAATGACTCAAAAACTAACTTGACAGACTGAAACCAAACTAAAATAAAAAGGGTATTTACAATGACATTGGAAGCAGCATTCATAAACTCAGAAATGGTACCGCTTGAGTAGCCGACCATTGATCAGCCCTCCTGGACAATCTTCCCCGTTCATTTCCTTCAAAAGAAAGGCATTCTGACCCCTATATGCTGCAATCTTGAAAGGACCTTTCCAAAGATTCTTGAACTTTCCGTGCTTACCTTTCTCTTCATTCCTTGCATCCCACTTCAGCACCACATCATCTAACTAAAATTTATCTGCCTTTGCTTTTCTGTCATAAATTTTCTTTATTTTCTCCTGCAATTTGGATGTGTTCTTGAAAACTTCTTCTCTTGTCTGCTGCAAGTGGATCATTTGATTCAACCTTCTCTGCATGGGATCTTCTTCACTGCCGGCCTCCTAAAGAAGTCTGACTACCGGGGCAGTGAGAGAGGTAGGAAATATTGTATCAACTCCATAAACAAGCTCAAACGGTGACATACCAATGAATTTTTTCTGACTGATCCGATCTTCCAAAAGCGCATGGACCAACCTCTTATTCCAGCTCTTTTTATTTATTTCCAACAGCTTCTTGATGATGTTGACCAGTGATTTATTCAAAGACTCCGCCAATCCATTGCCTTGTGGATGATAGGCAATTGAATGACCCAAAATGATGTGATATTTATGACAAAATTCTACCATCCTTTTTTATTTGAAAGTTGTTGCATTATCAGTGATTAACTTATTCGGACAACCAAAACGAGACAAGATGTTATTTTCAAGAAATGAAATGATTACCGTATCTATAGCTTGTCTGGTGGGAGTTGCCTCAATCCATTTTGTGAAATAATCTGTCGCTGTGAGGATCCATCTATGCTGACCAGAAGAAGCGGGATGAATTTCACCAATGAAATCCAACCCCCACTGCTGGAAAGGAGCGCTCACCTCAATAGGCTTAAGTGGCAAAGGCTGTAACTTCTGTTTTCCTTCGAAAATCTGACATTTATGACAGTGCTTGACCATCTTATGTACATCAGCAAATAATGTCGGCCAATAGTACCCTGCTCTCAAAATTTTATTTGTTGTTGATTTCCAAAAAAGGTGACCACCACACTCTCCTCCATGGAAATCCTCCATAACTTTCTTTGCCTCCTCTTCCACCAGACAATTTAACAAAACGCCACCAGGATCTTTCCAATACAGCGCAGAATTTAGAATGCAAAACTTGGCAGCTTTCAATTTGAGTGTTCTCGCTTTGTTTCTAGTCATGTCGGGCGGTGGTGACAAATTTTTAAGCACATATATGATATCTGAATACCATGGAGAAAGAGCAAACATTTCAAATACCTAAATTGATGATGATTCTTCATTCTCATCGGACATATCAGTGATCAGGTTTATGTCCAAGGCATGCAAGTTTGATTCAGCCATTAGTTTTGCCAATCCCTGTCCTTTGACCAGTTTTGTGGGCTTTATTTCCACATCATATTCCAGCAAGGCTGCAATCCATTTGCCTCTTCTTCCTTCAGGATCAGTATGCACTAAAACATATTTTACAGCAGCGTTAGGTACATAGGCCAGAATATGAGAATGTAGAATATATACCCGGAAATCTTTCAATGCCTTCACAAGTGCCAGGGCTTGTTTCTAAATGATGTTTTACTTTAAGCATGCATCTCTTATGGCTCTGCTGAAGAATGCGATGGGTCTTTCATGATCATCTCTTTTCTGCAATAATATTGCTGCCATAGTGTGCTCTGAAGCAAACGAAAACAATATGAAATCCTGAGTGTAGTCCGGGCTGACTAGAACAGGAGCTGAAGAAAGAGCCAATTTGACCAAATTGAAAGATTTTACAGCCTCCTCCGTCCATTTCACTTGGCTGTCCTTCTTAAGCATGTTGGTCATTTCTCTTAGGTGCTCAGCAAGATTAGGTACAAAGCGACGTAGAAAATTCATCTTACCATTGAATGATTGTATCTCTTTTTTATTCCGGGGCAGATCGATTTGCTGAATTGCTTGCACACGTGTTGGGTCAATACGAATGCCATCCTTTGAGATAATATGCCCGAGTAATTTGCCTTCCTCCATGGCGAATAAGATTTTCTTCGGATTCAGCGATAAACCATATTTTCTGCACTTTTGAAAGACAGTTTTTAGATGATGCATGTGCTCTTCATCAGATTTGGAAAACACCGTCAAATCATCCAGGTACACCACCAAAAACACATCCTTCTCATTCGTAAAAGCCAATTCCATTGCACGCTGAAATGTGGCACCTGCATTCTTTAAACCGAAAGGCATTTTGGCGTAATGAAAGGTTCCCCATGGAGTGGTGAATGTTGTTTTGTCCCGGTCATCTTCGTGGAGAGAAATTTGGTTATATCCGGAATAGCCATCAAGTAGTGACATATGAGATGCCCCCACTACTTTCTGAAGTATATGGTCCATTTTGGGCAGTGGATAGTTGTCCTTCAATGAAACTTTATTTAGATTTCTGAAATCAATGCATAAGCGGATCTCACCTGTCTTCTTTCGTATGGGCACCAAGTTAGAGATCCAATCCGAAAATCTAATGGGCACAATGATACCTGACTTGTACAACCTGTTTACCTCCTTTTCAATAGATGGTAGCAACTTTGGATTTATCCTTCTCAACTTTTGTCTGAATGGTTTTTTATTGGGCTTGATGGGTATCATGTGCTAAATTATATTGGTATCATAGGTCTTTAAATCGAAATAGTCCCAAGCTAACACATCTGCAAATGAAGCCAGCAAACTGATGTATTTGTCCTTGATCTTTGGTGGCAATGCTTTGGACAATTTTACCAACTTAGGATTGGCAGTTGTTCTGATGTTGACCTCTTCTACACCCTTCTCTGTTGGCTGCAATGTTGGCTTGCGGGCTACATCATCTTGATCAAAAATTTCTTCTAAAGGTATCAAGCCTTTAGGAATAACGTTATTCTTCAGCTGTAGCACGTCCATTTCATTGATCTGTGCTTCATCTGTACCATTCCCTTTAACATCGTCATTTTCTACATCAATTGAGATTTCTTTGAACTTGCCTTTGTTTTGCAGAAAATCATTAATCTCCTCATCATCTTGAAACACTTGCCAATATCTCTGATTGTCTGGAATGGTTGGATGATGCTTGACATGTATTTCGAATTTGTTGCTGGAATTCATTGGGATCTTCAAACTACTTGCTGCCTTGGCAAGAGCGTGAGCAATACTATTTTGTATACAAGGCACACATGTCAAGGTGTATTCTGAAAATAATTTTAGAATGTCTAGAACTGCATTACGGTAGGCCCCCATCCTAGGATGCTTTGCTTGATACTCACCTCTGACCTGCTTTATTACCAATTTGGAGTTGCCATATACCGAAATCATCTTAGCATTCATCTTCCTTAGAATCTTCAGGCCAGCAATCAGAGCTTCATATTCAGCTTCATTGTTTGAACACTCAAAAGCCAACTTGTAAGAGAAAACCCTCACGCTACTAGGCACTTTGTTTAGGGCGGAGAAAGGACTGCGTACCCAAATTCCAATTCCAGCACCATCATTTCCCACTGCTCCATCAAAATCCATGGTCCATAAACCTTCGTCCTCCTCTTGTAAGTGTTGGAAATCTGTTTGTTGTGCCTTGTCTGCTTGCTGTCCATTACTTTCAGCTGATTGCCCAACATTGTTCTGCTGTTCTTGTCCTTCTTTCTTTAAAATTTCTCTGAAATTTTTTGTTATTTCCAGAATATCATCTGCTTCTACTACCTGACTATCTATATCATTTAAACTATCTGAATACAAAACAAAAGACTCTAAATCTGTATGTACATAGTTAATTGGATGATTTATTGGTTTCTCCTTGCTTGTGATCATATATTTCATTTTTTGTTCCTGATACAATTTCCTCATTTGTCCAAACACCGGAATAGTTGCATAGGAGAAATCTAGCTATAGTGTCCCTTTCAATTTCGCTACCCAAGACCTGGAAAGAAGCATGCCAAACCTTGGAGGAATATCTACTACCACAACATCCATCAAAACATTTTTCATGGGAAGCTGATCCAAACTCACAACCAAGTCTTTGATGAGTCCTATACATCTCACTCTGTTGGAATCAAATGAATAGAGATCATGGTATTGCCGGGTGATGTCCAGACCAAGTTTATCCATGATAGCCTTGGGCATGAGATTGTGAGAAGCTCCAGAATCGAACATGGCATTATGTAACACAAAATCATGCAATCTTAAACTGATGTAAAAGGGTGGCACATCACTATCAGGAGACTCACCATTCGATGCTGGTCCAAAAATCATTTCAGGTTGATCGTCTTCAACATTCACCATGTCGGACATTGGGTCCAAATTCAACATCTTAGATATTTGTCCTCTATAACTGTTGTTCTTCATTATTTCAGTCAAGGGGATGGATACTTTTAATTTGGAAATCTCATTCTCTAAATTAAAAGCGGGAATCTTTTCTACCTCTTTGACTGGGATTTCTTTCTTTTCCTTTTCCTTTGATGCAGCTTGCTGATGTGATTGTTCTGCTGATGTTGATTTGCTGCTCTCCGGACCAACCGCCTCCTTTCCTTTCCTTTGTGAAACTGATGAATCATTCTTTGATGCTTCAACATCCTTCTTTTTCTGAATTGGTTTGGCCGGCACATCTCTGTTTCTAAGTGAATATCGCTGCTGCTGTGCGGACAGAGCATTCATATACCCCCTTTGATACTCCTCTGATTCTTCTTGTAAAACAGTGTCACTTGCTAGAATGAAATCTGCATCTTTGTGTGCAGCTGAGCTCACCGCACACTCCTCTTCTTCGGTAATGTAAGTAGGCAGCTCATCTGGAGTAAAGAGGTGGTTTTCTTCACCTATTACATTTCCGTCCTCATTTGACTCTGGTCCATGCACAAAATTTTGCTGCAAAGGTGTCTGTACTGGCTGTTGTGTTGTCTACTCTTGGGCGCGCTGATCTCTTTGTCTTATTCTATATTGTGGCTGTTGTTGCTGGCCACGGAAGTAAGGATTCCTAACTTGTGGCTCAAGCTTGTCTAGCTTCACCCTTTCAAGCATCTGCTCTACCTTTTTGAGTAATTGATCCATCGAAGAAGACTCTTCCTTAACCGTGACTTTCTTTTTTGCTTTCGCTCTAGCTCTCTTGGACAGCAAATTCGCTTCAACGCTGACCGCGATTTTCTGCATGTCTTCCATTGTGGCTGGTTCTCTCTCTCTTAATTGGTAGGCCATATCAGCGTCAAAACCATCTGGAAATTTCATCATAGCCAGTCCCACAGGTGGCTTTAGATGATCTGGAATCTCGTTATAAACTGTATTGAATCTAACACAATAATCTTGGACCGACTCACCAGCGTTTCGTTTGATTTGTTCATATTCAGCCAGAATTTGAAGGGGATTCTTTTTCACTTCCCATCGATTTAAAAATTGTCTTTGTAGTTCGGCCAAGGTAGTGATACTTGCTGCCGGCAAACCTCTGAACCATTTCCTCACATCACCTGCAAATGTCTGTACAAAGAGTCTCATTGCCACGTTCTCCGCATCGATCTCATGAAGTTCATAGAAGTCTGCCATTTTGTCCACATGTTGCTGGGTAGTAATGCTGTTAGGAGTGCCATCAAAAAACGGGATTTTGCTTTGATAATCTGTGGGCATGTCATCTAGAACTTGAGGCAGAACCAGGGGTGCAAAACGGGCAGCCATCACTCTTGGTGGATTCGGCCTTGGAGGTGTTGGAGGGGTGTGTACAGTTTGTAAGGGGCTAGCAATTGGAGTTTGAGGCTATGCCGCAATATAATTATCAATTAACCGATTAGCTCTTTCAGTTTCTAGTCTACAAGAAATTGTGGATTGGGGACAGTATAGTCAACAGCCCTTTCAGATTTAGACTCAAACAATGATATTTCAAACCGCTCATCACACTCAAGCTCTTCAAGATACTCAAAAATGTCATGACATGAATGGGATTTGAACACAGGAGTTATGGTGCTCTCTTGACGAAGGAGTCTCGGAATCAAATTGGGGTTTTCGTAAATATGAGGAGGATCTGGGTCTGGATTGGATCTGGTATATCGTCTCGAAGCCAGCATGCTATTGAGAAAAACCACAGGACACAACCAACTTACTCAGCCTATCCAATCCTAAACTTATCATCTGGAAGCTTAGAATTATTAAGAAATAATGGGATTTGATTTCAGTCATCCCCAGTGGAGTCGCCACTATGTTAGCACCTAAATCTGCTTAGGCTGAAGGAAGGCAAAATTTAGGGTAACCACAAACCACGCTCAGTCTGGTAGCTAGCCCTACCAGAACAGGAGAGGGCTCTCTCTAAATCATGCTCAGTGAATGGATAAACGAAACGGTCTGAGATGACTTACAGTGAAACATTTATCTTAGGCTAGTAAGTGAATATGGATACAAGAAACAATTTTCATGAATGATCGAGCTTCTGGGATGGTATGGGACCAACGGCCAGCAAAGAACAGAGAATTTAATACAAAGGCACAGATTACTTCGTGAGGCAAGGCAGGCGGAAAGTGCAGCAATTTAGTTTGAAATAATGCGGAATGGAGAGATTTTTTAGGAGAGTGAAAAGGGCATAGGGACATGAATCCTTTTCAACAGAAGAAGAACACTGAACATGAAATTTCCCACAGGCAGAGCAATAAAATTGAATTCTACCTTATCTAACTCAGAAAATTTCACTAGAAATGAACATGAATTAAATTATGAAACATAACGAAATACATATGAAAACATAAGAGACACATTTGCTACACTCTCAACCACATGAATCTCATGAAACAGAGCTGCTGCCTTTCATTAATTCTCTGTCAAAATATACAGTGAAGAAGCAGAGTTTCTTTCCCACAGTCTCCCAGAAGTTACAAGCCAACTAACCCTTTGCAAATGGTTTACATACAATATATAGAATGTGCCATGAAGAGATAGAACGCCCAAGGATTGGGGAGTTACTCGAATCATTACAAAATGGAGATGAAGAGCCAACCATCATCTACAGGTGCAGTGTTACAAACATGACAAATGGCTTTGGTGATTGTTTGCCTTCCTTCGCCACTTGGATAGAAGCTAATCTGGGGAAAAAATACTTTAAATTCCACCTTAGGTGCCAAAACACCGAAGTGTAGATGAGCGGGCCCACTTGGAGAAGTCGCAAATCGAAATTTCGCGAAACGGAAGCAAATTTGGCAATTTTTCCTCTGCGTGCGCGCTACTTTGGGGCTTGTTCTAGGGCACTTGCAGGTGTCAAAAATGTTCCCAAGTGGACTTGTTGGAAAGCCTTTCCTGTCTAGTTTCTAACCCAACTAGAATTTCTGAATTTGGTGCTCATTTGCCCCTCCAAATCTTCATTCTCCCAAGACTGCTTCCTGTGTGTAAAAAAAGGGGTAGAGAGGCCAATTTTTGGGTGTTTTTGATCTCCTGGAGACTCAAATATTGCCCAAATTTCTTGTCCAAGCACCAGTAGTCGTGATTTTCCATGCTAAATCCAAAAATGCAAACCATTCTTCATTTGGAGCTCCCGATTTTTAGTGCCGCGCCACAGGGAGAAAAAACCTTTGTTTTGCCCAAAAATTTGTCATGTGACCAACATTTCCCCAAATTCCTTGAAATTTGGGCTGGAGGTCCTCTATGAAGTTCTATGCTGTGCCAAAGAAGCCTTAGTCAAGATTCTAAGCCAATCTTTCTCTTTTTCCTCTTTTGCCTCCTTTGCCTCTTTGGTTGCTTTGCTCAATTTTGCCTTTAAGCTCCTTATCCGATCCCTTGCACTCATATTTCATGTCCTGTAATGATAAGCCATGTGTCTCAGCAAGGCAAGGTCCTGATCAGCCTTGTCTAGTAGCCTCTCCAAGTGCATGTTCACGCTCTCGAGATGGGCCTCCCGATCCTCATTGATCTCTTGCTCCAATGATGTGAGCTCAACTCTTCTCCTTTGGGCAGCTTGGCGATGCTCACGAATGTTTTGTAGCTCCATAATCGCCTGCTAATCCTCTAGTTGTTTTTTTCTCTACTCTAGGTACTTCATGTTCCACTTAGCCCTCTCCAAGTCAAGGGATAAGGCCTCAATCACTGATTGCTACTCCTAGATGATCTCTCTAAGCTCTGCATTTGTAGGTTCTGTATCTGTCTCATCATCATGAAGGAGAACGAATTCTGTCTCTCGTTCACCTGATGGCTCACCTGAAGGCCCCTCATCATGCATGGGCTCCTTACCTTTGTCATGTTCCTGTGTCGTCGATGTAGGAAGCGAGGCCCCTTCCACCCCGGGTGGAGATAACACTCGCTTTGCCGCTACAAACAAATGTCTACTGCCTCTCTGATAGGTGATGAATACTGGCATAGTAGCAGTCTCATGGCGCTCATACTGATGTGAAGGACCACCTATCTCATGCTCTACCTCTGATACTACCTGTGGAGTGCTGAAGAAGTCACGGGAGATGAAGTCCTCCCAAGAAATGCCCTACAATCCCAACTGATGATCCACCAAAATCCGAATAAGAGCAAAGTGATAAACATTGTTGAGCTGCTGCTGAGGGGTCTTATGCTGCATGAAATTTTTCATCCTCTCTATGTTCCCGCAAATGAAAAATGGGAGGTTCATCATCCGCACCCTGGTAAAGTGCATGAGCAACCTGATGTGATAGGCATATAGGCGAGAAAACCTCCCCTCAGAACTGAAGTACTTAATGATCAATTTCATGAGCGGAGCATACTCATCTTTCAAAAATCTGAATGGGAAGACTCTTGTGAGATACCTCAAACAACTGGCCTTAATGTAAGGCTCATAATGATGCCTATCCACCTTATTTTTCTTATGCCACTGTTCTCCAACATTTGGTATGCCTGTTGCCACTGAGATAGTTTCGGGTGTCAATGTGAAGGTGACCCCGGCCAAGATAGACTGACCTCCATGTAGGTGAAGCACAAACAGACGAGCCAACTCATGATGAACTCTGACATTTTCCACCCTTTGACAAAATTCAAAACATGCTAGGTGTTGGAAACATGACATAGCAAGCGGGCATGCCTGCAACTCAGTGAGGGTGTTTGGCTCATCCCTAACATGTTTGCCACTCCTATGATGTCTCCTGGGAGCCTGTTCTCCTGAAGCTGTATCACTGTGAGTTTCCCCCTCATATTCTGATGAACCCTCAGATGCCATGACTGCTGTTTATAAACTGTATTTAGGCTGCCCCTTTGATGATGGTGAAGCTGGGTGTTGTTTGTGATATCTGCCACCAAGGGGAACAATGAAACAAAGGGAGTATTAGGAGGGGAGTAATGTAATGGGAATAGGGGTTATAGGGAGAATTTTGTTTAGGGATTTGTAGGGATTTTGGGTATGTTGATAGGTTAGGGTTTGGGGTTTTAATAAGGTATGGTTTGGGGTTTTTATTGAGCAACAGGAGGATGGGAAAGGGAATATGAGTTTGGTAGTGTTAGGGTAGTGATAATAGGAAAAATGACATAAGGGAATAAGGAACAGGGGTAGGGTAGGAAAAATAAAGCCTTGGCAGTAATAACATTGTTACACAACCCTAGAAAAATGGTTTTTCTTTGGTGTCTTCTTGAGGTTAACTTTATGAAATTTTTTGCATTTAAACACAAGCACTAAACCACCATATCACTCATAAAAATTGGTGAACAAGTGATGTTTCGAGCCTACCTTGCAATTGGAGGGGCCTCACAAAAATTTGAGGGAGTTTGGTGAATTTCTGGGCGCTTTGTCTCTATGCACCACGCGCAAAGCCCAGTGCGCCGCGCTCTGGGTGTGCGCCGCGCTGGTTAAAAATTTACACTGCGGGTGGGCTCTGTGTGCGCCGCGCCCCTGCCTGTGTGCGTCGTGCCCCTGAAACTTCCTCCAACTCGCTCCAAACCACGCATTTGCACACCCACGACTTTGCAACGTTTCCTCTATGCCTTTGATTGCACAATGAGTTTGATTTTGGATGAAAACTTGTGTATAAAGACTTGGAGGTCATGATTTAAATTTGCTTTTTCAAAAAACCCACTTTTCTAATGTCATGTTTGGCACTTTTTCACTGACTTTAAAACAACCCTGATTTTCACTTTTCCTCTGAAATTTTGGCTCAAACGATGAAATTTTCGACACTCTTTGCAGGGATTGCTTGACAGGACATTTGGCCACAGAAACCATGATTGCACCTGAAGAAATCAACTGTCGATCTCTTTGAAAAATTTATCACCAATGACACTGTTTGACTTTTCTTCAAAACAAAGTTTTGAAGAACAGTCGAAGTTTATCAATATGACGATGAAACTTTGTGAATCATTACTTTGCAAGGGCATCACTCTAGCCTGCATGGCTTTACTAGACATATTAAAGACCAAATTGTTTAATTTGTAGACCTAATGACCAAAAATGACTTTTGTCCATTAAAGGACCAGATCTTGACTGTCATGGACTCTAGTGATTATTGACACAAAGACCTAAGCCAGCAGGAGCCAGACATGAGGGGAAATGACTAGCATGACCTTCTCCGTCAGATCATGGCATGCCCCTAGCGGAATGCAGCTGAATGAATGGAGTGGGACACCTAAAAATGAAATGCATAAAGAGTTTTGATCTCTGACGAAGGACTGACCAGACCGACTCTAACAGACTAAAGCTTGGGGAGAAGAGCCACAGCTAGAATGGATACACATCTTCTATCACACCTTAGATACTATTCCCATGAATTGGTACTTGGAAACAGAGCTACACCATGGGACAGTTGAATGGGATGTCTTGAGGGAAAGCTTCTTACTAACTTTCAGCTTTGAGGATGGATTTGAATGCATTAATGAAGCGCTACAAGAGATTAAGGCCATTATATTTAGAATGCCTAAAGAACCAGTGGAATGGGTACAACGAGACTGGAGTACACAGCTGTGCCATGCACTAGAATGTTACAATGTGACGGCCAAAGAAGAAGAGGAGGATCCACAGAATATTAATATTCCAAAAACTAAAGGTCGACACGAGGTTGAATTACCTGAGATAGAGAACCCTGATGTAACAATGTCGTTGAAAACCAGTGAAGTAAATATTGGATCTAATGCGGAGCCTAAGTTTGTGAATATAGGAGACTATTGGGATGAAGATACAATCGATAAGGTGGTCGAACTATTGTGCGAATACGAGGATCTATTCCCAACGAAGTTCTTGGATCTGAAGGGTATTGTAGGAGATTTGGGCATAATGAAAATTAATTTGAAACCTGACGTGAAGCCTGTAAACAACTATATATATATATATATATCTATAGATATATATATATAGAGAGAGAGAGAGAGAGACAATAATAATAATAATTAATTGAATACAGGAAAGTATAAGATTCATATGAATCAGGTTAAAGCTAGAGTTAACTTGATGATTAATAATTATCTCAACATTGAACTAAAAGTATTAAAGAAAATCAAAGCTCCACAAGTGTAGCATGAAAAAATTATGCACAATTAGTCAATTTTCTTGGAGATGAATTACATGATAGATAATAAAATTCCTTGAAAATAACACAGTGATACATATAATAAGAAATTTTCCTTCTCGGTCTTAAGGGTCAATTCCTTAAATTTAACCATCTATACAAGATATGTTTCCAATATAAAGACCATTAAATCTAATATCCAGGCCCTTTTGTAATGAAGTTAGGTATGCTCCCACTCTCATTACATAATTCTTTTATGAGTGGTTGGTTGTAGGAAATTATATTAATTAGGAGATTAGGAGAGTATTCCATGAGTGATATCCAATATAACGGGAGATGTATAGGGTGGTGTCAACGAAAGTAGTGATAGTAGTAATGTTGAGATATTATTATTATTATAAAACCTAAGTCAATATTATACACTAAGAAAAGGTAATTGTATTATTGACAACATTTCATGAATTATAAAGGGCACTTAAACTGTCGCATGACCATTCCAATTTTTAATGTCGAACTGTCAATGACTCTCCACAAAAGAACAAAAGCATATGTCTTTTGTGTCCTTGTTAGCTCAACCCATAAAATTTCATAGTTTACCATCAGTATGAATTATCCAACCATACATGTGGCAAGAATTTTACTTTATCTTAAAGATGAACCTCATTCAAATTGATTATTCTTGCACGTAGGTTGTATTAGATAATTGAATCCATGATGCTAGTGAAAATGGTCATTTGTCGTCTTAACAAGTTCACCCACTATGTTCACATTTAACAAAAAATTATATGGTGCTTTCTAATTGCTATCAAAGCATGCAATTTAAATCTAATAAGAGAGTTCAATGCAATAATAAGTACAATCATTTGTCAGTCTATTTCTATACACTAGTTTTCAGCACAATACTAGAATGCTAACGTGACAGGGCTAAATGCACTTAGTGTCATCGAACTTGTGGTTGGTTAAAAGGAGAGGTTTCCCTGCCACATTTTCTGGGAGATTTACTTATCCTCACTAGCAAATGTAGCTAGGATACCATCCTTTGACCTTAAGAATACTAGAAACTTGATCTCACTGATTAAGAAGTTAAAAAGTGAAAAGAAGCCACAAAAAGAAATGACAGAGTAACATATCCACAAAAAGTTTGATATTAATAAAGAAACAATGATTTATTTCCATTGAAATAGAGAAATTGTCGGGTGTTGAAGTATAAATAATGGAGCTCATGAGGTGTAGAATAGATGATGAAGGGGTGAACTGTTAAGTCACTCTGTGATGTGAAGGTCACCAGTTCGAAACTCCGTGGGAAAAAATCTAATTATGTTAAAGTTTTTTGTGGCCCAAGTCAGGTGCGATCCCTCAGTGATTTTGACGACTTAGATGCCATTGGGTCGTGGTTTCAAGTTGTCATGGGGTCCCGGGGGTTAAATTTTGTTAGTTAATTCAATGTTTGTAATAGAATTTTTTAAAGAATGTAAAGTCTCCACAAAATGTGGAAGCAGAGCATGGAGCTAAGTAAGAGTCAAAGGGGCATTAGCCCCTTGTATGGGTAGGTGATAGGATGGTTTTGAGACCCGCCCATGGTCCACAGACCATGGTATTGTAAATAAAATTCTATAAATAGATGAGTCTTAGTGAGTCCTAGAAGATAACTTGAAGTGAAGAATCATTGTAAGGGAAAGGTGCTAAGGCAAGAAAAGTATGTTTCCTGTACTTAGGCGAAAGGGGAAGGCTCCTGCAGCTGAGTGCGCAAAGACCTTGGTAAGTCTGCAAGCTGAGTGCATGGCCCCCTGCAGCTGAGTGCACAGGAGGCAAAGTCTGTAATTGAACGCTTATTCATAATAAACATTGTTTGGGAAGTAATTTTGATGCATATGTGCCTTGCTATTTACTTCTATTTAATTTTATGTATCTTCGCTTTGGGATATTTTTTATGTGAATTAATGCTTATTTTCTACGCGAAATGGGTAGATCTATAATATTTATGCATAATAAGTATAATTAATCACCTTCACAAAGATTAGGAAGTCGTTAGATAGATTTGTTGTAGTTAGCTATCTGGAAAGAGTAGCTGCGTGACAGTAGATCTAGGTCATAAGGGCTTCAGAATGCACATTTACTACGCGGAACTGATAGATTTGTAATATTTATGTGTGATAAGTACAATTAAGTACCTTCACAAAGATCTAAAGGTCATTTTGATAAAGTTGCTATAGTTGACAGTCGAAAGTAATAGATATGTGCGAAGGTAGATCTAAGCTATAAGAACCTTAGGAAACCATCACACAAGCCTCTGGATGTAGAAACCTAGTTCTAGCATCCCCTAGTATTTCTTCGGGTGAGACAGCAAGCTGGGCTACATAGGTTATTTCCGAAAGGGCCATCAGTTAGAGTTTTGGTTGGTGCAGTTAAAGTTGAACCTGGGTCAACCCCCCTTAAGCCAACAAATGGTTCCGTTTTCAGGCCCGAGATCAATCTGAGGAATGTGTGATGTCGAATAAGTGGTTCCCTACTAAGAAATAAATTGAGAAGTGACTCGATTGGAAGGAACACACGTTCGTAGCTCAGGAAAACAAAAATTTGTGGTTATCCAAGGAGCAATGGTTGAATAAATACCTATACTCAAAGGAAACCGATTTTTTTTTCTATTTCTTCCCTTGCGAATAGCACGAGTGGCTGTCTAGATTAGCGGACAGTCTGGGTAAGTGGAGACTTGATGACCCTATTGTGTGGACTCCAGAGCTATTGAGGAACTTGGAAGATTCAGAAAATAACATCTTTTTATCTGTTGATCATTGGATTGATCGTATCATAGGAGGATTTGTCACTGAGCTTGTGATTGATACGTCCTTCAATTATAGCAAAGTAGAGCGCAGGTTCTTCAAAGGACCGCGAAGTAAGTATTTAAAATATCTAAAAACTTGGATTAAGATGTTGTTTTGTGAAAAACAGGTTATGCCATTACCTTGATGTTTGGCACTATGCGAAGTAGAAAACCCTTAAGAAGGAACGGAGAATTCTCTGAATATAGACCATTATTGGGATCATCTTCAAGTGACGACGAAGGAACTATTTTGAATACACTATGAAGTGCGCTATAATTGGTAAGTCAGGGTATCTCGCAGCTACCTCATCCATCCACTCCACCTCCACTGCATATACCTACACCTTCACCTCCACCTCCACAATTCAACATGACAAATGCAAAGAAGATGTCAATATTTAAAGGGGTAGGGAGCAAAGACCCCGAGAAATTTGGTTTGTTGCAAATGTTGTGTGGATAGCGCAGCAGATCACTGATGATAATCTAAAGAAATCAAAGCTTGTCACATCGCTACAGGATAGAGTGCTAACTTGGTATATCAAGTACTCTCAAGACAAACCTGGTGCGACATTGGCAGTGACTCAGCAAGCATTGAACAGTGAGTTTAAGAAGCCTAAGTCTCAGGTGCAGTCTATTACAAAGTTTAAGGAGATATAGAAAATGGTAAATGAATCCTCGTGGGATTTCGATTAGAGGCTAAAATGCCTAATCCGATAGGTTAATATGAACATCACAGATGAACAACACAAAGATTGGTACATTGATTCATTGTTGCCTCACCTAAGATTACCATTATCAAAGCAAAATATAACAACGCAAGTAGCAGCTGTGGAGATCACAAAGAGGTTGGAAGCCTCTCCAATACAAGATACAGATAGTGGAGTACAATAGATTCACTGGCAGCTAGAAATTCTACACCTGGAGTTGCAAAGCCTGAAAAAGGGAAAGGAATCCTAGCCTGAAGTTCGCGCAGAAGCTTGGTGCTTGAAATGAAAGGGCCACGGTCACAATAAGGACCATTGTCCAGTTTATCCGAATTATCTTATTGGGGGAGGATTGTCCCCCTAAAGCCATGAAATACCACTGGGTCGAGCTCAAGAGCAGCATTGTGGTGTGTTATCTATCAGGTTATAGGACAGCATGCAACAAACAATTTTCATCTACTACAGAAGTTTGTACAAATCCCTCAGCAATTGTTTTTCAATTTCTGCAAATATATAGGTCATGATGAGCGCCATTGTCGAAGTTATGAATTAATGAGAGATAGAACCTCTACCTACCGAATGCAGGCAGAAACTCAACCTTGGTATTAAAGTGCGGGTGTAGTGCGTAGAGGATTTCAAGGCCTTGGAAGAGGGAGAGGAGGAGGGGCTGGCAGAGGTCATGGACAAGTTATTTTCTATAACTATAATGAAGCTGGACATTTTTCTTGCGACTGTCCGAACCTAACACATCCGTCTTGTCAATATTGCAGATAGTTCGACCATGTGATATAAGATTTCCCAATACTTATAGCAAATATGCAAGAAACGAATATGCAGACTGAGAAGCCTACGTAGAATATCCAGATGATGAGGGTGGAGCCTCGTGAAGAGGATCATAACATCAATATCATAACGTGCAGTGGTATGGCCATAGGTGAAGATAAGGGAAAGCAACTAAAAACCGAGGGATGGGTGTGCAAGGCTACTAAAAAGGAAGTTGGGTTTGACCTCAACCAGGATAAAGAAACTTTCATGGAAGCTAAGAAGAACTTTGTTGAGGCTTCTACGTCAGGAAGTTAGGAAAAACCGAGTGGAAATAATGAAGTGCAAGATGTGGATCCTTCATTGTTAGTCACTTTTCTTAAAACTTGTATGAAGTTGTTGAGGGACCAGAAGGCAGTAGAAGGGATGCAGGAATTGACAAACAATTGTATAGGTAATATTAAGATTCCTTCATAATGGTGTACTATGAGGAAACTAGGTAAGCATAAGAAGTGGACAGGGTGCGAGATGAGGCTAATCGCGCAGATAGGAGAATATGAAATGGACCAAGTCATCCTGGATTTGGGTTCTGATGCGAACATGTTGCCTAAGAATACATGGGAAAGGATGGGGAGACATGTGCTACAATGGTCTCCTATACAACTACGCATGGCCAATCAGCAGAAGATCATTCCTATGGGGCACATGTATGGGGTAACTATGGACATTGAAGGAGCAAGCGCTTTGGCTGATTTTGAAGTAATTGAAATCGTGGATGACAGAAATCCTTACCCTGCACTACTAGGAATTGATTGGGCCTTTAACATGGATGCGGTGATTAATTTGAAGAACTAGAAGATGACATTTGAGAGGAAGGTGCTCAAGGTTATTATGTCACAGGACCCTGCTAAAGGAGCATGGTACATTGAACCGGTCCGTGACTATGAGGAAGACTATGACTTGCATCAAATCTACAAGATTACTATGCGTGACAAAGATTGGATCAACCCAACTGTATATGGGCGGATCACGTGGGATAGAGATAGCTCTTGTACCTCAGACTCAGATGAAGAACTCGAACATTGGCAGAATAGGTTACATGAAGTCTCTATGCTACATTGCAATATGATGAAAAAATCATTGCAGTGTGTACTACAAAGGTAAGGAAAATTCCCCATTTTGATGGCTTAAATGATGCTAATCTCTTTTTTGATGAGTTTGAAAGAGAGGTGCCCAAGGAACATCGATTCTAGGCACTTGAATTGGCACTTCTCGCAACGCCTGCCTAATGGTGGGGTACACATAAGGAAAGATTCACTAACTGGAAGGAATAAAAGTGGATATTAAAGCTAAGGTTTAATGGATACGTTAATACTCGGATGATTGAGAAATATAGGAGAAGGGATGATCCGTGCAAGCACTTGGAATGGTGAACTAAATCTTGGGGAGAAGAGCCATAGCTAGAATGGGTACACACCTTCTGTCACACCTTAGATACTATTCCCATGAATTGGTACTTGGAAACAGAGCTACGCCACGGGACAGTTGAATGGGATATCTTGAGGGAAAGCTTCTTACTAACTTTCAACTTTGAGGATGGATTTGAATGCATTTATGAAGTGCTACAAGAGATTAAGGTCATTATCTTTATAACACCTTGAGAAACAGTGGAATGGGTACAACTAGACTGGAGTACATAACTGCGCCATGCGCTAGAATGTTACAATGCGATGGTAGAAGAAGAAGAGGAGGATCCACGAAATATTAATATTCTAGAAACTAAAGGTCAACACAAGGTTGAATCACCAGAGACAAAGAACCCTGATGTAACAGAGTCACTGAAAACAGGGCAAGTAATTATTGGATCTGATGCGAACCCTAATTTTGTGAAGATAGGAGACTATTGGGATGAATATACAATCAATAAGGTGGTTGAACTGCTGCGCGAATACCAGGATCTATTTCCGATGAAGTTCTCGGATTTGAAGGGTTTTATAGGAGATTTGGGCATAATGAAAATTACTTTGAAACCTGATGTGAAGCTTGTAAAGAAGAGACCTTATCATCTCAATTCGAAGTATAAAGAAAATGTGTGAAAAGAACTGGACAAAATGCCGGAGGCTAGAATTATTGAGCCAGTAGAAGAATCTGATTTTGTGAGCCCAATGGTTTTTCAAGAAAAGAAAAAGCAAGACGAAATCAGGATATGATTATATGTGAGAAAGTTGAATGATGCATGTGTGCATGATCTATTTCCAACACTATTTACAAATGAAGTTTAGAGAAAGTTGGAGGATATGAGGCTTATTCATTCACTGATGGGTTCTCAGGTTACCATCAAATAAAGATCGCGCCAAAGGATCACAGTAAGACAACCTTCGTAATAGAGTGGGGTTGCTTTGAGTATACCGTAATGCCATTCATGCTTAAGAGTGCTCCTGCGATCTTCTCCAGGGTAGTAATTACGATGTTTAAGGAGTTTATTCATAAATTCTTATAGGTATATTTTGATGACTCGACTGTGTTCGGATTAGTGAAGCGCCATGTTGCAAGTCTACACCTCATGCTAGATACATGTTGCAAATACCAAATTGCGTTGAACTTGAAGAAATGTATATTTTGTGTGCCTTTGATTTTTCTAGGCCATGTAGTATGTAAGAAGGGATTTATGGTGGACCCTGCAAAGATAGCAATGATTGTGAATTTAGAAGCTCCCAAGAATGTTAAGCAGCTGCGTGCAACGGTCGGCCACACAGACTACTATAGGAAGTTTATCAAGTCTTATGCCCAGATAACCGCGTCCATGGAGAAACTATTGAAGAAGGATGTGACTTTTTATTGGAATGAGAATTGTCAACAAAGTAGATGTGTTAAAGGACAAGATGGTGACTGTGCCCATCTTAGTATTTCCGAATTGGAAGAAAGATTTCCATGTTGATGTAGATGCCTCATGTATTGTGCTAGGTGTGGTATTGACCCAACCTAGCAAAGGTGATATTGATCATCCAATATCCTTTGCAAGTAGGAAACTGTTAAAAGCCAAAAACAATTATTCCAGTAAAGAGCAGAAAGGGCTCGAGATGGTCTACGCGCTGCAAAAGTTTCGACATTATTTTTTGGGTGCACACTTCAAAATGTACACAGATCACTCCGCTCTTAAGTACCTGGTCAACAAGCTCGTGTTGGGGGGGAAGATCTATAGGTGTTTGTTGTTGTTCTAAGAGTATGACTTTGAATTCATAGTGAAGCCTAGACGGTTGAACACAAGACCAAATCACCTAAGCCGAATCGAGACAAGCTAAGAACCAACCAATTTGGAAGAAGGATTGCCAGATGTGCAACTCTTTGTTGTGCGCATTGCAAATGACCACTTTGCTAATATCATTGAGTTTTTTACAACGGGTATAGTCCCGGAAGGCTATTCTATCTAATAAAAAAAGGAATTAGTGGTCCAAACAACTGATTTTTCTATTATAGCGGGACATTTGTATAAGATGGGAACAGATGAAATATTGTGCCGATATATTCCAGAGTTTGAGAGCGCTAGTATCCTCGTTGAAGTACATGGAGGAGTGGCAGGAGGACACCATGCAGGTAGAGCCACCGCGTAGAATATTTTACGCATAGGGTTATGGTGGCTGACAGTGCATAAAGATTTAAAGCATTTTGTAAAGCATGTGATGCTTGTCAAAAGATGAAAAAGCCTTCGCGAAGAGATGTATTTCCCTTAAACCCTAAGGTTTCGTTACAAGTATTTGAGAAATGGGAAATTGACTTTATAGGTCTATTACAACCACCTGGAAAGAAGACAGGTGCATGGTACATCATTACAGTGACGGAGTACTTAACTAGATGGGAAAAAGAGTAGCCAGTGAAGGATTGTACTACTACTACAACTGTGAAGTTCCTGTTTGAATATGTCTTAACACAGTTTGGGTGCCGTAAGATATTGATGAGTGATAGGGGTATGCATTTCCTGAATGAAACAATCAGCACAATTCTCGAAGAATTCTAGGTTTACCATCAAAAGAGTACGCCCTATCATCCCCAAGTCAATGGTACAGTGGAAGCGTTCAATAAGATTCTGGAGAATGTGTTGACAATGGTTTCTAATGCGAAGAGAAACGATTGGGATTTACGCATCCCGGCAGTCCTATGGGCATATAGGATGACATGCAAGAAGTTGACATGCCAAAATCCATTTAGGTTGGTCTATGAGATCGAGGTGGTGATGTCCATCAAATATATTTTTCCAAGCTTGCACATTGCAGCTTTGATAGAGATGGAGGATCGCGAGACCTTGGAGGAATGACTTGCGCAGTTGATGGAGTTGGAAGAAGACCAATTTCTTGTAGGATTTCACCAACAAGTGCAAAAGGAATGTGAGAAGGCCTGGCATGATAGGCATATTAAGTTGCGCACTTTCAAGGTGAATGATTTGGTTTTTCTCTATGATAGTAAGTTCACAAAGTTTCCTGGCAAGTTCCAAATGCACTAGTTGGGCCTGTATATTATCAAGGAAATTACAGATGTTGGCGTAGTTCAGCTCGTGAAGCTGAATGATGAATTGTTCCCTGGAAGGGTGAATGGAAGTCGATTGAAGTTGTATACAAGGGATCCTGCCCTTGTGCAATGACTACATGGTAGTAAGATAGCCTTAGCACTCCAAGCAACTGCAAGGGAAAGTAGGACTATAAAATACATTTCCCGAAGAAAGGAAAATGTAGTAAGGGGGTTGTGCAACAGACATTGGGGAGTGTTTAGAAGGATTTGCGTGAGTTGTAGATTCAAATAGGCAGAATTTAGGTGAGCGTTAGACAAGCGAGCGGAATTCAAGTGAGCCTACAACAAGCCAACACATCGGTACTAGATGCAAAAAGGACTCTGGACCTCAAAGTCATTCCATTACTAGAGGGATGACTGCACATAGACACAGATGAAGCAAATGCCCAACTCGGACAGATCAAGGATGTGGGTATTAACTTAGTTGCGCTTCCCATCCAGACCCTCCATGCACTTCATCAAGGGGTCTCAGACGAGCTCAAGATTAGAGAGTAATACACGCCATTGGTAATTAGTGAAGTCAAAATGAACAATGAGCATATATTCGCCGAAAAGGCTCAAGCTCTTAAGGAGAAAGAAGCGCTAGCAATGCGAAGCCAAAGCCTTGAAGCAACAACTACACAAGCAGTAATTCAGTGCAAGAACTACACATTCTAGAGGATGTGACAACTTTAGCAAAGATGTGGAAATTGGCTACTACAGTGCAATAGTCTAAGGATGAGGTAGACCAAGTTGCTTTTGACTTTCAGATGAAGATCTCGGAACTGCAATTGAAACCACAGCTGATTACTCTGCCAGAGGCTAGGGAGTAGTGCGGTGCAGCCATCAGAGAACACATGCCTACTTTGGATAATGCAGTATTACGCTACAATGATCTTTTTGAAAATGAAATGGAGCTATGGACCATATTGCAAGAGGACTCAAACCTGCAGCAACTGGGTATAGAGATCAAAGAGGCACAATAGAAAGTTTATGAGATTAGGGTGACTATGCACACTTTGGAACCAGTCCAGCACTTCACGCGCTTACAAGAAGGGAAGTTGCTACAGGCATAGGTTGAGGAGTTGCAGTGCAAAGAAGCAGTTTTGAAGGCTCAGATTCAACCATGGATAGAGGAAGCGAGCCAAATTACTCTGGCTATCTAAGAGAAGCTGAATACTTTCCAACAGACACAAAGGACCATGCACCTCATGATGGAGGGGCCAACTACAGAGAAGCTGGTCGAAGAAGTGCAACAAGTCATAGTACAAAGCACATCGGACCTTGAAGTATTGAAGCTGGAGTTCAGTGACCTCCGCAATAAAGTGGAGAAGCCAGTTGAGTGACTCGAGGTCAAATCACCATATTTGTGTTGGGGGCCTGTTGGGATGGGGTCCCCGAGGTAAATTTTTGTCTGTTAAGCTAATTGTTGTAATAGTTTTTGTTAAAGAATGTAAAGTCTCTACGAAATGTGGAAGCGGAGCGCGAAGCTAATTAAGATTCAAAGGGGCATTAGTTCCTTGTATGGGTAGGTGAAAGGATGGTTTTGAGACCTGCCCATGGTCCCTAGACCTGCCCATGGTCCCTAGACCATGGTATTGTAAAGAAAATGCTATAAATAGATGAGTCCTAGAGAGTCTTAGAAGATAACTTGAAGTGAAGAATTATTGTAAGGGCAATGTGCTAAGACAGGAAAAGCCTGTTTCTTGTACTTATGCGAAAGGGGAAGGTTCATGCCGCTAAGTGCATAAATACCTTGGTAAGTCCGCAAGCTGAGTGCGTGGGCCCCTGCAACTGAGTGCCAGGGAGGAGAAGTCTGTAATTGAATTCTTATTCATAATTAAGATTGTTTGGGAAGAAATTCTGAAGCATTTGTGCCTTGTTATATACTTCTGTTTAAGTTTATGTATCTTCGCTCTAGAATCTGTTTTATGTGAATTAATGCTTATTTTATGTGTGAAATGGGTAGATCTGTAATATTTATGCATAATAAGTATAATTAATTGCCTTCATGAAGATCGGGATGTCGTTAGATAGATCTGTTGTAGTTATTTATCTAGAAGGGGTAGATCTATGCAATGGAAGATTTAGGTCATAAGCGCTTCAGAATACACATTTACTGAGCGAAACTGATAGATCTGTAATCTTTCTACGTGATAAGTACAATTAAGTACCTTCGGAAATATCTGAAGGTCATTTTGATAAAGTTGCAATAATTGACAGCCAGAAGGAATAAATCTGCGCAAAGGTAGATCTAAGCTATAAGAACCTTAAGAAACCATCGCACAGGCCTCTCGATGCAGAACCCTGGTTCTAGCATCCCCCAATACTGCTTCGGGTGAAACTGCAGCCTGCATTACACAGGTTGTCGCTGAAAGGGCCAGCAGTTATGGTTTTGGTTGTTGGCGCAGTTAAAGCTGAACCTAGGTCAGGCCCCCTTAAGCCAACATTTCTCAAGCCCCATATCAAACCTGATATAATCTCTAGAAAATCAGAGCACTTAGCAAACAAACAAAAAATTACAAATAATATAAATAATATCCCTATCAATAAATTTAAGTATCAACAAAACCACGAAAATATACAAAGAAGACTTACTGCAAAAACTTAATTAAGAAAATGCTAAAAAGTATGAGAACGAACGACTTTGATTTATTGAAGTTACCTCAAATGTGATTGAAGACTACAAATTATATTTGTCAAATGGGCAAAGCGTTGTGCATCTATTGGTTCTTCATGGAATGCAACCACGATTAAAATGAATTTCAAATATAAATTATACCCTACATCACATCTAAGACCATTTCAAAAGGCACATATGAATTCACACATGTAAGAGATTAAATTTGAAACGAACGTATAAAAAAACTTCATAACTATGTGTTGTGTGTAGTAATACATGATATAGTTTGTTGTTTGCAATAACTATGTTGTTTAGTCAAATTAGAATATATGAAAAGGACATGTCTATGAAGAAAAATAGTAAAAAAATACTCAATGGAATAGAGAATAAACAAAGAATAAAGCATTGTCAATGAAATGCATCGAGAATAAATAAAGAATAAAGCATTGTCAACGAAATGCATAGCATGGTTGTTTCTAGTCAATACAACATTTTTGGTTTCTATTTCTATAACATTTACATTCTTAGGAGGAAGAAAAAAGGAAACAAATTTATGTTTACATAAATGTGTTATTTGTACTTTCTTTATTTTTGTTGGTTGTTCCATGCCATTCCTTCAATGGTACATTTGTAATCATTTTTGGTTTCTATTTCTATAACATTTACATTTTTAGGAGGAAGAAAAAAGGAAACAAATTTAACGTTTACATAAATGTGTTATTTGTACTCTCTTTATTTTTGTTGGTTGTTCCATGCAATTCCTTCTTTGGTACATTTGTAATCATTTTTGGTTTCTATTTCTATAACATTTACATTTTTAGGAGGAAGAAAAAAGGAAACAAATTTATGTTTACATAAATGTGTTATTTGGACTCTCTTTATTTTTGTTGGTTGTTCCATGCAATTCCTTCTTTGGTACATTTGTAATCAATAGTGTATATTCAATATGATGTGTTGACCCATTTTGAAGTGGCTTGAACAACAGATCAAAGAACATTACAATGAATATAATTATTATTTTCATTGTTATTGAGGCTTGCCATGTAGTTTTATATCAGATTGTTTTAAGATTATTTAAGGTGCAAGACCATGGAATAACAAAGAAAATTAGGTAAAGAAAGCAGAGGATTCAATTGGGCATATCCTGTAATAATAACCAGGAGAATTCCATATCTATGACTCTTCTTCGATTGGGCCTTTTCCTGGCAGCCATTTCCAAAATACGGCAAAAGAAAATTCGTTCAACTGCGCGTGATTGAGAAGAAACTCAGGACAAGCCTCCTAGCTGTTATATGAATAGTAGTTCTTGTGGCTATCGTAGATCTGTGGCTCTTACCAAGTCGTGATATAGATTTGTGACTCTTCACTTCTCTTCTCATTGATTGGGATTTCTGCGGTTTATAGATCTGCAACTCTTCTTTATAGATCTGCGGCTTTTCACTTCTCTTTGGCAATTTTATGTGGCGTTCTCTTCGACAATCTTTTATACTTAGCAGCAGAGCATTCTCCAGATGGCTCCCAGCGTCGCGAAAATAGCTGCTGGCTCAGTTCTGTCCGCCTCTAGGAGGGCAAGCTCGTGCCCATATCGTCAATGAAGCCCCAACTCCCACTATTCAGGTGGTCCAGGCCTCACTTGATGAGGCTTTGAAGTTCTCTGAAAGTGCCATAATCTGTCCATTCAATGGTTTGTGGCTACGGCTGACAGCTCTCTGCGGTTGGATCTCGGAGGTATGGAAGCTTCTAATTCCTGATGCAATTAATATCCACCCCTGTGCTAGGGGTTTCTTTATAGTAGATTTTGGAAACCCTGAAAGCAGACAATGTATTCTAGATTCTAGCCTTTGGTTTTTTGAAAAATTAGGCCTATTCATGAAGCCATGGAACCCATCATTCGATCCCTCAACAACAGTCATAACCTCAACACTAGTTTGGGTGAGATTGCTAAACCTACCCTTGCATCTCTGGAATTTTTCTTCGCTAAAAGCCATTGGAAATGCCATTGGGAAATTTTACTGCAGGGGCCCAGAAATAGAGGAATATGCCAGAACCACCTATGCACGCATCTATGTGGAAATGGACTTCAGCGTCGGATTCCCAACTGAAATACACCTAACAAGTAAAGACTATGTGTGGAACCAAAAACTCGATTATGAAAGTGTCCTCTTCAGATGTCGATCCTGCTCTGAGATAGGCCACCTAGTCAAAAATTGCCCAAAAGCCTCCCAGAAAAAATCTGCTAGGAAAAATCACCACAGATTTACATGGTGGGAAGAAGCACAAAAAGAACACTACACTGTCATCAAAGAAGAATACTCTCAAGAAAACTATTAATCACAAGAAATTGGGCAATAAAGAAACAACTCTCAAGACATGCAGGGGGAAAGCCCCGCCCAACAACAAAAGAGTGAACTCGACAACCCCTCAAGCATCAACAACTATGAGGATTCAAATACGGCACAAAATAAATCTTCATTTAACAGCAAAGCAGATCTCCTAGACCAAACTTCTTCTCCGACTATCTTCAAAAGGACGAACACAATAGACCGCGAAGCTCAGAGACCAACATCCCAAGAACCAGAAGAAACGGAGGAGATGCAAGATAAAGAAAGTTGGAAGACCGTAGAGAAAAAAAAAGAAAGTTACAGCACCAATTTCGCCAAAAAAGACAAGGAGCTAGACAATTAGAAACTAAAAAAATTATAGGTCCGATAGATCAATTTGCTCGCAGGGGACGTTAACCACCACCACCACTACCACCATCATCATCATCATCAAAATTTGAAGCAAAAAACTAGTTGCTATTTTGTCTATTAATTAAAAAATATATGTTTCCTAAAAAAAACTAACAAAAAAAGATGACTTCAACAAAAGGAATCCACCGAACACGTGACTCCAGCCACAATCTCACATAATTTCTCTATCCTCACTGTGATCTCTAACCCCTCAACATTTGCGCATAATATTGGAAGGTTGAACGACTCCATTTTCACCTTCTCAATCTTTCCCTACACCTCATAAATCCATGAAATATATTAACATCGATAGACGAAGTAGTGAATTCAATAGAAGAAGAATATAGTACCTGCTTTATAAGCTCTTCAAACGCAGCTTGCATGTGATGAGAAATCTGTCCTACTCCACTTTTCTCTTTTATGTTTGTGGAACTACGACCTACTAGAAATGCATAAAAATATTTGCGGAATTGGGAGAGATAGGCCACAAGAAGAGTGTTAATTCCTGTTGTACACCAGAAATATGCAATGCGAAATACACCATTTCCTCCTTTCAAGGCATCAAGTGTTGCTGCGATATTTCACACTCCATACTAGGTTTTATTAGTTGAATTATTTTCAACGGTGTACATATTATAATTATAATAATAATGATGGTTAAAATCCGTAAAATTTTAAGGATGAAGTTTGTCTTAAAATTTATAAATTTTACAAGTTTTTAATATGTAAATTGTAAAAAACTTGGTGATAATTTTCTAGAAATATTTAGATTTCCAATGATTTTATATTAGTCCATATAACATTTTGCAATTTTTAAAATAAAATAATAGTGTATTATAAAATTTGGGCATATTAGCCCCAAAAAATTTCCTTAACTAAAATAAATAAAAATATTGGAATTGAAACAAAAGTTAGTTTAAATATAGATTTCATCACTTAAATCATTTTCAACAGTATACACATAATAATAATAATGACGGCTAAAATAAATAAAAATATTGAAATTGAAACAAAAGTTGGTCTAAATATATTAGGGTTAAAAATACAATTTCAAAATTAAAACATATAGTAGAAATACAATTTCAATATTGAAAATTACAATATGAACAAAATTAAATGTTGAAAAAAGAATCCAAATATTATAATATTAGAGCGTGTAATATTCTTAAAAAGAAATATTTAAATAAAATAAAAACCTGGCAAGATAAAGAAACGTGAGCATAGACGATCTCTCCATCTCCCCTCTTCATGGCCAGCACATTCTCCATTGATTTTGTATTGGATTTGTGCAAAGCAAATGAAGCAGTGCAGGGTGAATCACAAAAGTAGAATAATGTGCAGGCTTTATTGAGCAAATAAAAGTCATGTCAAAGTTACGTACCATGAACCATGTGCTGGGCGTCAGTGTTAATGTCCGGTAGAATATTAAATGTCGTTTATGAGTAGATAGATCCCATTGAATTCGCATTTTTACCCGTAAAATACGTTTTAGTTTTAAATCTCCACGTCATGAGTAACTTGCAATTCATTTTCAAAAACGTTATATTAACGGGCATGTTTAAAAATTAAAAGTTAAAAAAAAAAATTAAAATTTTATTTTTATATATATGTTTAACCTTTAGCGTTTATTGTGACAAAGTACGGTGATCGGATCTGCGGATTTTGCATTCAATTCACATTTAAAATGAAACTTACCAAGTTACCACTGTTACCAGTTAGTACCGCTGCCAGGTGGTAGCACCATGGCTACAAAGCCCAAGGCCATACGTCAGATCCTAAGGCGAAAGGTCTGAAACTTTATCTGCTCAATGTTTATTCATGTGCTTTTGGTTGACGTTTACTCATAGACCAGAGTATTAGTACATGTAGGCACGCTATTTCTAGGCCATGATTGGTTGACGTAGGCCCCTGGCCCATGATAGTTATGGAATTATATATGTAGTGAAAATTTAATAAAAAATTAATTCAAATTACTTATTACTTAAAATTTTGAGAAATCCACTCGTTGCACTATTATTTCTCCATATTTTATTTTTTCAAATAAACCCCTCATTTAACACGAAAAAGGGTTTATTTCTGATTTCTTTTTTATTAAATAAAACTTTATATATATGCTTCCTTTATTTCGATTTGAGTATAAAAAAAATAGTGTTTTTGAGCAATAAAAGTAGAATTTCAATCACTCGAGACACCGAGAAGAAAAACTTGCAACCGTGACCCTCAAAAATAAAATATTTATAAAACAAAGTCTTGAAATAAACCTCAAGTAGAAGCAGTGGACATAAAATTTGAATTTATGTATGCGTCCACATTGTTGGAACTAGTTACTTGATTTACTGAAATGCAATTTACTATTTATTTAGTCCGAAGAGACTATGCAAGGAAATAAGTTTTTTCACATGTATAATGCCACCTCATTCACCCAGATACTGACGACACTTTATAAAATAGTATCAAATTAAAAAATATTTTTGACGAAAATGTTTCAATCTTAAGTGATTTCTTTGTATGTTTGGATGTCACTTAGCAATGTTTACATGTATATAAATTTGTGCAAAAAACTGGTGGTAAAGACTTCAAATAAAAAAATTGCTTTCATAGTCTTATTTGTGTTTAGAAAATAAAATAAAATAAACAGATTTGTATAGCACAACGAGCATTTCGCGAAATGTTGTTGTTCGAGAATTTGGTTTCTAGCCTTCATTTAAAGAGCATTGAATGCCTTGGTTTTTGATGGATTTGCAAATTGTAGGGCGATTTGCAAATTGCCCATCTGCCGTGCTGATTGCATATCACAGAATGATCTGCAGTGTTGGTTGCATAATGCATTATACAGTTAAAACCAACATCAACTCCAACAGCGTTCGCGTTCTCGTCGTGTTTCTGGTGCGAGTTAAAACCAACATCAACCCCAACAGCGTTCGCGTTCTCGTCGTGTGTCTCGTGCGTTTTCAGCATCTGTCATCAGTTTATATACATCGCCGTGGCAGAAGAGCAGTGCCCAACTTAAATTTTGCGTTGCCAGGTTTTTGAAATCCCTCCCTCTCTCTCTCAGTACAAATAAAAACTACAATGTTATCGCTGGTAATAACAGCTGGTAATTAAACTACAATGTTATCGCTGGTAATAACAGCTGGTAATTTCTTAAAGTGATTCATGGATGATATAATTGTGTGGTGCCCAATTTTACATAATATTGAGTAAACAAATTAGGAATTCACACTCAATAAATTAGGAATTCAAATGTGAATTGGTGGAAGAAATAAACTGAGAAGAAAAATTACAAACTAAGCACCCTCCTACTGTTTCAATCTCAGAACCTGAATATTTGTTCTATGTTCCTGCATTTCTATCAAGGTTCTATGCTATTAACTACCGCCACACTCCTTAGTGGGCACTTCATTCTATTCAATTTAGGAGTGTGGGAGAATCAACAAATTCACCAGTTACAACAGTCACTTGAAATTTGACTGCCCTCTGTGCAGTCCGGTCCAAGTTCTGTCCATATATTTGACTGTTGGGTTTCGCATTGAATGAATGTTTGAGTATTGGGTTTTGCATTGGAAAGTGGGTATCACAGGATTTTGCTGTGATTGAATTCTGAATAAGGGGTTTACACCCATGAATTTTGCGCAGTAAGTCTTTTATATATTTGAAATTTTAGTAGAGCTTGATGCATTGAATCCATTTGTCTTTAGTGGGATATTAAACTAGCTGAATTCTGAGTAGTGGGTTATGTAAAAAATTGAGCTTTGTTTTGTATTTGTTGTAAAAAATTGGACTGGACTTTCAACAGCGGTTTGTGCAGTAAATAGCATTAGACTGTTGGGTTTTGTCTGAAATGAGGTTGAACACAACTTCTTGTCTGCAAAGTCGGTTGTTGGGGGAGTCACCAAAAAGATGAAATCATGCACATTATGTTTTTGGTTTGAAAATTATTTCACAACTATTGTTCTTTTATTGTACAATTTGAAATTAGATGAAACTTGTACAAATAAATTTTAAAAGTTATATGATGGGCAGTTTAAAAATAAAAACGTCATAAAAAAATTCCTTGACGAGTAAGGTCACCCGTCAAATTTAACCCCTGGCTCTGAGTTTTGGAGCCCTAATCTCTGAGCGAAAAAAATGTCAATAAACATAACCCACCCGCCACCCTAGGGAAAATCTAGAAATTGGTTCTGGGTGGAACAATTCAGCCCGAGTTCGAAACACATGCCGGCCTCAATAGTACAGGAACGAAGGATTTGAGGCTCTGAATTATCTTTTTGACACTTTCCACTGTAAGCGACAAAGTGTGTCCTGTGAGTAATTCAATAATCATAAAATCTATGTCTTTTCAGTCTGTATTTTAAGTATTGATTTGGGTTTTTCTTGGAGTGGTGCAAACATTGAAGTTCAATTGGAGGATCATCATGGCTATGGTTATTGCATTTTTGGGATCAGCTTGTGGGACAATAAGTGGGGTAGGTGGCTCTGGACCCATGTCCGGACGCAATTGCTCAAGAAATTTCTGAAACAGTCGCCCATTAGTTGTGGCTCCTTTGTCACACTACAAATCGAGGGTCGAGCATGAATCAAAATTAATTGGATGGATATGGTGAATTATTGAGTGGTGTGGCACATAGTTTTTTAATAAAGTGTAGAGTGAATTATGCTACTTTTCAAACTGAAGCAACCTTGGTAATCGACAGCCATAATTTTCTTCATTAGGGTTCACAAATTTTAACAGAGAGATCGTGAGGTATGTGTACATTTATAGTTTCCTTCTTTGATATTGGAGTTGAATCTTCACAATGGTTGCTACTCGACACTAGTATTGGAAGCATAGGAATTTTCAAGCAGTTTGTTCGGTATAACATTTTTTGGGGAGTGGGATGATACAATTCAGTATGGATGTCTCTGTGTGATTTTTACATGGGCTTATTATATGAGCTTTAATTAAAGGGTTTCGATGAGATTATCACAGTTAAAAATATTTGTTTTGTTATCTTCATATTCATTTACAGTGAGTTGGTAATTCAAGGGATTGAAATCAAATACCTAACCTAAATAATATCCTACTTTGTTAGCAACAATTTGTTAAGCTATACACACCTATTTTGTCACAGTAGGATATGAAAAGACTAATATATATGCTAGCACGATGAGCATAATCCAAAGAGTTCTATCACGACCGGCCAGCTTCCAGGAGTTCATCAGTGTGCATGCAGACGAAGGTGTAATCAAAGGGGTTCGTTCAATAACTTTTAGCGTTGAGGTACAAAGTAGAGGAGTTGTTCTTTCTGTCCATACCAAGATATTTCCACACACCAGCCCTCTGAATATTTTCAACATCGTCATGTTCACTCAATGGTATTCACAGTAGCTCATCTCAAAAAATGTCTATGTATTTTCAAGATATTTCTACTACAATAGTAATATAATGTTAGACTAGAGGAAAATTCAGTTTACAAATTTACAAAGTTTCTCTTTATAAAGTTGGTTTCTCACAAATTTACAAAGTTCTTCTTTAGAAAGTTGGCTTATCTTTATATCAAGTAGGATAAATCATAAAAATGCAATAGATTAGCGTTCTATAATGACAGAATCAAGTGAATAATCTTACGTCCACATGAAAAACATTCGTTGCTGACACATTTTTTATTTTCTTGAGGTGTTTAAAAATAAATTACAATGTAGTTTGGATTATGCTTACAAACAAATTACAGTGGTTTGGAGTGTCTTGACGTGTTTACAAACAAATTTTTGAACTTAATATTTGTAAAATGTAGAGGGCTTATAAATGTTTTTACTTTCTTTGTAAACAAGGAGCCATTGCCGTGGCGGTAGTCCCTGCCGGGGTCTGCAGGGAACTTAGAGGAGGTGCCAACCTTGCAGAAACCATATTTAACTTTGCCTTTGGATGACCAAATGTGATTAATGAAGAGTTTGGTGGGTGCGGCAATCACATTTCATCCAACATAAAACTCAGTTTTGTGCTTTGTGATACGAATATTATATTTCTACTCTAATATAATTTACTGTCTAAATATTTGTTAAGAATAAAACTTCTAATTTAAAAACAAAAAAATCGAACTTCCGTAAACTATTACATTAATTTATTAAGATATTTAAATTAAAACATTATTTTATATAATGAATATGCTTATAAAATGTTTAAATTAAAATTTAGCAAACTGTCTATCCAGAAGTTATGAAATTGACCAATTAATTGTTTCCCTAAAAAATAGGAGGTTGTATTTGGGAGTGGGAAACAAAATCTCATTAATGATCTAGTAACTACCTGCCACTTTTTGGTGAGGTGGAGGTAGTTACAAACCACAAAAGAGTGGTAGATTGGAAATTGATAAAAATCTTGTGTTTGATTTCTTTTGGCTCATTGTGAGAGAAAATGCTAAAGAGAAGCAATATCCTTGAGGGGATAATGGTTGGATGCAATATCAATGTTGAGAGGAGCCAAGTACTCAACTACTAGTTTTCCCAAACTACTGATTTTGAAGTCAGTGTCCTTACCTATTGTTCTTTTTTCTTTGGAAAAAGTAAATAATTATGTTTTTCATTAGCAAATTCTATGTAGAAGAAAGAAAATAATTTAGTTACATTTTACTTACTCATTTTCCATAGTAAAAGAAAAGGAAAAGAGTTAGTTATAATTTTATTAGAGAATTTTGCACTGTAAAGAAAAAAGGGCTAATTCTTTTGTTTTATTTTATAAATTTTATATAGTAGAAAACTTATGGTTATATTTTTATTCATAAATATTGTGTGGAGGACTATTAAAGGAAGAAAACTAGAAATTATGCTAAAGAAAACAATCGCATACATAGTAGACATTTAATGTGTTAATTGAGAAATTAAACATGAAGGTATTTGTTGAAACTAGATAGGTATTGGTTATCTATACAAGTCTATCTATATGTGTTATTTCAACACACACCGCACCTAGTAATACAGGATTGGAAAACCTTGTTCGACTTTGAAGAGTAAATATGTATACAAAACAATAATAAAATATGTATATAATAAATTTTGATTAACGTAATAACTCTTAATCTTCACTTTGCGAATATAATAAACTAGCCTAGATACACAATGATCGAAAATACAAAAGTATCAATATTTACCATTGTTTTCACAAGAAAACACAATGGTATTGTTTTCCAAAATTATACAAAGTTTCATTTATGATCTAAAAATATCATTACATGGAGACAAGATTTGGAAGAGCTCTAACCGACCTCAAGAAACATGTAATTAGAAAAATAATTATATAACTTAAATGTTTTCTTCATAATCGAAAACAATACTCAATACATGAGAGGCTCATATCATTTTATAAATAATTATGTTTCGGAGGAACTACATGTCCCAAAAGACGTGAAAGAAAACAATTAACAAACATTTCGGAGGTTAACAGTCGGGAGATTCCTCTTCGAACAAGAGAAATCACACCCATGTAGAATGAGAAACCAAAATTTGGGTACCTTAGACGTGGCGGAAGAGTTGAATAAGTTGAAATCAAGCCATGCCAAATTTGGAAAAGTTAAAGGAAAACGCTATGTTCAAAAGAGAAATCGGTACCTGAAATAAGCATATACAAAATTAATAATTAGTAAACAAGAACTGGATAAATAACACAAAGAAAATTTAGCATTAAAGGAACAAATGTGAAGAGGGTTATAAAAATAACTTGAAAATAAGTTACAAAATTTTGATGGCTTCTTCCACCTATACAAGAGTAAAATTAACTTATTTACTATACATAGAAAAATGGTTGCTATCTAAAATAAAGACAACAATGTTATAGGTAAAAATAATTAAAGATTGAACTCAGAAATTATAAAGTGAATAACAATGTAAACCGGGTGATTACATTATTTTAACCTATGTATAACAAATAATTGATTTTTGGATAAAATACCAATCTAAACTCTGTACAATGTGGGAAGGAAATAATTGCTCAGTAATTAAGAACTTAAATTCATAATTATTTTTGGGTAAATTTACCGCAGGCATATGACTTTATCGAGTTTCATGCAAATGACAAGATGAAAGAAATGCAAATGACAAGATGAAAGAAATGAAGAACTTTAGCACAGAATTTTTTTGGATTTATTTGATTTCGAATCATTGAAATGCCAAAAAAAAAAAAAAAAAAAGGAAAAAGTGTGGCACATAAATTCATGACAGAAAAATGCTAAAAATTCAGACCAATAAAGAATAGAATGAAAATCTTAGGGCATCAACAAAAATGATACACACACCAAAAATTACAATACACGCACCCAAAAAAATACGAAGGGCCCTAACCAAAAAAAATTAAAAATAGTTACCGGAGCAGTAGCATAGGGAAGAGCCGGAAACATCCATGTTGCCTTTTCTCTATAGAAAACTGTCCTTTCCGCATCAACTACTGGTTGGACAGAGACGGCATTAGAGAAGCCCAGAAAGATAATAGCTGCGAACATGGATCCCAAAGCATTAAATATATCTTGTTGCTTCTGCCTGCAAACAACATCCAACCACACATAAGAATTGGATCGTTTTGTCCACATTGAACAACACATTAGAATTGGAGAAAGTAATGTTTACATGTTCCGGTCAATTCTGCAAAAAATAGAGCCAAATATTAGGGCGCAGCAAAAGGTGAAAATGAGTCGAATGGTGTTGTAATGAGGATTTCACCAATACTACCAGTGCTGCTTCCAGAAACAAGCCATGGTTTGAACGGCAAAGGATTGACCAAATTGTCGTTCGAAACACAAATCCTTTGAGTCCGGGGCAGGTTGGTTGAGTCCCTGAATGAGAATTTTATTATGCCTGTGCAAAAAATAACAACGATACATTTCGTTTTCAGTCACAAGAATAAACCCACATACATAAAACACAAAAATGCGAGCATTATTGCTAATGGATCTCTAAATTATAAGTCAAAAAGATAATAAATTGGGATAAATAAATAAGAAAACTTCTTTTTTTTTTCGGAAGAAAAAAAATAGAAATATGTTTTATTAGATGTGAAGATTGTTTTATATCAGCTTATATCTATGGCAGGGTTTGCCTTAGCTGGATTGTAAACTTCGTACATATAACCAAAAAAATTGATCACTGATATATCAGAATATTAACAAAAAACAGTAACAGTAATCTTGTAGTCTAGGTCACAAACCTTACCATAACTTGCGCCCTTCCATAGCTAATTTCCCCCGGTGACTGAGATTACACGATAATCGACTGCCTGTTCTGGACGATAGAATCCAACCGCTGGTCGAAAGAAAGAATCAACCCAAGGTTGGGATGGATAATAAACTGGCTTGCTGACTTGTAGATAGCACTAGAGTTGCATGCATGCAGATAGACATGTGGCAGATACAAAACTTTGCCCCAACTGCACTTTGGATAAAATGAAGGCAAGTTTGTGTCAGTGAATTATATGTAGTTTGGATATAAAAATCTTTAGTGAATTATATTTAGTTTGGATATAAAAATCTTTTGCACCAGAATATTTAGTTTGGATATAAAAATCTTTTGCACGAGAAAACCTTGGATAGCAGAAAAGTTGAATATCTTTTGCACCTGAAAACTTTGGATATCAGAAAAGTTTGCCGCAAGGACACGCAGAAGAGGTACCAAAAACTTAGGGTATCTTACTTTTACCCGTCTTGAAACCTGCGAAGCCCGCAATAAGACCCTCAACTTTGTTGGCCAATCAGCAATTACATAATAAATTTTATATTATTTTTTAATATGAAAACTTTGGTTAAAATTGTGATGTATAGCAATATTTTTTGGTCAAACAAGAGATTAATAGGCAGTCAACGCACGATCGATTGCTAAGAGTCCCAGGCAGGGACTAATAAGAATGAGACTTCTAAAAAACAATAAATGTACAGTGCATATGACATTGCAGTGTCTCGATCATAGAGGGTTGATTGTTATGAGATGTTTATAAATAAATTTTAGACTAAAAGTAGTGTGTATTCTCGAAAGAAATGCAAGGAAAAAATAGTTTAAATGCATGAAATTTAAGGGGAAAAATTAATAGTTGTGATGTTTGATTTATTTACAGTGCTAATTGCCTTTACCTTCAGAGTAAATAGTTGATTTTTTTTTTCTACGGTGATTAAAACCAGATCACCGGACCTGTAAGGCATTATTTGCACACCAACTCTAATATTTATCATATGCCTAATTTGTCCTCTTTGCCATATTTATAATAAAATAAAGAAGACTGTGAAACTATAACAGAAGCATTATGTACCATTATTTTGTCCTCTTTGCTATATTTATAATAGTAATAAAAAGAACTATGAAGCCAGAACAACCATTATGTACTACATATCATGGAGAATATACCCTCATTTGGTATAGACATATTGGCATTACAGATATGTTTTGAGAAGGATGAGAATTCCCACTAAACTAAAAATAGTGAGAATCTAGATTGGCATTATTGGCATTTTGGTACGGCATTCCATATCTGTTTTGAGAAGGATGAGCATTTCCAGTAAACTAAAAATAGTAAGATTGTAGATGGGCATTATTGGCATTATTGTATTAGGTTTATCTTTATAATAATAACAAATAATAACTATTAAATTGTTATAACTAAAGGAGTTGTCCCATCAAAAGTTCCAAAACAACTAGTGCTTTTGGTTTGCTATTTTTGTTATACCATTTTATGCTTTGTTCGGAGATTGATATTTATTGATATTTAGGTATTTAAAAAATCAAACAAAACTACATGTACAAATTCATATTCATGTATACAAAAAAAGCAGTGATATGTTACTAGGTGGCTCTGGTTATTATTTGTATCCAAATGTGAAAAGACTTTTAGCCTAAGAAAGTCCAAAGTCCAGACATATTGTAGGAATTATTTACTATATTGCATTATATTATTCTATTTTTATATTTTATTATTAAATAAATAAAATTAATAATAATAAATAATCTAACCTTAAATCTATAGTCAAATCAAACATCAAATTGGTGTATTTTTTCTAAGAAATAAAAGATCCATCATAGGGATTTGATTACTAAAATCTATTAAAAAATAAATGCTTTACCCCTTTGTATTTAAAAATATAGCTGCATTACCAATCCATATTAACATATTCATAATTTAATATGGAATGACAATGATGTTATAGGTTTAAATATAAAGGGGTAAAACATATTCCATATTAACATATTCATTACTTTCCCCGATGAGGGCGCTTGCATGTCACAAATTTCACTACAGCCATAACAGAAGCATTATTGCCTTGGACATTTGGTTTAACAAGCAAATAGTTCTACAGTATTATTTACATGTGGGTAATATGTTTAGTGAATAGGGTGAGTTATGCTCCACACCTGGGCATGCCCTTCATGTGGCAGGACTTGGATCCCAAACCTCTTCACCCCTCAATAAGTCATATTGACTAAATTACGCATAGGTGGGAGGTAAGTTTATGGTGTACGTTAGCTATTCATGTTGTAAAATTCTTTATGCCTCTGCGCATCACGGTTTCCCCTCATATCGAAAATTGGTTGTGTAACACCCTTCTCCCAAATTCTTTATGCCTCTCGGCATCTCGGTTTCCCCTCATATGGAAAAATGGTTGTGTAACACCCTTCTCCCACATCTACCCAAGTAACCAGCCAACCGGGGTAAATATAATTAGATTGGACGCTAGTATGATTTGATTTGACCTCGCATGTGACCTTAAGGAAGTGGAATCGAAGGAAACATAATACACAAACATTCAATATCAGCTTCAAGACCTCAAGAACCAATCCAACACTTCAGACAGGTTGCCCTTGGGTCCTACTGAAGTTTTGGCAATCTTAAGCCTTAGTTGCTCTCATGCTATAGTAATGACATCGTCCATAAACCCAATGTCTCTCTCACAGGCTTGCCTCACAGCGTCCAGAGACTCATTTTGCCAGTTGTGTGCTAGTGTCACTGGGATTTGAGCCACTTTTTTAGGCCCAGAGCCCAGAATGGAATGATAACTTAGGAGAAGTAAAATAATAGGGAAACAATTATGCAAAATAAATAAGTTAAACAAGACCTTAATGAGATGCCTACTAGCCATGACAAGCATTTCATCAAACATATCGCAAACATTTAATCTATAGGTGTAACAAATAGAATTAAACATAAGGATCTCATACTTACCTTAGAATCGTTGAGAACCATTGTTCCCTCATGTCATTTGATGCATTATCATCTATTAGGTCATAGATACATTATCCATTTATTTAAAATTAAAAACATGTTGAGAGCCATACATAGTTGCTATCATAAAACATACATATAACCAACGTAGTAACAATATAAATACCATAAATATATCAGCCATAAGATCTACATATAAATCAATACATTTACACCTGAAACCAAGGGAATGAATTCTTCATTAATGAAAAAAATAAACCAATCAGAGATTGGACTACCTCATTCAACTTGACCATAGATTGGTTGAGCCAAGCCTCTCTTCAACCAATCACCCCTGTGTCATATTCCAAGCATGAATGTGGGACTCATAGAACACACCAAACAAGAACGGATTCCACTGGAGTTCTTCGCTTGTACTATGAGGAATTTGAGTGCCCCCTAGTTTCTCAGGCTTTACCATAATCCATAGTCTAATCTAGGGATCATGAGGCCCTACACCGAGACACACTCTATAGGCCTTATTGTACATCCCATCTTAAGACTACTAGGCCCAACGGAGAGAAATCAACCTCTTGGCTTTAGTGTATATCCTTTCATTCAACGGCAAGGATTACTAGGCCCACTAAGGCACACAATCGTGTCTTTACCGCAACCCACAGTCTACCTCAAGTGTTACTAGGCTAGTGGCTTACCGTGATCCACAGTCTGGTTCAGGGACCACTGGGCCATGTTTTTATCATTTCGAAAATCCACCCCTCTTAGCTTCGAATCCATCTGGCCATCCCAACTCAACCTAATATGAGAACCCATCTCATCAAAGCTATTACAAAATCGCAAGGCTAGGCTGAAAAACACGATCACACATGGAAAAACCTATGCCATGATAGAAAAGAACCACATGAAATACCAGGCATGCCAAATATAGCAAGGAAAACATGCATGCAAGTCGATAATTGCAATGAAACATGTTGTAGTTGCTTGAATTCTACCTTTCCCTTCTTGATCTTTACTTCCTCTTGCCTTATTTTCCTTTGTTTCTTCAATGCAAAAGTTCTCCAAGGAACTCTGAGAAAGAGAGAGAGAATAATGAGAGCTCCAAAACTGAACTGAAAAAAGGTTACCAACTGATCCTCATAATCTTTTTTATGAATGAGGCCTCTACTTTCTTCATTTTCCATTATTTTCCTTCATTTTCCTCCTCACATGCAACCTATGACTTTTCACCTCATTTTTCTCCTAATTTCCATTATTTTCAGAAATAAATGTGCCAAAAATGTCATTTTTCCTTTACAAAGCCTTAACCATTGCCTTTTCCAATTTGCTTAGCCATAAAAAACTCATGAACACCCACACTAGGATGTTTTGCTCAACATTCAGCTTGGAATAAGTGTCCCATCAACCGTGGTTATTATTTTTAACTTTTATTGCATGGAATTTTCACCAGGGTTATTACAGAACCCTCCTCCTTGGGGGACACCGTCGTCAGTGTTCAACAAGACCTATAACCACACGATTGTTGTAAGAAAAAAATATTGTCGATGGAGCTTTATAACATAGCTCGATGCAGTATTTACAATGATCAACCTGCTGAGAAGCAAACCAACATGACATCATATCAACATGATAACATAACCATACGATATCATAGTAACATGGCAACATAATCATAATTACTTAACACCCATATCACTTAGTGGAGACTCATAACATAGCTCATGGTGATATTTACATCTATATACATATGTACATATAGCAATATCACCAAAACATATACCAAGACATCATATCAAAATATATACCAAAACACCATATCAAAGCATATACCAAAACACCATCTCAAGATTTCTTTGCCTCAACCAGCAAACAAGGAAGGATACATAGCCCTCATCTTATCTGCCATCTCCCATGTAGTTTCATCGGGCCCAAAGTGCTTCCACTGCACTTTAACTTGCTTGATTGCTCAATTCCGGAGCATGAACACCTTTTTCTGCAATATACATTGAGGCTCCAGCTGGAATTATCCATATGGTTCCACCTGCAATACAAACCAGTCAATCACATGATCACCATATTTAATATACTTATTAAGCAATGACACATGGAAAACATCATGGAATTTCACTATCGAAGGTAGTGCAAGTTGATAGGCTATTGGCCCAATCCTCTCAATCATACTAAAGGGTCCACAAAACTATGGTGCCATCTTTGCGCATAATCCAATCCATAAGGAGCTATTCCTCGGTTTGATGCGCAAATACACATGTTCTCCAACCAAGAACTCTTTTAATAACCTATTCTGATATGCATAACTCTTTTGTCTATCCTGAGTTTCCTTTAAGTTCTTCTTGATCACTTGGATTTCTTGTTCCATGTCCACCAACATGTTTGGCTCAATCAACACCATGTTAACCAAATCACTCCATCTAATAGGAGTATTGCAACTCTTCCCATACAATGCCTCAAAAGGACTCATCCTCAATGACTCCTGATAACCATTGTTGTATGCAAAATCAACCAAGGGAAGATACTCCTCCCACTTCTACTGTTGGTGCATCACATACATCCTCAACATGTCCTCCAATATCTCGTTGACCTTTTTTGTCTATACATCTTTCTATGGATGATAAGTTGTATTGAAGGCCAACACTTCGCCCAAAACTACAAACAACTCCTTCCAAAACTTGGAAGTGAATTTTGCATCCCTGTCTGACACAATTTTATTTGGCACACAATGCAGCCTAACCACATCTTTGATGAATACCTATGCCACATCTCTAGCTAAGAATGTAGACTTCACTGGAATGAAATGTGCAACCTTTGTCAACATGCCCATAGCAACCATGATGCAATCATGTTGTCTCACAGTCCTCAACAACCCTGTGATGAATTCCATGGAAATGACATCCCATTTATATTCAGGAATCACGATTGGTTCTATAAGTCCACCTGGATGTTTACACTCTACCTTCACTCACTGACAATCAAAACATATAGTCACATAATCTGCTACATCCCTCCTCAAATACGGCCAATAATAAATTATCTTCACTACAGTCAATGTCTTCTGATAACCTCGGTGGCTTGAATATGGCTTCGCATGAAACTCTCTCAAATCACCTTCTTGAGCTCACTGCTATCTGGCACATATATCATGTCTCTGAATCTAACCAATCCATTTGTTGTAAGACAATAATCCATACCATGTGCACCTACACTTATACCTGTACTGCCACTTGTAATTGTACCACTACATGTACATGTACCTACACATGTACCTATACCTGTAATATCACATATACTTGTACCAGCATCCTACTACAACCTATGTACAATCTCCATATACCTGACATCGTGCTAACCTACCTGTAAGATCCTATCTTATAAGTTTGTCTCATATGAGCCCATAGCTACCAAGTGATTTACATGTACCTGCCTACTGAGAGCTTCTGCCACCCTGTTCTCTTTTCCTTTAATGTACTTAATATCTAAGTCAAACTCACTGATCGTGGCCAACCATCTAGCTTGACTGGCATTCATTTTCGGCTAGTCAAACAAATACCTCAACCCAATATGATCACTCATCAATACAAACCTCATGCCAAGAAGTTAGTGTCTCCACATATTCAATGCATGTATGATCGCTACTAACTCAAGATCATGTGTCAGGTAGTTCTTCTCATGCTCATTGACCTTTCGCGACTCATAGCATACCAACTATCCATATTGCACAAGGACTCCACCAAGTACTCTCTTGCAACCATCTGTGCATACTACAAACTTTGTCCAGATCTGCAATATGTAGCACTGATGCATGTGTCAACAACTGCTTAAGTTTCTCAAAGCTAGCCTCACACTCCTTTGTTCATTTTAACTTCTTACCTTTCCTCTATAATGATGTGATAGGATAAACAATCTATGAGAAGTCCCTGATGAACCTCCTATAGTATCCTGCCAACCCCATGAAATATCTCACCTCATCCACACTCTTAGGAGCTACCCACTCCATGATGGCCCTTATCTTCTTTAGATCTACTGCAATGCCTTCCTTGGAGACAACATGTCCCAAGTAGTGTACTAGAGTCTGAAAGAAACTACACTTGTTGAGCTTAGCATACAACTAATGCTCTCTCAACAACCTCAACACTGCTACTAAATGCTCGACATGCTCTTCCTCATTCATAGAACATACCAATATGTTATCAATGAACATGATAAAAAACTTATGCAAATACAAACGCAACACACTATTCATCAAGCACATAAATGTAGTTGGAGTATTAGTTAGGCCAAATGGAACTACAAAAAACTCATAATTCCCATACCCGGTCTGCAAAGTTGTCTTGTAAATGTTCTCCTCTTTGATGCGTACGTGATGGTATCTGGATCTCAGATCAATCTTTGAGAACATCGTTGCTCCCTTCAGTCGATCAAACAAATCATCAATCCTAGGTAAAGGGTACTTGTTCTTGATGGTCACTTTGTTCAAGTGCATGTAGTCAATTCATAATATAAGAGTATCACCCTTCTTCTTCACAAACAATACAGGTGTGCCCCAAGGTGATACACATGGCTTAATGTACCCCTTGTCCAACATTTCCTTCAACTGTAGCTTCAACTCGACCAACTCAGGTGTGCTCATCCTGTAAGGTACTTTTGATGTCGGAGCTACTCCTGGCACCAACTCAATAGAAAATTCTACCTCCCTATGAGGTGGTAACTTTGTAATGTCCTCGGGAATTACATCCTTGAACTGCTGTAAAATTGGGTACATACTCAACACATCTGCATCCTCAACCTCCTTACCCTTATCACTATAAATGTGCACTACAAATAAAATACACCCTTTCCTGCAGCTATGCTTTTCCTGCATAGCTATCACCATCCTAACTGATGTGGTTTTCTTCTGACGCTACAAGACTCTGAGTCCCTCATTCTCATCAACGCACTCAATGGCTTTGTCATAACAGTCTACCTTGGTTCTATGAAGTTACAACCAATCCATCCCCAACAACATATTATATGATCCCAATGGTAATACATTCAAATGTATGGTTGTATGCATACCATTCAAGTCAAATGCACAAGCTCTTACCCAATTATGAACTCACTTCTTTGTATATGTAGCCAACTACACTAACCAAGGTTCTGCATGCAATTCCTTATTCAAAACACACTTATCCACCAAGTCAAGACTAACATAGCTATAATTAGATCCAGGGTCAATAAAAATAAAAATAACATGATCACAAAGCTTAACTTCCATCTTAATGATAGATTCTTGGTGCTATGTCTGTTTGTTGTCCACGGCTACCTAAATACTTAGAATACTCTACCTCACATCCCCAACAATATGCACCTCCTTTCATTGTATATCTTAGGCCTACCACCTTGATTCTACGAACAAACTCTTTTAAGGTGTTCCTCACCACATGTCCAGCACTCCAATCGACCAGTGCCCTCACCTCTATGTTGCTGCTGCGACCCATGTCCCCGTTTAGATGCATTCAACTTCTTTTGCGGTGCCATGTTTTCTTTCCCATATGCATTTTGAGGCCTTGTTCTCTTAGGCTGCCATTTACCTTTACATTTTTCCTTCCCTTTCCATCCTTACTAAGATTCATTCTTACGCTTTGACTGTTCAAGCAATGCTGCAATTCCCCAATGACTTCCTCAAGTGATCGAGGCTCATCATACTCAATCCGATATCTAAATGCTAATGGAAAACCACTGAAAAATCTTTGAACTTTATCCTTCTCATATGTAAGATATGGTACATGCCTCAATAGCTCTTTGACCCCATCTTTAGCTCATATAATTCTTTGGCCTTATTGTCATAGTACCTCTCTAACAAGTACTTCTTCCTAAAAAGCCTCTTGAACTCCCACCAACTCAAGTCATTCACCCTGATGTCTTTGACCCTCTTAACATATTCCCACCAAATGTCTGCTTTCCCTTTCAAGCTAAAGATAGTGATTATGGCCTTCATGTTATATGTGTACTCATTCAACTCAAAGAATATGTTCATCCCAAGTATCCAAGCCTCTTCATCTTCCATATTCTTCACGTCTCCATCAAAATTAGGTGTCTTATCTTTCTAAACTCATCTGGAAAGTGTCCCCTATCATTCCTCATGTAGGGAGGATAACAATGATGATCATGATGTCTGTCAGAACCAAAGATATAATAGTACTTGTACTCATCACCTCTCCTATCTGTAGTGTCCAACAGCCTTCCATCTCTCACCGTATCAGATCTATCTAACCTGTGTCTACCAGGAGACCTATTGCCATATGCTCCATTATTTAGGTCCTCCTGTCCATGGTTGATCCGAAGTGGCCCTTGTGCTACAATTCTGACAAACTCTGAATAAGTATAGCATTAACCTCTACTTGCTTCTCTTATGCCTATATGATCTTGTCATTATCCACCTTACAACTCCTTATTTCTTCCTTTAAGCTTCTCAGTGTAACTGCCAAATTGGAATAGTTCCCAACACCACATTTCTCTTCAGATTCATAGGGAGAGTATTTGTAGTCAACCATCTTGCTAGCCATTTGATATTTCTCCTACAAGGCATACTATGTCAACTAAGCCAAATCACAATAAATCAATGTACCTTAACATAACTTGGGGAGGATGTCTCATCTGCAAGATCATGAAATTAGCGTGATACATGTATAACATAATCATAACAACATATAGAAATATAAAAATAAGTGCAGCAGCACATAAGCCTCATTTTAGCTAGATTCCAGTAATTAATGCATGACCATATCAATTACACATACCATGACCTCATGCATGACAAAAACCATTACGCCATTGTACACATGGCAACATGCAAACATCAACATGAATAAGCAAAGCTTAATCAACCACACACACGCATGAATGCATATAATCAAGCATAAGTCAACAATACTTGAAACCAAGCTTACAGGGATGATACATGCAACCAAGTATACAAGAATATAACCAAGCATACAAAATGATACAAGTAAGCGACATGTAACAACATGTAAATAGTCATACACTTTTGATGATGCATCCCACAACAAAAACATCAACTTCCACATGGTGACACCACTACAACCATGATCAACACCATGCAATGCAACAAGTACATGGAATGCAAGCGTAAGAGACACATATGCAATTGACATGCATGCATGACAAATACACACAACCCATCTAGTCTGACGGGTGAACCAAGCTTTGATACCACTCTGTAACACCCTCCTCCCACATTTACCCAAGTAACTAGCCAACCGAGGTAAACATGCAATGAGAGGCTACTATGATTGGATTCAACCTCGTATGTCACCTTAAGGAAGTGGAATCGACGGAAAAATAACACACAGACATTCAACATCAGCTTCAGGACCCTCAGGAACCAATCCAACACTTCAAACATCTTACCCTTGGGTCCTACTAAAGTTTTGACCATCTTAAGCCTTAGTTTCTCCCATGTTATAGGCATGAAAACATCTAGAAACCTAGAGTTGCTCTCACAAGCTTTCTTGTCAGCGTCCCGAGACTCATTTTGCTAGTTTTGTGCCAGTGTCCCGGGGATTTGAGGCACTTTTTCAGGCCCAAAGCCTAGGTCACTGCTCAGAATGGAATGATAACTTAGGAGTATTAAAAGAATAGGGAAAGAATGATGCAAAAGCAATAAGTTAAACAAGACCTTAATCAGACCCCTACTAGCCATGACAGGCATTTCGTCAAACATATCACAAATATGTAATCTATAGGTGTAACCAACAGAATTAAACATAGAGATCTCGTACTTATCTGAGAATCGCTAAGAACTAGTGTTCCCTCATTTCATTTGCTACATTATCATCTATTAGGTCATAGAGACATTATCCATTCATTTACAAGTAAAAACATGTTGAGATCCATGCATAGCCACTGTCATAAAACACACATATAACCAGCGCAGTAACAACAGAAATACCATAAATATATCAGTCATAAGATCCACATATAAATTAATACATTTACACATGAAACCAAGGGAATTAATTCTTTATTAATGAAAGCAATAAACCAACCGGAGACGAGACTACCACGTTCCACCTGACCATAGATTGGTTGAACCAAGTCTCTCTTCAGCCAATGAACCCTGTGTCATATTCCAAGAATTAATGTGGGACTCATAAAACACACAAAAAACCACCAAACAAGCACAGATTCTACAGGAGTTATCCACCTACACTGTGATGAATTGGAGGCTTTACCGTAATCCACAGTCTGATCCATGGACCACTAGACCCTACACCGAGCCACACTCTCCAAGCTTTACTGTACATCCCATCCCAAGACTACTAGGCCCAAGGGAGAGAAATCCACCTCTTGGCTTTACCGTGTAGTCTGACATTCACAGGAAAGGATTCCTAGGCCCATCGAGGCACACAATCCTAGCTTTACCGCAACCCACAGACTGGCTGAGGGTTTACTAGGCGAGTGGCTTACTGTGATCCACCATTTGGTTTAGGGACCACTAGGCCATGTTTTTGTAATTTTGGAGATCCACTCCACTCATCTTCGAATCCATCTAGCCATCCTAGCTCAACCGAATATGAGAACCCATCTCATCAAAGCTATTAAGAAATGGGAAGGCTAGGCTGAAGAACACCATCACACCTGGAAAACCCCATGCCGTGATAGAAAATAAGCACATGCAATACCATGCATGCCAAATCTAGCAAGGAAAATACACATGCAAGTCGATACTTGCAATGAAGCATGTTGTAGTTGCTTGAATCCAACCTTTCCTTGCTTGATATTTGCTTCATCTTTCCTTCTTTGCCTTTGCTTTTCCAATGCAAAAGTGCTCCAAGAAACTCTAAGTGTCCAAGAATGAGAGAGAGAGAGAGAAAGAATAATGAGAAAGCTCCAAAACTGAACTGAAAAAAAATAAATAAAATAAAATAAAATAAAATAAATATAAATAAATATAAATAAAAATAAATAAATAAAATAAAATAAATAAATAAATAAATGAATAAAAATAAATTAATTAATTAATTAAAATAAATTTAAAAAAATTTAAAAAAAAAAATTTAAAAATAAATAAAAATAAATAAATAAATAAATTGCCAACTGATCCTCAGAAGCCTTTTTATAAATGAGGCCTCTATTTTCTTCATTTTCCATTATTTTCCTTCATTTTCCTCCTCACGTGCAACCTGTGACCTTTCACCTTCCTAATTTCCATTATTTTCATAAATAAATGTGCCAAAAATGAAGTTTTTCCTTTCCAAAGTGTTGACTTGAGGGGGCCTGACCCAAGTTTAGCATTAATTAGCCAAACAAATCCCTACACTACTGGCCCTTTTAGCATCATCCCGTAGAGCATGGACCAAAGTCTCACCCGAAGCAGTATGGGGGGATGCTGAAACCAAGTTTCCGCACCCTTGAGATTGTTGTGATGTCGTTTTATCTCTTCTATCCCTACCTTCACGTAGGTGATCTCGCTCTAGGGCTTGTAAGACAAACCCCCTGTTTCGGCTTTCAATACCTTCACAAAATTACTTGATCGACCTTCGTGCAACTTTAACCCATGGCTTAGGTACTTTCGTGCTGCTATAACAATGTTTCATGCATATCCCTCTATTATCCTAAGTGATTCACTTATCTTGTCAAATACTTAATGTTATCAATGCGTAAGTAGATATTCATGATTGCATTCAATTATTCAATGTAACTATAGCCATTCGCGCACCATATAAGCATAATAGAGGAAATTCATACATAAGACATTCACACCCATTAACAGAACAAATACACAGAAATAGCAGAATAACTTCTTTTATTGATATCTTTCAAGTATTACAAACTCTATCCACCCTACACACACAGTTACAGGGGTCGGCGCACTCAGCTACGGACTTCTACCCTAGGCCTCCGTGCACTCATCTGCAAAGCCTCTACCTACACTACGACCCAAGACTTAGACTTCTTGCTCTACGGCTATGACTCTCTTCGTTGTGTTATGTTATTAACTACTTAGAGCTTAACTCTTTTTATACAATCCCATGGTCCGTGGACCATGGGTAGATCTTTTACTGCTGACATTACATTTCTAAAATAAGGGAGGACAACCCTACGAATCTTTAACACCTACGTGCTTCGCGACCACAAAATGCGGAGTCTTTACACTTGGATTACAAAATTTGACCAAAATATGGGCTTTTAGTCCCAAAACTACCCTTGGGGATCCCGTGCCCAACAGGCTCACAACACAAACATCATGACTCACCCTCGAGTCACTATGTAGGCATGAAGATCTTAGCGTGAAGACCTCCTAGCTCCGTTTGGATGACCACAACCTTGACAGTGCACTGAGCAGCCGCCTGCTGGACTTCTTCCACTCTCTGCACGGTGACTACCGCTGAACTGCCACCCTGAATCTTCTGTTGAGTTTCCTGTAGTGTCGGGAGATTTCCTTCAATAGAAGTTGTGATCATATATGCCTCATCTATCCATGGTTGTAGGTGCGCTTTTAGGACCACTTCTTTGTGCCGAGCGGCATCCACATGTTCCTTAAGCGCCTTTTTCTCTTGCATTCGTGCGATTCTCTATGTAAGGGTGACCATCTGCGCGGTCCCTTTGATCTCATCATATTTTGTTGTAGCTCGCACGCCTGTCTCCAGGCGCTCTACATTCAGGTCCTCCTACAGGGTGGTCAGGACCTCGAATCATTGTTCCAAAATTCACGTGCACTCTGCTACTGCACTGTCGGCTGCCGCTATTGCTGTTGTAACAATGGTGGCACATTGTTCCTTGAATTCTGTTGGAGTTGAAGGCTGAGCCCTCAACTGCAATTCCACAATCTACAGGTTCAGCTCCAGCTGAATCCTGGCCATCTCTGTTTCAGCGTCATGCACCCTTATGGCCAACTTGCGGACGCGCGCCTCAACCGGTTCTTCTACCTGAATGTCCAACTCCGGGACCATTCGGTAGGCTTCCTCCACTACCTGCATGATTTGCTTATTCTGTTCCACTGCCTCGTTGCGCTGTAGGCCCAACTGCTCGATATTGATGTGTTGCTCACTCATCACCTGCAGAGCATGACTCTCCCAAGCCCTAAGTTCTGCGGTGACTCCATCCTACAAGAGGTCAAGCGTCTCCTGAGGGAGCACGGCCATATTCAAGCCCACCTCTTTCAGGCTACTAACTGTGCGCCTGTCGGCCTCATTTTCTGTAGTAAGTGCCCCATCTGGTAGCAGTATCTGTTATAGACATTTTTGTGCCTTACAGCTCTAAGCATGAAATGTCCATAAACCAAGGGATCCTAAGTCCCTAAAAGTGTTGTTCCTGCCCCTAAGGGAACAAGGTCAACCAATTACAGCTTCTCCCAGAAGTTCTCCACCAGAAACTACTCAGAATCAGTCAAATCAGGATCATTTCAGCTGCTCCACTAGCTACCTGCGTTGCATAGCACCCCAGTACACTAGCTAGGTGCGTTGCAACGCACCTAAATGCACTACCAGGGTGCGCTGAGCGGGAAATGACAAATGGCAGTGTCATTCCGCGAGGTGGACAGACAATGGAAGCTTCCAGAATCTTCCCCAATGACACTTGCCTCACTGAGTTCGACCAAGGATGAGTAAGAGGCTCTCAGTCTCCAAGTGGAAGCAAGAACTGACAGAGAGAAGCCACAAGTCAAATCATAAGCTGACTCATCCTCTTTGCATACATCTATATATGGATCCCTCATCCCAGAGATCCAGAGGCTGGAATTTTGTACTTTGCAGAGAATTGCTGTTGGTTTTGAGATTGAGATCAATGCATTGGGTGATTTATGCTTTGTTGGAGGTGAAGAAGGGATTCCTTTGCTGGGAGGTTGATGCTGGATCGGGACTCACTTGGTTGTATCTCCTCCTGGATCTTCTTGTTATATCAATAAAACTATTTGAGTTTCTCCTACATGCTTGTGTATCAATGATGTTTTGTTATATTTGCATGTTTAGCTTAAATCTGATCCTAAGCTAGTTATGAATGTAAATCTATGTCTTTGTGTAGTTTTCCTCTTCTGTGATCTTGCAGGAACTTGGTGAAGTTGGGCAAGTAAGGGAGCAGGTAGCTGGAAGCTGTCAAAGAGGAGAGTGATTGGATCAACGGACTAGCGCAAGATACAGGTTAGTTCATCCTATTCCTCTTCGTTTACATTTCATAAAGAAGAATACGAAAGTAGTTTTCCTTGTTTGTTGCTAAGGCACTGTCACACCTTAGTGGGATAGGGGCGTTCTGAGTAGATACTTTTCCCAACAACAAAATGGTGACTCCGCTGGGGATCGTGTCTAGTTAGTTTGTTTGTGTTTCTCTTGTTGTTTGTTTCATAAACACAGAAGTAGCAATCGAACTGCATTTGCCATTATCAAATGCAAAGTAGCTGCTACTTCAATCCACTCACTGGATTTGTTTATGATTTGAACAGCTGATCCACAAATGCTCTAATTGCCCTTTGTGATAGCTCTTAGTCCTCCTTTAAATCATCCCTCTGATTGTACCTTACTGATTGCTTTTACTCGGCCAAAATCCATAGATTAAACTGCAAACCGTGACCCAGAACCCGGATAGAAGTCTCGTTTCTACCCCAGCGCAGGCTCTGTGAAGAGGTTCTGCATTTCAACGCAGGTCCCGAGAGGGCTACCTGCACTGCAATTCAGTTTCTCTGTGCAACAGGTGCGCTGATCAGCCTTTGCCCTGTGCAGCTGAGGTTCTTTGCTTCATTTTGTCCAGTTTTATCTCTGATTTTTGCAGCCTGTTATCAGTGTGTGTACCTGTCTGAAAACTCCTTTTCTTTGCCTTAATTCCACCTCCTTTGTACAAAAAGGCTGTAGATGTTCTTTGTGTGTTTGTTACATCATTTACAATTTTCCATTGAAAGAGTAGAATAGTCATACTGTCATCCTTAGATTTAGATCTGTCGTAAGTGTCGATTTTGATCTTAGGAGAAAGTTTGTTTACTATTGACAGTTGATTATACTTTTACTTTTACCTTTGGTTTGAATTTGTCACTTTCTAGTGTCAAAACGAGTGTTTATTTCAAAATCATAGAGTGTCGTAATCTTCTCTACCTTTTTGATTTCGAAAAGAAGCTTGTTTGTGTTTTTCACTTGAAAGAAAATTCAAATTTGTACATCAACTTTCTTTTTAGGCATCAATATTGAGAAAGTGAAAACAAATACATACATATGTGCATTTGCATATTGATAGTCTGTTTGGCTTGATTTAGGAAAAGTGCATCTACAGTGTGCTCTTTGCTCTTTGAGAAAAGATTGTGTCTTTCTTTTCCCCTTGTAGCTAGGATTTTCATTGCTGAAAAGAGATAAAAGCTTGCTTATCATCTTTAGATTGCATTTAGGAATTACATCTACATCTCGTGGTGATCCAAAAAGGCAAACTTCTAAGAAAGATCAACTTAAAATAAATTGAATGAATCTAACAACGCATTGGAACTTAACGCACAACATAGAGGTCTAGGCTGGAGACGTGTTCCGGCGTCATAAAACCTGGTAACTATTGTCCTCACTGATGGTTGGGTGATTCCTCCACTGTGAAACGATAAGTGCCAGTACGGATTGTGCTCCCACGTACCGTCGAGTATATATTGGGAGACCCCTATAGGCTTAAAACCTTTTATCCATAGGAAGTCGTGTCGGCCGCCCTACTAATCGCAATGCACCGAACACAGCATTCGGGAAGATTGACTGTCGTACCGTAAAATGTATTCTGCAGTTTTGTGATTGGTTTGGCACACCCTCTACCTAGATCTCCAGAGCAGTCCCTTTCGTTCCTTTTCAGACTCCTTAACGGAAAAGGTCCATCTGAGCACTTGTCACTTCAGGCTCATTAAAAATCGAAGGAGACTAGAGTCATCTTTTGTTTTTTCTCGACTCTTTAAAATTGAAAAAACAAGTTGTGTCTAAAGCGTCTAAAATTCATTTAATTCGGAAACATACTTCCCCTTTTGTATTTTAGTTGATCGAGTAATCCGCAATCGTGGAAGAAAGTCAATTGAAACCCCGTCGTTCGCGGAGGCTTACGAGTCAACTGTCTTTGTCTCCGGAATCGAAACCAGTACGGAGAAAGCGAACTCATTTAACCGGTTCCAAATCTCCTTTTAAAGTTAGAACAAGTGTTCCAACAACATCCAAGATTCCGGTTACTCCAAACATTTCTGGAAACCCTGCCTCTACAGAAGAAGTTCAACAGCCACAGAGGGACAGTGATACTGATCCTAGTCTGAGAGTAAACACTTGTGTTACTGAACCAGTTCCATCTACAACCGGTTCGGAGATTCTTGCTCTTCAAACATCTGTCGCTGTCGATTCCACCTCTTCTTCGGCACCAGAAATATTTTACGGACCTGACGGTCTTCCCCTTCCACCTGGTTTGATTGCGATTGAAGAAATTGTAGAAGATCCTCAAACAAGTACTCCAACACACTTTGGAGTCGGGGTTACTCTATATCCTTCTTCATCAGAAGTTAGTCTACCACCAGTGGAAGTTCATGTAGAATCGCTAGGTAATCTTTTGGATAGACTCCAAATGTCTGAACAACCGTCAACATCTAGGACTGTGTCGACTGACACAGCGACAGCAGAACTCCCTGTCGTCACTCCGACAATGTTCGCTGGCATACCATCTGTCCCAACTAGCTCTCAACCGCTAGAAGGAGCCCACTCAGGGGCTATTTCGACAATCTGGTCCATTCCTGTTTGTTCAACCGGAATAATATACGGTAACTCTTATGTTGAGTCTCAACAAATTGATCCATTTGGAGGTCAATTTGGGCAATCCAGTCCCCAAGGGCAGACAATCCCCTTGAGTTCCGGATTACCACCATATGGGGGGCAGTATGCCCTTTCATTACCACCTCCGGGAGGATATCCATACGGGAGTTCACAACAATATTCAGGTTACACTAGAATCACCTCAAGTGGTTGGGTACCTATGCTACCTCAACAACCAAGAGTTGTGTATTCAATGCGACAATGTGTACCTATGTCGAACATCCCGACTACACTAGCTATTGTGACGGTGTCACAAGTTCAAACGCTGTCTGTTGTATGCCAACCTCAGATTTCTCAGGTTGTAATGCAACAGCCCCTTGACCCTGTGACTCAACCACAATCGCCAACTAGTGGGGCGACACAGGTCCAGACGGGTACAATTACCCCACACCTTGGTCCAACGGTTAGTATAGCGCAACAGCACATGGCTTCACAACCGTGGCTGGTGCAATACCAACAACCACAATTCCAACAAGTATACCAAGGTTCTGAGCAGCAGATCTTTGCGAACAGTGGACAGCCGTACATTCAAAACGGTCAAAATCAACCATTTTACAATGGTCATGTCCACCAACCGTATCAGTCATACCAGCATCAAATGCATTATGCTGGCATGCAAAGACCAACTGCTCAGGCAATCCCATCTTACCCTGGGTATGCTTCACCTAACCTGAATCAACAATTACCATTCGTGGAAACTTTAGAGTTACCTGATTTACACCGGTTAACAAACGATCCAATTGCTTACGCCCCTTGGTGGCCAGCAATTCCGCATAAACTTCCATCATATGTTCCTAAATTTAATGGAAATCCGGGTGAAGATCCATCGAATCACGTGATGACATTTCATCTGTGGTGTTCATCAAACACCCTAAATGATGATTCGATAAGACTTCGCCTCTTTCAGAGGACGTTAACGGGTCCAGCGGCAAAATGGTATATTGAATTGCCTAGAGCTTCGTTCGACAACTTCAGTACCTTAGCCACAACCTTTTTAACCCATTTTCAATTACCGATAAGGTATGAAACGGGAACAGAACTCCTTACCAACTTCAAACAGACAACGGCCACTCACATATCTGATCATATACATGAGTGGCGACGTCATCGCAGGATGGTAAAAACGTACGTTCTCGATCATCTATTAGCTGAATGGTTTATCAAGTCGTTATTACCTTCCATCACGGAAGATGTGGCAAAGGGGGGAGTCGTAACGGAAGAGCAAGTTATAGCTCGTGCGCAATATCTGGACTTGATCTATACTCAGTCCGGCACGCTCTACGACAAAATACCTGACACCCCTAGACCGGAATTCTCAATTCCTCCTCCTCCTAAATCGAACAATGACTCTCACGCCGGCGATGGCGTGATTGGCAAAACAGACACGAAATCGACAAAGGCTACATCTAAGAAGGCCCGTAAGATTTCAGATCAAAATGCAAAAGACGAACTTCTTGCTTCGGAAGTAAATGTCGTATCGACAGATAAGGGCAAAGAAACCAAACAACCAGGAAGCAAGAAGAAACAAGGCAAAGGGAAGAAGAAGAAACAGGATGAGTCATCTCCTGAAAAACCTTCTTCAAACCCTCCTGGAAATAGGAAACCCCCTTCAGGGTGTCAAATATGTGATGAGGATCACTGGACAAAAGAATGTCCATACAAAGCTGAGATTAAGAAATTCTTTAAAAGTTCGAAAACCTCGGCAGTGTTAACTGATCCGTTTCCAAATCCAGGAACAAATCTGGTTGATAGTGGAAATGCTTCCCCGTCTCAAGTGCTAATGTTGTCAGTTTCAAAACAGCAAAATGATGCTTTGATTTCGACAAGGAACAAAGATTACGGGAATCCACAGCTGTCGAACAACAAGGATAAAGATCAACCAAGTAGTTCGACAACAACTTCGACAGAAGTTGTACCGCCCACCGTTCCTGAATTAACAATAAAACCGCCAAAGGGAGTAGTACACAAGTCGACATTTAATCCCCGCGCTAGAGCGGCGCAGCATTATAATATAGTGGAAGATTTGGCCCAATCGCCGTCCGCTATGTCGACTCTTGAAGTACTACAAAATTGCCCATCCCAAAGGCAGGCTTTGTTATCAGCCATTGGTGGGATCGATCCTAAGGATTCCAATCTTGTATCCTTCGACCACAAAGGATACGATCCTCAGTTACCGGCCCAACTAGGTTTCCTTATTCAAGTGAAAGCCCTCAACAAAACTGTTCATCGAACAATTATTGATGAGGGGGCATCTACATGTATTATGTCAATGAGTTGCTGGAAAACTTTAGGATCTCCAACCTTGTCGCGGTCCTCGACAACATTAAAAGCATTCGACGGAAGGACATATACCCCATATGGTATCCTAAATAACTTGAAAGTTGAACTAGGGGGAAAAACAGTAGAAATAGATGTTGAAGTCATCGATGGGAATCTTGATTACAACATCCTACTAGGAAGACCATGGATATATGCCATGGCAGCTGTTGTGTCGACCTATTTTAGAAAGATTGCATTTCCCTTTCAAGGAGGGATTACAATCGTCGATCAACAAAACTTCCTCCCCAATGGTTCTCAAGTTATAGGAAGCATTCCCATGATCCATGGAAGCACCCATTCACTTCAGAATATCGGAGTAGGCCTACTAAAAGATCCTATACTAATGGGAACTTTCGCTCTTCCACCTCCAATCAATCTGGCGGAAGTAGCATCGATAGGAACCTGCAACATGATATCTTCCACAAAGATCTCAGAAAACGATATCAACATGGATCATGCAATGGTTTTGCCCCCAAGCCCAATAGAAATATTATAGCAATCAATGTTTCTAGCATGGGAGGCAAACCCAAATCAACGCTCATCAAGCGTTTGGGTAGATAGGTCTAGAGAATATGGTACCCCTTCAGATCCTTGGTCACGAGTGCATGGAACCGATGAAGGAATTGTACAATCAATGTTGATTGAAGGGGCACCATGGAATGACTGCCACCATCGTTCCCTTCATCCGGATTATGAAGAAGATACTCAAGATGACCTTTATCATCCTTCAGTTTTTGAATTCCTATCAAATATTGTAAATACGGTGGATTCCGAGTGAAACTTATCCAACATTGAAGAGACTATAGCCATAAATATCTCAACTAAAACAGATGTTGTAGAGAATATTTATGTTGGCAAATGTTGTTCTCCTTCAGAACTGGAAATATATAACGCTCTTTTTCGCGAATTCAAAGATGTCTTTGCTTGGTCATATGATGAAATGTCAGGCATTGACTCGAGTATCGTTGAACACGAAATTAAGATGTATCCAGATGTCAAACCGGTACGACAACGGCTCAGGCAGGTGCACCCCAAGAAAGCCGCTGCCATTAAGGCAGAAGTTGAAAAACTTCTCCATGCTGGTTTCCAATATTGTCCCTGTTATGAAGAAACAAGGGACAATTAGAGTGTGTGTCGATTATAGGGATGTAAATCAAGCTTGTCCAAAAGACAACTACCCTACACCCTTCATCGACCAGATAATTGATGAATGCGCCGGACGCGAAATCTTTTCATTCATGGATGGATTTTCCGGGTATAATCAAATAAATATCCGCCCACAGGACCAGTCAAAGACTGCATTCATTTGTCCGTGGGGCACATTCACATATCGAAAATTACCCTTTGGTTTAAAGAACGCAGGGGCGACGTTTCAGAGGGCAATGAATTATGCCTTCCACAACATCAAAAACATCGTTCAACCATACCTCGACGACCTTCCGGCTCATTCGCGAAAGCAGACTGATCATCCGCAGCATTTAAGAGCGATATTTCTACGTTGCCGACACTACAAGATACGACTCAATCCGCACAAATGTGTATTTTGCGTCAGTTCTGGTCGTTTACTTGGCTTTGTAGTCTCCAAGGATGGGATTCGTCTCGACCCGTGCAAGGTCCAGGCAATCATAAATTTGCCTCCACCTTCAAATTTGCTTCAGATTCAGAAACTCCAAGGGAAAGCAAACTTTCTAAGGAGGTTCATTCCAAATTACGCCGAACTTGCTAAAGGTTATACACGTCTTTTGAAAAATGAGGTACTCTTCGTTTGGGATCAGGTTGCGCAAGCTTCCTTTGATGCTTTAAAAGATTCCTTAATGAAAGCATCATTAATGTACGCCCCCGATTATCAAAGAGATTTTAACCTGTATCTGGCTGCAGCAGATACAACCATCGCAATGGTTTTAGTTCAAGAAGTCGATGGAATTTAACACCCTATATATTATTTAAGTAAAAACTTAAATGATACAGAAAGCAAATATTCTTATGTTGAAAAACTAGCACTTGCAGCTGTTCAAGCGATACAAAGATTTCGACACTATGTCCTCTTCCGGAAAACTACCATTCTGTCAGATTGCAACCCCATGACTTATATATTGTCGCGACAGTTGCTGGGGGGCAAATATTCAAAATGGATAGCAATCCTTCAAGAGTTTGATCTGGAATTCGTAAAATCCAAATCAAAGAAAGCTCTAGTTTTTGCAGAATTATTATGCGATCTCCCATCGTCGTCCAACGATGAAACATCCGAAGAATCAATTGTGGATGAGAATTTGTTTCTGATATCTACAAGCAATGAGTGGTATGGAGATATAATAATTTATTTCCAAACCCAAAAGTTTAGGCCAAACACCTCTCACTCTGAACAAAAACGTATTCGATACCAAGCAAAAGACTACATGATCGTCGGTGATACACTATACCGTCGTGGTATCGATATAGTTCTGAGAAGGTGCCTCACCCATGAGGAGGCCGAGAAAGCCCTGAATGAGTGTCATTCAGGAGCTTGTGGGGGACATCAATCTGGATATGCTACAGCACAAAAAATCTTACGAGATTGCATAACCGCAGTCAGAAGTTGCCATGCTTGTCAAATTTTTGATAGCAAAACCAGAAGACCACCCGCACCTCTACAGCCAATAGTTTCTGTTGGGTCGTTCTCCAAATGGGGCATCGATTTCATGACATGTAACCCCACCTCGACTGGGGGGCATGGGTATATCATAGTCGCAGTTGACTATTTTACCAAATGGGCCGAGGCGATGCCTACATTAGATAATACTGGTGAAACAACTGCCCTTTTCTTTTTCAATCATGTAGTCGCCAGATTCGGCGTACCACAGGCTATAGTCACAGATCATGGATCGCATTTTCGCAATCACATGATGCTCGAATTAGCTGCCAAACTAGGATTGTCTCACGACAGCTCTACTCCGTATTATCCGCAAGCCAACGGACAAGTTGAAGCGATCAACAAGGTCCTGAAGCGCATGTTGCAAAGGATGATCGGAGTTCACAAAAGAAGGTGGCACCTAATCCTGTACTCAGCCTTGTGGGCTTACCGAACATCGGTAAGGAATGCAACCGGGTTCACACCCTTCCAACTGGTATATGGCCTGGAAGCAGTCTTACCAGTCCAGTGCGAAATCTCGTCTCTTAAACTCGCAATCGATCTCCTCCCGGAACTTCAGAAGAAGAGGCCCGTTTCTTGGAATTAATCCAATTGGATGAAACCCGTCGTGATGCCGCTTTGGCTAACGAAGCCCATAAGAAACGAGTCAAGGCGCAGTTCGACAAAAATGTCAAACCCCGTGTCTTCTCAGAAGGTGACTTGGTCTTGCTTTACGACCAAGAATCCGATAAATTGGGAGCAGGTAAATTTAAGTCTTTGTGGATGGGCCCCTATATTGTTAAACGGGTGTTAGCAAAAGGAGCCTATGAGTTAATGGATTATGACGGAATTCCACTGGCGCAACCTTGTAATGGGTTGTACCTCAAGCGTTACTATGCTTAAATAGTAACCAATATGCTTTTGTTGTATTTTGTTTTCGCTAAAGTGTTCGTTTTGGTCGAGTAATCCACCTTTTTACATTTATTGCAGATGTCAACCCTTTTGGAGACATGTGTTGGTATGCCGACGGAACGATTCGTAGTTCGCGGAACCTGTCCTCCGCAGCCTGGGCCATTTTTGATCCAAGCGGCAAGTTAGTAAGTTTCAGAGGTGTATGTATTGGTCAATCAACGAATAACATCGATGAGTATAGCGCGTTGATATAACTTCTCTCTGATGCCATCACCCATGGTATACGCCGACTAATCGTCAAGCTAGACTCACAACTCGTAATACTACAACTCAATGGTATATATTCCGTCCGAAACCCAGCTATTTATCGCATGTTCCTAAGGGTTAAGATTTTGGAAAGACAATTTGATCTTATTCAATACCAACATATTTCTAGAAACTTAAACACATTAACCGACTCATTAGCAAACTATGTGTTAGATAGACATTTGCAACATTTATAAAAAGAAACACATCATCAATGTTTTACATGTGGATCATATAGCTCAACCAGAATAAAACCCCGAAAATCAAAATATATATATAGTTGTTTATGGTTTACATATAATGTTCTGTAACCAAGACAAAATCGGTCACATGACCCAAAAACTCAAAATGCTAGGGGGCACCCTAGTCTAATGATGCTCGTGATAGCAAGTCACAGCCTGTGCGATCATGCGTAAGAGACGAGTCCATCGTCTAGGCACACCAGTAGTATGCCGGTGTAACTGCAAAGGTAGCTCGTCGATCCTCACATCTGTAATACCGAGAGTAAGGCTCTCAACCTGCTCCTGCACAGCTGTGAGAGTCTCGGCCACATCAAGGTCACGAAGAATAACCCTCCCGGCATCCTCTCTTGCTGGGGCAACGGCTGGCACTCTCAGGCGAACTACTGGACGAACAGGACCAACATCTGCATGTACACATGAGTTTGATTAAAGTCTTGACAGAATAAAGCACAAGGACATTAAAAATAAAAGCAGTAAACAGTGATATGGTCAAAGATTTTACCAATAGCGCCCCACTGCTCACCATCCGGCAGTACTAAATCCGGATCACCCCAGAAGTCCATGCCAGCATATGGATACTCGGCATAAGCCATCTCCTGACGATCAAATCACCTAAAGAAGGTATCAGAAAACGAAATCTGAGACTGGCCAGCATGCCTAGACATATGGTCAACCCATCTCTGCATACGTGGTTCAGTAGGAGAAGGTAAGTCGAGTGCAATGTACTGCGGCTGCATCAGTGGTATCTTCTCCAAGGCAAAGGCGGTCAAAATAGAACCGAACCCAAAGTTCTTCAACCTCCCGTCCTTTATCTTGGTCAACTGATTTTTCATCACAAGAAGTACTGCATCGCACCAGTTGAATATTTTCGGTTGGAGGCATTCCAAGGCATGCTGCATATAGGATCTGTTGGCTACATGAAGAGAAGCACTACCGGCCATCCTACCAAAAGTAAACAGGATAGACCTAAGGGACATGTCAGTGACATCACGGATGATGATCTTGCCGTCTTTACTCGGCTGAGATCCTTCCCTGCAATACTGGCGGACATAATCTCTCACAGAGTCACTCCCTCGGGCCGAACCTGACAAAGAGATGGGGGCACCCTGCCTCGACAAGCTAGTCAAGAAGTAAATGTCTACTGCAGTCAAGGGGATAGATTTGCCCCTAATCTGGAAAACTTGATTGATAGGATCCCAAGCATCGAGCAAATACTGCAGTAGGTTGATCTGCTGTCTCATGCTAGAGATGCGGAAGAACTTCAGCAAGCCACAGTTCCGCAGCGCGTTCACTGTAACCAGATCATGTAGGGCAATCATGTCCTCTTCTTCATGTTCTCGTTCTCGCCATGTAAGGGTCATTTTGCTCCAAGATCTCTGAAAAACAAACAAGAGAGGAGTTAGATCCTGATTTTGATGAGAAACAGGCAAAAAATTTCATCAAAAACTGTGCAACAAATTCCTTTTCTGCGCCCAACGCACCTGCAACAGTGTTCCACCTGCGTTGAATATCAAACTGCCTTCATACTGGCCAACATTCAGCGCAGGTTTCGATGTACCCAGGGTGCATTGATGGCAGAACGAACCCATCAAACCCCAGGGGCTCAGAAAAATAGAGAATGAAGCACAGAATGCAAAAAGGAAACCATGAAATGAAAGAGCTCGGGTTTAGCTCCTACCTGGTCCAGACGGCGCCGAGAATCGTCCACAGAATCTCCCGAAATCAGCTGATGAAAATCAAGGGGAAAAGGCACCTCCAAAGCTCCAACAAACCAAGTTCAAATGAAATGGTAAAATGAGAATTGAAAATACAGTACTATCTTTGGAAAGACGAAGCTATTTATGGTAAAAAAATCAAAACAAGACCATCTTATCGAGCAGTTTTAGCACATAGTTCATGCTCGTTAAAAAATAAACATAAGACCGAGCAAGTGTTTCAATCCGCGTTTAAGCTCGTTAAAAAATGAACTATCCTCCGGTAAATAACCACCGTGAATGTAACATTATCAGCCATTAAAGCCTTGGTCGTGTTTGCACTGTCACCTCCACTTTTCCATTGGCCGATCATTCACCTCCATTTGATTGTTTACCCATTTTGAGGAACAGCTGCGAAGAGTGATTTCACTAGCCATCCTTGTGACACTGCCGTGATTGGAAAATTCCAACCCTTACCTGGAATTAGCTGCTACCCATTTTATCACTCGTTCCTCAAAAGACGAGTCTTCTTTAAGCTCTTTTCATCTGACTCGTAAAATATGAAAAGATTGTCGAGTTTTGGCCTTCCAGCTCGTTAAAGCGACTGGAAGTGCTATCCCTCCTCTAGATTTTAATCTTTTTGGACCTGAGGGATCATTGCACAAAAAGATCGAGCGCTTGTGTTGTTCGGCTCGTTAAAACTATCGAAAATTCATCCCTTCTGTATTGTTTTATACTTTTTCGGACTTAAGGGATTAGATGACGAAAAAGGAATTTCAGAGTTACCTTTACGTACCTTTTCAGATTCTCTAAAAATGAAAAGGACCGAGTTATCTTTGTCGTTAAACTCGTTAAAAAGATTAATAGCGACAAACTTGTCTTTAGACAAGAATGAGTTTCACTATCGCTAGGCTCGTTAAAACATAGCGATGGGTTTGCCCGAAGGGCAAATTATAGAACAAGCATATGTTATCCTCCTCAAGCTTGACAAAAATAAAGAGGTACTGGTCAGCAATGACTGGGGAAAAATTGGGAAAAACTCAAAGAATCTTTATTGGTAGCAAGTCGCTCTTGAACATGACACTTCCACTCTGTGCCTGAGTCGGGTTGGGTTGTTTCATTCACCGGTCACATCACCATGGTCACGCCATACCATCCACATTTGGGGTAAATGCTACCGATCCATCACATAAGTGTCGCCGACATGTTCAAGAGAAGTCATCCAGAGAAGTCACCCGTGTCCCATCCACTACCATACATTATACTTCATTCTTTCATGACCGCCACCCTGAACCATATCTCATCAGATCGTTTTCACCTCCATCAAAATCATTTGCTCTATTCTGTGTCATTGATGTGGGATTCATCAAGGCCCTCCTGTGACGGATCGCTTATTTTTGACATCATCTCATTATCCAAGAAGTTGATCTAGGAACACCCCATTCAGTACTTTGAAGCTTGCATGCCTCAATGGCAAGTTTCTCACTTCCAGCGACAGGTATACATCAATTACCTTCGACCGAAAGATTTTGCGTGGTGTTCGACACCAAGTCCTTTATTCACACCACGTGAATTGTACTGCAGTACCTTGAGGGTCATCATCCTTATCGGTGATTCCTCTCGCGCTTGTTAACAGTTTACATCATTGACTGGTAATCAAGCGATGTCTTTCCATGTTCGACTTCAAAACATTTTTCACATGGATCGACTTGTACTTCGAGTGAAGATCGGACGAGATTGAAGACCCCGGATCTAGTTTCATCCATCCGGGCTGCGATATATATTCAGGAAAAATAAAAACATTGACATGTACAGCATTGCAGCACAGATAATCATCCTACCAAAAGGATGATGACTTCATCAAAATCATCAGTCTACCATCAGACGATTGTCTGTCCTGTGTACATAAAAATGAATTTATAAAGCTGAGCATGGGAATGCCCGCCTCAGCTAGATCATGAAAGCAGTATGAAAATAATGTAGTGTATTGTATCTTATTACAGGTCTCCTCCCAGCATTGAAAGAACTTCGGATCCTCGTAATAAAGCATTTCACCCGATAAACAGCCTCATACTTTAGGGGGCAACTGTTATAGACATTTTTGTGCCTTACAGCTCTAAGCATGAAATGTCCATAAACCAAGGGATCCTAAGTCCCTAAAAGTGTTGTTCCTGCCCCTAAAGGAACAAGGTCAACCAATTACAGCTTCTCCCAGAAGTTCTCCACCAGAAACTACTCAGAATCAGTCAAATCAGGATCATTTCAGTTGCTCCACTAGCTACCTGCGTTGCATAGCACCCCAGTACACTAGCTAGGTGCATTGCAACACACCTAAATGCACTACCAGGGTGCGCTGAGCGGGAAATGACAAATGGCAGTGTCATTCCGCGAGGTGGACAGACAATGGAAGCTTCCAGAATCTTCCCCAATGACACTTGCCTCACTGAGTTCGACCAAGGATGAGTAAGAGGCTCTCAGTCTCCAAGTGGAAGCAAGAACTGACAGAGAGAAGCCACAAGTCAAATCATAAGCTGACTCATCCTCTTTGCATACATCTATATATGGATCCCTCATCCCAGAGATCCAGAGGCTGGAATTTTGTACTTTGCAGAGAATTGCTGTTGGTTTTGAGATTGAGATCAGTGCATTGGGTGATTTATGCTTTGTTGGAGGTGAAGAAGGGATTCCTTTGCCGGGAGGTTGATGCTGGATCGGGACTCACTTGGTTGTATCTCCTCCTGGATCTTCTTGTTATATCAATAAAACTATTTGAGTTTCTCCTACATGCTTGTGTATCAATGATGTTTTGTTATATTTGCATGTTTAGCTTAAATCTGATCCTAAGCTAGTTATGAATGTAAATCTATGTCTTTGTGTAGTTTTCCTCTTCTGTGACCTTGCAGGAACTTGGTGAAGCTGGGCAAATAAGGGAGCAGGTAGCTGGAAGCTGTCAAAGAGGAGAGCGATTGGATCAACGGACTAGCGCAAGATACAGGTTAGTTCATCCTATTCCTCTTCGTTTACATTTCATAAAGAAGAATAGGAAAGTAGTTTTCCTTGTTTGTTGCTAAGGCACTGTCACACCTTAGTGGGATAGGGGCGTTCTGAGTAGATACTTTTCCCAACAACAGTATCGTGTTGGTCACCCTTGTGCTTAACATCTCCGCGGTAGCTGAAGTGCTCATCGCGAGACTGGTAGACACTGTGACAACCTGTGGAGTGCGAGCTTGCAACTCCTGCAGCTCTATCCGAAGAGCCCCCAATACCAATTGCTGCTACTCTTCAAACTATTGGAGGGCCTCTACAGTGACATCCCTCACCGTTTCTCCAATATCGTGCAAATCCCCCTTAGTGAGGGTGATTGGGTCCAAGGATGTCTTTGAAGCCTTGGTTTTCTTTCGTGACACTACCTTATATTGCAGTCGTTGACACTTTAGTTGGGTGGACGTCGTCTGTGGGTTTGCGCCACCTTATTCTGTCGGCTTCTCTATTGCTGCCTCAGCTTCGGGTGAAGGTGAATTTTGTCATTCGCGCTCTTCTCCTCCTATCTCCTGTTGTTCTGCTAATTTCGCGACGTCGCGTTCTGCCTGGTTCTTAACCTCTGCTTCCTCTTTTTTGTGCTTCTCAGCCAACTGCATCATTTTGAGCTTTGTTTCTTCCTTCTTACGTTGCACGGCGGACTTGTCCATTTCCACCGTGGAGCCTGTTGCAGCGCGCCACTCCGGCGGCCAAGACTCAAGGACTACAAAGATAACATCATCTGTTGCCAGATAAGGTAAGCTATGCCATGTCTTCATGGGGTCCTTTCACGCCCTGATAAAGACATGGTGGAAATCCACTTTGAACTCTGTAAAGCTCTACAAACTAGTGTATATTGTGGGCAACAACCGCGACTTGCGATTGATCCCCATCCAGATACTCATCTCCATCAAGATCCAAAAGATCTTGCTTTCTTTTACGCGTTGCGCATCCTTGGTTGCCCACAGTGAAGCATACTTCACTGCCTTTGGAAGGTCCGGCGTGACTGAAGGGAATTGGCTATCTTCTAGCAGCTCCCATGCCATTAGTACAATCAACAATAAGAGCCATGCGTAGTGGAACGTCTTACCCTGCTCTTGTGCCTTGCGATAGTTCACAAGGAACTCACTGCATAGATAATTCACCCAGTTGAACTGGACTCCTTCAGCGCATTGGGCTGCTAGTGCAATCATAGGCGTGGGCACCTCATCCGCGTGGCACTTCCGCATCACCTTCCCTGCTAATATTTGCATTGTTACCTTGACTGCAAGGTTATTAATGCTGGAGATGGCATATCCCTGCTTCTTCTTCTCCAACTTGAATTTCTTCTTCATAGCTTCTGCGAGGGCCAACTCACCACCTTTTCCTTCTAATATATTGGCTGGATCCTCCCCTGAGTAAGGCAGTCATGTGATCTGATGGATCAAGTGGTCTGTGATGGGAATGGGCTCCTCCAGCCATAAACACCCATCATGAACCAAGCAGAACAGCGGCCTGATAACGAAGACGGTCATTGGGGCACGGTGGTAATGTAGTACCTAGAGCAGGTTGAGCAGCCCAGCTTTTTCTACACCCTTAAGCCATGTCTGCGGCTCTAATTCGATCGTTCGAGTAGTCATGTCAATCCATCGGTGCATTAGCTGCTCAGTCGCTAAATGGAGGAATTTCTCGTGATCTATGAGGTCCCAATCTTCGAACTTTAGTACAGGAATAGGGTTCGCACCATGGGTTTCAACTTCCATTTGTAAATCCTCCTCATCCACCAGGATTTCTTCAGATTCTTCCTCATCGGCCTCCAGATTGATGGCCTTCCCCTTTTCCTGCAAAGTGAGCTTGATCCTCTATGGGTTTCTTGGTGAGATGTGCAATGGTAGCATAGTCTGCTTATCCTTCTTTGGTCTCAGTGTCTTGGGTGATTTAGGGACTTCGACTACCACTTTGGCACTTTCTCAGGCAACTTCTACTACTTCAATTTCCTACGTGGCTTCCTCGGGTGTCGACATCATTCTATTCAATAGATCCTGCATCTCCTTCGGCAATCTCTCAAACGTTGAAATTGCTCTCAAAGCCTCAAAATTTGCACGGTCCATACACACCTGACAGCGCAACAACTGAATTTTCAAAATGCCAAGTGTTTTCCGCTGGACAACCACCTGTGATTTATAGGGCATTTTGAATTCAAATACGACCATTCCCCCCACATTTTCCCCATTAATGCTAGATTAGCGGCAGATTTTCAAGAATCTAATCCATAAATTTTGCCTTAAATGCCTGCCACCCACTCCATTTGGGCACAATCTGACCATCAAATCATGAACAGTGACTTTAACGGTCACTTTCCGATGTACCTGCGTGCTATTTCCACGAGTAGCACAGCTGCCTTCGCGTTGTCGCAGACCCTGTAACACTTCCCTACTTCACGCAGTCCTAAAATTTTGCAGCTCCCCAACCCGGGCAATGTAGTTTATAGTTTGGCGCCTCCTTTCAGCGGCCCGGAGTGCTAAAACTATGCTACTTTCATTTAGTCATATGGTTGGACTGCTGGTGTATGGCTTCAAGCGACTGTCATTCACCTTGCTTGGGATGGGTTGTTCATTTAACTTGACCAGCTATACCGCTCCTTCGTTAGTAATCTCCTTAATAACATAAGGCCCTAACCAGTGCATCCTGAATTTTCTAGGGAATTTATCAAAATTACTATCATACAACAAAACCATATCGTTTACCTTAAATGTGTGTAGCTTGATGTGTCGATCATGCCATGCCTTTTCGTGTTGCTTTTGGACCTGTTGGTGAAACCCGACCAAAAATCTTTCTTCTTCGAGCTCATCCAACTGTGCGAGCCTCTCTTCCAGGGCTCTTCGATCCGTCATGCCTGGCAGACTAGGCATGATGTATTCCATAGCCATTATGACTTCCACACATAGACAAGCCTAAAAGGGGTTTGTCCCGTCAGCTTTTTGCATGTTGTTCAATAAGCCCACAATACTACAGGTATGCGTAGGTCCCAATCACTTCGCTAAGCATTGCAAACCTTGGTCAGTGCATTTTCAAGCACTTTATTGAATGCCTCCACTGTCTCGTTAGCTTGTGGGTGATAAGGTGTGCTCTTCTGGTGGTATACCTGAAATTCCTCTGTTAATGCGCTGATCGTCTCATTCAGGAAGTGTGTACCATGATCACTCATCAAGATCCTTGGACATCCAAATCACGTCAATACATGCGCAAATAGGAACTTCGCAGCTGTCATGCCCCTTCAATCCTTCACCGACTACGCTTCTTCCCAACGAGTCAAATACTTCGTCGCAATGATAATGTACCTCGCCCTTGTCTTCCCTTGTGGCTGAATTGGTCCTACAAAATCTATTGGCCACTTCTCGAAAGGTGGCAATGTCATTTGTGGATTCAAAGGCATTTCATCCCTCCATGATGGCCTGTATGTTCTTTGAAATACATCACATGCCTTGCAATCTGCTTTTGAATTCTGATGAAGGGTTGGCCACCACAACCCGGCGGGTAGAATCTTCTCCGCAGTTGCTCCCCTCGCATAATGTCCTCCTGCGGCGCCTCCATGAGCATCCGCAAGGATGCTTCTTCATTCAAACTCAGGTACATATCGTCACAATATCTCATCAGTTCCCATCTTGTATAGATGCCCAACAATGACAGAGAAATCTACCGCGCACACCACTAATTCCTTCTTTTGTTGGACAGAGTACCCTTCCGGTGTAGTTCTTGTTATTAGGAAGTATATTATATCATTGAAATGACCATCCGCGACATGCACAGAAAATACTTGTGCATCAGGCAATCCTTCTTCCAAGTTAGTAGGTTCCACCCTTGTTTCGATGCACGACAGATGGTCTGGTCTTGCATTCAATCATCCAAGCTTCACAACAACTTCAAAATCGTACTCTTGGAACAATAAGAGCCATTTGCATATTCGCCCCCCCAACACAAGCTTATTGACCAGGTACTTCAGCGCTGAGTGATCCATATATATCTTAAAGTGGCCTCCTAGCGAGTAGTGTTGGTACTTCTGGAGCATAGGCACCATAGCTAGCCCCCCGCGTTGAGTGGTAGAATAGTTCTTCTCTGCTTTGGATAGTATGCGGCTTGCAAATGTGATAGGGTGGTCCAAGCCTTCTCCGCCATCCTATGTTAGTACTGCCTCCAATGTTATACATGACGCAACGACATGTACATGAAACTCTTTCTTACAGTTTAGGAAGACTAGAATTGGCGTAGTAACCATATTTTCTTTCAATATATCCAAGCTTTTCTTATAGTCATCGTTCCAGCAGAACATGACATCCTTCTTCAACAATGTTTCCATCTGTGCGGTGATCTAGGCATAGATTTTGATAAAATTCCTGTAATATCCTGTATGTCCCAGAGTAGCGCGCAACTGTTTCACACTCCTCATTGCTTCCAATTTCAGTATCACTATGATCTTTGCGGAGTCTACCATCAGTCCTTGTCTGCAAACCACATGCCCCAATAGGTTCCCAAAAGGATCGTAGAACAGACACTTCTTGAGATTGAGCATGATCTGGTATCTTCAACAAGTATCCAACATCAAACGAAAGCTTGCTACATGGCACTTGACTAGCCCAAATACAATTCAGTCATCAAAATATACCTCCAGGAACTTATGAATAAATTCCTTGAATTCCACAACAACCACGTGCAAAAAGATTGCAGGCGCATTCTTCAATCCAAACGGCATTATAGTATGTTTAAAGCAACCCAACTCAATCACAAAGGTTGTCTTGCTCCTATCCTCCAATGCAATTTTGATTTGGTGGTACCCAGAGAACCCATCAATGAAGGTGTTATCACTTGAAACTATAGTGCATGTATATAAGGTTGTCCATAAGTTTTATATAAAGTCTTGAAGTCTTGTGAATAGGTTTATTAGTATGTGTCAATTTGAAATTTGAAATTCAAGAGCTATTGATGTGAATTCGTGTAAAGGAAAAATCATTAGACACCCTCCATCATTGTTAGTTAAAGCATGTCATGTCATTGGTACTTGCGCAGTTTCGCAGCGCAGGGTTGATTGGTCAGTTTAGCTGCGAAATGATGATTTCGTGTTTTCGCAGCGCTCTGTTTGTCAGCGATTTCGTAGCGCATCCTGTTAAATTTGAACTGCCCGCGCTACGAAATCGGGGTTTCAGGGTTTTTTGCAGCGCTGTTTCTCTGAATGTCAAATCCGAGAGTAGTGAGTCATAAGTCCGTTCATGATTGTCATTTCACACCCTCTCCATGTCATGATAAGCCATTATTTCGCCATAAGGTCCGAAGTCATGTATTTGTGTGTTAGTTTAGGGGATGTTATAAGAGATGGTCATTTCATAATGGGTTCTTCATATTATGTGAACGTGTTTGCTATATGAAAAGCCCAAGTTCTTATTTAAACGGACTACTGCAAGCGAGCCTGCTCTCCAAAGCCGAAGTTTGTTTTCATGCTACAAGCCACCATTAGTTTCTTGTGTAAAAATATTCAAAGCAGCATGGAAAGAAAGGAACACCGATCTGGTAAATGTGTGAGGACAGAGCCGGAGGGGTTAGATGTTAATCTCAGGAATGAAGAGGTAGCAAAGGCCTTTCGAAGTGCTGGCTGCTGGCGGTTTTGCGAAAAATTGAAGGGAGGACATGCAGAAGTGACCAAGGCTTTCGCATTAAACTTCACTGGACTGAATTCGAAGGTGGCAATGTTGGAGTTTCCGGTGTCTCCTGAAGTTATTTCCACTGTCACAGAAATTCCGAGGAGTGGCCAAGAATGGTTCAAAAACTTCAAATTCGACATGGGTCCCTGCAAAGAGTTTTTGAAGGCACCTTATGTAGATGAAGATCTCACCAAAGCAGTCCCAAGGAGTTATCTAAAAGAGAATTATGCTACGCTATTGACATGTATCCAGAAGTACCTGACATGTGAGGGTAGGTACAATAAAGTTTACTCCTACCACTTCAAACTTCTGTTACACTTCACAGGTAAGGTTTCGATAGACATACCTTTCTATTTGTTCAGGAGTATTAGCAAAATGTGTGATAAGATTCAGTTAAAGAAAGATGCTTGTGAAACATCCCTTTTTCATCATGGTCTAGTAAAATTGCTGGTGTTGGATAGTTTACAAAAAATTGGTAAAGATTGGGATTCATTTGTGTTTATGGCCGGTTTCCCAAGCAAAACAGGCCTCACTCCATTACCTGTGAGAGAAAGAGAAGAAAGGAATGAGGAACCCACTTTGGCTGAACTTAGAAGAGAAGTGACAGACCATAAGAAGCCTAAAACTAAAGCAAAGAAATCAGAGAGGTCTGTGGCAGCTAAAGAGACACCTGAAACATCAATGAAGAAAACTCCTAAGCCAGCAGCTAAAGAAACACCTGAAGCATCAGTAGATAAAACTCCTAAGTCATCTAGAGTATCTGAAAGGGAAACCCCTAAATCATCACCTAAGGGAACACCTCAGTCATCAAAGCAGAAGACTCACAAAAAGAAAGATGAAACTAAATCCAGTGAAGTTGAAAGGGTTTCAAGGGTGAGAACTAGAGGCCAACTAAGCAAAGAGAAAGGAAAGTCAGTCCCTGTGGAAGAAAGTCCTATTTCAAAGGGTAGTTTAATGACTTACTTGAAGCCATTGAACTAGAGCAAGATCATCCAATTCAAATTGAACCACTAGAACTTGAGCAAGATCAATTGGTGCCACCAATGCATATTGATCTAACTCAGTCCTCACCTGAAAGTTCTAAAAAATCAAGGGCTTCTAAAAGGTTAAAGTTTGAAGAGCCAAGTGAAGAATATGCCTTTAAACCACGCAGACCAGTGACAAGAAGGCAAATTAAAGAAGTGGAGAAAGCTCAGAAAGAGAAAGCACCTTTAGAAATGCCTAGGACAGAGGCACTTGAAGTTTTCTCTGAAATAGTTCAGGCAGCCAAAAGCAAGAGCAAGGATAATAAGGTTATTATCAGTCAAAGTGGAAATGTTATTGCTATTAAGAAGCAAGCTGGAGCAACAAGGGAAAGAATACCTCAGATTGAAAATGTTTTTAAGGAAAAGGCAGTGAGATATACAAGTTATAAAAAGGCTGTAATGAAAGGCAGAACAAGTTTGATTAGCCAAGCTGACTCAGTATCTGATGCATATGTGTGGACAGTGCCAGCTCTGAAGCAGGCAAAAATCATGAAACAAATGAATACAAGTTTAAGAGCAGAAAATAAGATGTTAAAGGAAGAAGTCAGCAGCTTGAAAGGGAAGCTAGGCAAACTAGCTAAATGATCCAAGGAGAAATTTGCTTTCCAAATTTTGGTATATTTTGGCTGTCATCATTTAAAACTTTTTGATACTTTTTGATGTCCTTACACCTGTGTAGAATGGCTGAAGAAATCACAGAGTTAAGTTATTATTGCTTTAAGGTTCATATGCTTAGTTTTGATGACCTACAGCAGTTTCGTAGCACGCTACGAAACTGCTGTAGATGACTGTTTATGTTGAAAACTTGAGTTTGAATGCTGAGGTCAGCAAATATTTAAAGGGATGACTTAAGGCCAGCATGGAGACTATGGAAAGTCAGTCAGATGTTTAAAAAAGGTGCCAGGTGTAAGTATTCGAAGAAAAGGTGAAATTTTGTCTTTTGTTGAAAGTTTTCACTTTATGTCCGAATTTTTAGGGTTTTGGTAGGGCTGCTGAGGTGTTGAGTGGTACACCTGTTCAGTTATGGGATGGCCAGATCATAAGTTTTCTTCAATCATACGGGACTATCAGAGGATTAAATGGCTTGAAACATGATCTTAAATGCATGAACACTAATGGGAGGCAGAAACCGTGAACATAGGGTATATATTCTTATTGGTTGATGAATCACCTACACATCAGGCATCCGAAGCTGCTCATCCAGTGAATGTGTTTTCAGTTTGGTTTGGCTATTATTGAAGTGCTACAGGTGTCAAGTTTCAAGGATGCAGCAAGGTACACGAGGAGATAGACTTGAAGTGACAATGTAATGGAGTCCTCTGTTTTCGTAGCACGATATCTCTTGTAATTAATTAGTTTGTTTATGATAGAGATAAGGTAATTAATGTTAGAATTCCGAGCTCCCTTCATGCTTGTTGAGGAGTCTCAGGTAGTAATGTTTTGATTGGCTATATATAGAAATGACTCATATGTAAAAAAGGTTGGACATTTTATAGAAAAACAGAGTTGTTTTGGGCCATTGTAAGACTTTTTTGACAGTAATAGTAAAACAGTGTTGTTCTCTACTCAAGATTCTCGATGGATTGTTATGTTCAAATATAATGATGGTGTTTTATACTTTATGTTCTTTTATAGCCTTGTTGTAACACAATCACTCAGAATTCATAATCTTATGCTCTGACTTCCTGTGTGTTTGGCAAGCTATGTTTTGATGGAGTATGTTTGACATGTAATGCAAAGAGCCTTGACTTCCATGAGATGACTATGTTTTCCTTGTTTACTTAATATATGAGACTCCATAGCCCAATGAGAACCAGTTTGATATGTTTCCAACCAGCTTTGCTTTCATGAATGAATAAAGAGTTAGCCATCTATTGTAGTGAAGGATTTTATCAAGAGTTTGTGAGAGAGCCCTCTCTGATCAAAGAGGCTAATCTTTGGTCTAAAGTTAGGTTGAAAGAGTTACATGAAATCTTGCTTGGTTGCAGCCCTCAGTAGTGATTTTGTGATAACAGAAGGAATATGTGACGTGGCCACCTACATTGTCCAACACTTCATCCATAAACGGAGTCGGGAAAGGATCATGCACACAAGTGTCATTCAGTTTTATGAGATCCACACATATCCTTATCTCATCCTTGTGCTTATTCTCTTGCACCACCATTGGGCTTACCCAATCAGACTCTTTCACCGGCTCGACGATCCCTGCTGCTAGAATTTTGTCTAGCTGTAAGCAGACCTTCTCCTTGTATTTCATATTTAGGCGGTAAGGCCTCTGCTTAACTGGCTTTGTGTCGGGTTTTAACGTGATCTTCATCACTCCTAGATCTCCAATTATTCCTTTCAAATCTGTAAACTTGGTAGGGAATAAGTCCTGATATTCACGGAGTAATTCAGCGACCTTATCCACCGTCGCGTCGTCCCAGTAGTCTCTAATCTTCGTGAATTTGGGTTCTGCCTCCGTACCAATGTTCACTTGTTTTGTTTTCACCAACGCGATTATATCAGGGTTCTCATTCTGCGATCCTTGAACCTTGTGGTGGCCTTTTGTTTCTAGAATGTTAATCTTTCTTGGTTCCTTGTCCTCCTCATCAACATTTACATTATAACATTCCAGCGCATGAATCAGCTAAGTAGCCCATTCAGGTTGAATCAGGTCTAAAGGATCTTGTAGTATCCTAAAGATGGTTGCTTTCACCTCTTGTAGCACTTCATCAATACTGTCAAACCCATCCTCAAAACTAAATGTCATCATGAATCCTTCGTGCAAGATATCCCATTCACCTATCCCATGGTGGAGCTCTATTTCTATATACCAATTCATTGGGATAACATCCAGGGTATGATAGAACAGGTGCACCCACTCAGGTTGTGGCTTTTCTCCATAAGCCTGTGTCCATTTGGCCAGATGCGCACGCGGATCATTCTATCCATCGTACTTGTCTATCAGTCACATCTTAGGCTTCCCAAATCATGCTCTCATCATCCTCTGACATTCGCGCCAATCATCAAAGCTTCCTTTGTGTGTACCCCACCATCTAGTGGGCGTAGCGTGTAGAGCCGAGTCCAAGGCTTGGAAGCGTTGATTTTTTTGCACCTCCCTTTCAAATGCCTCCAAAAAGATATCTACCTCATTTATACCATCATCAATAGGAAGATTTCTTACCTTTGATGACACACAACGCAGCGACCGAGTCATCATGTTGCAATTCAGCGTAGTTACTTCATGTAACCAATTCTACCAGTGTTCTATTTCTTCGTTGGAGTCCAAAGTGTAGGAACTCTCACGATCCCACGTAATCCATCCATCCACGGTGGGATTCACCCAATCTTGGTCTCGCGCTGTTATCTTATAAATGCAGTCCAGATCATCATCACTCTCATAATCGCGAACTGGTTCCATATAGTGCGATCCTTCAGCAGGATCCAAGGGTATTATTACGTGTTGTGATTTCTTCTCAAAGATCATCTTTCGCTTCTTCATATTGATTAACCCATTTATATAAGTATCCTAGTCAATTCCGAAGAGCGCAGGGTAGGGATTTCTATCATCCACTACCTCTATTACTTCAAAATCTGCCAGTGCGCTCGCTCCCTCAATATCCACGATCACCCCCTGCAGCCGCCCCATGGGTATGATTTTCTACTTATTCACCATCCTTAGTTGAATCGGAGACCATTGTAGTGCAGGTCTCCCCATTCTCTCCCAAGTTTGCTTTGGTAGGACATTCGCATCTGACCCCAGGTCCAAAATGATCTGATCCATTTCATACTCTCCTATTTGTGTGGGCAGTCTAATCTCCCGTCCCATTCTTGTCTTATTCTTGCCAATCTTTCGTACCACATGTGTCTCACCTGGCGTGGTTCCATCGCATCTATTGATGAGTTCTTGTAGCCCTTTTATAGCCTTATTATCGTGCAGTAACTTCATACAGGTTTCCAGGAAATTTGTGAGCATAGAGGGGTCCATCTCTGGCTCAGGCTTATCCTTGCTTCCTGAAGTGGAGGCCTTAGCGAAGCTCTTCTTAGCTTCCATGAAGGCTTCCCGAGCGCGCTCCAAATCAAACTCAACCTCTTTTTCTAGGCCCTTGTGAACCCATGTACTGTCTTCTGGATGTTTCCCCTTGTCATCTCCTGTCGTGATTCCACTCCAGAGAACTATATTTACATTCGTATCTTCCTCACGCGGCTCAGACCTCATCATCTGTAGGTTCTGAGTCGGGGGAGGCAGTAACGCCCCTTTGTCACATATCCTAGCTATCAGCGTAGGACAATCTTCTGTTTCATGATCAAACAACATGCAATACTTCCACGACAGATGCGTTGGATTAGTGCAATCACGGGAATAGTGTCCTGGTCCTCCAAAATTGTAGCAAATCAACTATTCTCGACCTTTACCAGGTCCTCCTTCGCCTCAGCCTTGTCCACGCCCCTGAAATCCTATATGTGCCATCCCTACATTTTGGTCAAGGGGCTGTGTTTCAGCTTGAACCCTGTAGGCAAGAGTTATATCCATCATCAATTCATAGCTCCTGCAAGTGCGCTCATCATGTCCTACCGATCTACAAAAGTTGCAGAACAACTGTTGCGGTGCTTGTACATACTTCTATAGCAAGTGACAGTTATCTGTGGCATGTTTTCCATCTACCTGACAAATAGCACACCATAATGCATGCCCTGCGCTAGGTCCTGCTTGAGCTTCTAGCCTTAAAGGCATCAGTCCTCCTCCTGCAATGTAGTTTTCAAAGACCGGGCAATGGTCTTTGTCATGACCTTGCCTCTTGCATTTCAAGCACCATACCTCCTCACATATCTCTGGCCGAACCGTCCAATCCTACTTCAGGCTTTGCATCTCAAGGCACAGATTCTTTAGCTACGCATGGATCTGCTGGACTCCTAGATTAGGATCCTACATCAGAGTTTCATGTAGTCTCATGGCAATATCCAAGGCCTCTGCTTGAGTTGTTATCTTCTACTGCGACAGCGCACTCCTTAAGTGTGGTAGTAGCGAAGCCACAAACCACTCGCATGGCTGTCCATCTGTCAAGTTCATGTTGGCTTCGCAGATCGTACATTTTAGCCTCTGATTTAGTTCCCAAGGCATCTCGCCTGGTTGCATCGCGATCTCTTTGAATCCCACAATCGACTGTGCTTCAGATTTAGGCTTGCTAAATTCTCTATTTAGTGCTTCTTGGAGGTCTGCTACTCCAACATTCGGGTTATCGTTAGAGTACTTAATATACTAGGTTAGCGCGTGATCTTGCAAATCACTAATCAGTGTTGCTTTCTTTATATGATCATCTGTAACACCTTGAGCTTCCCATATAGCTCTCACAACAAACCAGAATTGGTTCAAGTCCTCATTTCCCAAGCACTTGAATAAAGGTAACTTCACTATATTTGCTATACTGAATCGTGCTGGAGGTGGAGGTGGTATGGGTGAAGTTGGAGGCGACAATGGTGAAGTCAGAGGAGGTGTGGGAGAAGGTGGTATTTGTGGGAATCCTTGTCTTATTAACTGAATAACGCTTCACGGAGAAACCTTCGCTATTGCTTCTTCATCCCTTCACAGAGGTGAAATCAAGGGGCTATACTCCGGACCCTTATTGCCTTCGTTCCTGTAAGTTTTTCCACTTCGCGTAGTCACAAACATCAGGGTAGCTACATAACCCATTTTTTGCACAACAACATTTTAATCCAGGTATTCAAAGATTTTACGTACTTACTTTGCAGTCCTTTGAAAAAGTGTCGCTATAGCTGGCTGAGGTGTCGACTGCGATTTCAGTCACAAATCCTCTTATGATGCGATCGAGCCAATGATCGATTGCGCGGGTGATCTTATCCTCTGATGCTTCCAACCTTCGTACCAGCTCTGGGGTCCACACAATAGGACCGTCAAGTTTCCACCCTCCTTGGCTATCTGCTAGCTTCATGATCCACTCATATAGCTCAATAGGGAAAGAACATAAAAAGATTTTGTGGATCTTTGTATACAAGTATCGGTCCAACCACTGTTCTTTTGACAGCCGTGGGTTTTTGTTCTCCAGTGCCATGAATTTGTGGATATTTCTATCCAACCAGTCTCCAATATCATATTTAGTTAGATTCCAGTGATACGACATCGCACATCTCCTATGCAGATTCTGGTCCCAACAATAGAACCATTTGTTGGCTTGAGAGGGCCTGACCCAGGTTCAACACTAATTAGCCAAAAAATCCCTACACTACTGGCCCTTTCGGCATCAGCCCGTGGAGCAGGGACCGAAGTCTCACTCGAAGCAGTATGGGGGGATGTTGGAACCAAGTTTCTGCACCCTTGAGATGGTTGTGATGTCATTTTATCTCTTCTATCCTTGCCTTTGCGCAGGTGATCTCACTCTAGGGCTTGTAAGACAAACCCTCTATTCTGGCTTTCAATACCTTCGCAAAAGTACACGATCGACCTTCGCACAGCTTTAACCCATGGCTTAGGTACTTTCGCGCTGCTATAGCAATGTGCTGTGCAGATCCCTCTATTATCCTAAGTGATTCACTTATCTTGTCAAATACTTAATGTTATCACCATGTAAGCAGATATTCGTGATTGCATTCAATTATTCAATGTAACTACAGTCATTCGCGCACCATATAAGCATAATAAAGGAAATTCATACACAAGATATTCAAACCCGTTAATAGAAAAAATACATAGAAATAGCAGAATAACTTCTTTTATTGATATCTTTCAAGTATTACAGACTCTATCCACCCTGCACATGCAGCTGCAGGGGTCCATGCACTCAGCTATAGACTTCTACCCTAGGCCTCTGCGCATTCAACTGCAAAGCCTCTACCTACACTACAACCCAAGACTTAGACTCCTTGCTCTAAGGCTCTGACTCCCTTCGTCGTGTTATGCTATTAACTACTTAGAGCTTAGCTCTTTTTATACAATCCCATGGTCCGTGAACCATGGGTAGATCTTTTACAGCTGACATTACATTTCCAAAATAAGGGCAGACAACCCTATGACTCTTTAACACCTATGCGCTCCGCGACCACAAAATGCAAGGTCTTTACACTTGGATTACAAAATTTGACCAAAATATGGGCTTTTAGCCCCAAAACTACCCTTGGGGGATCTCGTGCCCAACACAAAGCCTCAACCATTGCCTTTGCCAATTTCCTTAGCCATAATAAACTGATGAACACCCACACTAGGATGTGTTGCCCAACATTTAGCTTGGAATATGTGTCCCATCAATCGTGGTTATTATTTTTAACTTATATTACATGGAATTTTCACAGGGGTTGTTACAGGTTGGGAGCACAATCACCTCTAACAGATGAGGTAAGTTCATTTATGAGCAAATAATGCACAAAAGTCTTGAAAGGAGGGAATGTAGGCTAACAAATTGCATTTGTCTCGCTACAAAGAGTGTATTTGTTCATTATCTCAATTTGCATGTTTTGTCCCTTTCATCCTCAACTATTTATATTTTCATGGTCATGGACTCAGCGTGGAAAAACCATTTTGTCAAGGTTGTAGCCTGTGAGGTATACTACTTTGGTTGGTGTGGAGGTATACTACTAGTGTATCTTACTCAGTTTCTTTCAGTGTGTTTGTGTCATAGTCGTGTGAAGGTCAAGTCATCTCGTTGTTGTATGGTATGCAATTTTTCATCTACTCCTTGGTCTCTAGTTTCATTTCTCATTAAGAATAGGGGAAAGTGTTCTTTGTTCTCTTCATTCATAATTTGGGGTATGGTCCAACTTTTGAGCTTGTGGCAGTTTTACCCTCAACAGCTTCTCAGAATTCAGACCCTTTGGGATCTCTTTCAATTGTCCAGTGTTGGTCTATGGAGTGTGGTACCCAGGCACCTTCTCCATTTTAGTTTTAATAGGGTAGATGGTAGAGTTATTTGTTCAGTATACAATGTGTGTTTATATAGTTTGGATCCTTTACTATAAAGTGTCATGGCAGGTTGGGGTTACTGGCAGTTTCCACTCTGAAAAAGTTTTGGGTTATCAATTTTTTTTAGCTATTCCACATAACTATATCCATGCTGTTACTTTAGTGTTTAAGACCACTTTTGGTAGAGAATCTCGTAATCCCATGTCTCGGTCCATCACACTAGGTCATTCACCACATTCTCTCTTTGTTTGCATTGCAGGTCAATTGGCTATATGGCTCCTCGACAACACCTTCCTAGTCGCAGGGGTGGCACTACTAGGTGACCTTTTTCAAGAGGACAACACTTATTTAGATGGAAATCAATTGCAAAAGATTTGAGGTATCATGTTTATTTCTTGGACTCAGAGATTGGAAGCTACAATAGTCTCAAATGGGTTCCATACCTAGGAAAGTTCCGCAAGGAAAGGCTTCATTTCCTTCACTCCATCACCCAACATCAACAACTAGAAACTCTTCTCAGCATGGTTATCAGAGATAAGCAAGTAGACAACTACAAGTTGTTTGCAGGCTAGGAGGAGATAAAGAGAATTATGCAGGATATAAGATATAACTTAGATGATATAGTGGTAAGATTGTACTGAATGGAACATTATGTTGTTTGTGATTCAAACACTGAACCAAATGAACACCATGATGTGTCAGTGGTTATCAACGCTCTAGCTCAAGCCTCTCCTCACGCCAACTCTTTTTCCACATCGTCGGTAATCAACTTGGACTAACAAGTCCACTAAACATTTTGTTTATGGGTTTGTGGGTGACAAGTTCTATTTTTTGTAAATGTTATCTTAATGGTTTTTCAAAGCCTAGTATTTTGGATGAATATATGTATTATGGTTGCTTATTATAGTTTTGGTAGGACTAGTAAAACTGAAGAGTTATCTATCAAAACCTATAGTGCTTTTAGCTTTGGGTAATTGGTAGATCTGATAATACTTATGCTAAACCTTGAGGTAATCAAGATTTCCCAATTCACTTTTTTTGGAGATCTTTTTGGAGATTTAATTACAAAACTTACAATTTAAACAAATTTAATAATCAATAGAAATCTACTAAACAGATTTAAAAAAAAAAAAAAAAACAAACATACATACATATTCATAATTCAAATAATTTTCTTTGGGAAATTGCCCTTTCTTGATATTAAGTTCATATTTTTTTGAGGTTTCTCTTTCACATTAATGTATTCATGTTTTTTTGGGTTGATATTCATTTATTTTTTCTGCATATCAATGTGTTACGTGTTTTTTTATGAGCTACTGTATGAGATCACCAGCAAAAGGAATATGAAACTCAACATTGCAAAGTCAAATTTTGTGTTTGTCCTTTGCGTATGAGGTTTCCCTTTTATATTATTATATTTATATTCATATTTTGTTGGGTTTTGTTTTCACGTGTCTTTGTTGGATGATTTTTACGGCACAACATAAGAGAATTTGAAACTCCACACTTCAAAGCCCATGTCTACTGTTTGTCCTCTAATTTCTTTGTTCGATATTGTATTGGTTGCATATTTCCGATGTTTTTGTTGTTGTTAACATATTATTATTATTATTATTATTATCTAATTTTATGGTCACGGCCAAGCCAAAAACTTTTTTGTATGAGACCCCCTTGTTTGTGGGACAATGGACCCACCTCCACACAGTGATTTGACTGTTAAGTCTATGAAGGCATACATAATCTACCTCCCTCTAGTTTTGAACCTGTGACCTATTAGGAGGAAACACATGCTCTTAACCATTAGGCCCACTCAAGTTTTATACACTATCGATGATATATATATTATCAGTGACAAAATCCATAGACACTTTATGAATGGTGACAAAACCATTGAAAACGTTTGCTAAACTAAAAATGTGTAATGAGAAAAAGTTTGGACCCAGGGGTTGAAGTATTAAAAATCATAATAATCATCATTATTTTTCATCAGTCAAGATGAATTGAGTTTGAAAATAGATTAAGATTAGTAAATTGATGTTAATGTAGATTTTTGGTAATTAATGGATATGAAATAAAATAAATAATTAATTTTAGTTTATATTTATGTTGATAGGTTTATCTATGTTGGAATTTTATTTCCATGGAATATTCTAGAATAATTTTAGTAATAACTATAAATCAAATATTAAAATTCATTTCAAAAATAGGTACATTTTTTCTACTCTTTTAATTAATTTGATTAAAAAAATGTCAAATTAAATGAGCTATGGGTTTTTAGGCATATGGTATTAATAAATCATGGTATTGGCCCATGTTATTGTAAAAAAACTTATTTAAAGGTTAGGAATCTCCATGGTAAAGTGTGCATGAATTTCCATGGTTAAGAAACTTGTTATATGTTTTTTAAAATGTATATATGTTTAACTCGTATGCTACTGAAGCAATATAAATTAAATGCTTGGTAAATGTCGATAGGCATCAATTCATAATAAATGTCAAAATACTTACTTCATCATACATCTACATACATTTCAAGTTATTAAAAGTAAAAAAAAATCATAAAAAATAACTAAATTATAACTTTATTTAAAATCATTATTATTATCAATAATGATAAAAGAATTAATATATAAGTTAAACATATATATTAACAAAATTGTAACAAGATTCTTAGAGAATTTGGACTAAGCTCTGCAACTTTGCAGCCATGAGTGCCCTCATGTCTCGCTTCGCTTGCCTCACTGATCGCAACAAGCCTTGCCCTGGCTTCCTAGTCAACGCTTCTCTCGATGTGCCCCCTTCTCCTTCCACTCTTCTCTCCTTCGTTTGGCCTTCTACCACTTCATGGATTTTCTCTTCCCCCATGCCTCTGGCTCACAAAACCTTGATTAGTTCAAGTGGTCAACCATGACCAATCCAACCTCTAGTTCTCTTCTCAACCAAGAGATCACAACATTCAACTTTGTGGTTTTTAATGGACCGAAATTCCATAAGACTTCATCTTCTAGTTTCGTAAAAAAGCTTGATGAGATCCCCAAGGTCGAGATTTCTGCCCCGCGGGCCAGACTGTGTACGCTTCAGTTGGCATATCGAGGCCTTGTGGGTCAATCCATGGATTTTTACCTTCCCCTAGATTTGTTTGCCATTGGGTTTTGAATAATTGGAAGCCCTTGATTTATGGTGAAGTCACTTCGTCCTTCAACATCAAAGGTTTTTGCACCTTCCTCTTTGAGAAAAAATTAGATTGAGACAAAATATTTCGACGCAGTCCATAATTCATGGGTGTGCAAGGGCTTTACATGGAACGTTGGAGCCCAAAATTCAATCTCAGTTGTGATGTTCCCTCCGTTGTCCCAATTTGGGAGAAACTGCACTTTCTTTCCCTTCACTTTTGGAGTGATGACACCTTTAGAAAGATTAAAAACACCCTTGGGAAATATGTTGAATGTGTTGAGCCATGTGATGGGATTTTCTCTTGTGCCAAAATTTGTGTAGAGGTAAATATGGAAAAGGGTCTACCCATTACAATCAATTTAATCTTGGATAGTTGTTTTCACATTTAAGAGGTGGACTATGATCAACTCCCTTTCAAATGCAAAATCTGTCATGACTATAGGCACTTCACTAGACACTTCCCTAAGAAACCAAAAGAACCTAAAAAGCAAGGAGAATCAAGAGAGAAATGGAAACTAGCTAAAATTAGAAAATGCCCTCAAAAGAAGCAGTCTCCCTCTAACCAACAACATATTCGAGCCCCCTTAAAGGAATCTAGGCCATCCTCCCCCAAGAATAAATCAGTTGAGATCAAAGGAGGCACGAGAAAATCAATCATACATGGAAATATTGGAAATAAGTTTTATGTTTTGGCTAATGGAGTATAAGAGGGGGATATCCCTAATAAATATCCCCCAATCCTTGATCCACCCTCTACCCAAGCTGCATCTTAAGGCCCAACAGCAGGCAAAACCAAGCCATATCTAATGAAGAAACTAAACCTACGCCGGGTGAATCTTAAGAAGAAGATGAAGACTTTATTTTGCTAAGAGAGGGCACAGTTGCAAGCCCTTTTAAATTCCAATAGGTGATAAATGAGAAATAGACAAAGCCATCGAGAAAGAATGTTGAAATCGTCACTTCGGAAGGAAAACCAACATAGCAACAAGGAGTGAACAAACTGATAAAAAAAAGAGTTGGGCCATCAACCCACCCTCAAACACATCCAAATGGGAGACATGGAAAGAAAATGGACCAACATAAACACTGTTGCAACCCCGTCTAAAGGGGCACTGCCCCTCTAATTATTTCTTGGAATTCTAGAGGTTTAGGGTTTGAAAAAAGGAGATCATAATTAAAATCTCTAATTCGAAAAGAAATTCCCTATATTTCCCTACTCTAGGAGACCAAACTAGAGGAACAATAAATAAAGATCGGCAATTTCAAATGTGGTGTGGTAGTGCCATCTCATCAGTCTTTGGAGGCCTTTGCACTCTCTAGGATCCAACTCAGGTTCACCTTCTCAATTCCCAAGAAAAATTTCACTGGATTTATTCCTCGTTCCTAGATATTTCTTAAAATCAGGTATGCTTAGTGGTCAATGTTTACATGCCTATTCACTGTAGAGAAAAACATTATTGTTGAGCCTCTCTTCATATCCTTTTCAATTCCAAATTTGGGGATCTCTGGATAGTTGTGGGGGACTTCAATACTGCCCTTTATAACTAGGAGAAAAAAGGGTAATTACATGTTAAAGACCCCTTCCAAGAACAAATAGAATATTTTATGTCTCAAGCTAAATTGCTAGACATTAAACTTTTTGGTCTCAAATATACCTAGAATAACATGTGTGTTGGTCCTAATCACATTATTGCCAGACTGCATCATTTTCTAATCTCCAACGACTTTCTTCATCACAATGTCTCCATAAAATCATGTATTCTCCCTTGGAATGGTTTTGATCATCAACCAATCAAACTGGGTCTCCCCACCCTTGTGGATTATGGCCCATCCCTTTCAAATTCTACCCCATTCGGATACAATACTTAGATTTCCATGAGATTGTTTCCAATTCTTGGTGCCCTTGGGTGGAAGGTATCCCAATTTAGATATGGGAGTAAAAGATAAAAATATTGGAAAGTTGCATTAAATCCTAGGCAAGATCCATGTAGACAGCTAGCTAGGGACCTATTCACCATATGGAACAAGCAATCAGTCATCTTCACTCTACCATGGAAAAGGAGATTGTAACTAAGGAAATAATGAGATAGGATACACTATTGTTTGATAAGTATCATGCACTACTAAAGGAGGAAGAAGAATATTGAAGACTGAAGTCTCAGAGTGTGTGGCTCCAAGGGGGTGATAAAATATAAAAAATTTCCATAAACAAGCCAAGAATAGGGAAAGGAAAAAAACCATTCAAGAAATTATGGTAAATGGGGCCAAGTTGGGCGATTTTCAACAAATCAAGGAAGAAGCAGTTGCTTTCTTCAGCAATCTCTATTCTCAATGTGAGTCTCTGTCCTAGGAGTCTGAAGATTATATGTTGGAGCATACTTTTCAAATCATCTTTGAAGTCACGAATAAACAATTAACTCTCCCTCCTACAAAAGAAGAGATTCGTAGAACTATCTTTTCCTTCCATCCAGACAAAGCCTCGGGTATGGATAGTTTTTCGGCCCATTTCTATTAGCATTTATAGGAGCTAATTAAGCGGGACCTTTGCATAATGATATATTATTCCTTCAAAATTTGATGCATGGGAGGTGGGATTAATTCGTTTTTTCTTGGTTTGGTACCCAAAGAAAACAACCCTTCCTCCTTTCTCATATTTTGGCCAATTTCATTATGAAATGTCTCCTATAAAATTATATCCAAACTCCTTACTGAAAGATTAAAACAACTCCTCCCTGCTTCTATTTCAAAAAACCAAGGAAGAGTTTTCCCCAGGAGACAAATCTTTGACAACATATTCCTAGTCCATGAAGCTATATTTTCTAGCCAAGTGAGAGGGGATATGGGAATGGCCATCAAATTATACATGGCCATTGCCTTGGACAAATTCAGGCATAGATTTCCTTTTAAAGTATTGAACAAATTGGGATTCAAAAACACTTCCATCCAATGGATTTCCATTTGCATCAGTGCTCCATGGATCGCTCCTCTTGTTGATGGTAGAGTTTTTAGCTTCTTCCAAGCCTCTCGTGGTCTTCGTAAAGGATGTCCTTTACCTCCCTTTATTTACATCTTGGTTGTGGATAATTGAGAAAGAGGCTTGAATATGAACGCATCATGGGTCAACTTCCTAGCCTCAAATTTACTCTAGCTATTAAAAGTGTCAACTATGCCCAATTTGTTGATGATATCATTCTGCTTGGGGAAGCATCGACGACTATTACAAGAATATTAAGAGTAGTCCTAAATAACTTTCTTGCTACAACAAGGGGATTATCCAACTCAACTAAGTCACAGATCTATACTTAGAATACTTCAGTGGCCAAGCATCTTCAAATTGGTGTAATATTTGGCTTCAACACAATTGAAGGATGGAAATATTATAAGTACCTGGGGATTCCTATATGCCTAAAAAATATCTCTCCCCAAGCTTGGAATTTTTTCCTATCGAAGATAAAAAATAAATTGGATTATTGGGGCTCTATATGACTCACTATAGTTGGACGCGTAGTCCTCATCAAAAATGTTCAATCAGCTATCACTATGTATCAATTATTTTCCCTGTTGGAACCTATTGTGGCCTCAGATTTCTGCTGTTGAAACATGGGGGATAACCACTCGATCCGGACCTTAAGACAACTCCTTTTCCATTTAAAGTGGTGGCTTCGACTGGGGATAATGGGACCAGTTTCCCAGTGTGGGTTTTAAGATGAGAGTGGGTGGTTCACAAGTGATTGCAATAGAATAATGATAATCTAAATGACCTATTCTATTATGCAAATCTCTAACTAACTTATTCTAATATAAACCCGAGTATTTCTGTGTGATATGCGATCTACAAAGATATCTGCTTGACATGTGATAATAAAGATCAATCACGCATAAAACAGAGATGATAACGTATAAAGATAATTTCTTTGACTAAATAGTTAGTCAAAGAAATTGTATAAACTATATCGCATATATGATGATTTATATATGAAAGTAGACAATTTCAGCTAGGCATCATACAATAGTGCAATTAACACTTAACAGAAAGAATGTATCCCATACATCATGAAAATAAAGTGTTGTCACTAATTAAACAGAAACAGAATCAATCATACAAGATAAAAGTACCATATGTGTGAAGTTCTTCTCATCTAACTAATGACATGGATCAACTCCTTTCTTCAGATCAAATTATCTCCCAAGTATACAATAGTGCATCAACAAAGGAAAGTAGTCTGATATTTAAATGAAACGATCATGTTCCATAATTTCACCAAAGCATTCACAAACTTACAATAGTGCATTCTTTGAAAATGTTTTTGTTAAAATTCTGGACCCTTCTTGTTGGCTACATGGGACCTGACCCAAGTTCAATAGTGAGTTTATCCAAGCAAATGCCAGTACCACTAGCCCTTTCGGCAACAATCCGTTGAGTGCAGACTAAGGTCTCACCCGAAGTAGTATGGGAGGGTGCTGGAACCAGGTTTCTGCACCCTGAGGATGTCTTGATGAGGGTTCTGGAGGTTCGCGACCCTATCCTAATCTGCGTGTTGCGCTGCTCCATGCAGCTTTCTATTCTTTGCAACTCGTGCGCACCTTTGTATTATTCCAATTCGGTCCTTATTGTGCTATTATATTAGTGCTTAACTCAGATTGTGCGGGCCCAATATTCTTAATACTTATTCAACTTTCAGATTAGCGTGCGTACTTGAAAATAATATAAATGCATAAAATAAACAGAACACAGAAACACAGATCTACAAACAGATGCACAATATTCTAAATCAATCTTATCTTTATTAATACTCAAGTTCAGTTACAAACTTGACTCCGCCCTGCGCACTCTGCTGCAGGGGTCCGCGCACTCAGCTGCAGACTCTACTTGGCCTCTGCACACTCAGCTACAGAGCCTCTACCTACCACTACAACCCAATACACTTCAAATTCAATTTTGTCTTCTAACCATGCCTTCGCATCTCTTTATTTCTTGTCAAAACCCTAGACTGACTTTTCACTTAGAGCCTCACCCTATTTATACAATCCCATGGTCCGCGGACCATGGGTAGGCCGACAAACTTTCCATTAAATTACATTATCCTACGACAAACAACCTTAGACTCTTGCACTCCGCACCCGCATTTCGCGGGGTCTTTACATTACACTTGACCAAAATTCGGGCTTCAAGCCCCAAAAACATGCTATGGGGGATCCGTTGCCCAATAGGCCCCCAACACAATCATTGTGACTCGTCCCAAGTCACTTTGGTGGTGCGGCTATCTTTGCGCGAAGTTCTTCCAACTGTGTCTGGGCTGCGCGAAGGTCCGCAACACACTGCTCTACTGTCCGCTAGATCTGCTCAGCTGAATGCTCATTGTCAGGGTCAAATCCCTGTCTTAGGTCATGCATTGATTTCATGTGTGCGAACTTTCCTTCGATGTCGGTCGTGATGAGGAAGGCTTCATCAATATAAGGTTGGACACGTGCTTTAAGTACTGCCTCTTTTTGGCATGCTGCGTCCACTTGTTCCTTCAATGCCTTCGCCTGTTGTAGCCTCGCGAGCCACTGAGTTAGGACTACTATCTGCACCATCCTGCGCACACTATCATATTGCATTTAAAGCTCCCGCGCATCTATTTCCAACTACTGTATGGTGGGGTCCTCTTGTAAGGTTGTGAGGACTTCGAAATATTCTTCCAAAAAAGTGGTATAGCTCTGCACTTCTTGTTCAATTTCTTCCAACCCTTTTCGGACATTGCTGGTGCACTGTTCTCGAACTTCTCGGGGCATGGAGGGTTGTGCCTTTAATCGTAGTTCAGAAATTTGTAGTCTGAGGTCCAGCTGGATCCTCGTAGCTTCCTCCTTTCCCTCGCAGAATCCACTAGCCAATTTGTGGATCCGCATTCCTATTGGCAGATCTGTTTCAATTTCCAATTCTGGGACGCGGCGACATGCTTCCTCTACGATCTGCTCCAACTGTTGGTTCTACACCATCGCTTCATCACGTTGTAGGCTAAGTTGTTCGATGTTGATCCCTTGTTCACTTAACATTTTTATTGCGCGGCCCTTCCTAGCGCGGAGTTTTGTTGTTGCTTCGTCTTGTAGCTGGTATAAAATATCCCGCGGAAGGGCAACCAAATTTAGGCTGAGTCCCTTGATCCATCCTACTGCGGTTCTATCCTCCATGCTGTCCACTATCAGTGCTCCTTCCGGCATCACGACGATGTTGGCCATTTTTGCCTGCAACAACTGCTCTATTGTCGATGCTCCAGTGGCACCGTAGATGGCTACCGTTCCTTCTTGTGAGAGTCGCACATGAAGTCCCTGTAGTTGTGCCCTGAGTGCCCCCAACACATTTTGTTCCTCCGTCATTGCTTCTTGGAGCGCTTCCCTAGTGATCTCGCGAACTGTGTCGTTGATGTCATATAGATCACCCTCTGTCAGTGTAATAGGCTCCCCATCCAATTTGGAAGCCTTAGTCTTCTTTCGTGGCCATGTTCATTCCATACTGCGTGGCTGTTTCAGTTGTGTAGCTTTTGTGCTTGGGTTCGTGCCTTCTGGTGTGTCGTTTGTCCCCTGTTCTATGGTCAGGTTTGGTCCTCTTGCTTCCTGCGTTGTGGTGGCCCCAACTGCTGCTATTTTTTTAGCGACCTTGATCTGCTCTGCGATGGCCTATGTTGCCTCGTGAGAAGCCCTTACCTCCTCGACGAACTGCTCATTCCACTTCTATTGTCCCAGCAGCTTTGTGGTGTCCTTCTATCTTTGTATCGCTGCCTCATCGCGTGCTACTAGATCTGGGGCGCGCCATTCCAGTGGCCATGAGTCGAGCACCGCAAAAACAACGTCATCGATTGCGATGAACGCGAGTTTGGTCCAGATTTGCTCCAGATCCTTCTGTGCCTTGATATACACATTGTGCATATCTGCCTTAAAGTCCGCAAATCTCCACAGACTATCGTATACCATGGGGGATAGGCGCAGCCGTTTGTTGATCCACATCTGTATGCTCGCCTCCATAAGTATCTAGAAGATCTTGATCTTGTGGATTCATGTGGCATGCCTTGTCACCCAGAGTGACGCGTATTTCACTGCCTCTAGCAAGTCCTGATCAAGAGAAGGAAACTGACTGTCCTCCGACAATTCCCCTGCAACCAACAAGATGGATAAGAGAAACCATGAGTAGTGGAAGGTCTTAGCCTGCTCCTAAGCCTCCTTGTAGTTCGTCAGGAACTCCTCACAGAGGAACTGCGCCTAGTTGAACTATACCCCTTGGCACATTGTTTGGCCAGTGCAATGATTGTTGTTGGTACCTCGTTGCCGTGACATTTTCTCATCACCTGTCCTGCCAGCAGTTGGGTGGCTACACACACCCCTTTGTCTTGAATGCTAGTAATGACATAGCCTCTCTGCTTCTTCTCCAACCTATATTTCTTCTTCATGGCTTCTGTGAGCGCCAAGTCTCCTCTTTGGCCAACTATTTCCGGGGGTCCCTTCCCGTACGGGGAAGGCGAGAAATCCTATGAATAAGCTTCGCCGTGATGGGAATCGGCTCCTCCAGCCGCAATTACCCACCATGCACTAGGCAAAGCAGTTGCCTATTGACGAATATCGTGATTGGTGCTCAGTGAGAGTGTGGAATCCACAGTAGGTGGAGTAGCCCACCTCCTCCACCCCGTAGAGCCATTTCTGTGGTTGTAGTGTTGTAACTGACCCCTCCTTTCTTTGTTTCATAAGTTGGCTAGTCTCCAAATGTGGGAAATTTTCACTGTCCGTGAGGTCCCAATCTTCAAATTTCATTGTGGGCACACGGCCCAGGACTAAGCCCTTAAATAGAATTCTATTTGGGAGGAATCGGGTTTCAAGTGCGCTCTTAACGATATCCACGTCCTTGGGTACTTTTTCTTTTCCTTTCCGTGGGGGCACATATTTCGGAAGTTTTGCTGCAGTGAGCACTGGTTGAATGTCTTCGTCCATTTCTTCATCTGGTTAAATTTCTTCTACAAAGGCTTGAAAATCCTCCTCCTCATCATCTGTCTCGATATTAACCGTCTTTCCCTTGTCTTCCATAGACAGTTTACCGAACTGCGAATTTCGCAGAGACATATAGATCGGTCCTTCTACCTGTAGATCCTTTTTGGGCCTCGGTGTCCGGGGCAATTTAGGGATTTTTGGTGCATCCCCCACCGGCGGTGTAGAGCTCTGCGCAGCTCCCTTGGTTGTTGACATCATTCTGATCAGGAAATCATGTGTCTCCTTCGGCAATGTCTCAAACACTAACTTGCTCTCACAGCCTCCAAATTCGTCAGGTCCATACCCGATTGGTAACGCAATGACTGAATTCTCAAAACACTAAGGTGTTGAAAAGTGTGCAACAAGAAATGCTTGTTGAGAATGCAACAAGATGATGGAGCTTAGTGAAAAGAGTCGCCTTCACTAAGTGGGCCCACAGGAAAATTATGGCGCAAGTTCTATTTTTGGATCCCAGTAGGGATGATCACAGCAGGAGTGACCATAGCAGGGATGATCATAGCAGGAGTGACCACAGCAGGAGTGATCACAGCAAGAGTGATCACAGCAGGAGTGATCAAAGTCTATTTTTAGACTGGCTGTCAAAAATAGAAAAGTCAAATATTATTGTCTCATAATAATATTTGGACTATAAACTTGATCTTATTCTCTTATAGCACTTCAGTTTGAGCTACAGATGTGGCACATGCAGCTGTCAGAAGGAAGTACGCTTTCTTTGTGAATCAGTTGAGTTTGGTGGAGTTGATTGTAGAGTTGATGGAGTTGTGTTCAGTTTGACTTGGTTAAACTAGTTGTAATTAGTCTAACTGCAAATAGACTAATGATGAGTTGTTAAACTAATTATTAACTCATAATGCAACTATAGAATACATCAGTTAACTTAGTTGCATGTCAGTGCATGTTCAGTTCAGCAGGGACAGGTGTTAGAGGATCAGATTGCTATCAGTTGTGACTATAGTTGTGCATGATGATTTGCACAATCAGAGGGATTGAGTATGCCAATGAATTGGCCAATACCAAGAATTGTAGCCTGTGCTCACGTCCAACACAGTGTGAGTGATTATTTGCAGGTCAAATACGAGTTTGGTAAACCATTCTCATCAATTCTTGAGCAGGTATTGAGCTGTGGAGGCAGGCAAGCAACGGGGGAGATTTGGAGATCAGATCTGAGCTGTATTGTGTGTAGCATGTGGAGATAGTACTGAGTACTTGTGAGGAGTATTGTACTATGTATTCTTACATGATTCAATCACTATAATATACAGATAGTTGGGGTTTTTAGCGATATGCTTTCCCCGGGAAAATATTGTGTTAATCAGTTTGATTGATGCTTCTATGTGCGCCTGTGAATGTTTCTGCTTCTGTAAATTGATGATCAACGTAGAGGAGGTTATGTATTATGCATGTTCCGCTTATAAGTGTATAATCAGGATAATCTCTGTGAATATGTGTCATATTATTCAAAATTTCTACATAAGGGTTGTTCGGTGGAGAGCCACTGGTGATTTATAGGCTTTTTTGAATTCAAATTCGACCATTCCCCCCTTATTCAGCTCATTAATGCGAGATTTACGGCAGTTAGCCCCAAATCTAGTTTTGACTTCGGGTCTTAATTACCCATCGCCTGCTCCTCGTTGCCTTAAATTGGACATCTTGTCATGAATAGTGACTCCAACGGTCACTTCCCAACCCACCCTCGCGGCAGCATAGCCCCCTATGCGCGGACACGGCCTGTGTGTCATATTGATCCTGTGCGTAATCTCCCTGTTGCATATCTCCCATTGAGACTCTTTTATAGTCCCGCGCTCTCTTCCAACTGCTTGGAGCACTGAGACTGTGCTTCCTACGGTTAGTCAGATGGTCGCACCACCAATGCGAGGCTTCAATTTACCTGCCAGTCTGATCCATGGGCATTCCTCAATTATCCTCGTGTCCGTCGGTGTGTTGCGTTCTTCCTTATATGGTGCGCTCCCCTGTTTACTTTGTCGAGTAAGATGCGATCGCAGGCTTGGTATAAGGGCCATAAATTCTTTTAATGCAATAGTATGGTTGGCTATACATGTCCCATTGTGCTTAGTTTCTCGACGCATCATGCTTGCATGACTTCGGTTTCTAGTTTGCTGATTGCTTCATCCAATATCATGTTTTTCTTTCTTAGCCATACCCAATCTTCTTCGAGTTCATGAAGTTTCAAGTTCCCTCACCGAATGGCTTCCTGTAACTGCATAATTCCTTTACCCGGGTCCTCGCATACTGTCCCAATTGTTGGAGTTGTTTTGTGGGGATTCTTCTCTGCTCTTATGGTTTCGTCTCTTTTCGTCATTATTGGGGTCACTTCCGTGCTCCAGTTTTTGTTTATGGCCCTAGAGGCCCATCGAACCATTGGTACGTGCAGGTCCCAGTCAGTTCATTTCGCCTGGTGAAATATGTTCATGATTCCGCATAGCTTTTTGACTGCTCCAACGTGGAAGATTTGTGGTGTGCATCATTTTCCCTACTACCGCATCTAGTTTTGATTTTCGATCCTTAGTCTGGGATGTGCTTGCACAGCGTATGTCTGCACCCATTAACACAGGTGGGCGCGCAAGCTGCTTCATCCTGGCTGCTCAGCTATCATTCACCGCTGGGAGCTTCAAAACCATAAGCGTACATGCCTCCTACATTCGCACTAAGTTACAATGGTCTTCTGATGTGTACTCCACAATCGTGTGGGTGTTGCACGCAGCGCACATTCCAGCACATCGTACCACTACTGTTTCGGTATTACACTTTCAAATTTGTCCAAGAATTCATCCACCACTACTACTCCATTATATATTGGTAGTTCCCTTGCTTCTGTTGTTACACAACATAGCGATCTAATCATCATGTTGCAATTCAGCGTTGTCACTTCGTGCAACCGGTTCTGCCAGCGCTCTACTTCTTTGTATGAATCCGAAGTACAGGATCTGTCGCACTCCCACGAGATTCTCCCATCTGCAGTCGGGTTCAACCAATCCTAGTCTCGTGTCGTTATCTGGTAAATATAATCCAGCTCCTCGTCACTTTCATTGTCATGCACAGGTTTAGTGTAGTGCACTCCTTCGGTTGGATCTAGCGAAACTATTGCGCGTAGGGACTTTTTCTCGAATATCATCTTCTGCTTCTTTAGGTTAATGACTCCATTCATATCAGTGACTCAGTCTATTCCTAGCAACGCGAGATAAGGATTGCTATCATCGACAATCTCTATTACTTTAAAGTTCGTCTGTGTGCTCGCGCCTGTAGAAATTTGAATAATATAACACTTATTCACAGAGATTATCCTGATTATACACTATTTGTGGAATGCATTCATAATACATAACCTCCTCTACCATTGATCATCAATTTTGCGGAATTAAAAAAACAATTGCATGCGCACATTGAAACATCAATCACACATATCAACACAGTATGTAATGGGGAAAGCATACAGCTGAAAACCCCCAACTATCTGTATATTATAATGATAGAGAACATGTAACAATACATAGTACAATACTCCTCACAAGTACTCAGTACTATCTCCACATGCTACACACAAACTAGCTCAGATCTGAACAAGTCACGGGTTCAAATCTCCTCCACTGTTTGCCTGCCTCTACTGCGCAATCCAAGTTGAGAATAGATCAGATCCAAGTTCGAATTCCCTTGGCTTGTACTGCGCAGTCCTCATTGGAAATCTCAATCAATGATTGTGCAAATCTAATGCACAGCTATAGTCACAACTGATAGTAGTCTCACCCTTTCACCCACCTCTAACGCTTGTCTCCACTGAACTGTCCATGCACTGAGTTAACTGATGTATTCTTTAGTTGATTTATGAGTTAATAATTAGTGAATTAATTTATAATTAATTCACATCACTCATCACTAATGTATTTGGCAGTTAGACTAAATACAACTAGTTCAACTAAGTCAAACTAAACACAACTCCATCAACTCCTCAATCAACTCCACCAAACTCAATCACTTGAGTTCTAACTGAAGTCCATCATGCAATAGTTCAACTAACCCATAAGAAAAGCGTATTTCCTTTTGGCAGTTGCATGTGCCACATCCGTAGCTCAAACTGAAGTGCTGCAAGAGGATAAGATAAAGTTTATAGTCCAAATATTATTAAGAGCTAATAATATTCGACTTTTCTATTTTTTGACTGGCAGTACAAAAATAGACGCCGCCCATATGTCTAAAAATAGAGGTCCATCTATTTTTACCAACATGACCAGTCATCCATAAATAGCATCCTGCAACTCATAGACCATGATCATATGTCTAAAAATAGACATAGTCTAAAAATAGACTTTGCGCCAAAAATATCCTGCGGGCCCACTTAGTGAAGGCGACTTCTTTTCACTAAGCTCCATCATCTTGTTGCATTTTCAACACTCCCTCTCAACAAGATATGGATTATCTGCAACCCCTATCATGCCTCTGTGGTATTCGAATTTTCTCCTGGTGAGCGCCTTCGTCAAGATATCAACATCTTGATCCTCCGTGGGAATGTATGAAAGTAACATGATTCTCCGCTGCACACAATCTCTGATATGATGGTACCTGATGTCAATGTGCTTGGATCTATCATGAAATACTGGATTAGCCGAGAGTTTAATGCAACTCTGGTTATCACAATAATCACAGTAGGATCCAAGTGTGACCTGAACAACTCGACCAAGATCTTCCTCATCCATATAGCCTCGCATGCAGCCAAACTTGCTGCCATATACTCGGCCTCTGCTGAACTGAATGCCATGGATCTCTGCTTCCTGTTGTACCAAGAAACTGTTGTCGACCTGATACTGAAGATCCCTCCAGATGTGCTCATTATGTCTGTTGGGCTCCCTGCCCAATCTGCATCCGTGAAGCCACATAGCTTAACCTCATCCTCCTGTCTGTACCACAATCCATATCCCGATGTGCCTCTAAGATAACGCAATACACGCTTGCCTACCTTCCAGAAGAGCTTGTTTGGCTTAACCATAGCTTGTGAAAGCTGGTTAACAGCATAGCATATATCGGGTCGCGTATTGACTAGATACATAAGCAACCCCACCAACTGTCGATAAACAGTGGCATCCACTACCTCCGCTGAAGTAGCATCCTCCTTCCTCCAACCTCCAGGAAGAGAAGTATCAACAGGCTTGCAGCCATGCATGTTGAACTTCTCCAGTATCTCCCGAGCATACTTACCCTGAGAAATAAATAGTCCATCACTGCGCTGTCAAATTTCCAATCCCAGGAAATAATGAAGGAGGCCCAAGTCCTTCATCTCAAACTCTCTAGCAAGATCCTCCTTGCATGAAAGTATCAACAACTCATCTCCCGTCAAAATCAAATCATCTACATAAAGTACAATGATCAGCAACTTACCCTCCACCACAATCTGGTATAGGTTAGGATCCGCCTCACTCTTGGAGAATCCAAGTCCAGTGAAATAACTGTCTATCCGTGTGTACCAAGCACGAGGTGCTTGTTTCAACCCATACAGCGCTCTCTTGAGCCTGCACACATGTGACTCACTGTTGAAGATCTCGAAACCTTCGGGCTGCTCTATGTACACCTCCTCCTCAATGACTCCGTTGACGAACGCAGTCTTCACATCCATCTGATGGATGTGCCACCCCATCTGTGCTGAGAGAGCAAGAATCATCTATATGGAAGAATACCTTGCGACAGGTGCAAAGGTCTCCTCATAATCGATCCCCTCTATCTGTGAGAAGCCTCGGGCAACAAATCTTGCCTTGTACTTCTCCACACTCCCATCAGTTTCCTGCTTCACTTTGTAGACCCATCTCGAACCCACCACTGATTTCCCCTCCGGTCTTGGGACAATCTCCCATGCACTTTTTCTGACAATCGAATCATACTCTTCCACCATGGCATCTACCCATGCGGGATCCTCCACAGCTTCCTCGAAAGAGGATGGCTCAGTCACGACACATTTGCTCACAAGAGCCATGTATCCAGTGTACCGATCAGGTGACTGTCTCTATCTGCACTATGTTGTAGGTGGTCCTACAATCTTCTCTGCATCTTGCGCCAGTCGCTCAGCTTCTGTAGTGCGCTTTCACCCTCTGATGGTTGGCGCTGCGTGAGTGGTCTCTTCCACTCCATGAACTTCATCTTGTGGTTGATCCACATCCTGAAGCTCATTCTTAGGAACTAATAGCTCCTCATTTGCATGCAAGTGTGGCTCCCTCTCAAGCAAACACTTCATGGCTTTCTCTTCCCGAAATTTGATATCTCGTCGCACAACAGTCTTGCGACTGTCTGACAAATACACATGATAGTTGTGGGGCATATCAATGTACCCCACAAATATCCCAACCTCTGCGGTCGGCTCCAGCTTCTTCCTGGCATCCTTCGTCACATGCATGTAAACAGGAGAACCAAAAATCCTCAAATGGGAAATATCAGGCCTCTTACCAGAATAAGCCTCCTCGGGTGTACTCATGCCAAGTATCTTGTGAGGACAACGGTTCTGCACATATACTGCAGTATTGCATGCCTCCACCCACAAGTGAAGGGGTAGGCCCTGATCATGCAACATCGCCCGTGCAGCACCCACGATCGTTCTGTTCTTCCGCTCAGCAACCCCGTTCTGCTGTGGGTTATGGGGAGCTATGAGCTCTCTTCGAATCCCTTCTGCGCTGCAGAAGTCCTTGAACTCGCCAAAGATGAATTCACCACCATTGTCACTCCTAAGAGCCTTCACCTTCTTCCTTGATTCCTTCTCGAGAAGTGCTTTAAACTCACAGAACTTTGAGTATGTCTCGCTCTTCTTCTGCATGAAGAAGATCCAGCACTTTCGAGAGAAATCATCAACAAAGATCACATAGTACTTGTGCTTCGCTGTTGAAGCTACTGAGAAAGGTCCACACACGTCTGTGTGAAATCTCTTATGGATCGTCGTGGCATGACTATCCTTCTTGTGAAAGGTGGCTTTCACAAATTTTCCCAAAGTACACCCCTTGCACTGATCTGACTGCGCAAGAGTTCCTTGAAGAAGCCCAGTAGAAATCTGTTGCAGTATCTTCAAGGCTCCATGGTGAAGGTGGCCCAATCTCTGGTGCCACAGCTCGCCATCATCCCGGCTCACCAATCCTTCTACCTTGCATGCCATTGCTGCGTAGCCATCTACATGCAATTGATAAAGGTTCTTGACTTGAACCCCTATCTTCCAGGTTTCTCCAGTTGTCTTACTGCGCAGGAAAGCCTTTCCCTCACTGAAGACAACATCATATCCCTTGTCTTCTAACATCGCCACAGAGATAAGAATCTTCTTCAATCCTATAGAAATTTGAATAATATAACACTTATTCACAGAAATTATCCTGATTATACATTATTTGCGGAATGCATGCATAATACATAACCTCCTCTATGTTGATCAACAATTTGCGGAATCAAAAACAATCGCATGCGCACATTGAAACATCAATCACACATATCAACACAGTATGTAATGGGAAAGCATACAGCTGAAAACCCTGAACTATCTGTATATTATAATGATAGAGAACATGTAACAATACATAGTACAATACTCCTCACAAGTACTCAGTACTATCTCCACCTGCTACACACAAACTAACTCAGATCTGAATCAAGTCACACATTCAAATCTCCTCCACTGTTTGCCTGCCTCTAATGCGCAATCCAAGATGAGAATAGGAATGATCCAAGCTCGTTTTCCCTTTTTCTGTACTGCGCAATCCTCATTGGCAATCCCAATCAATGATCGTGCCAATCTCACGCATAGCTATAGTCACAACTGATAGTAGACACACCCTTTCACCCACCTCTAACACTTGTCTCCACTGAACTGTCCATGCACTGAGTTAACTGATGTATTCTTTAGTTGATTTATGAGTTAATAATTAGTGAATTAATTAATAATTAATTCACATCACTCATCACTAGTGTATTTGGTAGTTAGACTAAATACAACTAGTTCAACTAAGTCAAACTGAACACAACTCCATCAACTCCTCAATCAACTCCACCAAACTCAATCACTTGAGTTCTAACTGAAGTCCATCATGCAATAGCTCAACTAACCCATAGGAAAAGTGTATTTCCTTCTGGCAGTTGCATGTGCCACATCCGTAGCTCGAACTGAAGTGCTACAAGAGGATAAGATAATGTTTATAGTCCAAATATTATTAAGAGCTAATAATATTCGACTGTTCTATTTTTAGACTGGCAGTCTAAAAATAGACTCCGCCCATATGTCTAAATATAGAAGTCCATCTATTATTACCAACATGACCAATCATCCACAAATAGCATCCTACAACTCATAGACCATGATCCATATGTCTAAAAATAGACTTTGCGCCAAAAATAGCCTGCGGGCCCACTTAGTGAAGGTGACTTCTTTTCACTAAGCTCCATCATCTTGTTGCATTTTCAACACTCCCTCTCAACAAGATATGGATTATCTGCAACCCCTATCCTGCCTCTGTGGTATTCGAATTTGCTCCTGGTGAGCGCCTTCATCAAGATATCAGCATCCTGATCCTCCGTGGGAATGTATGAAAGTAACATGATTCTCCGCTGCACACAATCTCTGATATGATGGTACCTGATGTCGATGTGCTTGGATCTATCATGAAATACTGGATTAGCCGAGAGTTTAATGCAACTCTGGTTATCACAATAAATCACAGTAGGCTCCAAGTGTGACCCGAACAACCCGACCAGGATCTTCCTCATCCATATAGCCTCGCATGCAGCCAAACTTGCTGCCATATACTCGGCCTTTGCTGAACTGAGTGCCACGGATCTCTGCTTCCTGTTGTACCAAGAAACTGTTGTCGACCCGATACTGAAGATCCCTCTAGATGTGCTCTTTCTGTCCGTTGGGTTCCCTGCCCAATCTGCATTCGTGAAGCCACATAGCTTCACCTCATCCTCTTGTTTGTACCACAATCCATATCCCGATGTGCCTCTGAGATAACACAATACATGCTTGCCTGCATTCCAGAAGAGCTTGGTTGGCTTAACCATAGCTTGTGAAAGCTGGTTAACAGCATAGCATATATCGGGTCGTGTATTGACCAGATACATAAGCGACCCCACCAAATGTCGATAAACAGTGGCATCCACTACCTCCGCTAAAGTAGCATCCTCCTTCCTCCAACCTCCAGGAAGAGGAGTATCAACAGGCTTGCAGCCATGCATGTTGAACTTCTCCAGTATCTCCAGAGCATACTTACCCTGAGAAACAAATAGTCCATCACTGCGCTGCCAAATTTCCAATCCCGGGAAATAATGAAGGAGGCCCAAGTCCTTCATCTCAAACTCTCTAACAAGATCCTCCTTGCATGAAAGTATCAACAGCTCATCTCCCGTCAAAATCAAATCATCTACATAAAGTACAATGATAAGCAACTTACCCTCCACCACAATCTGGTATAGGTTAGGATCTGCCTCACTCTTGGAGAATCCAAGTCCGGTGAAATAACTATCTATCCGTGTGTACCAAGCACGAGGTGCTTGTTTCAACCCATACAGCGCTCTCTTGAGCCTGCACACATGCGACTCGCTGTTGAAGATCTCGAAACCTTCGGGCTGCTCTATGTACACCTCCTCCTCAATGACTCCATTGAGGAACGCAGTCTTCACATCCATCTGATGAATGTGCCACCCCATCTGCGCTGAGAGAGCAAAAATCATCTGTATGGAATAATACCTTGCGACAGGTGCAAAGGTCTCCTCATAATCGATCCCCTCTATCTGTGAGAAGCCTCGGGAAAAAAATCTTGCCTTGTACTTCTCCACACTCCCGTCAGCTGCCTGCTTCACTTTGTAGATCCATCTCGAACCCACCACTGATTTCCCCTCCGGTCTTGGGACAATCTCCCATGCACTATTTCTGACAATCGAATCATAGTCTTCCACCATGACATCTGCCCATGCGGGATCCTCCACAGCTTCCTCGAAAGAGGATGGCTCAGTCACGACACATTTGCTCACAAGAGCCATGTATCCAGTGTACCGATTAGGTGATTGTCTCTGTCTGCTTTGTGTTGTAGGTGGTCCTACAACCTTCTCTGCATCTTGAGCCAGTCGCTCAGCTTCTGTAGTGCGCTTCCGCCCTCTGATGGTTGGCGCTGCATGAGTGGTCTCTTCCACTCCATGAACTTCATCTTGTGGTTGATCCACGTCCTGAAGCTCATCCTTAGGAACTAATAGCTCCTCATCTACATGCAAGTGTGGCTCCCTCTCAAGCGAACACTTCATGGCTTTCTCCTCCTGAAATTTGATATCCCATCGCACAACAGTCTTGCGACTGTCTAGCAAATACACACGATAGTTGTGGGGCGTATCAGTGTACCCCAAAAATATCCCAACCTCTGCGGTTGGCTCCAGCTTCTTCCTGCCTTCCTTCGTCACATGCATGTAAATAGGAGAACCAAAAATCCTCAAATGGGAAATATCAGGCCTCTTACCAGAATAAGCCTCCTCGGTTGTACTCATGCCAAGTATCTTGTGAGGACAACGGTTCTGCACATATACTGTAGTATTGCATGCCTCCACCCACAAGTGAAGGGGTAGGCCCTGATCATGCAACATCGCCCATGCAGCACCCACAATCATTCTGTTCTTCCGCTCAGTAACCCCGTTCTGCTGTGGGTTATGGGGAGCTATGAGCTCTCTTCGAATCCCTTCTTCATTGCAGAAGTCCTTGAACTTGCCAGAGATGAATTCAACACCATTGTGGCTCCTAAGAGCCTTCACCTTCTTCCCCGATTCCTTCTTGATAGTGCTTTGAACTCACAGAACTTTGAGTATGTCTTGCTCTTCTTCTGCATGAAGAAGATCCAACACTTTTGAGAGAAATCATCAACAAAGATCACATAGTACCTGTACTTTGCTGTCGAAGCTACTGAGAAAGGTCCACACATGTTTGTGTGAATTCTTTCAAGGATCGTCATGGCGCGACTATCCTTCTCGTGAAAGGTGGCTTTCACAAATTTTCCCAAAGTACACCCCTTGCACTGATCTGACTGCACAAGGGTGCCTTTAGGAAGCCCAGTAGAAATCTGTTGCAATATCTTCAAGGCTCCATGGTGAAGGTGGCCCAATCTCCTGTGCCACAGCTCGCCATCCCGGCTCACCAATCCTTTTGCCTTGCATGCCATTCCTGCACAGCCATCTACATGCAATTGATAAAGGTTCTTGACTTGAACCCCTATCTTTCGGGTTTCTCCAGTTGTCTTACTGCGCAGGAAAGCCTTTCCCTTGCTAAAAACAACATCATATCCCCTGTCTTCTAACATCGCCACAGAGATAAGATTCTTCTTCAATCTTGGAACATGCATCACTTCCTTCAATACGAAGGTTTTACCAGACTCCCTCTCAAAGGAAATGGTACCGATACCGGTCGCACTATATCTACCATCAACGCCCATCTCGATGTGCACTCCAAGATCTTTCTCATCGAGATCAGAAAACAAATCTCGATCTCCTGTCATGTGAAAAGATGCACCACTGTCAAAGAACCATACCGATCCCATCACACTTGATACCAAGCATGTGATCGGTGAAAAATCCAGCTCAAACTGCGAGGCTAAGGCCTCTCCCACTGTAGATCCAGCAGCTTGCTTATTTTTCTTCTTCTGCAGACAATTTGTGGCATAATGTCCGTGCTGGTGACAGTGAAAGCACTTCACCTTGGACATGTCCTGCTTCTTGCCTTTCGCACCGGAATGAGAAGCTTTCTTGTTCTTCTCCTTCTTTGCTTTGGTAGCCAAAGCGCAATTTTCTTCATCAGATGCCTTTGATGAAGATCCGTCCCTAGTATTCCACCTGATCTCCTCTTGCACAAGATCTGACCAAAGTCTCTCCCATCCTGGCAATTTCTCCCAACCATTGACAGAGTCCTGATAGGAATGCCAACTCTTCGGAAGACCAAGGAGAGCCAAGCTCACCAAGTCCTCATCATCAACAGTCACCCCCACACTTCCCAGCTCATCCCAGCATTGGGTGAACTTCGTGAGATACTTGGGCATACTGTCTCCTTTCTCACACTTAATGTTTCTGAGTTTATCCTTGAGCACCAACTTCCTCTGGTCGCTCTTGCTTTGGAATAAATCTGTCAATGCTTTCCACATCAAGTATGGAGAAGCCTTTCCATGCAGGCTGGATACAATGTGATCCTTCATGCCCTCCAACAGAATCCTTCGACACTTTGCTGTCTTCTTTTGCCAAGCCTCAACGTGAGCAGCATCAGTAGGCTTTGGGACCTCAGCCTCTATGAAATCCTTCAACCCATTGTCATCTAACACCGCCTCCATCCTGTCTTTCCATGCAATATAATTCGAGCTGCCTTCAAGGGCATACTCCAATCGCAATCCGTTGAAAGACATTTCAACTTCGACACCAAGAAAACACTGCTGCAAATTCGAATTCCACTAGCTCAAAAACTCAACCGCTTCTGATCTAAAATTCGTGAGAAAAAAGTATTTCTCGTACAGAGATTGACTGTATGGGAATTTACTGGATATCTCACCTTCCAAAAGAAGGATGAATCCAGAGGCTACCTAGCCCGATTACAGACTCTGCCTGAAGAAATAAAATGTAATCACTTTCTGAATAATAGATCTGATGATCAACTCTGCTCTGATACCATGTAGAAATTTGAATAATATAAAACTTATTCACAGAGATTATCCTGATTATACAGTATTTGCGGAATGCATGCATAATACATAACCTCCTCTACGTTGATCATCAATTTGCGAAATCAAAAACAATCGCATGCGCACATTGAAACATCAATCACACATATCAACACAGCATGTAATGGGAAAGCATACAGCTGAAAACCCCCAACTATCTATATATTATAATGATAGAGAACATGTAACAATACATAGTACAATACTCCTCACAAGTACTCAGTACTATCTCCACCTGCTACACACAAACAAGCTCAGATCTGAATCAAGTCACAGGTTCAAATCTCCTCCACTGTTTGCCTGCCTCTACTGCGCAATCCAAGATGAGAATAGGAATGATCCAAGATCGTTTTCCCTTTTTCTGTACTGCGCAATCCTCATTTGCAATCTCAATCAAATATTGTGCAAATCTCATGCACAGCTATAGTCACAACTGATAGTAGACTCACCCTTTCACCCACCTTTAACACTTGTCTCCACTGAACTGTCCATGCACTGAGTTAATTGATGTATTCTTTAGTTGATTTATGAGTTAATAATTAGTGAATTAATTAATAATTAATTCACATCACTCATCACTAGTGTATTTGGTAGTTAGAATAAATACAACTAGTTCAACTAAGTCAAACTGAACACAACTCCATCAACTTCTCAATCAACTCCACCAAACTCAATCACTTGAGTTCTAACTGAAGTCCATCATGCAATAACTCAACTAACCCATAAGAAAAGCGTATTTCCTTCTGGAAGTTGCATGTGCCACATCGATAGCTCGAACTGAAGTGCTGCAAGAGGATAAGATAATGTTTATAGTCCAAATATTATTAAGAGCTAATAATATTCGATTGTTCTATTTTTAGACTGGCAGTCTAAAAATAGACTCCGCCCATATGTCTAGAAATAGAAGTCCATCTATTTTTACCAACATGACCAATCATCCATAAATAGCATCCTGCAACTCATAGACCATGATCCATATGTCTAAAAATAGACATAGTCTAAAAATAGACTTTGCGACAAAAATAGCCTGCGAGCCCACTTAGTGAAGGCGACTTCTTTTCACTAAGTTCCATCATCTTGTTGCATTTTCAACAAATCCTGGAACATGCATCACTTCCTTCAATACGAAGGGTTTACCAGACTCCCTCTCAAAGGAAATGGTACCAATACTGGTCGCACTGTATCTACCATCATCGCCCATCTCGACATGCATTCCAAGATCTTTCTCATCCATATCAGAAAACAAATCTCGATCTCCTGTCATGTGAAAAGACGCACGACTGTCCAAGAACCATATCGATCCCATCACACTTGATACCAAGCATGCGATCAGCAAAAAATCCAGCTCAAACTTCGAGGCTAAGGCCTCTCCCGCTGCAAATCAAGCAGCTTGCTTATTTTTCTTCTTCTGCGGACAATTTGTGGCATAATGTCCGTGCTGGTGACAATGAAATCACTTCACCTTGGACATGTCCTGCTTCTTGCCTTTCGCATCAGAATGAGAAGCTTTCTTGTTCTTCCCCTTCTTTTCTTTGGCAGCCAAAGCGCAATTTTCTTCATCAGATGCCTTTGATGAAGATTCGTCCCCGATATTCCGCCTGATCTCCTCTTGCACAAGATCAGACCAAAGTCTCTCCCATCCTGGAAATTTCTCCCGACCATTGACAGAGTCCTGATAGGAATTCCAACTCTTCGGAAGACCAAGGAGATCCAAGCTCACCAAGTCCTCATCATCGACAGTCACCCCCACACTTCCCAACTCATCCCGGCATTGGGTGAACTTCGTGAGATACTTGGGCATATTGTCTCCTTTCTCACACTTAATGTTTCTGAGTTTATCCTTGAGCGCCAGCTTCCTCTGGTCGCTCTTGCTTTGGAATAAATATGTCAACGCTTTCCACATCAAGTATGGAGAAGCCTTTCCATGCAGGCTGGATACAATGTGATCCTTCACGCCCTCCAACAGAATCCTTCAACACTTTGTTTTCTTCTTTTTCCAAGCCTCAACTTGAGCAGCATCAGTAGGCCTTGGGACCTCAGCATCTATGAACTCTTTCAACCCATTGTCATCTAACACTTCCTCCATCTTGTCTTTCCATGCAATATAATTCGAGTTGCCTTCAAGGGCATACTCCAATCGCAATCCGTTGAAATACATTTCAACTTCGACACCAAGAAAACATTGCTGCAAATTCGAATTCCACCAGCTCAAAACTCAACCGCTTCTAATCTACAATTTGTGAGAACAAAGTATTTCTCGTACAGAGATTGACTGTATGGGCATTTACTGGATATCTCACCTTCCAAAAGAAGGATGAATCCAAAGGCTACCTAGCCCGATTACAAACTCTGTCTGAAGAAATAAAATGTAATCACTTTCTGAATAATAGATCTGATGATCAACTTCGCTCCAATACCATGTAGAAATTTGAATAATATAACACTTATTCACAGAGATTATCCTGATTATACACTATTTGCGGAATGCATGCATAATACATAACCTCCTCTACCATTGATCATCAATTTGCGAAATTAAAAAAACAATCGCATGCGCACATTGAAACATCAATCACACATATCAACACAGTATGTAATGGGGAAAGCATACAGCTGAAAACCCCCAACTATCTGTATATTATAATGATAGATAACATGTAACAATACATAGTACAATACTCCTCACAAGTACTCAGTACTATCTCCACATGCTACACACAAACTAGCTCAGATCTGAACAAGTCACGGGTTCAAATCTCCTCCACTGTTTGCCTGCCTCTACTGCGCAATCCAAGTTGATAATAGATCAGATCCAAGATCGAATTCCCTTGGCTTGTATTGTGCAATCCTCATTGGCAATCTCAATCAATGATTGTGCAAATCTCATGCACAGCTATAGTCACAACTGATAGTAGTCTCACCCTTTCACCCACCTCTAACACTTGTCTCCACTGAATTGTCCATGCACTGAGTTAACTGATGTATTCTTTAGTTGATTTATGAGTTAATAATTAGTGAATTAATTTATAATTAATTCACATCACTCATCACTAGTGTATTTGGTAGTTAGACTAAATACAACTAGTTCAACTAAGTCAAACTGAACACAACTCCATCAACTCCTCAATCAACTCCACGAAACTCAATCACTTGAGCTCTAACTGAAGTCCATCATGCAATAGCTCAACTAACCCATAGGAAAAGCGTATTTCCTTTTGGCAGTTGCATGTGCCACATCCGTAGCTCGAACTGAAGTGCTGCAAGAGGATAAGATAATGTTTATAGTCCAAATATTATTAAGAGCTAATAATATTCGACTGTTCTATTTTTAGACTGGCAGTCTAAAAATAGACTCCGCCCATATTTCTAAAAATAGAGGTCCATCTATTTTTACCAACATGACCAATCATCCATAAATAGAATCCTGCAACTCATAAACCATCATCCATATGTCTAAAAATAGACTTTGCGCCAAAAATAGCCTGCGGGCCCACTTAGTGAAGGCGACTTCTTTTCACTAAGCTCCATCATCTTGTTGCATTTTCAACAGCGCCTTCGATAACAACTATTACCCCTTGCAACCTCCCCATGGGAAAAATCTTTTGTTGGTTCACCATTCATAATTGAATAGGGGACCACTGTAACACGAGCCTAGCCATGTGTTCCCACGTCTGCTTTGGTAACACATTCACGTCCAAACCCAGGTCTAGGATTACCTGATCCATTTCATACTCACCAATCTGTGCCGTCAATATCATTTCCCTCCCAGTGCGTAATGTATGCTTTCCCAGTTTCCGGATTACACGTGGTTTCCCTGACCCTGCCCACCTAGTGATCAACTCCTGTAGTCCCTTAACTACCTTATTGTCATGCAATAGTTTCATGCATGTCTCTAAAAAGGTAGTAAGCATATAAGGGTCCATCCGTGGCTCTGTTGATCCTTATTACCTAAAATGGAGGCCTCCGTGAAGCTCTTCTTAGCTTCCATGGATGTCTCCTTTGCGCATTATAAGTCAAATTTAGGTTCCTTTGTAGGAGCCTTGCGAACCCATGTATCTTCCTCGGGCTGCATCCCCTTACCCTCCCCTGTGGTTGTACCACTTCTGAGCATCATGTTCACATTTGGGTCTTCTTCGCCTGGTTTAGACCTCATCATTTAGATATTTTGAGTCGGAGGAGGCTGGAGTACCCCTTTCTCATTCATCTGTGCGATAAATGTAGGACAATCTACCATCTCATGATCAAACTGAGCACAGTATGAACAGGATATTCTCATTGGGTTGGTACAATCACGAGCATAGTGCTCTTGTCCTCCTCATTTGTAACAAATTAACTGTCTGCGGCCCCTTCCTGGTCCCATTCCTCCTCGTCCTCGACCTCGCCCTTGAAATCCAGCGCGTGCCATCCCCGCAGCTGGATCGAGGGCTCGCGTTTTTGTTTGCATCCTATATGTTGGGTCCGGTCCATCATTAACTCATAGTTTTGACAAGTGTGCTCGTCGTGGCCTATTGACCTACAAAAATTACAAAACAGTTGCTGGGGTGTTGGTGTATACTTCTGCAACAAATGATAATTATTTGTTGTGTGCTTTCCTCCTATTTGACAAACCGCGCACCATAACGTGGGTGTCGCACTTAGCCCTGCCTATGCCTCCAGTCTCAATGGCATTGGCCCCCCTCCTACTAAGTAGTTCGCGAATACTAGACAGTGGTCCTTATCATGGCCTTGACCTTTGCATTTTATGCACCATACTTCCTCGCACGTCTCTGGCCGTGATGCCCTATCCTGCTTCAAGCTCTGCATTTCCAAGCAGAGATTCTGTAGCTACTTGTGGATTTGTTGAACTCCCAGCCCCGGGTCTTGTATCGGTGTCTCATGTAACCTCATCGCCATTTCCAATGCTTTGGCTTGGCTAGAAAGTTTCTGTTGTGACAGCGCCATCCTCAGGTGCGGTGTCAGAGATGCCACAAACCATGTGCGATGTTGTGCATCCATGAGTGTCATATTAGCCTCGTGGATCGTACTCTTTAGTCGTTGATCCAGATCCCAGGGGGTCTCTCCTGGAAGCATCGTGATCTCCTTAAACCCGATGATTGACTGTGTCTCTAATTTCGACCAGCTAAATTCTCTGTTCAGTGCATTCTGGATCTCTGCTATTCCTACATTTGGGTGATCATTAGAGTGCTTGATATACCATGTCAACGCGCGATCCTGCAGCGCGCTCACCAATGTATCCTTCTTAATGTTGTCGTCCGTGACCCCTTGCGCTTCCCACACTGCTCTTACCACAAACCAGAACTGGTCCGGATCCTCATTCACTACTCCTCTGAATACGGGTAGCTTGATCACACTCGCCATGCTGAACTGCAGGTTTGGTGGAGGTGGGGTGGGTGGAGATGGAGGTGAAGCGGGTGGTGGCGTGGGTGGAGGTGGTAACTATGGAATGCATTGCCTTATCAAATTGACTGCACTTCTCGGAGAGACCCGAGTGAGCTCTTCCTCTCTCTCTTGCGAAGGTGAAATTAAGGGATTGTTTCTTAATTCCCCACTACCCTTGTAGATCTTCCTACTCCACATTGTTCCAAACATTAATGTATTTTCATAACCCACTTTTCACATAACAACATCTTAATCCAGGTATTCAAAGATTTAATGTACTTACCTCGCGGTCCCTTGAGAAAACATCATTCTACTTCATTATAGCTCACGGTCGTGTCTATCACAAACTTAGTGATAAATCCCGCTATTATCCGGTTAATCCAATGGTCCACAGCTCGCGCGATCTTATCTTCTGATGCATCTAGTCTACGCACTAATTCTAGAGTCCACACTATCGGTTGGTTGAGCTTACCCTTCCCTGGCTGTCGGTTAACCTCGCGATCCACTCATACAGTTCAGAATGAAAGGATGCGAAGAAGATCTCGTGGATTTCCGTATACACATAGCAATCTAGCCACCTTTTCTCGGATACCTGCGGAGTTATGTTTTCCTGTGTCACGAACTCATGAATCTTCTTGTCCAGCCACTCTTCAATATCCTTCTTTGTTGGGTTCTAGTGGCACGACATTAGACATCCCTGAGGCAGATCCTGGTCCCGACAACAGAACCATTTGTTGGCTACATGGGGCCTAACCCAGGTTCAATAGTGAGTTTAGCCAAGAAAATCCTAGTACTACTGGCCCTTTCGGCAACAGTCCGTGGAGCGCGGACTGAGGTCTCACCCAAAGTAGTATGGGAGGGTGCTGGAACCAGGTTTCTGCACCCTAGGGATGTCTTGATGAGGGTTCTGGAGGTTCGCGGCCCTATCCTAATCTGCACGCTACGCTGCTTTGTGCAGCTTTTTATTCTTTGCAACCCGTGCGCACTTTTGTATTATTCTGATCCAATCTTTATTGTGATATTATATTAGTGCTTAACTCAGTTTGAGCGGGCCTAATATTCTTAATACTTATTCAACTTTCAGATTAGTGCGCATACTTGAAAATAATATAAATTCATAAAATAACCAGAACACATAAATACAGATCTACAAACAAATGCACAATATTATGAATCAATCTTATCTTTATTAATACTCAAGTTCAGTTACAGACCCGACTCTGCCCTGCGCACTCAACTGCAGGGGTCTGCACACTCAGCTGCGGACTCTACTCGACCTCCGCGCACTCGGCTGTAGAGCCTCTACTTACCACTACGACCCAATACACTTCAAATTCACTTCTGTCTTATAACCATGCCTTCGCATCTCTTTATTTCTTGTCAAAAACCCTAGACTGACTTTTCACTTAGAGCCTCACTTTATTTATACAATCCTGTGATATTATATTAGTGCTTAACTCAGTTTGAGCGGGCCTAATATTCTTAATACTTATTCAACTTTTAGATTAGTGCGCATACTTGAAAATAATATAAATTCATAAAATAACCAGAACACAGAAATACAGATCTACAAACAAATGCACAATATTATGAATCAATCTTATCTTTATTAATACTCAAGTTCAGTTACAGACCCGACTTTGCCCTACGCACTCAACTGCAGGGGTCCGCACACTCAGTTGCGGACTCTATTCGACCTCTGCGCACTCAGTTATAGAGCCTCTACTTACCACTACGACCCAATACACTTCAAATTCACTTCTGTCTTATAACCATGCCTTCGCATCTCTTTATTTCTTGTCAAAAGCCCTAGACTGACTTTTCACTTAGAGCCTCACTTTATTTATACAATCCCATGGTCCACAGACCATGGGTAGGCCAACACACTTTCCATTAAATTACATTATCCTAGGGGTAGGCCAACACACTTTCCATTAAATTACATTATCCTAGGGCAGACAACCTAGACTCTTGCACTCTGCGCCCACATTTCGCGGGGTCCTTACATTACACTTGACCAAAATTCGGGCTTCAAGCCCCAAAAACATGTTATGGGGGGATCTGCTGCCCAATACTTCTCTAAATGCATGAGAAGGGTATAAATACTATTATAGCTACTGTGCAAAAATAGATTATACAAAAATTTGGGGAGGTTTCAAACAACTTTCCTCCTAACTAGTTAACTAACTCTAAAAATAAACAGTGGCTCGATGAACAAAGGCTAAGATGGTGATTTGCTATTTACTAGCTTGTCCTTTAAATCGCATATGTCGGCCATCAGTTTGACTTGAGGAGGTGCCCCAAAATGCGTTATGACATGTCCTGTGAAGACCGCATCGATCAGAGGTGGCAGTATCCACTGAGTCGAATGAAGTGAGAAGTTAAGAATGTAAACTTTGAAACGGGAACTATAAACTCAAAACGGGAACTCTGGCCAAAAAACCCCAAAAAAACATCAAAAACAGTGCTCAAAACGAAAAGTGTGTATACTGGAACGATGTTTTTATTTTTTAGGCGTCAATTTTGAACATGTTTTAAAAATGGCAGTGACTACAAAATTTACTATGAAATTTTCGTGCAAAATATAGCTTCAAAATGAAAGTGATGACACTGGAACAATGATTTTTTTTTAGGGTCAATTTTCAAAATTTTAAAAAAATGCTAATAAAACCAAATTTTTATGTGTCAAACAAAGTTGTTTATGAGGGAAAAAACACACTAATGTTTTTGGTAGAATATCATTTTTCTTTCCTAAGTATAAATTTAACATGTTTTCAACCATAACATGCTAGATACAAAAAAAATTGAAATTTTTTCAACTATAAAATTAAAAAACCATGACATTATGAACCAATTACATCACTAAATGCATTCAAAAATCATTATTTGTATATTGAATAAAACATACATTATATCTCTAATTTAATATTGCATTATAGATATTTTAAACAATAAAATTTATCATAATTAAGACATATAATCCAACAACATAAAAATGCCTCATAACTTCTTATTTAACACCATATGGAAAACATTAATTTTATTTGAAGATACGATGCATACATCAGTTATATAAACTGTCTTAAACAATTATTCAAAATCACTCATGTTTTCTGGCACACCATCAGAATTCACATCTTCAAATGAGTGACTGGATGCTGACGAAGATATTCCATATTCTTCTCTTTCATCAACTAGTGCCCCATCTGAGTCCACATGCATGCCCAACATTTCAGGTTTCAAAATTCTTCTAGATCTACGATTGGTTTCAGGTGACTCCCATGTCAACATTGTTCCTTCTGGTAACAACCTTTTCAGAATCTCTATCGTCTTGAAGCGAAGAGTTCCTCTCTTTGTTAAATTGAAGTCATAAACAAGTATGTCTACATCCTCCAATTTTAATATGTCTGTGCGGCGGCGATTTACATTTGTACCCTTTCTTTTTCTTTTTCCGCCATTATTTTTGTCAACTACCATCTCTGGCTTATACACACCATTGAATGGGTGTGTATTTGTGGCATACCAATGTACTTCAACACTCGTAACATCCTCATTTTCTGTAAAGACCTTTATAACTTTAGCAACCCAAAATGGATAGCCATTGGGATCTCCATCTGCTAGCACTACAATCATGCAACCCTCCTTAATATCATGTACTAAACCCCTATAAAGGTCTTTCATGGCTTCACGTTGTGCACGAGATCTTCTGGAACTAATATACATCTCTCTTTCCTCTGCCTGTGAAGAATTAATAATACCTTGAGATTGTTGTTGTTCAACAATGTTTACTTCCTCATGTTCATTCGACACATTTTGTGGCCAAATAAATGGATTTTTCAAAGGTATATCTTCATTTGTTGTTGTCGAAATGATATCACTTTGATTATTGAAAAATGACTCCCACCAAACTGAATCAACAATGTCAAAGTACTCATATGTATATCTAATACATTTTTTAATTTCTTCCAGGCAATCAGAATAATTTATAACCCTGTTTTGTCTGCGTGCATTCTGAACTTCACCAACTGATTGTAATAACAATATTTTTGATGCAAATATTGGATGATCTGGAATGAACTTCAAAAATTGCAAACCTGATGACGGTGCCCATTCTGTAGTAGTTGAATACTTCTTGCCCCATATTAGTGTTTTCCCATCAATTTTTTTGATACGAAATTGATGTTGGAAGCTAATGTCATTAAGTTATTCAATGCATTTCCCCTCACCATATGATCCCAGAATAAACCTTCGCATGTCAACAGTTTCTTCCAACACATCAAAAGTAGGCTCTGGCATGTATGATTTCTTAATACATTCAATTAGTGATGGCAAGCTCCCAAATTCCTTCTTCCTCAATGTGACTGAAAAACGACTGAACATCTGATCAATATGGTCATGAGTGTGCCCAACAAGAAGGAAACCAACCTTTACCTTTTGAAAAATTCTCAATTCAACAAGCATGTTTAAATATCCAAAAACAACCTGATTTTTGTTTTCACGGCAAGTGTTGTCCATTGTAGATACAAAACTTCATGAAGATTACCATACCAATGAGAAATCACATCATGAATTATGGTTATGGTCAGATTTGCATCATTATGAATATTTGGAGCTGTGAAGTACACCCTTGGCAACATTTTCCCATTGAAGACCATACAACCGACCAAGTGAAATTGAATAAAGTTTTCCTCCTGTAAATTTTTAGGTGTGCGAACCAAATGTGGTAAAAGTGTTTTCTTCTGGTCCATACCATCAATTATCAAACCCAAATATTTATTCGGATTATCATAACACTTCTTTCGATGCTTGTACAACTTCTTCCTTTCGTTTGTTTGTTGTTCATGATGCTCCTAGAGTTGTTTGACAATTAAATCTACACAACATAAAAGAGATTCATTAAGAAATATGTTTTCATAGTTGATGACTATACAATTTTAAAAGTTAAAGTTATGAACGCTTACCTCTTTCTGAGCCTTCACATTTGTCCCTTTTTTATTTAAGAGAAGCACGTGTACTGCAAATCCCCATCCTTGTCTTCTTAGGAATACGGACATTGTTGAATTCTTTCTTCCATACCTTCACAAAATATTGATATGTAATAAACTAGCCATGTCCCTCAACACCTTCTGCATATTCTTTGTATAAGTTGTAGATTTCTCGTCTTGAAAAATTATCTAGAGTATGTATTGTCTCTCTATTTGGCATACACTCTCCATGCTTTGAAAAGAAATCTTTCATCCATGACATTGCAGTGTTTGATAATGGACCAAACTGTCTTTTATGACATACTTCTGAATAAAATGTGGGATCCTTTTCCAAATTTTCTTGAATTCTCAAGAGACGAAAATTCCCAATCGAATGAGACATTTTGAAACCTTCTCTACAGATAAAAAAAGTCCCAATATAATAATCATAACCTGATAATGTAGATTGCATGCACCCAACTAAATATGAATTTTGCATGCTTTTATTCATTGACAGATATCTCTTCCTGCTTTCTAATGCAAATTTGAAATCCATATGTTTCAAGCAATCTTTTTGGCAACATTCACTTGAAATGAGAGCACTGATAGAACTTATTCTCGTCAGATATTCTGCTCTACCCCTTGTATAACTAGAACAACTTGCATTGATACGAAAAGGTCTGCTCCTACTCCTTGATACAATATTTCTTGGCAACATCTCCATCATTTGATCATCATTTGTATAAGGCTTTTCATCATCATTAAGAGGAATGTTATCCACACTATAATCAGCTCTGCTTTTTAAATATTGACTTGGAGGATATTCTTCATCTTCTGCTTCTTCAGTGCTACTGTCGTAGTCCTTAGAATTCGGACTGAATGGAAAATCTGACTCGATGTTTAATGGATATTCTTCCTCATATGCATTGCCAGTGCTACTCTCATAGTCTATCGAATTAGGACTACGTTGAAAATGTGACTGTTTACTTATTGAAGATGCTACATCCCGTCCTTTGTCACTGCTACCTTTATACTCATTAGAATTAGGACTAAGTGCATCATCCTGTCCTTCATCACTGTTGCTCTCATAGTCCTTAGAATTAGGACTAAGAGGACACGGTGACACTCCATTCTTTTGAAATTCATCATCATGCTCTTCATAACTATTGCTCTCATAGTCCGCAGAATTAGGACTAAGTGGACACTGTGGTACTCCAATCTTTTGAAATTCATCATCCCACTCTTCATCACTGATGCTCTCATAGTCCTTAGAATTAGGACTAACTGGACACCGTGACACTCCATACTTTTGAAAATCAACATCATGCTTTTCATCACTACTGCTCTCATAGTCCTTAGAATTAGGACTAAGTGGACACTTTGACACTTCATACTTTTGAAAATCAACATCATGCTTTTCATCACTGTTGCTCTCATAGTCTTTAGAATTAGGACTAAGTGGACACCGTGACACTCCATTCTTTTGAAATTTGCCATCATGGGGCAAAGGTGCGCTCGGTGGTCGGGTGAGGCGTGCACAGTGAACGTGTGGCGCCCGTTTGTGCTAAGTCTTGGCGTGGGTGTCTTGGTGGCTCAGGTGAGCGCCCGCCCATCGTGCAAGTGTGCACGAAGGTGAACGAAGGTTGGAACCGGATGTCGTAGAGTTGGGCAGGCGGTACTACGTGTTGTTCACACGATTTGGGCATTTGCCAAAGGTTGGCAAGTGGGACTGCGTGTGGGCAGGTGTACACGGTTTGGGCGTTTGCGACCAAACGAAGAGCGAACCGGCGAAGACGTGCGACAAGGTGAACGACGGGTTGGTGAGTCATGCAGCGACCGTGCGGAGGTGCCGACGAGCTGGGCAACCGAGTTTGCCGAAGTTGGAAATTTGGCTAAGTATAAATTTGGGGTTTCCCAAGGACTTAGCCTATACTTTGTAAAAGTGGAAAATTATATATATATTGATATTCGGGCAGACTCATATTGCAGGGAGTTGCCCCTCCCTTTATACTGTTGTGCATTTCTCTTGTATAATGTTGTTGATAATGAATGTGTATGGGTGTTCATTGGTATAAAGGCACATTAATAATACTTGGTAACGAAAATAAAACTAAGTATGGAATGTTAAGGCGTAGTCCACGAACATAAGTATTGGTGAAAAGAAAGTGTTCGGTGGTGCCACACCTCGCTATAAGCGGTTGAAAGACTACCGCAGGTGTAGGGGCATGACAGGGGGGGTTGGGATGCTTTGGGGGGGCGGGTGGGTGAGGGCGCCCGTGCCGTGCGGGGGGTTGGGTGAGGGCGCCCGAGCAAAATGTTTTATTCGTGATTTACTTTTTTTACACTAGAATGTTAATGCATGTCCTTTTGGAATATGCGGGGCAGTGGGTGGGGCGATTGTTGATTAAAATTTATGATATATTTTCATTGTTAATTTAAGTTAATATGTTTTTATTATTTACTGATTTATGTGTTTCTATTTTTCAGGAAAATGGCATCAAAGAGAATTTCAGTGAATCTTTCTGGGCCAAAGACTCATAAAGGTGCATCTAAAAGAAACATTGGTGAACGAACTCCACCTGAACTCATGACTACAAATCTTTCAAGTGCCTCAAGTGATAAGAAGATGATTTCAGACGGGAAGAATTAGAAAGAGGTGAAATTTCCATCAAGAATGTGGTATGTGAAAGAAAGAGAAAGCACAAATGTGAATATATATCTATATATCGATATACCGAATGATAATGGAATTTTTGAGGTGATGGGAAAAGTCATAGATATGTGTTCGGTACCGGACACTAAAGTTGTTTACGTACTTACAAAAGCTCCCAAGTCACATGAAAGGGTTAAATACCAACTATCATATTCATTGTATGACACGAGAGAGATATCTACAAAGTTGTGTAGTCAAATCGTAAATGAAATGACACAAAACATCGTAAGTATTGTTATTTATATTTGTATTTTGCGTTTTTGAAAGTGTCTAGCTATATTTTTTAACTTTGTTTTTTAATGACATATGATATTTGGTTTGGCAGAATTTCGTTGAAAGTTGTTCAATTAGGTTGGGAGGCATTCATTTCATTGAGAATGATATCATGAGAGTTGTCAGAAGTTTTTACTCAGTGTCAGAAGAAGATATGGAAAATAGGCAAAATGAAGTAATTGATAATGCTACAAAACTACATCCAAAGAATCAGAAAAAAAGGTCTCTGGTGGATAAATCTAGAAAGCGTAAACAAGTTAAATTTGAGAACGATGAAGTTGAAATTGACAATGAAACATATGTTGTCATTACTAAAGACGACATTGGAACTGAGAAGAGCCATAAAAATCCAAAAGTAACAATGCCCAAGAATAACTCTGTTGGGAATGTTATGACCAAGAAAAGTAAAGTTGATGATTTTGAAGCAGTCATTACCAGCAGTCAAGAACCTAGTGAAACTTCAAAAGAAAGCAGAGAAATCATTACACCAGGAGCTGATTTAGAAGATGGCATTATCAAAACAAAACAAAATGTCATTCGAGATAATTTGACAAAGAGAAACTTAATTGATGGTGGTCGCACATTTTAGCTTAATGTCAGGCAAACCTATCAAGCAAGTGAAGGACAATGTCAATATCAAGTTAGAAAGCCACATCATCTGCATGTTCACAACTTGAAGACATTGATGAGGTACAATCCATATGCTCATGTGGTTAGTTATGTGCTTCTTGTTGATCCACTTCAAGTTCCCAACAAAGAAGCATTTGATAAGTCAAAATGTTTTGAATACAATTATTATGTGCTTGGGGGGAACCATTCTGTAGAAGCTCAAAGACAATTGATGGAGGAATATCCTAATAACCCACGTTTTGAAACAATGAAATGTATCATTTACGCTGGTTTATCTTATACAGAAGCAAAGTTAGTGGCATGGGATCATAATTCAGTTAATGAATATAGGATGTCTATGACTTTCATCCAAAGGGTTAGATTTATTCATAGTGAATTTGAAGAAAAATGTGGTGGGGATAGGACAAATGTTACTGCAAATTTCCGAAAGGAATGTTGTATGGAAATAGGATAACAAATTGAAGAGAAAACCAATTCAAAAGGTGGAAAAGGCAGCAAACATAGTGATTTATTCAAAGGTGTTGATAACATTTTCTAATTGGCATTTAGAACTGGAGATGTTTGGAGGTTGATTGATGAGATTTTTAGCATGTGGGAAGACATTGCCATTAAAAACCAGAAGGTCAAAAAGTCTAAGCCATTGATATGTGGCAACAGTAAATTAGCTCCTGAAATGAAGCATCTTCCAAACGATATGACTATCACACCTTGGAGGGCGATGCAAGGAGTGAAAGATGAAAAAATTGTCAAAACAATATTATCTCGTGTGAGGTCAGGGGAATTATCATTGGAGGAAATGTCTGAAGAATTTCAAAAGTCAGTTTGTTGAAATATTTTTATTTATGTCTAGATTATAATTATATTTTAAATAAAACAATGTTGTTCTTGGTAGTTTTTGTTATACATATCATTATATTAACTTTTTGTTACTTTATCTATGCAGTCACAAAGTTTACATGAAAATTCAAGAACAAATGGTTAGATTGTTGAATGAAGATAGTTGGGATGATGTTATATGCAACTATCCAGATTCGAGTTCTACATCAACATTAAAAGCTTTTTATCTTGCATTTAAAAAGGTATCTTGATTTATACATTCATTTTTATTCACCTGTGTACTATTTTTAATTTATAACTTACACATATATTTGTTTATTTTATAAAAGATGAGGAAGGATGGTAATGGAGTGCCAGATAGTTTCAAAACCTTTATTGAAAAAGTAAAGATCGAAAGACTGAGGAAGCAACGTATTAAGGATATTCAACTTGATTCAACTCTTAATCATTTCATTTGGAATGGGCTAGACACTATTCAATATCAAGTAATACAAGGCGACTGTGAAAACATTTCTAAACTCATACCTAAAAGGGATTATGCCCTAGTCATTGCAGATATTCCCCATGGTTTCAATATTCCAAACATTGACTATGATATGACCCTTATACTTATCAAGCTTTTAGTAAAGTGGTTGCGGGATTTGTAGAAGTCACGTCATCACCATTATGGAGATTTGTGACATTTCATTCAGACACACAATTGGCAATGATATTGTCAAGCTTCAAAGGGAAAACAAATTCAAGGATGCAGCTTACATGGTAAGACGTTTAAAATGTATATTTCATTAATGTTGAAAAATTTATTTATGTACAAGTTAATTGAACTTTTACTATTTCATGTTACATGGAAAAGTCAAATCTTCTTCACAATGAAGATCAACAATTTAAATGATTGTGAGTTCATTCATATTGATAGTTGGGCAAAAAATGATAGCCATATTTCTATGATTTTTAATCGGGTAGACAGAAAGAGTCATAGCCAAATACTGACTTATGATGCTGTTGTGAGAAAACTAACATATGAAGACAAAGAAGCAAAAGGAGAGATAGTTAACATTTATCAAAAACCACAATTATTGATTAACTATCTTATAGACATTTGTTCAAATGAAGGAGATTGGGTTCTGGATTTATTTTCTGGCTCAGGTAAGTTTTATTATATGGAATTGAATTTCAATATGTTATTTTTTAATTAATATGTCATTGTACTAATTTAGTTCATTATTTCTTTTGTGCTTGATAATTAGGTACAACACTAGCATGTTGTCTTCAAAAAGGAAGAAATTGCATTGCAATTGAAAAAGATCCAGTACAGTGCAATTTCATTCAGCAAAGAATTAATGCTCTTCAATTTCTTTCAGATGCGATGCAAGAAATTGGGTTGAAGAAAGGGGACTTTAGTGAATCACGTGTGGCAAAAAAAGCAAAGGAACCCCAACCACCATTACATGGAATGTTTGGAAAGACATACATTGGGAGATTTGCAGACATCAAAGACCCATTAGAAGAGGAAAATGAGCAAAATGAAATAGAAAATATTGTGGAAGAAGACAATGATGAAACTCTAGAGGATGAAGAGTTTGGATTACGTGACATTGTTGATTAAATTTAAGTTATGCTTGTAAATCAAGCTTTGCAATGTTTTGACTTTGACATTTTATGAGAAGAATAAACACTCAATTAGGGTTGTTATACGTTCAATATTGGTAATATGTGATTTTTGAATTGATTTTTAAGTTAATCATTATTTTTTGAAAAAAGAAGAAGTGATTTTTATTATTTTTTTGACATGAAATTCATAGAAAATGCTATTATTTAACCATTTGTAGTTAAAATTATCGTATAAAAATTGTGATTTTGACATGTCAATTCTAGCAAAAAATTATCAAAACGTGTAGTTTTTTAGTTATATTTATGTTAAAAATGGTTATTTTTATGTCCATTGTTAAAAAATATTGTTTTTTAGAAACAATTATTTCATGTGGATTGAAAAATTAATTAAGGATGTATAAATATGTAGAATATCGAAAAGTCTAAATATCGACCTTCTAATTTAAAAATGCAAAACAATAAAAACCTCACGGAAAAAAAAATAAATAAATAAATAAATAAAATAAAAATAAATAAATAAATAAATAAAATAAAAATAAATAAATAAATAAATGTGAAGAAAATGACCACTTCAAAAATTATCAAATTTACAAAATAATTATTTACATTTTATACATTAAAAATTTAAAGTAAAAAAATAGGGCTTTTAAAAAAGGAGTGTGATGCAAAATGCTCACTTTTTTAAATCAACATGAAAATCACTACCATTCTAAAATGTGATGTACATAAAAAAAATTAAAGTGGCAAAAACTATGCTCTAAAAAAAACATGTGTGTTCTGCATCACCCCTTTTCAAAATCAGGTCACTTTTTTGTTATCTCTACGAAACGGGTAACAGTATCAGTTCCCATTTCAAAGTTTACATTGTTAGTTAAGGGTCATGGTTTGGTTGTGCGGCTTGACGAGGTATTGCCAATACGAATCCCAGTCGGGCTTTGCCAATTTTACAATTGATTCCCTTTGAGTTTATGCATTTTCTTACCAACTTTTAAGCAAATCACCTAAATCGGGCATTTATTTTGGATTGCCTTATTTTACCAGGTTGGTGGAAAATAGAGTGTGGTTTATCGCCTAGGTTATGTTCTTTGCCACTCTAGCAACTCTTGCCACTGCTAGCTCCGCTTGCTTGATCCTTGCGTCCCAATCCGTGAAAAGGATGTCCTTGTGTGTCTCCTCAATCTCAGGCAGATTGGCTTTCCTCCCATCTTCTATTTCTTTCCATTCGATGAACTCTGAGATTCTGGTGTTTAGATCAGTAAACTCAGTTCTCTGGTCAATCGCTTTATCTGTTAGCTGGTCACTAGTGATCAGATAAGGAGTGATGTGTGACATCTTTTGGCAGAATTGTTCTTGTTGTTTCATTAGGAGGGAATTCAATTCCAGTGCCTCTTTAATGAACTCCTCGACAGTAGGAGTATCCTTATATCTTTCCATGGCTTGCTACAATTCTTGGAGTTGCATATTTTTGGCCGATATATCGGCTTCATGGCTTATCTTCAGGACCTCCATGCTCTCTTGCAATTGGGCGAGCTAGTCAGCGGCTTGCTTGTTCACACTTTCCCTCTCTGTTTTGAGCTGCTGCTCAAGCTGTGCAATCTTCTCCTCCTTTTCTCTCAACAAAATAGAGACTTCAATGGCTTTGTCCATGGTGGTTGTTGCATATGCTCCCGTAAACTGTGACAATCTAGTCAAGTTCTCAGCTGGGTTGGAAGGAATGTCCCTCCAGACTATGTCCATTGGCTCGTTTCCAGGTGGGAGCTCAGGTGTTTCTACCCTTCTCCTTTTCCTTTGTCTTCTTACTACAGCCTTGTGCAGCGGGCTGTAGAACACATCTAGAGGAGGGATTTCAGTCACTTTCAAGACAATCTCTGTTATGGGCAGAGTAGGGATAATCTCAGTCTGCTGAGATGTTGTTGCTTGCTCATCTATTGGCTTGGACTTTGTATTTTCCTAATTATGCAGAGGAGTTTGACATTCTATTATTTCCTGGGTATCTATGGTGTTGGGATTGTCTTGCAATTTCTTATTAAACTGATCCCAAACATCGATTTTGACCTTTGAACTGATCTCTTTAGGTGGGGTGCTCATAACCTATTTCTCGGCTGACTTCCTGTTGGATTTTGTTGTTTTATTGATGTCTTGGGCCTTCCCTGTATCTAGTGTTTTCTCAGTATTTACTTGAGATTCAATGCGAGAACTAGGTCCTTCGCTATTGACAGTCACACTGGGTGTGGGCTTGTCCTCGATTTTCAACAAGTGCATCGGGATTATTTCGAACCTTCTGTTTTTGAATTCCTGAAAGTTTCCAAAATCTCTATGACTCAGATTTTCCCTTTCCCATTCGAACGATTTTTCGAAGGATTCAACCGACTGTAACAGTTCTTCAAAATCATTAGACTCATGGTTATATGGCTTGATCTTTAGCACAGTAGTGATGTTATATGCTATCTTGTTTGGATCAAATTGCCTTTTCGGCAAAGTATGAAGCCTAAGGCCTTCCATGCTTACTGATTCCTTTATCGCATGATTAAAATTTGCCAAAGAAAAAGAACCGCACTTGATAGGAAACGATGACCATAACAATTTCTTGCTTTCTTTGAGAACTTTGGTCAAGCCTTTTACCACGGTCTGGTGGGTGATTTCCCTTGCCAACAATTTATCATAAATATACAAGGGGAGGACATGTGGGTCTGTTGTGCTACCAAAAATCCTAACATAGGTGAACCATTCTTGAAAAAAATATTTGCTGACGGCTAGAAGGTCTGTAGCGGCTTCTTGGGAAAACCTGGGGGCTTTCCTATTGAAAATTAATTGATGCAGTGACAAAATAACAACATGAAATATCTTATAGAAATGGGGTATGTAATGGGATTCCCACATTTTCTTATGACTGAGATGGATAGGGTAAGGGTTTTGTAAGGTCTATTTCCAACCCATGATTGGAAATTTAGTGCCAAAATAGATGGCATCCATAATGTAGGCACTAAAATAGAATGGAGGAAGGTTCTCTGGAGAGGAGGATCTCTTCTGTCGATATTCGGTAATGATGGTGGCTAGGTTATCAGATAAGATGGTGGTCCAATTCATAATGTGGGAATTAACACAGGCATCAATCAGAGGAATCTATTCTATGGAAAACTTCGCATTATTGGGTAACCCATATAGTCTACATAACATAGCAACAACATAGTTGTAGGGGTTTTCGAAAGAGGCTACAACATACATACCTGATTTCTCGAATTTAAATCTCTTCTCCAACACTCTCCAGCCTTGAATCACCTTGAAGGGCTCTTGGTTCTTCTTTGCGAAGTTGGACACGTATGTGGTATCATATATATACCGAGGGTCAAGTATATGGTACATTTGCTTTAGGTCCTCTACTCTGAATGACCCCATGAGTTCCATTCGCGAATTCCTGAATTTCCTATCTTCAATTGTGAGTTTTCCACCACCCACCTGATCATATCTGTGTATGGCAGGATTTTAGCTCTCACTCCTATCCTATGAAGGAAATAACAGGAGGAATCCTTGAATTTAAGTCCTAAAGGTTTTGTTGAATCAGTTGTTGATTTTGTGACAGTAACCTTAGGACGCTCATCTTCGAGCCTATTACATATGACATCTCAAGTTGTTTCTCCCCTGTCAGCGCTGCATACTGTATCAGAGAATATAGGAGCAATTTCTGTAAATTCGGACTCTGCAATGTTGATGAGCCTTAGTATTGCAACAAGAATGATGCAACTCCCAAGGCTACCGACTTTAATTATCAACCCGGGGTTCGTACAAACTTAAGAGGTGTCGAAACTATATGTGTGGCATACAATGTGTTCTCCTTTTGTTGTCATGATGTAATGGAGTGCATGTAATGAATTCAAATCCTAAACTAATTGCAGAAAATGAAATGTTCGAAATGGAACCTTAACCTATTACAAGAAAGAAAGTACAAGATAAGAGACGGAAATTCAATGCTAAATCACACCATTTCCTAATTAACTGCCAAGAAATTATGCTTTGCAATAGTGCTAAATTAACATGAACCAAATGCTACTATCTAAGCATGGAAGTAAGAAGCATCAAACATCACTAATGTGCAATTAAAGGGACTGAAATAAATCTGTTTTTGTCTTTTTGTCTTTTCATGCAAAATCAAGTATGCAAACTAATTTCTTTTGGTGATGTGGCAGCTAAATTAAGAATGTTGGAGGTTAGATGGAAGGGTTAGGAGATGGTTTGATGGTGTGGGAGAACCTTGGGAGGCTTTTGGTGACTTCCTAGAGGTTTTCTCTCAATTTGGCCTCAAAACAGGCCATTTCAGGAAAACCTACAGGATGTACTAGAAACCTACAGGATGATCCTGTAGGAATTACAGTGAACCTACAGGATACAACCAAGAGAAAAATTTGAGGTTTTGGAGGTGATAGAAGGCTTAGGGAAGGTGTATATGGGTGGAATGGAGTGAGAAAATTTCTAGGATCATTCAGAACTAAAAACCAAAGTTGGGAGATGGATGGATTTGCTCAAAAAGCTTGGAGAAGTTTCCTTGTGAAATGATGAAATTGGTGAGGGTTTAATGACCAAGAAAATCAAGTCCAAATTGAATGGGACAAATTTTTTCATCAACTAGGATGTCTTAGGTCCCTATTCCAAGTGGAATAACTCGAAAAGACCTCTGTTAACCCATGCAAAAAAATAGAAAACATTACTAGTCAAAAATCTAGAAATTCGATAACTAGTGAGCTAGTAAATCTAAAAAATGCCTAACCAAATCAAGTGAAAATGCAATGGGGTAATTTTTATTATGAACTAGAGTGCTTTTGTGATCTAATGCAAGTGGAATAAATTTGATTGAAGCTCGTTGGCATGCTCTAAAAAATAGCAGAAATTTATTGTTTTTTGCTAAAAAGGAGGTCCAACAGTTTAGATTTGGGAATAGGAAGACTAATCCAAGCAACTCAATGATTCCTATGAACTTCCAAAGCTTTTCCAAGGATGAAATAATGCTTGTGGTCCTGAAAAAGAACTTACATCAGCCATTTAACTCAATCCTACAACAAGAAATCATTAATTCTAAATGCAGAAATAGAAAGAAATAAAAACAAGAGATGCATGTGAATAAGCAATGAAAAGAGGGAAAGAAAATGATACAAAAAGAGCTCTGAGGTTCCTGGGATGGCCAAGCCCAAGGAAACTCAGAGACCTATGGATCAGAAAAATATTTAGAAGTTGAACATGACACCACTCTTCATTATTTTCATCAATAGAATTACATCCCAGCAAGAAAATACAATGGAGCTGCAAAAATACAAGCTCTCTCCATAATCACACTAATGAAAATCTCCCCCTAGAGGAAAATTCCACTTGGTACTTATACAAAATGATTATGAATCATTCCCCATGAATGGAGGAAGATTTCCCCACCAAAATCCCTTGATTAGTGGATCTAGTCCCCAATACTAGGAATTTGCATTAAATGGCAGGAACCACATTCCTAGATTTGTCAGTCATTCCCTAAAGGCGAATTCGACTTGGTACTTATAAAAAATGATTAAGAATGATTCCCCATGGATGGATGAAGCTTTCCCCACCAAAATCCCTTGATTAGTGGATCTGCTCCCTTGATTGGTGGATCTGCGCCCTTGATTAGTGGAACACATTCCTAGATTTTCTCAATCATTGGAGTTCCACAATTTGTACCATAATTCCATAATATCTTGTTGACTTATTATTTATTATTGATCCTCCAGTAGTAGGGAACAAGTCCCTAAATTATCTCCTCCTTCAACTCTTCATAATCTACCCAATATTCTCATAATATTCCACAAAAATAAATAATATTAAGCACAAATATTCCATTATTCATAAACCTTCCTAATGAATATATTAAAGTTAAAAATAAATTATCTAATGTAAAAAGAGAGGTTTAATGTGCTGAAGGATGGTCAGAGGCCTTAATTTATGTTTTAAATTAAAGGCATGGACCTTAATTTATCTCTAATTTAGAGGCCCATCATACTTTGAGCAACTTAGTGACCTCATTGTGCCTCATACATGGCCTTGGTGGCCTCTCTCTTGTGCATTAAGAATCTTGCCTATAAGATCTGCAAGGACGAGCCCAAAAACATATTTGTTCAAAGAAAAGACATTGTTTCTTAAGAACATTAGCTTGCTTTCTTGCCCTTATTCAAGATGAGTTATTGAATATTTTTTTAGTTTGGAAAGGTCTTCCACACCCTTATCAACCTTTTGCTACCTTGTTCCACCATTTGGACACCTCTAACACCTTCAAAATGCATTTAGATTGATTTTTTTTTTTGAAACTGATTTTGTTTTTAAGGGTGAATGTAGGGTGATGATGGTGGAAAAGGTATGGTGATGGAATGATGAAGGGGGTGCATTTTATTGGCATAGAAAGTCATTTAATTGCCTTAAGACTGCTTCCTGTAGGATTTCTGGGTCACTCTAATTCCTACAGGATTATCCTATAGAAAACACAGTCCCTTTGTAAACTGAAGTAAAGGAGTGGAAAAAATGACAGAAATGGTGGAGGAATGAATGGTAATGAGTGGTAAAATAAAAATGTGAGTGACAGGGGTCTCTTTGTGATCCTCCTTTTCTCTTTGACCGTCCTTCTTGCTGACCTGCAAATGGATATTTCATGAAAATGGAGAGGATGTTCTCTTTGTTTGTTTTTTTCAAGAATGAAATGGGATTGATGAATGATGAATAGATAGTGAATATGAAGTGGATGGAGGGCTTGGAGCATTGTGGTGACCTTGGCCTTTGCAAAAATTTCTTCTTTTAACTGTTGTCCTCATTCCTTGAAATCATCACCCTTCATAATTTGACTTTTCAACATTGCATGAGTGAAGGAGTGAGTTGCAATTGAAGGCTGCTGAGACTACTGACCTATTCTTAGCTTATAAAACCTCATCTCTCATGCGTTGACAACAAATTTCTAACTATAATATGCTCAAGAGAAGAGGCCAAGAATATTGCATACCTGTACCTACCTGATGGTGGTTGGAGAGACATGCATGCAACTGCTGAGTTGATGTTGATGTACAGGTGTTGGATGGTGATGCTAACGATCCTAATGTTGCTGCTAAGATCTGGAGAAGCTTCTTTGACCTCTAGATCTCCTTTAAAACTGCTCACTGCCAATCCTGTAGGTGTTGTTCTGTATCTTGTAGGTTTACAAGGCATCGACTTGTTTTGTCCATATCTCCCAAACGATAGACTAGATTGAGCTGAAACTTTTCGATCATGTTTCCATCATCATTATGCACCTCTCCATAGAAAAATTTTGGTCAATGGATGCACTGATCTTGAGAAAAACTAAAAATGGCTGAAGGTGATGGAATCCGATTTCTTGGAAACCGTGCACTGGAATTTGGTGAAATTGCTTGGACATGTTACGATCATCCATATGCATCTCCCCATGAAATAACTTTTTAAATGGATGCACGGATATTGAGAAAATGTAAAAATAGTTGAAGGTGATGGAGGCCAATTTCTTGGAAACCGTTCACTGGAATTTTCTAAAATTACTTGAACATGTTACCATCATCCATATGCATCTCCCCCTGAAACAAATTGGAAAATGGATGCATGGTTTTCAAGTTATGACAAAAACAAATTTCTGCTCTATGTATTTTTGTATCCTATAGTAAAACAGAGCATCCTGTAGTTTTTAAGGACAACAAGGAAAATGAGTGGTAGAAGCTTGAGAATGATGGGTGGATGGTGAAAATAGATGAGGGTGATGGATTGGCATGGCATTGGCCTTGTTGGAGCATTTGAGTGAAGTAGGAGAAAGTCAAAATTTGACTTATTTTGACTAGGCTTGACCAATTTTCCTTTTAGCACCAACTTTGTTCTTGTTGCTTGCAGATGTTGGAGAGTACATGCATGCATGGAGCAAGGATTATTTTATTTTTTCTCTTTTTTGTTTTTCTTCTAGGCCTACTAGCTGCCTCAATGAGGTTTTCAACTAGTAGGTCTGCCTAGGCACCTCAAAGGAGGTTTTCACCTAGGATCTTCTTTTTTTTCTCTTGTTTTCTTTTTCTTTTTTCCCAACCCATTGATCGCCTCATGGAGGTTTTCAATAAATGAGCCAATCTGAGGCGGCTCCAAGGAGGCTTTTACCTTAGATTTTTTTTTTCTCTTTTTCATCATTTTTTTTCTTCTACCCTACCCTACTTGAAAAATAAAATCACTTTCAAGTATAAGAATATTTCTAATGGAGCCATGTGCACATCAAGATGACTGAAAAAATGATGTGGAGGATTGAAATGTATGCTTTGACATGTACCTGGATTTGAAAGATCAAATGATTTGAGTTTGATGATATCAAGCACATTTGAAGAAGAGGGTATTGCTGCAACTTAATGACTGTCTGGAACCATATTTCAATATAGTTGTGATGCCCCTAGTCCACTTGCTGATTTGGATCATCTTGGATGTCTTCTTCTTCCATGACCTTCAAATCTTCCTTTTTTTGTTGATTGTTCTCTTGAACACATGGAGGACATGATGATAACCATGAGGGAGCTTTCTTAATCTTTGATTCTATTGTCTACTCTTCATCAAGTGCAGCCCATGATTCTTTTATCTTCTCTTTCAAATTTTATTTCTCTGGATGTAGTCCTTTAATGATATTAAGAGAATCTGTTTTTTGTAATACTCTTCCTGAGTTATGGTGAATACCACTGATCTCAAGAGGAGATGTTTGGAAGTGTTGTACCTCAGCATTGTAAGTGGGCTGAGCTACTTCAATGTGTGGGTTTGGAAATGGTGGCATAGGTAGTTGAGTGGGAATGTATATTTGAGATGGATGTGGATGGGGTTGTAGTTGTGGTGGAGGTGAATGGTAAGGATAACATGGAGTTTGGTATGGAGGATATTGAGGAAGATACTGAGGATATTGTCGATGGCTCTCATAAGTTCCTTGCCAACCTTGTTGCCAAGATTGGTTTTGGGGTTGAAATGGCCAATGTTGCCAAGGAAAAGGTGTGTTCCAATTACTTTGAGGTGGATATGCATAACCTTGAAATTATGAATTAGGCTCTTGCATCATATCAGGCTGAATAGGCTTTCATGGTCCTCTTGGAGCTACATAACATTACTGCATTGGCAATTGACTTGCTCCATTGTTCTCTTGGTGAACTTCTTTCATCCTTGGTAATGATGGACAATGTTTAACATCCTGTGATTCTGCAACACAAATATCAACATTTTCTTTTCATTCATCTTGCATTATTAAAATTTCTACTTGTTTTGTTAGATTGCTAAGAATTTTTGTTTTAAAATCATCAAACAAATTTCCAAGTTTAGCTTGACTTACTGATCTTGATGTTGATTTACCTACTCTTTCTTTTCCTCTTGATATGTGTTTGCATGTTTCACAAATTTCATCAAATGATAATTGGTATACATCACCTCTACTCATGATATTAAGGAGATCAATCCATTCATCCCTAATTGTTCTAAGTAAGAGGGTTTTTAGTGTGTCGGATCCTAAATGATGTAGTTTTCCCCTCTTAACATTGTACATGAACCTCTCTATTAGATCCTCAAGGCTCTCATCTTCTCTTTGATTCATTCTAAATATTTATTCTTTAAGATCATGATCTTTATATTTTTCTATAAATATCTTTTGCATATCATTCCATGATCTTATTGAATTAGTCCCTAAACTCATGAACCATTTAAGTGCCCTATCTTTCAATGTTACCAGAAACAATCTCAATCTTTGAGTTTTTAATAAGTAACCATAAGATCTACAAACGATTTCAAATTCAAAGAGAAAGGTTTCTGGATCCTCTGACCTTAGACCATGAAATTTTGGAAGAAAAGATGGAGGTGTGTTCTTCATGTGCACATACCATCAGTATCTTGAATGGGAAATCCGAGAGGATCTTCCTCATTGTGATCATCTCCATCCAATTATTCAAAATTATTTGTCGTCTTCTTCTTCTACCTGCAGAATTGAATGGTGATATGGCTCTTACTGCACCATGTGATCAAATGGGGGGGTGGGTTGGTGTTGGATAAATTTCATTTTTGTTTTTATGACTGAATGAAAAATATAATGCAATGCAATTTTCTACTTTTGAAATTAAATATGCCTAATGCAAATATTTTGTTTTTGCAAAAATAGAAAAGATATGAATCAACTAGGGAAGAAAACAATGCATACTTTGACACCTCCCTGGCAACGGCGCCAAAAAGTGATGAGCGTCAGTATTGCAACAAGAATGTTGCAACTCCCAAGGCTACCGACTTTAATTATCAACTCGGGGTTCGTACAAACTTAAGAGGTGTTGACACTATATGTGCGGCATACAATGTGTCCTTATTTTTCTATCATGATGTAATGGAGTGCATGTACTGAAGTCAAATCCTAAACTAATTGCAGAAAATGAAATGTTCGAAATGGAACCTTAATCTATTGAAAAAAAAAAAAAAAGTACAAGGAAAGAGACAGAAATTCAATGCTAAATCACACCATTTCCTAATTAACTGCCAAGAAACTATGGTTTGTAAGAAAGCTAAATTATCATGAACCAAATGCTTTATCTAAGGATGGAAGTAAGAAGCATCAAACATCACTAATGTGCAAGTAAAGGGACTGAAATAAATCTGTTTTTGTCTTCTCATGCAAAATCAAGTATGAAAACTAATTTATTTTGGTGATGTGGCAGGTGAATTAAGGATTTTGGAGGTTGGATGGAAGGGTTAGGAGATGGTTGGATGGTGTGGGAAACCATTGGGAGGCTTTTGGTGACTTACTAGAGGTTTTCTCTCAATTCGGCCTCAAAACAGGCCATTTCAAGAAAACCTATAGGATGTACTAGAAACGTACAGGATGATCCAGTAGGAATTACAGTGAACCTACATGATACAGCCGAGAGAAAAATGTGAGGTGTTGGAGGTGATGGAAGGCTTAGGGAAGGTGGTATATGGGTGGAATGGAGCGAGAAAATTAGTAGGATCACTCAGAACTCAAAGCCAAAGCTGGGAGATGGATGGATTTGCTCAAAAAGCTTGGAGAAGTTTCCTTGTGAAATGATGAAATTGGTGAGGGTTTAATGACCAAGAAAATCAAGTCCAAATTGGATGGGACAAATTTTGTTATTAAATAGGATGTCTTATGTCTCTATTCCAAGTAGAATCACTCAAAAAGACCTCTGTTAACCCATGCAAAATAAAATAAAAAACATTACTAGTCGAAAATCTAGAAATTCGAGAATTAATGATCTAGTAAATCTAAAAATTGCCTAACCAAATAAAGTGAAAATGCAATGGGGTAATTTTTATTATGAACTAGAATGTTTTTGTGATCTAATGCAAGTGAAATCAATTCGATTGAAGCTCGTTAGCAAAAATATAAATTATTGTTCTTTGCTAAAAAGGAGGTCCAACAATCTAGATTTGGGAATAAGAAGACTAATCCAAGCAACTCAATAATTCCTATGAACTTCCAAATCTTTTTCAAGGATGAAATCATTCTTGTGATCCTGCAAAAGAACTTGCATCAACCACTTAACTCAATCCTCCAACAAGAAATCATTAATTCTAAATGAAGAAATAGAAAGAAATAAAAACAAGAGATGCATGTGAATAAGCAATGAAAAGAGGGAAACAAAATTATACAAATGTTGGGTTGTGTTATATTCTTTCCACGACTAGTCTACGTAGTTAATCGTGGGTTAGAAGGGGGGCAGAGCCCCCCCTTCGTTGCGCCGATTGCGTATCGTGGGGAGTCACAGGGAGTTTGAGGGGTGCAGGTAACCCCACTGTATGGGGTATGGGGTAGTGCCCCGAGAAATTTTGGTTTTGGACCATATTTTAGGTTGGGCGGACCTACATATGCTTTTGTGCGTGATTTTCGCATATGGTTTTCGACGCGATGGTTTTCGGTCCATGGTTTTGGACCCAATGTTTTTCGGTCCATGGTATTGGATGCTTCGGCATGTATAAATATGCATTGTAACATTGAAAGGAATATAACGAAAAATCAAGCTGGTAGTCCCGGTTTTGGAATCCAAGGGAAAATCTCTGTGTATATGTGTTTTATGTGTTATGCTTTCACATTGTTTATTTTCTGTGTTTTAGAATTCGTATGCAGGTAATTTCTGTATGGGGTTAAAACCTACAACAACAAGGGCTATGAGGTTCCTGGGATGGCCAAGCCCAAAGAAAATCAGAGACCTATGGAGGAGAACAAGATTTAGAAGCTAAACATGACACCAATCTTTATTATTTTCATCAATAGAATTACATCCCAGCAAGAAAATACAATGGAGCTGCAAAAATACAAGCTCTCTCCATAATAACACTAATGACAATCTCCCCCTAGAGGAAAATTCCACTTGGTACTTATACAAAATGTTTAGGAATCATTCCCCATGAATGGAGGAAGTTTTCCCCACTACAATCCCTTGATTAGTGGATCTAGTCCCTAATACTAGTAATTTGCATTAAATGGAAGGGAACACATTCCAAGATTTTCTCAATCATTCCCTAGAGGAAAATTTGACTTGGTACTTATATAAAATGATTAATAATCATTCCCCATGGATGGAGGAATATTTCCCCACCGAAATCCCTTGATTAGTGGATCTGCTCCCTTGATTGGTGGATCTGCTCCCTTGATTAGTGGAACACATTCCTAAATTTTCTCAATCATTGGAGTTCCACAATTTGTGCCATATTTCCATAATATCTTGTTGACTTATTATTTATTATTGATCCTCCAGTAGTAGGGAACAAGTCCCTAAATTATCTCCTCCTCCAACTCTTCGTAATCTGCCCAATATTCTCATAATATTCCACAAAAATAAATAATATTAGGCACAAATATTCAATTATTCATAAACCTTCCTAATGAATATATGAAAGTTAAAAATAAATTATCTAATGAAAAAATAGAGGTTTAATGTGTTTAAGGATGGTCATAGGCCTTAATTTATGTTTTAAAGTAGAGGCATGGGCCTTAATTTATGTCTCATTTAGAGGCCCATCAAATGCTTTGTTTCTTCTATTTCTGCATCACCTTCCTCAATGACATGTATTTTGTAGCTTGCCTGAAATGGACGAGATATATCAGCGCAGACGATATTGGGCAATTAAGACTGAAAGCTTTTCTGAAATGACTTTGGATCATGGGAAAGGTTTAGATGAGATATCCAATGTTAACTGCCCATAACTTGGAAAATCATTACCTCTCCTTGGGTTGCTAAACATTTATTACCCTGTCAAACCGTTCATTATTACATTCAAACGCAATTATTTCACATGCTTACTGCTCTATTCGCACATCGCAATCTTTAAAATGATGTAATGTAGTGTTGCCTGCTTATAAGGCGAAATGCGATTGCGATATCACAATATCGCATTTCGCAAATCGTTAATGAAGTTCATAGTGGCAAGGCTTAATTACTTGTGATTTCTGCGAAATGTGATTGCGAGTTCGCAAATTTTTTAATCGAAATATCGCAGCAGGAGGTTTGATCGCACATCGCAATTTTTTAAAGGTGTTTCATGTTCATTACATGGAAAAAAACGTGATTTGTGATTTGCGATGAGGATCCTATCTTTGGGTTGTTTTAAGAGTTTTTAAGGAAATTTCTTAGAGTTAGGTTTTATTATTCTAATACCAAAAATTTAAAAATGGGTCCCCATTTATATGTCTAACCTCAGATGTTTCTATCTATAAATGGGGGGGGTTGTTTCACAGTACAAGAATTGGCGATTCACTTGGGAGAACCAATTATCTCTGAGTAGTTTTTCGAAATTCCTAAAAATTTCAAAGTAATTAGAGTTATAGCAATAAGAATTACATGAGTTATAAAGTAAGAAACATTTCTGTAGAATTATAATCAATTAATCTATTTATTCAACTACTTTACTCTTGTAGTGATAAAAATACAAATGTTTGTCTCAGCCAATAATAAGATTTAAAGTGATACAACAGGTGTCTTCTACAAATTAGTTTTTTGGTGTTTACTCATTTATCATAGATAGAGCCTTTGTTGCCAGTAGGAATTTATAGCCTCGACAGGGTTATCTTTTAACCAACAATGATTCATTGTCCCATATAAAGCAATTTTCGAAATTCAAAATGATATTCACTTGCTTTGAATCTCACTTGGATCTTGTCCTTTTTTACTTTTTAATACAATCTTTTCTTTTAGGTTTCTTAAAAGACATTGTCTAGGCTTGGTGACCTAATAATGACAATGCCATTCACTGGTTGTAACTAAACTGAACAAGCTGGCTCTTGATGAGACCCCTCATCCTCTAATCAATGAGATCATTGGCTATTACCCTATTTTGATATGCAGTTTTGGTAATATCAGTTTAATTATTTCCCTATGATCATGGTAAACAAGCTCATAATGAGACTTTTTATCTTCTAAGTTTTGTATATTTTAGAATTACACTCTGAAAAAAGGAAAATTTTATCAGATGGGGTGAATCATTGGCTCTTTTAAGAGTTTTGGATGATAATGATAGAGTTTTAAGATACTGATCTGCAGAAAGTCTTTACTAGGTTAAAGATTCTTTTCTTGACTGATAACAAAACATTCATACTTTATAAAGATAAGAGTTTGTTCATAGAATAATTTTTTTTAGCAAGATCAAGTTTTTCCAAAGAAATCAGGTTTACTTTGGTACTCAAATGTCCTAATTATTTCTTTTAACTTTTACTTACTTATAGAAGCGAAAAATCAGAAATATTGTCAAAGATTTTATTTTGAAAAGCCAAAAGTAAATACTACTTAACCTTTATTTTCCTAAGAATATTAAAGGCGATATGATACAAAATTGGAAGAGGCTATCTTTTAAGAAAAGTATTTTTTCAAGATTTTCCCATTAATGGGCAAAGAATCTATCTTACCTGACAAGTCTTGTAAAAGAAATGTTGATTGACCAATTTTCTCAATGATTTGAAAAGGGCCAAGCCATAATCTTTGGAATTTGGTATGTTTACCTTTTTCTTTGTGTGCTTTGTCCCATTTTAAAACCAAATCACCTACTTCAAAAGTTTTTTACTGGTAGAGGTTGTATCAAAAGAGGTTTTGACTAATTGTTGATGATGGAAGTGGGTTGCTTTAGCCTTTTCATCGATGAATTGCACTAAGGCAAGAGATGGGATTACTATGTTTGTGGGAAGAACAACTTCTTTTCCATAAACTAAAGCAAAAGGAGAAGAACCAATGGAGGCCTTCTATGTAATTCTATCTGCCGAAAGAGAAAATGTCAATGCTTTGTGGCAATTCCTATGATTTTGGTCAATAATCATTTTGATAATTTTGATGAGGTTTTTGTTTGTTGATTCTGCTAATCCATTACCTTGTGGATAATAGTTGGCTGAATATTTTAACTTAAAACCTTACTTTAGAGCAAATTATACCATTGCATTTCCAGAAAAATAAGATGCATTGTCAAACATTAAAGCTGAGGGTAGGCCAAACCTGGTAATTATGTACTGATCAATGAAATCCATAATGCTTTCTATATTAGCTATCTTTAGTGGGATAGCTTCTACCCATTTTGTGAAATAATCAGTAGTTGTAAGGATGTATCTGTGCTATTTGGAAGAGTTAGGAACAATCTCACCAATTATGTCTAATCCCCATTGTTTGAATGGTTGTTGGATGTTTACTGGTTGCAAAGGGAATGTTGGCTTCCTTTCTCTTCCGGCTATAGTTTGACAAGTTTTACACTTTCTTGCATATTCATGTGCATCCTTAAATATTGTTGGCCAATAATATCCTGCATGTAGGATTTTGTGAGTTGTGGTATTTCCTCTGAAATGTCCTCCAGCTGGTCCATCATGTAATTCCTGCATGACCTTCTTAGCTTCAGGTTTTTCCAGGCATCTTAACAATACTGAATCATAATTTTTTCTAAACAATACATCATTGACTAATTCATACTGATTTGATTTCAACCTTAAAGCACGCTTTGTTTTATAATTAAGATGCATAGGAGCATACCCGGATGCGGGTGGCAACTTGTCAAATGCTTGAGCCTGGAGTGATGGGCAGCTGGCGTCCTGTGATGGCAGGCCAGGACGGCCACACTCGTCGGCTCTGCTACGCATTAATGCCTTTAAATGTTGAAGAGATGGCTTTGCAGAAGGGAAATGGTCTCAAGCATGACGACTTAAACGCCCTGTACTCTGATACGATGGGGTTCGTTCTGTATGCATCCAGATTGTTCCGCGCAGAGGTCTATTTAATGGCGCATATGATCCAGTGGTGGTATGTCTGGTCTATTGTTATGTTGTTTTATGAGAAGGTTGGGAAGAGGCCAAGCTCTGGAGATGTGAGTAGTGGCAGAGGCTTCACCTCTGTTCAGTCTGCGTTCTCTTGGCTCTTGTCAGTGAAGGGGATCGCGAGGGTCCATACTCTGGTTCCGGTTTCTATTAAGGTGGTTCTGGGTGGAAGAATTGAGGCTCTGCGTCTTGATACTTTGCCTCCCACGGTAAAACGCACGAGATTTCCCCTGCTCATGGCGCCGAGACAGCGAGGGGTCCCGAGAAGAGGGGGTGTTTGGGGGATAAGTCGTAGGCAGGAGGCTCAAGCAAGAGCAATTCCGCCGCTTGCCATTGTGTCGCCTCCGTCTTCTCCCTCAGAGGATTCGGACCCTTTAGAAAGTCAAGTTCATACTTCACGCTGTACCTTCAGATGCCGGAGAAACCAGTCTCGGGTCTCTCTTCTGATAACTGTAATAGCCACGGAGGATGAGGAGGATTTGGACAGCCAGGAGGAGGATGTTGGGGAGCAGGCTCATATGGGTAATGAACCAGCGATGGCGGAGGTTGGTAACGCTGCAAATCCTCCTCCAGACGAAGTCAATCTCAGGGAGCCTGGCCTTGGTATGGGTTCGCTCCAGCAGCCAGTTCGCCCACCGGATTTCCGCCAAGAAGTGATCGAAGATGCACAAGGTAAGCCTCCACAGGCTTAGTACCTGTTTCTTCAGCCGTTCAATGGTCATGTTTTGGAGTTTTGAAGGGGTTTCTTCTCTTTCCGAGATGTCCAGTTTTTTGATTTTGGGTAGGGGACCTTCCAGAGTTCGTGGTGTCTCCAGAACTCTGGAAACAAGGGTCCTTCTACTCTCCTATGTTAAAATGCTACCAGCAGCAAGACACAAGAGGCATGCAATGGATCAATGGTTCTACAATTATGCTTGCTGCAGTTTTGTTGTTGGAATCTCTTTTGTAACTCAGAGGGCCACATGCTACTGCTTAGCCCATGCTCATATCTATCGACTCTATCTTTGTAATTCAGGTGGCCATGCGCACCTGCCATGTTCTTCTGACAGAGGGTGGCAATTTGCATCCTCAGAGGCTAGTTCCTCTTTGTAAATATCTTTTTCTTCTTTTAATACAATAGATCAGTCTTTACATAGAAAAAAAAAAAGATGCATAGGAGCATAACCATTCTTCAAATAAAATTTCAAATCAGCATATTGTGATTGTTCATCATTGAGGATTACCACTGATATTTGTACTTGATTACCTTGATCTTCTCCTGCTGACAAGTGGGAAGCTCTAATTAACATCCTATAAAAACCTTGACCCCTAACAATTTTAGTTGGCTGGATTTCTATGTCATATTCTTGAAGCACAGTAGCCCAATTGGCTCTTTTCTCCCCTACTTCCCTTTGGATCAATAATTGCCTTACTGTGGGGTAGGGTACTACAATCTTTGTATGGGTTTTGAGGAGAAAAGGCCTGAAATTGATGAGCCTCATCATTGGGTAATTATATGGGCCTTAATTCACCTCCTAGCTTAGTCAAACCAACTATTCTCACAACTTATTGCATACTTTTGAATATATTTTGCTTACGAGATGAGTTAGAGTTGGATATTTTTCTTTGTGGTCTAATGTGCATGTAATGTAGGATTAAAGGATAAAAGCAAAGAGTTTTAGCAAATACCTTGGTCAAAACTCGAATGGGACAAGGGAGAGGAATTATAGGATGTAAATCCTCCTCATTTACTACCCCTCCATTCGAATATTCCTTCATCAGCTCAAAGTGCAACCAGCCAAATCATGAGGACTAGAAGGCAGCCAAGCAAGTGAAAGTCAAAGCACCAATTATCTCGAGTTTGGGAGTCGAGCCTCCCTAATTTGAAAGTCATTGGAGACTTCAGTCGTATAAGTAAAGAGGCCTAGGACCTCAATAGGATTCAAACTTTTGATTGTAAAACTCTACTTTATTTTTGAGTTGCAAGACTTGTGACAGTTTTTGATGTAATCCATTGTTTTGATATTAAGAATGAGTTTTGTTTTGAGCCAACACCGAGTTAACTCAGAGGGTTGAAGCTCTTGGGTTAGGGCCCAACCCTAGTAGCTAAGGCTCCTCTTTATTATATATGTATGTTAGCGTAGATTCATGGTTTAATCGTTCATTTGCTTAAGTAGCTACATTTCCATTACAGTAGTGTAGCGTAGATTAGTTATGTTTTAGTTTGCTTCCATTTGTGCCTTATTTCAATTAGCAGGTTAGCCAGGAGTTCTTGAATGAAGTTTGTTGTCCTGATTCAGTACAAGGTTAATTTCATTGTCATCTTTCTCCATCACTTTTTTCTCATATGCTTGTTTCCTTCAGCACGAAATGCTTAAGCAGAATCTAATAAAACACTTCTTGATTAGATTATACCCGTAGATTTCCTTATCGTCCAATCCACAACAAACCTAACCAATCACCATCCAATTCATTTCAACACTTGACTTTATGCGCTCTAGATCCCCACCGTCGATCTGTCGAGCTTGATCCAACGGCTATTGTAAATTCTTCCACCTACTTTATGCACTCCAAATCTCCACTGTTGATCTGTAGCGCCCTCGATCCAACGGCTATCATCATCTCACGTGAATTATTGCACGACCGATACCTGACTGAGAGCACGTGAGAAAAGTGGTTTTCCCATGCTACGTGTCATTCACTTAGGCTAATCGCGTAAAATTTAGAATACAGCTTACAACCCTTAAGGCGTGCGAGATACGGATTATCACCTTTATTCATTTCCACGTTTGACTTTAGGTGCTCCACATCTCCACGACTATTGTGACACCTGATCACCAACTAACTTGGCTGATCTCCAGCATTGATTAACCTTGCCCGATTCAATGGCTATCGCACAATCTTGCGTGAATTCTTGCATGGCTGATATCCACCAGAGAGCACGCGAGAAAAGTGGTTTTCTCGTGCTACACGGCACTCACTTAGGTTAATCGCGCAACATTTAGGAATTCCACTTACAACTTTGAGGGCGAGCGAGAAACTACTTACCACCTACGAAGACTGCTCCATCATTCCGCACATTTTTTTACCCTTCTATTGCCACGTGACTTGATGTGATCCACCCATATACTCACTTCATCTCCGCGATAAGATCTTCGCCGCTCATCTTTCGTTAACCTTGTTCATCCATCTCTTGAGTTAATCTCCACAATAAGATCTCCGCCATTCATCTTCCGTTAGTCCTATTCGTCCATCTATTCACTCAATCCCCTACGATAATATCTCCGCCATTGATCTCTCGTTAACCCTATTCGTCCTTCTATTCACATAATATTCTACGATAAGATCTCCGCCACTCATATCCCGTTAATATTGTTCCTGATCAATCCAATGGTTCCTATGCACTTCTGCCTCATTACGTCCTCCTTTCACTAATTTCAATCTTCGCTTGCTCTTCCGCTTGACTCCTTGTATGCTTGATTTTACCAAAACACCAAAAACACGAAAACGGTCTTAGTTTAGTTTCCTTGCTTACACATTAGTTTGGTTTGATGCTCTTTACTTCTGTAACTTAGATAACAGCATTAGGTTAGTGTTGATTTAGAAATTCTGCTTAGTTTAGTTGTTTAAATGGTTAATTAGGATATGGTTTGATTTAGCATGACATGTTTTCTTCATTACTACAGTAGAGTAGCTCTCTTAGAATAGATTTTCTCTTCTTCCATAAAAGAATCAATCTTCTTCTGACTCTATAGAAGTCTGGCTTAGAACCCCTAGGGTCTCTCGCCATATGAACAAGTGACAACAGGCAGGACCTTCACTTCTACTTGTGCATATAGCATTGTCACCTCCAAGTTTGTACAAACCCCGAGTTGATAAGTAAATCTGGTAGCCCAGGAGTTGCAACATCCTTGCTGCAATACTGGAGCTCATCACTTTTTGGCGCCATTGTCAGGGAGGTGTCAGAGTAGAATGTGATTACTAATTTCTTTTCTTCTATTTATAGTCTTCAACTTTCTTCCATTAGTTTATTTCTGCAAAAGTAATCTAGTATCTTCCTTTCTTTCAGTTGTCATTATCTACTTTCCTTTCCATTCTACAAGTAGAATTTCAATTCAGCAAGTAGTTTCTTTTTGTCAGTAGTTTTCAGTCAATCAACAATTTCATTTCTCCAAAGTAATTTCTTGCTAAAGAAATATTCCAAAAACCAACCCAAAAACATTTCCTTTCATGCCTTGTAGAAGTACGGACAATTTACGAAAATTCTTGCCAAATACCCCCACTGCATCCAACAACCAACCTTCTCTCTTCTTCGGTGGCTGTGAACTGGAGGAACCCTTAGGTGAGCAACTTGACATATTTGAAGAACCTATAGGGGAAGAAGAAGAAGAAGAACCCATTCCTACTGAACTAATGGTTGAAAACCGAAATGACAGAGGAAAGAGAGAGAGAATTGAGGGTGTCTTCGTCATCAGGGAAACCAATGGGGACACTAAGATGAAGAATATAAGCCCCTCTTCTCTACCTCATTTCCATGGCCCGACCACATAGGACCCTGACACTTTCCTATTTGAGTTTGATGTTATATGCCAAACCTATGACGATACAAATGATGAGCAAAATTTAAAATTGTTTCCATCTACCCTCAAGGATGCAACATTGCGCTGGTTCATGGGTTTACCTAGAGATAGCATCACAACTTAGGCTCAGATGCAACAGGCTTTTAACAACAAATATAGGGACTACTGTAGGTCAAAGGATACTAAAGAAGATATTTTCAGGATGACCATGGGCCAAGAAGAATCCTTAGAAGACTACGAATAAATATTCCAACTCAGTTACAAAAGGGCTAGGTTCACACTTGACCCCAAGAAGAAAACCACTCCACAAAAAAGTGTCCTTATTTACCTGGACTCAAAGCTGTATATCAAGGAGTTGAAGGGGTCACTGAGTAGCTTTGTTACATCAACCAAAGGAGACCTCCTGGTCCTAGACCATACGAGCAGGGTATGCAAGGATCATCCCATGCATATTACAACCCCAACCAAACCACAGCCATACCTTCTTGGGGATGCCCTGCTCATCGTTCCTGATCTACACCCCCTCCTTGGTCCTATGCATCCCAGTATCATTCTCAACCGGCAAGCTAGTCATTTCAACCTTACATACCACCACATCCTCAGTGGAATACCCCACTCCAGGGGTGGAGGCCCCAATACAACAATGCTTCAGATCTATTGCCTCCACCACCTACCCAACCACAACTCCTACACTCTACTCCACCCAAGAAACCCTAGATGTTTGCCTAACCAAATCCAAATGCAAACAATAGGCAGGCTCAACAAGTATACAATGGAGAAACATCATACCCAGCTTATGCTATAGAAATCCAGGAGATCAACCTAAGATCTGGGAGAATTCTCCCAAATAACCAACGTCCCTCTCCACATAGGGAGGTTGAGGAAGAAAGAGAGGAAAGAAACCTTAAAGTAAATCCACCCTTTCCTAAGAGATTAGCCCAACCACTCCAGCCTACCTCAGAAGAAGCTAAACTTTTGGGAGAATTGAAAAATCTATGTGTAGATATCCCCCTTCTCCAGGCAATAAAAGATGTTCCCATTTACAATAATTTGATTAAGGACAAATGCTTCAAACATCCAGGAAGAAGAAAAAGGGATGCCCCTACCATTAATGTCATTGGGCAACTATCTGACTTAATGCTGGGGCAGGTAATATGTCCAAAATATTTGGACCCTGGAATCCCTGTAATAGATGTGCACATCAATGGCACCATCGTCCCACACACTCTGATCGATCTTGGGGCTGCCATTAATGTGATGATCAAGGACACCATGCTCAAGCTCAACCTCCAAGGGTCATTGAGGAAGACCACAATAGTTCTGCAACTTGCAAACTATTCCACAGTCACCCCTGAGGGAACTGTGGAGGATGTGATGGTCTCCATTGACTCCTAGGAGTACCCTGCATATTTTCTAGTTTTCCAGCCTAAGGCTAAGCTTACTGGTTACCCTTTCATCCTTGGGAGGCCATGGTTGGCCACAACTGATGCTTACATTAGCTACAGAGCTGGGAATATGACCATCAAGAATAGGCATATGTCCAAGCAGTTAGTCTTATATCCTCCTGCTCAACCTTTTCTAGAGCATGATTTACCTTTATGGTTGGAGGAGGAGGAAGAATATGAGGCTTATTCAGCCCAAATTTATGCTTTGGAGGCAACCATAGGAGGAGGATAACAAGAAGAGGATGACTTAATTAAACACCTGCTCCAAAGTCCAACTCCTAGTTTGTTACCATTAGAAGAAGAAGTAAGGGAAACCTAGAACAATCATCCAATTGATTTATGCTTGGCCAATTCCAACCCACTCAATGTCAAAACCATAGAATTTGGCCAAGATAAAACTTTGAAAATTAATCCATCTCTTTTTGCTCTTGAAGAGGAAAAGATATGCAACATGTTGAGAGAAAGCCTAGAATCCTTCGCTTGGAGTTACAAGGAAATGAAGGGAGTACACCCCTCAATGTGTACTCACCATATATACATCAAAGAAGGATGCAAGCTAGTCTAGCAACCACAAAGGAGGATGAATCTAGCTCTTAAAGATATAGTCAAAGAAGAACTGCAAAAACTGCTAGACACGGGATTCATTTACCTTATCTCTGACAGTGAGTGGGTCTCTCCTTTAGTGTTAGTGCCCAAGAAAAATGGTAAGTGGAGGATTTGTGTCGATTACAAGGAGTTGAACAAAGCCACAAAGAAGGATAATTTTCCCCTACCCTTCATTGACCAAGTGCTAGATGGCCTAGCAGGGAAAAAGTTTTTTTCTTTCCTAGATGGGTTCAGTGGCTACAACCAAATCCAAATCTGCCCAGAAGACCAAGATGAGACCACATTCACCTGTCCATGGGGTACTTTTGCCTACAGGGTGCTTCCTTTTGGCCTATGTAATGCTCCTGCCACTTTCCAGAGAGCATTCTTGAGTATTTTTGCTAAATTAGTACATGAAGTGGTGGAAATTTATATAAATGATTTTACACCTTATGGCTATGATTTTCAAGAAGCCCTGACTAACCTAGGGAAAGTATTGCACAAATGCATTGAAATGACCCTCTCTCTCAGCCCAGAAAAATGTAAATTCTTGATGACTGAAGGGACCGTGCTAGGTCATTCAATATCTCAGCAAGGACTGTAGGTGGACCCAAACAAAATAACAATCATCCAAAGGGTCCCACCTCCTCAGAAGCAGAGGGATGTCAAGAGTTTCTTAGGGTTAGATGGATACTACTTCATAGAGGACTTCAGTAAGTTGGCCTCTCCTTTATTTGGGTTGTTGGCCAAAGATTCTGAGTTTTTATGGTCAAAGAGTTGTGAAGAGGCCTTAGACATTTTAAAGGGTAAGTTAACCACTACACCAATTCTTCAAGGCCCAAACTGGGCCCTCCCTTTTCATATTCATGCTGATGCCTCACACAAAGCCATATGAGAAGCCTTAGGTCATGTAGAGGAGAAATTGCCCTATGCCATCTATTTTATCAGTAAGAACTTGTCAAAGGCTGAGCTAAATTATATTGTGACTGAAAAGGAACTCCTGACTGTTGTTCATTCATTAAACAAATTTAGGGATTACATTATAGGCGATCAAACATTTGTGCATATTGATCATGCTGCAATCAAATATTTAATGAACAAACCATATGTTAATGCTAGAACTATAAGATGGTTTCTTTTATTACAACAATTTGATCTAACTATTGTTGATAAGCATGGTAAGGAAAATGTTGTTGCAGACTTTCTATCTAGGATGAATCTGCCTACATGTGAAGAAGGAATGGTGGATGACCAGTTACCAGACAAGCATTTGTTTGCTATTTCAGTTCTCTCCCCATGGTTTGTTGATATAGCAAACTATTTGGTATCAGCACAGTTCCCACCAAAATTTCCCTCCAAAGAAAAGAGCAAGATAGTCAGGAAAAGTGCCCCCTTCACCTGGATTGGGGGCAATCTTTTCAAACTTGGCCCAGATCAAATCTTGAGAAGGTGTGTAAGGGAAGATGAATTTTTTGACATCCTTTTGACCTGTCATGATGGGCCTTGTGGAGGTCACTTTGCAGCAAAGAGGACAACATTCAAAGTGTTACAAGCGGGATATTATTATCCCACTCTTCATCATGATGTGAAGAAGTACATTAGTCAATGTGATCGGTGCCAGACGATGGGAAAGCCTACTCCAAGAGATGAAATGCCCCTACAACCTCAAGTGACTTTCAAGCCATTTGACAAGTGGGGCATGGACTTCATTGGGCCTATCAACCCTCCTTCAAAGCAAAAACAATACATTATTGTGTGCACTGATTATTTGAATAAGTGGGCTAAAACCAAGGCAATTAAGGCAGAAACAAAAGAGAAGGTGGTTGAGTTCCTAAGGGAGAATGTATTATACAAATTTGGGTACCATAGAGAGCTAGTCACAGACCAAGGCAACCAATTTACCTCCAACATGATTGAAGAATTACTCAGCCATCACAAAATCAAGCATAGGACCTCCACTCCTTATCATCCACAAGCTAATGGGCAAGTGGAGGTGACCAACATGGCACTAGAGAGCATCTTAACCAAGGTGGTGAGCAGCAACAGGAAGGATTGGGCAGAGAGACTAGTTGAGGCCACCTGGGCCTATAATACAACATAGAAGACCACCGCTGGATTTACACCTTATGAGCTGGTCTATGGGAAAAAGGATTTACTGTCCATTGAGTTTGAATATAACACTTTGAGGATGGCAACCTAACTAGATTTGGATCTCAGTCAAGCACAACAAGAAAGATTGTTCCAATTGAATGGCTTGGATGAATTCAGAATGCAGGCCCTCCTACATACATAGATAGTTCACCTTCAGAGGAAGATCTGACATGATAGGCATATTAAGGAGAAGCAATTTCAAGAGGGCGATTAGGCATTGTTATATGATTCTAGGTATAAAGACTTCAAGGGCAAGCAAAGGAAAAGATGGCTTGAACCTTATGCGGTGGAAAGATGCCATGATAATGGTTTAGTGCAAATCATAACTATAGATGAAGAAGCCATTCCATTGCTTGTTAATGGACATCGATTGAAAATGTACAAGAGGCCTTTATCAAAGCAAGAGTTCATTGACAATATCAATAAAATAGTGATGATGGTGGAGCAAGTTCCAGCTCCTCCCTCATCAGGTCACTGAGAAAAAAAAAAGAATAAGGACTCAGGTGAAAACCTCCATGAGGCACCTGAGTCCCATCTTTGGGTTGAAAACCTCGTGAGGCGGCCCAAGGATGAGAAAAAATAGAAAGAAGAATAAGAAGATCCCTGGGTGAAAACCTTCCTTGAGGTGGCTAGGGCAAACATCTAGGGTGGAAACTTATCTGAGGCAGCATAGGTGTTCTTCAAAAAAAAAAAAAAAGGAGAAAAAAGACATAATTGTTATTTACAGGTGAGCGAGAAAGACAATCAAGGAGAAAAGAGAATACCCAAAGGGAACCCTGCCTCACATATATTCATCTCCTCCAATCCTTACCATGCATTTCTCCATCAATTCCATTATATTTTTCCACTTCAGTGCTTCTATTTAGGCGAAGACTTTGTTTTCTACAGGATCCCCTATATTCCTACAAGATTCCTCGAAAACCTACAGGAAGTAATCCGAGGGTGAATGGTAGGTTGGTTAGGTCCTGTAGCAGCCTATCCCATAGAGTATCAATCATCAGCTACAGGTCTTCACTAAGATGATCCAGACAGTAGACAACAACCAACAGAGGAGGAAGAAGAATGACCATGCAGCAAATAAACAACCCAACACATCTGATCTTCGACAACTACAACATGGCATCAAGACCATAGGTAAGTATCCCGCTCACTCACTCATATGTATAATTTGATCAAAAGTTGTAAAGGTTATGAGGTAGTTGGTTTATAAGTGAAAAGGTGGCCAGTTAACTTGACCAGCTTTGTTCAGTCATCACATAAAAAACTAGGTGTCCTCACACACATGGTTGCAGTCAACTAAAAGACAGAGGAGGAGTAGGACAAGAAGTGGTTAACTACGAATCTACGAGATGGGAGTTGATTACTAGGAGTGGGAAACAAAATCTTGTTTTCATGCATTCATGCATTCCACCTCCTCAAAACTCCCTCACTCGAGTTGTTCTCATAACTTTGGCCACCCACTGGAAGCAAGGATCCATCGTTCTGCAAGAGAATTTCTACAGGAGCATGCACAAAAATTCCTACAGGAATAGTCTACATGAGCAGCATACAAGATACACAGAGGCAGTCTACAAGATAGGCAGAGAGGGGTTCAAGATGGAATATCATGAGAATTTTCCACTGCCACATTCTAAAGAGGTAAGATCTAAAAATCCATCCCCCTTTACAAGCAAATGAACTAGATGAATTACATACACAGGAAACTTTGTTTTCTCCTGAATTTATAATTCTTGTGTCAAACCTTTCATTTCCTTCTAAAGCCTCACAAGCAAGATAATAGGAGGGTTTAATAGGAGAGAACCCACAAACAATGTGAGGATACAACAACACCCCCAAGTGCTTGAAATCTTTATAAGACACCAATGGATGGGGTTTTTCAAAAAATTCACAGGGTATGATGATGAGGTGGCTCAAGAATTGGCTCATTCGCTCACTCCACACAAAAGAATCCATGCCACTAATATAGTTAGAGGGATCACTATAGATCTCACCCCAGATCTCATCAGTAGGATCACCACACTTCCCCTAGGAATTCCATGGAGAAAAGAAGACAAAGCAAAGAGTTAGGTGGCAAAAAGGAAATTCTTTTTAGAAGGTGAAGAACCCACAGAGGATAAAAATGAAGTAAGGAGAGATAGTCTGCCATACCCATGGAGATGGTAGGTTACCAACTCATCAAATATATCTCATCTGAGGGTAGATATACTGTTGTTTATGGCTACCATTTTAGGATGCTTGAAGAATTAAGATTTGGGGTAGAAACACCACTTCACCAAAGACTCAACATACCATATTTCTTGATGCAATCACTCATAGACTCCAGTAGCAAAGTAAAGGAAGGGAATTCCCAACAATTGGCTAACCATGGGTTGATCAGGATCCTCATTAAGGATGCCCTACAAAACCTTAGGATCCCTATAACATGGTCAGTATTCAGAGACTTACCAGTAGAGGATGACATCAAAACCCTCAACTATGATATTAGTCCTTCTATTAGTGAGGAGGAGGAAAAAAGAAGAAGAAGATACAGAGCTAGATGGGGATGAGATGGATGAAGAAGAAACTAATATAGAGGAACATGATGAAGGAGAAGAGAAGGAGGATGATGTTGAAACAGAGGAGGAAATGAAAGAAAAAACTGATGGAGATGAGAAAGAACAACAAGAGGAATAATATAAGAAAAACAAAGAGGAAGAAGGCATTGAAATAGAAGGGGAAGAACACATGGAGGAGTCACCTAGTGTGTCTCCAAAGGCCCCTAAGACGGAGGCAACAACGGTCCTCACTGCTCTCAGCACCCTAGTCAAGCAAAAAGGGAAAAGAAGGAGGCAAACCCCTCTATATTTCAGAACAAGAAAGAGCACAAGAATCAAACAAGGGAAGCCACAAATATCAACAAAAATCCCTATTGATATTGAAGATTCCCCTACACCAAGGGACAGAGAAGTAATAATGAGAGATCAACTTGAGAGGGAAAATGCATGGCTGTGAGGACAACTACAGGAAAGGGAAAACCAACTAGCATGTATGGCTAGCCTCTCCTTGGAGGCCATCTAGTGTAGGATGCTAGCTAAATCCTATGCTCTTTACCTTAGAGAACAATGGCTGCAACTTCAGATTAAAACACTAGCACAAAGGGGCACCATGCCATTTTAGGACTACAAGCAATTTATTGATCTTTATGATCAACGTACACTAGAGGATAGGCCAAAATGGCTGAGTTTTACTTGCACAACATGGCCCTCACATACATGAATGTTTGGGATCCTAACGCTAAGCTAGGAGATCTACAATTAATGGCTTTGGCATCATGGATGAACCATGAGGAGTCAAGGGCTATAGAGATGAAAATAATATTGGCCAAAGAGAAAAATGAACCTCTTTTCATCAGAGCTGAAAAATCAAATCCCATGACCCTATTTAGCAACCATAATCTAATTGAAAATGATCCTTAGCTGGCACCTAGATATCTTGTTGCCCAAGAGAAAGCAATTTGACATTTTGAGGATATGTTTAGGCTACTAGAAGATGATAGTATACATGCCTGCTCAAGGAGATGGAACACACTGCCACATAGCTTGAAGATTAGAGAATATCACTCCCCTCAAAGGTTGAGAGAGGCACTCAATAGGACACCTATGCATAAGCAAACAATGCAAAGGTTGAAGGTCAATTAGATAGGCTAAAACTCAGTCCACAACTACTACTAGCGATGCTAGAAGGGAGAAAAGAAGAAGAGGAAAAGAGGAAGTGGGAAGAAGTAGAAAGGAAAGCAGGCTTCTATGCACAAGAATAAGAGACCGCAACAAAGGCATGGGATGTCAGAGAGGCTACCAGAGCCATGAAGGACATGGAAATTAACTACGTTGCTTAGAGGATGAGCAACACTTTCAGTAGGGGGGTGATGATGAACCTCATCATTGGGTAATTATATGGGCCTTAATTCACCTCCTAGCTTAGTCAAACCAACTATTCTCACAACTTATTGCATACTTTTGATTATATTTTGCTTATGAGATGAGTTAGAGTTGGATATTTTGCGTTGTGGTCTAATGTGCATGTAATGCAGGATTAAAGGATAAAAGGAAGGAGTTTTAGCAAAGACCTTGGTCAAAACTCGAATGGGACAAGGAAAGGAATTCTAGGAGGTAAATCCTCCTCATTTACGACCTCTCCATTCGAATATTCCTTTATCAGCTCGGAGTGCAACCAACCAAATCATGAGGACTAGAAAGCAGTTGAGCAAGTGAAAGTCAAAGCACCAGTTCTCTCGAGTTTGGGAGCCGAGCCTCTCTAATTTTAAGGAAGTCGTTGGAGACTTCAATTGTACAAGTAGAGAGGCCTAGGACCACAGTAGGATTCAAACTTTTGATTGTAAAACACTACTTTATTTTCGAGTTGCAAGACTTGTCACAGTTTTTGATGTAATCCATTGTTTTGATAAAAGGAATAAGTTTTGTTTTGAGCCAGCAATGAGTTAACTCAGGGGGCTGAAGCTCTTGGGTTAGGGCCCAACCCTAGCAGCTAAGGCTCCTATTTATTGTACATGTATGTTAGTGTAGATTCATGGTTTAATTGTTCATTTGCTTAAGTAGATGCATTTCCATTACCGTAGTGTAGCGTAGATTATTTGTGTTTTAGTTTGCTTCCATTTGTGCCTTCTTTCAATTAGCAGGTTAGCCAGGAGTTCTTGAATGAAGTTTGTTGTCTTGATTCAGTATAAGTTTCATTTCATTATCGTCTTTCTCCATCAATTTTTGCTAATATTCTTGTTTCCTTCAGCACGAAATGCTTAAGCGAAAGCTAATAAAAAACATCTTGATCAGATTATACCCATAGATTTCCTTACCGTCCGATCCACAACAAACTTGACCAATCACCATCCGATTCATTTCAATGCTTGACTTTATGCGCTCTAGATCCCCATTGTCGATCTATCTAGATTGATCCAACGACTATCGTGAATTCTTCCACCTACTTTATGCGCTCCAAATCTCCACCATTGATCTGTTGCGCCCTTGATCCAATGGCTATCGCGTCATCTCACATGAATTATTGCATGACCAATACCCGACTGAGAACACGTGAGAAAAGTGGTTTTCTCGTGCTACATGTCATTCACTTAGGCTAATCGCGTAAAATTTAAAAATATAGCTTACAGCCCTTATGACGCACAAGATACTACTTAGCACCTTTATTCATTTCCACGTTTGACTTTAAGCGCTCCATATCTCCACTGTTGATCTGCCTCTCTTGATCCAACAGCTATCGCGTCACCCGATCGCCAACTAGCTTGGCTGATCTCCACTGTTGATCAACCCTTCCCGATCCAATGGCTATCGCGCAATCTTGTGCGAATTCTTGCACGACCGATATCCGCCCGAGAGCACGTGAGAAAAGTGGTTTTCTTGTGCTATGTGTCACTCACTTAGGCTAATCACGCAAAATTTAGGAATTCCACTTACAACTTTGAGGGCGTGCGAGAAATTACTTACCACCTATGAAGACCGCTCCATCATTCCGCACGTTTTTTACCCTTATGTCACCACGTGACTTGATGTGATCCACCCATCTATTCACTTCATCTCCGCGATAAGATCTTTGCCACTCATCTTTTGTTAACCTTGTTCGTCCATCTCTTGACTTAATCTCTGCGATAAGATCTTCGCCATTCATCTTCCGTTAGTCCTATTCGTCCATCTATTCACTCAATCCCATGCGATAAGATCTCCTCCATTCATCTCCCGTTAACCCTGTTCATCCCTCTATTCACGTAATCTTCTGTGATAATATCTCTGCCACTCATCTCCCGTTAATATTGTTTGTTGGGCATGGGATCCCCTGGAGCATGTTTTGGGGCTCAAATTCCAAGTTTTGGTCAATTGTATTGTAAGACTCCGCGAAGTGTATAATCGAGTCATAAGGTTGTCCGCCCTAAGCATTGTATTATAATTTAATGTAAAGTTGTGTCAGCCTACCCATGGTCTGCGGACCATGGGATTGTATAAATAGAGCGAGGCTCTAAGTGTAAAGATAGCTTAGGAGAGAATAGAGATATAGAATAGCGAAGGCATGGTTAGAGCATAGAGTGGAACCTAAAGTGTACTAGGTCGTAGTAGTAGGAAGAGGCTCTATAGTTGAGTGTGCAGAGGCCTAGTAGAGCCTGCAGCTGAGTGTGCGGACCCCTGTAGCTGAGTGCGTAGGGCGGAGTCGGGTCTGTACTTGGAATTGAAAGTTAATAAAGAGAAGTTTACTTTGTGCATCTATTCTTGAATTTGTGTTTGATGTATGCATTACTTTTATTTTGGTTATTTACTGCGCACACTTGATGAATACTCGTATGAATTCTTATATAGGAAAATAATCTAAGTAAACAAGTTAATAGAGCCTAACTAAGGAAGACTTGGGTAAATAACATGGGTCGCGCTGTGGCTAGAACTGCGCGAACATAGTATCATAGGGCGCGAGGTGCCCACAAGTGTGCATAATGTACTAAGTGCAAAGGTTGGACCGCGTACCAATCACCACATATCAGTCATCCCCAGGGTGCAGAAACCTAGTTCTAGCACCCTCCCATACTACTTTGGGTAAGACCTCAGTCTGCACTCCGTGGACTGTTGCTGAAAGGGCCAGTAGTACCGAGATTTGCTTGGCTAAATCACTCCTGAACCTAGGTTAGGCCCCACCAAGCCAACAAATGGTTCCATTGTCGGGACAGGGATCTGCATAAGGGATGTCTGTGTTGTGCCACTGGAACCCGACAAAGAAGAAAATTGAAGAGTGGTTGGCCAAGAAGATTCACGAGTTCGCGACACAGGAAAACAAAACTCCGCAAGTATCTAAGGAAAAGTGGCTAGATCGCTACGTGTATATGGAAATCCATAAGATTTTCTTTGCATCCTTTCCATCTGAGCTATATGAGTGGATTGTGAGGTTAGCTGACAGCCAGCGAAGGTGTAGGCTCGACCAACCAATAGTGTGGACTCTGGAATTAGTGCACAGACTAGAAGCATCAGAAGATAAGATCGCGCGAGCTGTGGACCATTGGCTCGACCGGATAATAGGGGGATTTATCACTGAGTTTGCAGTAGACACGACCGTGAGCTATAGTGAGGCAAGGCGATGCTTCCTCAAGGGACCATGATGTAAGTATATTAAATTTTTGAATACCTGGATTAAGATGCTATTGTGTGAAAAAAGGGTCATGCAAATACATTAATGTTTGGGACTACACAGAGCGGAAAAATTTACAAAAATAGCGAAGAATTAGAAAACAGTCCCTTAATTTCACCCTCACGAGAAAGTGAGGAGGAGTTCGTTAAGGTCTCTTTGAGAAGCGCGATCAGTTTGATAAGGTAGCGCATCCCGTAGTTACCACCTCCACCCACCCCGCCACCCACTTGACCTCCCTCACCTCCATCTCCACCCACTCCACCTCCACCACCTCCATAGTGCAGTATGGTGACCGCGATAAAACTACTGGTATTCAGAGCAGTAGGGAATGAGGATCCAGACCAATTCTGGTTCGTGGTAAGAGCAGTATGGGAATCACAGGGTGTCACAGAAGATAATATTAAGAAGGCTACATTAGTGAGTTCACTGCAGGATCACGCATTGACATGGTATATCAAGCAGTCTAACGATCACCCAAACGCAAGGATAACAGAGATTCAAAATGCACTAAACAGGGAATTTAGCAGGCCAAAGTTAGAAACACAATCAATCATCGGGTTTAAAGAGATCGCGATGCTCCTGGGGAGACTCCCTGGGATCTGGATCAACGGCTGAAGAGTACGATCTGCGAAGCCAATATGACGTTAACAAATGGACAACATCATGCATGGTTTGTAGCATCTCTGGCACCGCACTTGAGGATGGCACTATCACAACAAAAACTTCCCACTCAGGTCGAAGCATTGGAAATGGTGATGAGATTACATGAAACCTTGATACAAGACCCTGGGTTGGGAGTTCAACAAATCCACACACAACTACAGAATCTGTGTTTGGAAATGCAAATTTTGAAGCAGGATAGGGCACCGTGGCCAGAGGCGCGCGAGGAAGTATGGTGCACAAAATGCAAAAGCCAGGGCCATGACAAGGATCACTGTCTAGTGTTCGTGAACTACTTGGTAGGAGGAGGGCCAATGCCGCTGAGACCGGAGGCGCAGGCAGGGCCGAGCGGGGCACTCGCTTTATGGTGCACGATTTGTCAGATAGGAGGGAAACACACGATGTACAATTGTCATTTGATGCAGAAATATACACAGACACCCCTGCAATTGTTTTGTAATTTATGCAGGTCGGTAGGCCACGATGAGCACACTTACCGCAGTTGCCAGCTAATGATGGATCGGACCCTAGCCTATAGAATGCAGGCCGAAATACGAGCCCTCGACCCAGATGTGGGGATGGCACGTGCTAGATTTCAGGGGCGAGGTCGAGGACGAGGTGGAATGAGATGAATATTGATAATTTAGTTATACAAACTTAAATAATGCAATTTCATATAAAATAAATTTGATTTTAATGATACGTATAAGTTAAATAATAATAGAAATATACAATGGATAGAAATATACAAATTTATATGTGAATTAGGGATGGATTTATATTTTTATATCTGCTTACAGTTTTAATATATACAATTCTATATGTGAATTAGGGATGGATTTATATTTTTATAACTGCTTATAGTTTATCTTAGTTAGACAAAGTAAGCCTAGTATAATTTTTGTTTAAATATTTATTATTTTAACATAATTTTGATATAAAAGTTTATTATAGTTATAAATAAATAATTTTGAATTAAATAGGTATAAAAGTATTTTTCAATTTAGAAACTTCACAACTTTGGTAATAAAAATGACATCTTTTGTTAAAGGTAAGAGTTATTTAGAAATATTAAAAAAATGTTGAGACACAATGTTTATTTCAATTTAAAAATAAATTTAAATTGACTTTCTAAATATACCATATTGCATATAATCTTTCTATATTTCCTCAATTCTCTAAATTGATAAGTGATGCACACCAAGGCTCTCCTTGAGATGGGGTTGACTAAAAAACACAACAAATAAACACTCAACAACAAACTACATCATATATTATTTTTGGTCGATATGATTTCTAAAACCCAGAGGCTATTTCTACATCAAACTCTGTTGATTAATTAGTGAGCATATTGCTTATAGGGTTGATCATCAAAATTTATTATACCATTATTTGGTCGTAATTAACCATTACTGATTGTATTGGCTAAGATAGATATATCTAGTCTAGTATGCTTGCTCCACTTAATAATTAAATTATATAAATCCAACAATTCAAATTTATGGTTTCTACAAATTTTAACAAAATTTTAATTAAAATTCATTAAGAAATATATTTTAAAAAACAAAAACATAAATATTTAAAATACACTAAATTTTATAATCAAATTAAAAAAATAAAATTATTGAAAAATTAAAATTCATATAAAAAAATATTACATATTCATTTTTCAATTTTTAATTTTTTATCTAATAAATGAACCATATATACATTTTTTACAATTTTACCATTATATATATATATATATATATATATATATATATATATTACTAGGGTGGGCTTAAACGCCACACAAATCAATTGGTCTACACTTCATGGATACCATGATAAATCTATCATATATATAAGATAGTAAATATAAAACTCTGCATGATTGAAAATCATATGACAAGTTTGGCCTCCTTTTATGAGAACACAATATAATATGTTAAAACAATCATATGGAAAGTTCAATTTTGCCTATTATTATCCATGCCATGAGCATTGAATATTTTGGTCAAACCCATATTAGTTTGGGTTTGACCAAATATATTTGGAGATTTTCTATAGTTTAATCTTGCATTTTAAAAAAAATTAGTTTTTAATAAAAAAAATTATTTATCTTATATTTCATTGGTTGAAATCTTATTTTGAAATGATTTCAAGTGAGTACTGTAATGTACCATCAAATCAAATCAAATCTAGATTGACCATCAATGAATTCAAAGTAACATAACAAATGTTAAATCAATTCATATCAAAGGTTCTGAACATAGGTAGAGTTCATTAGATTTTATCAGGAAGGATCAACAAATATTATTAAATTGTTTGACAACTGACATTGTAGCCATTAGCCCATATAATAGTGCCATTTGGAACTTACAAATAAAGACAAAATCTTTGTGTCTTAACCATAGTTAATGGAGGTGCCACTTAATTCTAGTCAAGCAAAATGTGACATTATACCTACCAGGTCAATATCACACAAGTATTGCTCTCAACATAAATTCAATGACAATAACTTTGACCATATAATATGAGCATTATATAAAAAAATTGCCATCATTCAATATTAAATAAATAATTATTCACTTGTTATCATTCTCTTCAATGTCAATTATATATATAACTTTTCTCTATAAAAAAATGTTTAATTATGTTAAAAAATTAAACCAAAATTCAAATTTTATTATTGTTTAGAGTACATACAACATATTATAACATTAAAATATTTTATTAAACTAAACAATACAGAATGTTAACTATACGAACTTGTTATTACTAACAACTTTCATTGCACATTATCTTTAATATTCTTTATACAACCTTGTTATTACTAACAACTTTCATTGCCCATTATCTTTAATATTCTTTATTATTACTAACAACAAAACAAAAGAGAAACACTAACTATAAGAGTTTGTTATTATTAACAACTTTCATTACACATTATCTTTAATGTTCTTTATTATTACTAAGAACTTTCGTTGCACACGGTGTAACTCATATCCCTGTATCAACCATGTCCTCCATCAAAACAAACATATCTGTATATGTACTAAGTTGGTGCCACAATGTCCTCCATCGAAACAAACTTACAACCAGCAAATAATTTGATTACTTCACAGAGCTTGATATTAATTTCTTGTAAATTATCAAAGATTCTTCTCAAGAAGATCACTTGTTGTGAGCTTGGAGCGAAGGCCCCAATTCACAGATTACCCAAACTTGGCAAGAGCACTAATGGGATTGTCATGAGAAGATTAACCTTGAATGAAAGAAACTGTCGACATCATTTGAAAGTACTTCAGATTTGTGAGCTTGGAGCGAAGGCCCCAATTCACAGATTACCCAAACTTGGCAAGAGCACTAATGGGATTGTCATGAGAAGATTAACCTTGTATTAAAGAAACTGTCGACATCATTTGAAAGTACTTCAGCTTTTATTGGGTTAGGGCAAAATAAGTGCAAAGGTGTAACTCACGAACAGTAGATTGTCTGCAGAAAACGCTGAAAATGCTGAGAGAAACGCTATTCAGAGGGTTGCCTCGCTCAAACCCCAGACATACAGGGTTTGCTTGTTCATATAACATTACTTTGGAGCAAAAGCGTTCACATTCGTCTTCTGATACGGGTAAGTGCAAGTTTCAGTCGTTCTATCTGCAGTTTTATTTTTTATTTTTTTCATTTTTTCCGAATTTCAGCTTGGAAGTTTTTCGTTGTTCAATATTTTTCCGGTCAATCTGCATTTTTTTCTTTTGAGCTTTTCTATATGTTTTTTTTCCTCGAAATATATGGAATTTCCTTCTCATATTTTTACCATTTTAAATTGGCCATCTGATCCCAGTTTTTATTTACATTCGAAATTTTCTGCATACCTTTTTCGCAGCTGTATTCACGGGCTTGAATGTGTGAGTGGTGTTTATTTGGTCTCATTTGAACCCAATAGATGATGCACAGTTATTTCATAGTTAGTTTTTGGATAAAGTGCGTGTAACGGACATCATTATGTAAATTTTGGTTTCTTCTGTATATCGGGGGGTAAATTTAGTTTCTGATTCAATGGGTAAATCCCTTAGTTTCAACCTAATCTGAACTGATTTTGGGTTAGATTTTATCATTTTTAATATTTTTCTTGTTGCAGAATTCCTAAGTCATAGTGGACTTTTTAATACCAAATTGACATTGTTTTATAGCTGGTTTTAAATTCGGTTGTTATTTTCTTGCATGCATTATCAGCTTCCCCACAATTTTCGGCGGTTGTGTTGAGGAATCTTGTTCACGGAGAAACACAATTTCGGAGACAGACTGCCTTTGACAGTTCTAGTTCAATCGTTGCTTTGTTTGTATATGGAAAAAAGGCCTATTTCTCAAATGGGACAGCTGCAAAATCAAAATTTGCATTATCCGATGTCGTCTTGCCGCATACATTGCGTCATAGGCAGTCCTTAGAAGATGGGAGGTTTGTTAGTACTGCAAGCACATCCCAAGCAGATTTTGATCTTGCAGAACGCCAGGTTGAAGATAAAGAGGAAAATGAAGGCGGCAAAAATGGCGAAGAGCAAAGGATGGATTCAGATTTAGCTGATTCAGATCTTGATGAACTTGACAATAATTCAACTTCTGATTGCCTAGAAGCAAATGATGATCTTGTCATTCAGAGACTTTTAAAGGCTAATCCCACGTGTGAGGAGCGTGTAGAAGCCCTAAAACAATGCAATATAACGATTTCTACAGATTTGGTGCTGCGGGTACTTTCTAGACACAAAAATGATATGAATACTGCTATGTGTTTCTTTGTGTGGGCCTCTCAGCAACCTGGCTACAGCCATGGGACAGAGACTTACAATGCAATGCTAAATATTTTAGGCAGGATGAAACAGTTTAAGACAATGTGGCAGCTGGTAGAGGAAATGCACAATGGTGGAAATGGTCCATCTTTGGTGACAGATGAAACCTTCAGCATACTGATAAGAAGATATGCTGCTGCTCACATGGTGGAAAGAGCAAATGAGACATTTTACAAGCGAGAAGAATTTGGTCTGAAGCTCAATACACCCGCTTTCCAAATTCTTCTTGGTGCTTTATGTAGATATAAACATGTCCAAGAAGCGGAGGCATTGCTTAACCTGAGAGAGAAGGAATTTCCTCCGGATATGAAAAGCCGAAACATCATTCTCAGTGGATGGTGTGCCTTGGGAAATCTACGTGAGGCAAAAAGGTTCTGGAATGAGTTGATAAAGAAGGGGCATAAGCCAAATTTGATAACTTATGGTATCTTTATAAATGGTTTAACAAAGTTGGGAGGATTGCATGAAGCTCTTAACTTGTTCGAGGCAATGTGGAACAAAGGATGCACTCCAGATGTTTTAATCTGCAACAATATAATAGACGCTCTTTGCTCCAAAAAGTCCATTTCTGAAGCTCTGGTTATCTTTGCTGAAATGAATGATCATGGTTGCCTTCCTGACGTTGCAACATACAACTCACTGATCAAACACCTCTGTAACAATAGGAGGATAGATGAAGCCTATAAGCTTTTCTATGAAATGGAAAGGAAAGGCTGTGCCCCTAATTCTCGAACATATCATTATTTCCTCAATGGTGCCAAGGAACCCAAGGGGGCTCTCAAGGTCTTTCAGAGAATGATGAAAAGTGGCTGCATGCCCACTAGCGACACATATAATTTAATGTTGAAAATGTTAATTGTTTGGAATGATATGGACACGGTATTTAGATTATGGAATGATATGGAGAGAAAGGGCATGGGTCCAGATTGGAGATCTTACACTGTAATGATCCATGGGCTTTATGAAAATGGAAGGTTTGACGAGGCATATAATTATTATAATGAGATGGCTGTAAAAGGGTTATTACTTGAACCCAGGACCAAAATACTTGTTAAGGCTATGGAAATCAAAGCAAAGGAAAGAGAAAGAAAAACTGTGGTTTGTGATACTAAGAAAAAAAAGAAGAGGAAACTAGACAAATCTAGTAGCAGAGTTAAAACAAAGATAGCTTAGTCACTTGAAGTGGAATCAAGTTTTGACAACAGCAAGGAATCAAACTATTAATGATATTTCAAATTTTTTGACTGTTGAGCCTTGTCTGGAGGACAGAACTTAAGGACATGAAATGATTGAGGCTCACAAGGAATTGAAATCCTTGAAATGGCGAACAATAAGAGTGGCATAACTATGGTGACTTTTTAGTCAGGATTGTTCCAACTTCACATTGACTTCAACTGCGTTGAAAAGCTAACTATTTTATGATCGATTAAGATTATAGTCAAAGCCTAGCCTTGGGAAGCTTTGTGAGATGTTTGTGACAGGAAACCTGCTATATGATGGACAGGTCTATCCCAACTGATGCAAATAATCTTTTGGGACTTCGGATCTCTATTTAATATTTATCCTTCTTTAAGTAGGAGTTTCTTCCAACGTATTAGCTGGATGGTGCCCTCAATTAGGATGCCATTGATCTTGAAGTCATTTGATCAAAATTCAGGTATGCTATAAAACGCGATAAGTAAGAATGCATGGAGTTCAGGCCCTGTCAGTTAGAAACAATGTTAAACATAATCAAAGTTACTTGGAGATTTCAAAGTCTCAAATATGCTCAATTTATTGGGGTTTCAAATGTATGGTTTATATTGTACATCCTTTGTCAACCTACAATTTAAAAAAAGGGTGTGAGTCCAGCAATTTGCTTGATGTTGGAGATATATATGTCCACAAAATACAACACTTCTAATGAGGAATTTATAGGCCCAGACATGGGTTAATGGTGGGATGTAATAGCTGGCATAGGCGTGTGCCATCACACCATCAGGTAGCATGATGGTGTTTTCAGCAGCTCGGTTTTGGGAATCATGCTGCTCATGACAGAGTTACATTCAGTGAGCCTGAATATCATTTATGAAGATTCCTCAGTATAAGCTCGAGGAAACAATGAAATCTGTTTAAAGAAACAATGAAATCCATTGCTTAGATCCATGAGTACCATAATATGGAATCCATACATCTCAGCGTTGATCTCTTCAGCTTAGGGTTGGCAGCATTGGCTCTGCAGAAAAATGAAAATCAAGGGTTTCTATTTCTACATCTTTTGGCATTTTTTGTTTTGTTTAATTAAATCTGGTCTTGTGAGATAATTGCTGAAAACCTTGGATTTTAAGAATAACTTGATGCATGGTTTTGTTAAGAAAATCTCAATATGGTTTGGCACGTCAGTGTTTCAAATGAAATATTTTTAAGCACTTGCCTTGAGTATTATCGAGTTGTAAATTTGAGTAATATTTTCTTTATTACAGATAGTAACCTTGTACTATTAATAATTCTTCCTAAATTTTCATGCTCAAGCTAATTCTGCTGATATCCAGCTTTGTTTGTCGTTGAAGTCCTCAAGTCTCAGTAACTGTAAGCATTGTTGATACGTTGATCCCCATTGTACTTTGCATTATTGCCATGATTGCCATATTTGGTTCAGGTGAATCCGCTGATATTTACTTGTGCCATTGTTTTTGAGGTTTTCAAGTCAATTGTGAGCCTCTAATATAAAGTTTAAACCTTCTAAAACTTTCCTATGTTTTGTTACCGAGCTTCAAAAATCTTAGCAATATCTTGGTAGTTTGATGATATCTGTTTTATATTAGTTATGTTGAGACAAAAATTACTGATTTTGTAAGATTTGAGATTTATATATTGCTTTCACCAACCCCTGTATTTTTTTCCAAGAAAAACCTTGTGGGGAAACCCAAGGGATGGTTCCCCAAAAATTGTTTTACAGCATCCATAGTGAACTTGATGGTGTAGACTAGTGCACCTAACCAAAGGGGGAATTGAATTGGGCACCTGCTGGTATGGAACTAGCCAAATGCTGAACAACATTGGCGACAACTGCTTGAGCTAACCCCTTGGGCTACCAAGTCCTGTATTGTTTGTTAAGAATCAATATTCTTATTTTAAAAAAAATGGAAACCTATCTTTTTATGGACAGGAAACCAGAAATAAGCTTGATCCACCTTCACACACTTATGAAGCCTTATCCAACATAGACCATGCCCATGAAATGTATGAAGCCTTATCAAAATTATTCACCATCAAAAACATTGGTCAAGTACCAAGTCTGAAGAATGAATTAAGGACCACAAAAATGACAATAGATGACACTGTGGCTTCTTTCTTTGTAAGGATAGCTAGAATTAGAGATGACCTTTTAGCCATTGATGAGATTGTATCAGAAAAAGAGCTAGTGATTACTACATTATTGGGATTGCCACCTACATGGAGGTCTTTTGCTTCATGACTCAACAGATGGAAAGAAACTCCATCATATGAACAATTATGGAATGCTCTCAGCCAAGAAGAGAATCAGAGATGAGAATCTCATTAGTATCCAACAATGAAGAAGAGAAAGTTTCAAATGCATACTCCGCTTCTCACAAGAAAGGAAACTTCAAGAAGTCAAAAGGGCCAAGAAGGAAGGTAGATATGTCCAAAATAGAATGCTACCAATGTCATAAAATGGGTCACTATAGAAGTGACTGTCCTGACAATCTGAAGAATAAGAAAAGGAACAGGGACCAAGCTAATGTTGCTAAAGAAGGATCTCCAAAGAAGAATAAAGCCGAAGAACTAGATATAAGGGATTTACACTACTAAGTCCTTTGCTCTAAGCTTTAGCTATTTCATTTTTTGATTTCTAGTATTTGTAGGTTTAACATATTTTGGAAAAACATTTTTGAATTGTTTTTATAAGGTTATAGGTATCCCTCAAGCTTGGAGGGAGCCCTCACCAACTTCCAAAGATAAGTATCTTATTACCTTTTCATTTTTAGTTTTCCTTACTTATCTAAGTTTGTTTGCATTAAATATTAATCACATTTCTATTCATATTTTCCTTGTTTAGGAAAAACTTGCTGAAGACTCAAGGATTATGGAAGAAGGCCTCACAAAGACAAAGCATTGGAGTTACAAGGTTTGTTAAGAAACAAAAGGTATGCCTTAGACTATAAGTTTTTGCTCTCTTCATGATATTCATTCTTGATAAACTATTCTACATTACTAACATTATTGTGTCTAGCTCTCTTGAATCATAAAGATTCTTGATTGGGTGATTCATCATTAGATAAATCTACCCTCCTCATATCTTTGATTATTCTTGTGGAACCCTAGAAAGGTTCTTTGTAAAAACCCTAACTTAAGGGTATGTTGATAATAATGTGTGAAACCCTAGCCTATTTAGGGTTATTGGTGAAGTCTAAAGAAAATGTTTGATGCTTTGATAATGTCATGTTTGGGATTTTGGTATGGTTATGAAAACCCTAACTTGTTAGGGTTGCATGGTGATGTCTGAAGTCTCAAATCTTTGAAGTATTAGGGTTTCTGTGTTATGTATTGAATCCCTAGATCATTAGGGTTTGGTAGGGTGTATAAGCAAAAGCCTTATAATGTCCCGGAAATGAAATCCTAGGTATATGTGTGTTTGTCCGATTGAAACCCTAGTATGATCAAGTTCGTTATATGTCTAACTTTAATATATTGATATTTGTGTCTTTGGGTTTGACTAACACATGTTATGATATGCTTGTGCATGATGATGGAATCCTAGATATATGTGTTGACCTAATTGTTGATGGTCATAAGTCCTAGGGTTTGGAACTAAGCCTTAGTCAAAGTATTCTATAGGATGATAGTGTTTGTGAATTCTACGGTTTTGTAACTAAACCTTAGTAGAAGTTCAATTCTCTAATATGTGATGACAAGTGTGATAATCTGAGATTTATGAAAGATTGTTGAAATCTGAATTTGAGCTATGATTGGTTTTGATTGTTGGAGCTTAATGGCTCATGTATGAAATCTAGGATCTTGCACTAAATCCTAGTGGAAGTCTAACATATGAGTTCTAAAGTTGTTAGTATTGTAGAACTATATTTGTTTGAATTGCTTCTAGGGTTTGCAATATTTTGTAGTAGGGTATGTCATACCTCTAGAAGAAATATTGAAGCCTTAGATATAATGAAGGTTGTTATCTTGATTAAGGTACTCAAAGTCTTGATGATGAAATCTAGGGTTTATGACAAAACCCTGGCATATAGTTGAAGTATAAATGTATGTGTTTCTTGTTGTTTGTAAACCTAACTAAGTTTAGGTATTTGATGTCTAATGTTGAATGCTTCCATTATTATATGATTATGATATGGTTAACTTCATGCTTCTATATATTTGGTTGTACTTGCTATCTAAGTTATGCAGGTACATAATCTTCAAGATGGTTGTTAGGGTCCCACCCTAACCCCTTTATTTATGTCATGGGATCACGTCATAGTCAAGAGTCAATAAAACCCATATTAATATTTGTAAGTGGTTAACCCGCAATTAATGACGGGACCACAGTTAGTTGCAAATGGGCCGTAGTATTAGATAGATGGTATTAATAAAACCCACGGTATTGGCCCGTGGTATTGCATGTATGAGTCATATATAAAGGATAGAGACTCCCTGCGAGGGGTATCGTGTCTTATTTTGTAATCGAGCTCTGCTCTATTGGAGGTTGCCCCCTCGAAGAGGCAAGTGAACATTACTCTCTGAATAATAAAATCATTGCTATTCTGTGTTCTGGGTATCTTTTCTTCGCATATTCTGTATTGGGTATCATTTTTGCAGGTTAAGAGCATAACAAGTGGTATCAGAGCACTTTCCAGGGCCGGTGGGATCGCCAATTCTTAGCAAATTTTTTTTTGGCTAGAGACGTGTTCCGGCGTCTTTAAACCACGGGATCTGTCATTGAGCGCATAAACCTGCGGATTTGGGGAGGCATGCACGCAGGAAATACAAGAGGTGGTCACGTCTGTTGGACTCCCTTGTAACCCCTGTGGGTACCCCTTCGAGTAGTAGCGCATTAGACAGAACCGCGCACGGACTGTTTTCCACGTACCCTCTGGGTATATCGGAAGCCCCTAGGCTCCCTTGAAACCTCGCCATAGATAAACCGTCGGCCGTCTTGTGGCTACAGTACACCGAGAACAACACTCGGAGAGATTACTCGCCCGTACGATAGGGTAGTCGGGTTGTACGGCTAAGGGTACGGTCGATCCTCCTTAGTTAGAGCCCTGAAACATTGGGCCGAGTACTATTGCCAGACCCTTATGTATATTGCGATCTGTAGCACCTGACACTCCTCAAGACCATAGTTCCCTTTTCTCTCGGGGGATCGCACATCATCTATTCCAGATCCACTAGTGCAAAGGGGTGCAGAAGTAGCCGACATCAGTCCCGCAGTCTCGAGTTCGCAGATCAGTCATTCCGATCTATTAGAGCCAGCCGATCCGCATTCAGATCTCTCAGATCCACCAGATCGGAGTTGTTGTGAAGGGTTCCTATACCGAGGTATAATTTTCGCAGGAAGTTTGGCCGCATTGACATTTTGAGGATTTGGCGACTGCAGTATTGATCAGGAAGGAGTAAAACTCCGTTAGGAGTTTTCAAAATTCAAAAATTCAAAAAAAAAAAAAAAAAAAAGGTCTGAGATCTTCCCGGGCGCTTATTTGTGATCTAGCCCATCAGAATCAGGACGACGAGCTGAGCACGGTGGTACCATTCAATTATTAGTGAAAAATTTTTGGCGGTCCCAATTTTTCATCAGGTTGGTGTATGGTAGAAACTAGAGCTCAAGCAATGGCCAATGAAAGACTGGACAAACTTGACGAATCCATCCAATCCATCAATAGGCAGCTTACCGGACTATCTCTCCAGGTCTAGCAATTACTCCCGAAGGACAAGGAGCCAGCCCACGAGGAGGTGTATAATGACAATGAATACAATGAGGGTGAGTCTAGCCACTCTCCTCACGTCTGGCACACCCACCCACCACCCAGTCAGCGACCTCCCAAGTTGGATATGCATAAATTTGACGGTTCTCACCCGTCCGCATGGATAGCACAAATGGAGCAGTATTTCAAACTGAATCGTATCTTAGATGATGCGACTAAGCTTATGTTGGGGAGCATGTACTTGGACAATGAACGGTGGCAATGGTGGGAATGGCATCAACGTTGCAATGGACATTTTAAGATGTGGACCCAATTTACCAAAGCTCTTCGAGACCGCTTTGAACAGGAGGACTCTTTTTTGGGTCGTCTTACTAAGCTCCGACAGACAGGTATCGTGGATGAATATATTACAGCTTTTGAAGCCTTAGCCTTCCGCACTTGGGGTCTCTCAAATGATTTCTACACGGAATGTTTTATCAGTGGTCTTAAAGAAGCCATCAAAGCTCAAGTCTTACTGCACCACCCTCCCACTTGGACAGAGGCTTGCAAGGTAGCCCATAACGTGGAACATGCATTAGCAGCCCAATACAGTCGGCCAAATTTCCCCACTAAAGGTCGTCTCCCATAGGCTCACAACACGACTCAAACACTTAAGGTCCAAAAGGTGTCACCGGCGAAAATGGCCGAAAGAAGGAAGCAAGGACTATGTTACTACTGTGATGAAAAATACTCCCCAGGTCATAAATGCAAGGAGGCCAAATTTTTTCAAATAGATGCCACTGACTACAGCTCAACAGAGGAAGATCCACCACTTGAGGAACATGAGGCGCTAGAAGAAGACAACCCAAAGGAGAATGTCTCTGACGAACCAGTTATTTCGCTGCATGCGTTGGCAGGGATTTCTTCCCCTCAAACTCTCAAAATCAGGGGTTTTCTTAAACATCGCCCAGTAGTAGTCTTGATTGATAGTGGAAGTACCCATAATTTCATCCATCAAAAAATCGCAGAAGCAGTGCATTGTTTTGTAAGAGCAGTTTCTAACTTCCAAGTCCAAATTGCGGATGGGGGCACAATGAAATGTGAAGGCCGCTGTGAAAATGTCAAACTTCAAATGGGGGATTATCAGTTGAAAACCCACATGTTTGCCATACACATGGGGGGTTGCGACATTGTCCTCGGCGTTGAATGGTTCCGCACGCTTGGGCCAATCACAATGGATTTTCAAGAGTTATATATGAGTTTTAAGCAGAACAACTGCACACATACCCTCCGTGGACTCCAGGCGGGAGCCCCCTCTATCATCAGCTCGCATCGGATGGAAAAATTGTTAAAAAAGGGCAATCATGGAGTGGTAGCTCAATTTAATGCCATCCAGGTCGTCGAAACCAAGTCTCTGCCAATTCATCCTGAGATGCAACAGATTTTAAATAACCATCTGCCGGTCTTTGACAAGCCTCATGAGCTTCCACCCTCACGAGGGGAACATGATCATAGCATCACCTTGGTTCCAGGGGCCCAACCCCCAAATGTGCGGCCATACAGATATCCGTTCACCCAAAAGAATGAAATAGAAAAAATCATCAAGGAACTTTTGGAAGCAGGTGTCATTCGTCCCAGTATTAGTCCTTATTCATCCCCAGTGGTCATGGTACTCAAGAAAGATGGGGAGTGGCGGATGTGTCCCGACTTCAGGGCCCTCAATAAGTTGATAGTCAAAGATAAATTTCCCATTCCGGTGGTTGACGATCTGCTGGACGAACTCAATGGGGCTCAATTCTTCACTAAGCTGGATCTTCGCTCAGGCTACCACCAAATTCGCATGAAGGAAGTCGACATTCCCAAGACTGCTTTCAGAACTCATGAAGGCCATTATGAGTTCCTGGTCATGCCATTTGGTCTTTGTAATGCCCCCTCTACTTTTCAGAGCCTTATGAATCACATTCTCAAACCATATCTCAGGAAATTTGTCCTTGTCTTCTTCGATGACATCCTCATCTATAGTGGCACTTGGGCTGCACATCTTCAGCATGTAGATCTACTCTTACACCTGCTCCGCAAGCATAAATTATTTGTCAAGATGTCCAAGTGTGCGTTTGGCATGGAAGAAGTTGAGTATTTGGGCCACATTGTGGGGCGTGAAGGTGTCAAGGTGAACCCCAAAAAGATCCAGGCAATGCAAGAATGGCCTCAACCTAAGACTTTGAAGAGCTTGAGAGGATTTTTGGGTCTCACCGGCTATTATCGTAAATTTGTCCGCAACTATGGCCGCATAGCGAAGCCCCTCACTCAACTCCTAAAGAAAAATTCCTTCTTCTGGAATGAGGAAGCACAAAAGGCATTTACCGCTCTCAAAAACGCCATGTGTTCCACTCCAGTGTTAGCACTACCTGACTTCACCAAATCCTTTGTCATTGAATGTGATGCTTCGGGGCCGGTATTGGGGCGGTCTTAATGCAGGAAGGGCGACCTTTGGCCTTCACAAGCCAACAACTAAGTGGGAGGAATCTGGGCCAATCTACCTACGAAAAATAAATGATGGCCATCTTACATGCAGTCGAGACTTGGCGACCTTACTTATTGGGGCGACGTTTCCAAATCCGCACAGATCATCATAGTCTTAAATATTTTTTGGAGCAACGCCTATCCTCCCCACAACAAAATAAATGGCTCGCCAAAATGCTGGGATATGATTATGAGATCATTTACAAGAAAGGGAAAGACAATAGTGTAGCAGATGCATTATCTCGCCAATTTGAGGAAGAAAGTACTCTGCTAGCAATTTCCCTCCCTATTCCAGAATGGATTGAAAAGGCTCGCAAGGAATGGTTTTCACACCCCGGGCTATCCCAACTCTTTCTCAATTGCAGGTAGATCCAAATTCCACCAAGGGCTACTCGTGGCAGGATGATATTCTTCGCTACAGGGACAGTCGTAATATCCCCAACATCCACCCTCAAAGGTCACATTTTGGCAGAAGTGCACTCATCGCCCATTGCAGGACATTCGGGCTTTCAGAAGACGTATGCTCGCACCAGAAGATCATTTTTTTGGACAGGCATGAAAAAGGACATCCTTACTTTTGTAGCAGAATGCGATGTCTGTCAACGCCACAAAGGGGAAACAGTCAACACACCAGGCACATTACAACCATTGCCCATTCCGACATCCATTTGGACGGAAGTTTCTATGGATTTCATTACAGGTCTTCCAAAGTCCGGGAACAAGTCAGTCATCATGGTGGTTGTGGACCGACTATCGAAGTATGCTCATTTCTGCGCACTACCCATTTACACCAACTTTGGTCGCTCAATATTTCATGGATCAGATTTTCAAATTGCATGGCATGCCCACTTCTATTGTGTCCAATCGCGACCCGATCTTCACTAGTAATTTTTGGCAGGAACTCTTCAGGATACAAGGCACTCAACTAAAACTCAGTACTTCCTATCATCCGCAAGCGGATGGTCAAACTGAAGCTGTCAACAAATGTCTAGAAACCTACCTTAGGTGTTTCACTTCAGAAAAGCAACACCTTTGGGTACAGTGGTTACCTCTGGCTGAATGGTGGTATAACACCAACTATCATGCCACCACCAAAATGACTCCCAATGAAGCAGTATATGGTCAACTTCCGCCTTCCCCTACTTCTTATCTCAAGGGGTGCTCCAAAGTACAAGCAGTGGATCAACTCCTACAACACCGCGCAACCATGCTCGCCCATCTTAGAGAGAATCTTCATCAAGCTCAGAACCGCATGAAGCAACAGGTAGACCAGCATCACTCAGAGCGCCAATTTCAAGAAGGGGATCAGGTCTTTTTGAGGCTGCAACCATATAAGCAAACATCACTCAAAGACGAGGGTTGTCAGAAGCTATCTCCAAAATTCTATGGACCATACCAAGTACTTTAGCGCATTGGAGAAGTGGCTTACAAGTTGGCTTTGCCACCTACTGCAAAAATCCATCCAGTTTTCCATGTATCGTGCCTCAAGAAAGTGATCGGGAACAATTGCCGAGTTCAAACCAGTCTACCTGAATTGGACGAAGAAGGGTCAATCTGGCTTCAACCCGAACAGGTTCTAGACACAAGAAACAAACACCTGCGCGGCCGCATGATTAAGGAAGTCCTCGTCAAATGGAAAGACACCTCTCCGGAAGATGCAACTTGGGAACCAGCCACTATTCTTCAGCAGTTTCCGCAGCTTCAGCCTTGAGGACAAGGCTAGTCTTAAGGGGGAGGGCATGTTAGGGTCCCACCCTAACCCCCTTATTTATGTCATGGGATCACGTCATAGTCAAGAGTCAATAAAGCCCATATTAATATTTGTAAGTGGTTAACCCGCAATTAATGACGGGACCATAGTTAGTTGCAAATGGGCCGTAGTATTAGATAGATGGTATTAATAAAACCCACGGTATTGGCCCGTGGTATTGCATGTATGAGTCATATATAAAGGATAGAGACTCCCTGCGAGGGGTATCATGTCTTATTTTGTAATCGAGCTCTGCTCTATTGGAGGTTGCCCCCTCGAAGAGGCAAGTGAACATTACTCTCTGAATAATAAAATCATTGCTATTCTGTGTTCTGGGTATCTTTTCTTCGCATATTCTGTATTGGGTATCATTTTTGCAGGTTAAGAGCATAACAATGGTAAAGATGTTCATAAATAAAGTAGATATGATAAGCATGATGAAGAAAGTTATGTGAATGATTATGGTCATGATAACTCTGATGAAAAGAATGGAAGCCATGAAAGTTTCTCCAATGTCATAAAAAGGAGTTGATATCCCTAAGTTAAGAGGGAGTATGGATAAAAAAATGTCCCTAGTTAAGAGGGAGGGCATATCATAGTCATGATAAACATTTTGAAAGAAGAAATTGGAGAATACATTTTGAGGAGCTGCTAAGATAAGGAAAGTAGGATCTGATTATAATATGTTGCTACATATGAAGTAGGAAAGGAAGATGTATAATTAAGGAATCTTCTGTCAAGATTTGTTTGAAAGTCCAACTGTGATAAATTGAGAAGTAACATCAAGTTGTCTGAAATACCCCAGAGGTTTGTGTTTACTCATGTACATTTGAAAGTTTGTTATAGATAGCGGTTGTGTTTGTATAGGTAAATCTCTCAATAGGTTTGATAGCATGCTGGTTACAAGAGAGAGATTTGTTACCGATCTGTTTGATCGGGGAGGATTTACTACTGATTGGAATAATTGGGAGTGTTGAGGCTTTGTATGTAAGACACATTGCTTGGGAAGACATTTGGCTGACACTTTGTGTTGATGTCTATATCCTGAAGTAGGGAAGGTAGTGTTGGTCATAGAGCTCTGACCTCGGATACACACCCGAAACCTTGGATTGATGGTTAGCAAGCCTGATGGTACCTAGAGAGGCTGAAAGCTTTAGTCCATCTTAGTCCCACTCAGATAGATTTCCCTGGTCAGGAATCTAGTTTGTGGCACTGTGAGTGCCTAAACTGTTGGAAGACCTTGGATAGATTGCCTTGGTTAGGAATCTAGTCCATGGCATTGCGGTGCCTAAACTCTTCATAGTTCATATGTTTTGAGATCTTCCTTGTACTTGTTATTATGAATACCTCCCTAGTTAAGAGGGAGTGTTGAAAAAAAAATGTAACTAGGTTCACAATGAAATATATTTATCAAAAGAATGAAGAATAAATTATTATTATTATTATTATGACTTATTAAAGCATGGGTTTCATGCTTGGGTCATCATGTTTTAGGTCAAAGTCCCCATTGAGGACTTCTAGGATTTATTCTGAGTCATTAGAGTCATTGTATATTTAACGAGACCTTTCTTGGGCTTTTGAATCATGTAAAAAGAATTAATATTAAGTCAAATATGCTATTTGTCCCCTCCACACCAAGTCGGCCTCAAGGAGATCAAGTCGGCTTCAAGAAGGGTAATTCGACCTCACTAGAAGGCTATATATACAGTGCAGTGCAATTCATTTGAGACACACAAGTTTGACTTACAAGCCAAGGCAGCTAAAAAGTGCGAAGTTGGAAAAGAGCTGGAAAAAGGGTACGAAATTTGGAAGGAAGGAAGAAGACATCAAAATCGAAGTTTTGGGCCATCTATCTCTCACCCAAGTGAAGTATCTAGCAAGATCAAAGTCTTTATTGCCAGTTGCTGTCAATTGCTAGGTCGAAGCTGCTGCTACAAGTTGTTGCTACCAGGTCGAGGTTGCCGTTGAAGGGCTATCATCTGGAAGAGGGAAGAGAGGGCTGACTTAGTGTGGAGGAAGTCTTTGTCTAGGTTTATAGTCTTGGATTATCTCGTAAAACTATTGAAGGAAGAATTGTTGACTGGGTTTTCCCCTGGATAGGGGTTTTGCCCTGGCGGTCCGCCTATATCTGGTGTCTTTGTGCTACTGTTTTGGTAATTGCTTGATGAGCTAAAAGATAAGAGAAGAACATAAAGATAAAAGAATCACAAGTAATTATCTGTATAAGAAAGTCTTTCTCCCTTTCTGATTTTCTAACAGATCAAACATTGGTGACTTTATTCATTCTCATTCTCTCTCTCTCTTTGTACTCTGCTGAACAATTGAAGAAATCTAATAAAAGAAGAATCATTTGGGTTTTCCCCTTGTGACTTTTGCCCTGGTCATTGGACCTAACTCTCAGTGTCTAATATTTGTGCTTGGCTGTCTTCATATGATCCTTAAGTTTATGTCCTATTCACAATTGCTGATCTGAAAAGTTGTGAAGAAGAAATCTGCATTCTAAGTAATTGTAACAACAAAGTACATTCAGTTTTTTGCAAAATACATTCAGTTTTCTGCAAACTGCATTCAACTTTCTGCAGAGTACATTCAGTTTCTTGCTAAGTACATTCAATTCTATTCAATTTTCTGTAAGTACATTCAGTTTTTTGCATAGAACTTTCAAGTTTCTGCAAATAATTTTGAAATTTCTGCATAGAACTTTCAGATTTTAACAAGCTCGATCCTTGGACACTTTGAATTAAATGAATGGATATAGGAATACTTAATGATATCAAGATCAATACAAAATCTAGAAAAAGCCATTGCTGTTCACAAAAGATAAGTATTCCATTTCTTTTCTTTCATTACATTGTTGTTGACTTCCTCAGTGTATCTCGTTTTGTTATCACTTGATTATAACCTTTTCTTTTATGATCTCTCAGAAAGAGGATTGCATGTATATTCTGAAGACTATTCGTAAAAAATGAAGTCAAGAAGTTGAAGCTAGACTCAGAGGGAGCCTAGAAGGGGGATTTGAATCTTGAAAGAATTTTTGAAGAAGCAACCTTGATTCAAAGAGAGCTTCGTATTAAAACATTGAAAATCAAAGCACCTTCCTATCTTGAAAAGTAAGTAAAAACAAAAGAGGTACAATAATTTAATGCGTTATCGTTGCTTATGAAGTATGTTGCGATCTTTATAAATTTCCTTATATCAAAAAGACTATGAAAATGTTAAGGTATGAAGATGGCATATTTTACATGATAGGAATCTAGGGTTCTTCATTGTTGAAGATTTTTTTTGGTATCTAAGGTTAGAAAATCCTTGTCAAAACTTGAATTAGAAAACCCTAAAATAAATAAAATCTGAATCCCTAACTATTTGTTCCCTGTTATAAAACCTTATCTCTTGATTTCTTAAGGTTTATAGATAGAATCTAGGGTATATATGGTCAAACCCTAGCAAGGGTTGAATTGAGTAAACCCTAGGGCTTAAAAGTCAAAATCCATAGGATTGATGTTTCTGCTGAAAATAAAACACCTATTTAGGGTTACGTCATGGAATATCTAGGGTTTGTAACTAAAACCCAAGTAGTATCCTTTGAAAACCCTATATTGACAAAATTAACATCATGCTCTTGTACAAATATATTTTGGCTTGGTTGTACTTGTTGATAAAAATTGCAGGTGCATGATTGTATGAAAAAGATGTAAAGACAAAAGTAAATCTCGTGCTTAAGAAAGGCTCCATGATGGGCATGATGGAAAGAGGGAGATGTAGGAATACTGTTGATATAAATATTGGAAAGAGGGAACTATTATGATGATATTGAAGACTCCACATTGATGATTGATGATGAAGCTGTACCTCATTGTTATTTGAAGCTAGAATGTGCAAAGAAAATAATGACCTCAAAAAGAGGTTTGATGAGTTGATGTACCTTAGGCTGAATAGCCCGCATGATGGTACTTAGGGTTGGTACCTTGGTAGGTAGTCTAGATGGTACCTAGATACCTATTGGTGTCTTGGCAGGTAGCCTAGATGACACTTGGATTCTTGTTGAGTTGATGTCTTGGCAAGCAACCTAGATGACATCTGGATCCTTGTTGAGTTGGTATCTTGGTAGGTAGCCTAGATGATACCGAGAACCCTGTTAGGGTTGGTGTTTTGGTAGGTAGCCTAGATGACACCTGGTGTCTTGTTAGATAGCCTAGATGACACCTGTATTGTTAAAATTTGCAACTAGGGCCAAACTCCATGTGGGTCTACTTATTCATGACAACTGATATTTTTCTTGGATTCCTCTCGTCGAGAGGTGTAGGATTGATCTAAAGATCATCCTATTCCGACATGTATTCATGGAGATATGAATTTATTTGTGTTATGGGACAATTCGTTAAGGTAGGCCAGCAACTAACTTGCCCCCACTTGTGCTCAACGTTTTAGTATAAAAAGAGGTGGCTTGCTAGTCATTTGGACACACACTCTTCTTGTGATCTCTTCCTCTCCACTTGTCTTTGGGTTTTGGTGGAAGGAGGAGTCACTAAGAGAATACGCTGCTCTAGAGGGTTTGCCCTAACTCTAGACACTAAGAAAGTCTATACGCTGCCCTAAGAGGAGTTACCCTAGCCCTACTTACAGTCAAAAGGAGAAGGCATCTACGCTGTCTTATATGCAGTCAAGATGAGGGTCTCCTAGCAGCAAGGAGGGAGTTTCTACATGCCACTCAACGTTGTCCAAAAGAAGTTTAAACACTGTCCTAATACACAACAAAGGAAGCTACTTTAACGCAGGCAAGGAGGCACCTTTATCTAAGCCCTAAAGGAGATCTAACTACAACTATACCTCAGCCCTAATACGTTGTCCTAGGCCGCATTCATTAAGGGTTTGAATGCAGCAAGGGGAGGCCTTTTAGCAAGCCCTAACCGCAGTGCTAACAAGTGTTTTATGCTGCTGTTCTAAAGCCCTTATCACAGGTCCAACAATGATACTAATCTGCTGTCCTAAGAAGACTAGCCGCAGGTCTAAAAGGGAGTGTTAGACTCAGTTTAGTAGCCCTATACACAGCTGCAAGGAGGCCTAGAAGAGGCCCTAATCTCAGTCTTACTGAAGCCCTAATTCGCTGTGCAAAGAAGCCTAGCAGCAGTAGTTAAAGACTGTTGTTCTAAGGCATGAATTAGGTATGTTTGAGAGCAGCTGTCTCGACATTAGAGGACTGAAGGAGAAGCTGTTCGTTTGACCTGTTGAAGGAGTCTGCTACTATGGCCTAGTTGCTCTGCTAGGCTGCAAGCCATAGCAAGCAGCTAAGGCTGGTAATTGGATATAGTGTTGTAGTGCAGTATGGTGCATGGAGCAGCATGGTGCAGTAGTGCAGCACAATGTATAGTAGCATCATAATGATGATGAAGAGCAGCATGTTGAGTACAACATGATGAGGTACAACTCAGTGATGGTGCATCATGGTGCAGCACAGTGATGATGGACATGGTGTGATGGTGCAGCATGGTGCAACACAGTGATGATGGACATGGTATGATGGTGCAACATGGTGACAATGATTGCAACACACTATTGGATGTAGTATGGTTAATGTAGTACACTGTTGGATGCAGTATGGTTAATGCAGCACACTGTTGGGTGCAGCATAGTGATCATGAATGGTGCAGCATAGTGCAACATGGTGTAATGAAGTGCAGCACAGTGATGGGTGCAGCATGGTGATGGAATCACCTGTGTTCAGATCAACTACCTCATGTGTTATCTTCTTAGTGAAGATCTCTGCTCTTATTTTGCCAAGTCAAAATGTTGACTTCTGATGTATATGTACTATCTCTCTCTTTGTTGAACTATTGAAGAACATAAGAAGAATTAAACAAGGGTTTCCCCACATTGGGGTTTGTCCTTGGCTGGCGCCACATCTTGTGTCCTCTTGTCTTGGCTTGTTTTCTGCGATTTATATTTATGTTCTATTTGCATTTTACTATCATGCTAAATGTGATTGCTAATTTGGAATTGATATTGAGCTAATATGGAAAATTGAAGTAAATTTGCTCTCAGCATAGAACATACCTAAAATTAACATGGTATCAGAGGTGAGGTGAAGACAAAGCCCAAGCAAGAGTGAAAGAGCAATCATCGAAGATAGTTGGAAAGGACAAAAAGGCTCAATGGGTTCCTCATCCCTCTTCAAATTCACCAAGGGTGAAGTCGAAGCAAAGAAGATTATCAAAGTGGCGCAGCGGAAGCATCTGGTGGCCTACCTAAAGGTCACTTCAATGGGAAGTCTGGATCTAAGAGTAGAAGGAAAGGTAGATGCCTTGCGTGCAATAAATTTGGCCATTATGCGGAGTGTCCGAATAGAAGGGACACATCACTTGATGATGATAACAATCATTCCAGGGGCATCTTCAATGATTGAAGGAATGACAGGTACAATGGCAAAGGAAAAAGGAATGTAGGTCATCAAGGAAATGGTCGACTCTTCAAGGAAAGCAAGGAACTCCAGGTATGAAGAATCAAATGTTGTTTCTGATAAGCTAAAGGATCCACTACTTCTCCTCTAGACTCTTTGGGAATCTGGCTTATTGATAGTAGTGCTTCAAGGCACTTCATCAGATAGAAGGAAGCTCTCTCTAATTTGATAGAGAAGGAAACAATCGTGGAGATTATACTTGGAGTCAATGCCCCTATCCCAGAAAGGGTCTAGGGAATGCTACCCCTCAATTGAATGAGGGTAACACGATTTATTTACAAAAAGTTATTTATGTACCTGATCTCAAGAGGAACCTGGTGTCCATTTCGGCAATGGAAGTCAAAGGTTTCAAGGTGGCATTCATCGATGGAAAGGTACGTGTTTGAAAATGAAATTTTCAAAGATGCTTTTACTCATGGGTTCAGAGTTGGCAATTTGTATTAAGTTGCAGGAAGTCCATTGGGGACCATGTCGTGTGACACATCTCTTCAATGGCACTGGAAGTTTGCCCATCTTCATTATAAGGCCTTACCCAATGTGAGTTAGATGGTGAAAGGGATGCTTGAATTCAAGAAGAGCATGGAGGTACATGTCCGAGATGTACTGAAGGAAAATCTTACAAGGGGACCATTCCCCTCATGTAGCAAGTCCACAGGTTTGGAACAACCTGAGGGGTTTGAGATTCATGATCAGGAATCTCATGTATGCAGGTTGAAGAAAGCTCTCTATGATTTAGAGCTAACACCTCGAGCTTGGTATGAGAGGATTGACAACTATCTGATGAAGCTGAGATTCACTAGGAGTGAAGCCGATCCAAACCATTGCTTTAAGGTTGTGGATGATAGACCTCTCATACTGGTACCTTATGAGGACGACCTCTTTCTGATAGGTGCAGACCCTCTCATTTGCAAAAGTAAGAGGGAGTTGGATTCCGGATTTGGAATGGTGAACTGCAAGCCTGTGACTACCTCGATGAAGCCTAACTTTAAGAAGTTATGTGGTAGTGATGCCGGACTTGATTTGGGAAATGCCTCTGAGTTTCATAAACTCATACTAGCATTGATGTTCTTGGTGAACTCCCATCCGGATATATGTTTTGCAGTTAGCATGTTGAGCTCATATATGGTTGAGCCTCATTGGATTGGTGCCAAGAATCATTTGAGATATCTTCAGGGCACAATCTCTCATGGATTGAGATACACTATCGGAAATGTGAAGCTGCATGATTATTCTGATGCTGATTAGGTAGGCAGTGTGGAGGATCGCAAGAGCACTTCTGGGTGCTGGTTCTCTTTGGGTTCTGCTTTGATATCGTAGTCTCTAGATGAGCAGGAATTAGAAGTCGGTTGCTTTGAGCACCGCTGAGGCCGAATACATAGCTACGAGTATGACCTTGTGTGAAGCTGCTTGGTTGAGGAAGCTCTTCAGTGAGCTGTTTGGACACGTGCTGGATACCATCGTGATCTTTTGTGACAACCAGAGGGGGATTCGATTATTGAGGAATCTCGTGTTTTATGATCACTCCAAGCATATAGACATCAGGTACCACTTTATCTGGGATATGGTACAACGAGGAGCAAGAAGGCTCCATCGCATTGGGATTGATGTGCAAGTCATCAATATTCTGTCGAAGCCCCTGGGAAAGGTCAAATTCTTGACTTTTCGAGAACGACTAGGAGTCGTGGAGAGACTCTCTCCTAAGGGTCCTGTATGATATGGACATTGAGCTCTGGGAGCTCCGGGGGGCTTGGGGGTACATCTTGGAGCGATGAGCAACCATAGGGTGAGTGGTTCAACCTTCCCCTAGTGGTCTGCTATGTAGGCAGGATGAGTGGTTCATCCTTCTCCTGCTGAGACACAGTCATAGGGTGAGTGGTTCAGCCTTCCCCTAGTGATTTGTTGTGTACAGGGTGAGTGGTTTAGCCTTCCCCTGGGATACCCCTGGTGACATGTAGGCAGGATGAGTGGTTCATCCTTCTCTTGCTAAGACATCCTACCCATGCAGTCTGGGACTCATGGGAAGTACCTCTCATCTGGCCAATGAGTAGGGAAATGAGGATAGGGACCATAGTAGTACCGATGGACGCATCGTGTTACTACCGTACTCCCTATGCTAGGATGATATTGATCTGGGATCAATTGGAACTGACTTTGGGTCAGTAAGAGTGATATAACTCACTCTCTTTTGGAACTGATTTCGGATTAGTAAGAGTGATATAACTCACTCTCTTTTGGAACTAATTTCAGATCAGTAAGAGTGGTATGATACACTCTCTTTATTTGGAACTGATTTCAGATCAGTAAGAGTGGTATGACACACTCTCTTTATTGGAACTGACTTCAGGTCAGTAAGAGTGGTATGAGACACTCTCATTTATATGGGACTGACTTCAGGTCAGTAGAGGATGGTATGATACATTCTCGATCACTTCTTCTTCTTCATAGTTCAGCAAAGTAGAGTAGAGCAGTGCAGGGCACTGATGGCAGAGATAGTACAGTCTGGCAGATGGATTAGCAGATGGAGTTCTCCCTAGTTGAGAGGGAGTGTTAAAATTGGCAACTAGGGCCAAACTCCATGTGGGTCTACTTATTCATGGCAGCTGATATTTTTCTTGGATTCCTCTCGTCGAGAGGTGTAGGATTGATCTAAAGATCATCCGATTCCGACATGTATTCATGGAGATATGAATTTATTTGTGTTATGGGACAATTTGTCAAGGTCGGCCAACAACCAAATTGCCCCCACTTGTGCTCAACATTTTAGTATAAAAAGAGGTGGCTTGCTAGTCATTTGGACACACACTCTTCTTGTGATCTCTTCCTCTCCACTTGTCTTTGGGTTTTGGTGGAAGGAGGAGTCACTCAGAGAATAAGCTGCTCTAGAGGTTTTGCCCTAACTCTAGACACTAAGAAAGTCTATATGCTGCCCTAAGAGGAGTTACCCTAGCCCTACTTATAGTCAAAAGGAGAAGGCATCTACGCTATCTTATATGTTGTCAAGATGAGGGTCTCCTAGCAGCAAGGAAGGAGTTTCTACATGCCATGCAACACTGTCCAAAAGAAGTCTAAACACTGTCCTAATACACAACAAAGGAAGCTACTTTAACGCAGGCAAGGAGGCACCTTTACCTAAGCCCTAAAGGAGATCTAACTACAACTATACCTCAACCCTAATACACTGTCCTAGGCTGCATTCATTAAGGGTTTGAATGTAGCAATGGGAGGCCTTTTAGCAAGCCTTAACCGTAATGCTAACAAGTGTTTTATGCTGCTGTTCCAAAGCCCTTATCACAAGTCCAACAATGATACTAATCCGTTGTCCTAAGAAGACTAGCCGTATGTCTAAAAGGGAGTGTTAGACTCAAGTTTAGCAGCCCTATACATAGCTGCAAGGAGGCCTAGAAGAGGCCCTAATCTCAGTCTAATGAAGCCCTAATCCACTGTGCAAAGAAGCCTAGCAACAGTAGTTAAAGAATATTGTTCTAAGGCATGAATTAGGTATGTTTGAGAGCAGTTGTCTCGACATTAGAGGACAGAAGGAGATGCTGTTCGTTTGACCTATTAAAGGAGTCTACTACTATGGCCTAGCTGCTCTACTAGGCTGCAAGCCATAGCAAGCAGCTAAGGTTGGTAATGGGATACGGTATTGTAGTGCAGTATGGTGCATGGAGCAGCATGGTGCAGTAGTGCAGCACAATGTATAGTAGCATCATAATGATGATGAAGAGTAGCATGTTGGCAACAACATGATGAGGTACAATTCAGTGATGGTGCAACACAATGATGATGGACATGGTGTGATGGTGCAACATGGTGCAACATAGTGATGATGGACATGGTATGATGGTGCTGCATGGTGACAATGAATGCAACACACTGTTGGATGTAGTATGGTTAATGCATCACACTGTTGGGTGCAGCACAATGATCAGGAATGGTGTAGCATGGTGTAATAAAGTGTAGCACAGTGATGGGAGCAACATGGTGATGGAATCACCTGTGTTCAAATCAACTACCTCATGTGTTATCTTCTTAGTGAAAGATCTCTGCTCTTATTTTTCCAAGTCAAAATGTTGACTTCTGATGTATATGTACTATCTCTCGCTCTGCTGAACTATTGAAGAACATAAGAAGAATTGATCAAGGGTTTCCCCACATTAGGGTTTGTCCCTGGCTGGCACTACATCTTGTGTCCTCTTGTCTTGGCTTGTTTTCTGCGATTTATGTTTATGTTCTATCTGCATTTTACTATCATGCTAAATGTGATTGCTAATCTGGAATTGATATTGAGCTAATATGGAAAATTGAAGTAAATTTGCTCTTAGCATAGAACATACCCAAAATTAACATGTATCCCTATTGGGATGGTACCTTGGCAGGTAGCCTAGATGGTACCTAAATGAGTTGATACCTTGGCAGTTAGCCTAGATGGTATCTAGATCCCTAGCATTGTATGTGCTCTTCTTATAAGAGCTTTTTAAAGTGAGTACTGTCCTTGTACCAGTTGAACAATTTTGAATACCTCCCTAGTTAAGAGGGAGTGTTGGAAAAGTAACTAGGTTCGGTCTTCATAATTATTTATGTACTTGTATCAATTTATATTTTATGTAAAAGAAGAAAATATTATTTTTGTAAAAGCATGGGTTTCATGCTCAAGGTCATTTGTCATTAGGTCAAGCATCCATTGAATGCTCCTAGGGCTTGTAAAGTCATTGTCAAATGTAAAAAGACCCTTTCAGGCATTATGTATCAAGAAATGTATTTATTTTGAAGTCTAGAAAGTCCTCAAGACTCCCAAGACCAAGTTAGCCTCTCCTCTTGACAAGTCGGCCTCATTGGAAGGAATTTAGCCTCATGAGAAGCCTATATAAGGAAAGGGACTTCGCTCACTTTTGGAGATATACAATCATCATTGATTTGAAATGGAAGCTAAGTTAACAAGAGCGAAAAAGACAAGAAGGCTAGGTTTCATTGTTGCAAGGAAGGAAGACAATCACAAAAATCTTTGTTTTAATCTCACATGCGAGTTGCTGAAGGTAACTAGGGTTATCGCATGTCTGAGTTCTAGCAGGCCAAGATTGCAAACCTTATCTAAAGGGTAGAGGTCTTGTTTGAGCCTACTTTGGGTGGTCAACACTTGTTGACCTAGGTAGCTTTGTCTCACTTGAAGAAGATTGGTTGGAGGGCCGATTTGGTGCTTGTAGGAAGTCTCTTGTCTTGGTCTTTAGGTCTTGGAGGTCTCATGTTGATCTGATTCTATAAGAAGTGAATTTTTTTTGGGTTTTCTCCAAGTTGTGGGGTTTTCCCCTAGCATGGAGCCTATATCTTGTGTTCATGTGATTTTCATTGTTTTGGCATTTATTTGATGATATGAGCATAAGCATAATCAAGTTAAGAAGAACCTAATATCACAAGTAAATGTCAAGAAAGGAAAATCTTAAGTTTATATATGTTGCCTCAATCAATTTTCCAACATAAGGAAGTCTCTGCAGGTGGCCTCAAGAGAAGGGCACTCAAACTCTACAAAATGTACTAGAAGGCCAAAAGGGCCTCATGATCCACCAGAATGAATTATAGTCCCATAAATCATGAAGAGACCAACATGGCTTAGATACACACTGGAAGAGGTGGAAGGACATGCAACTCTTAATGGCACATCTAGATAGGTGAAGAAACCTAAGAGGTCCTCCAGCTATGAATCCCTCATGACAAAACTCATTGATGAAGAACCTTCCACGTATGAAGAAGCAACTAGCTAGTAGGTGTGGAAGGAAGCGATGAATGAGGAATACCGATCAATCATAGAGAATGATGTTTGGGAGATTGTACCAAGGCTTGAGGGGAAGTCAGTAGTGAATTCCAATACAAGATTAAGCATGCCACAGATGGGAGTATCGACAAATATAAGGCATAGTTTGTGGCCAGAGGATTCTCTCAGAAAGAGGGAGAAGACTATGATGAGACTTTTGCTCTAGTTGCTAGGTACACCTCCATTAGATCCATCATCTCACTTGCTGCTTCTATGGGATGGGAACTGCACCAGATGGATGTAAAGATTGTGTTGGGAAAAATATTGAGGGGGGTGGGGGTGAATTAGTATTTTAATTCACTTTAAACTTTTCATTTCATATTCTGATTTGTATACACTACTGTCATTCATGCAACCAATGTATGTATGCAACTTCAGTGAAAGAAAACAACATATATCCAGTTAATTAACTTTTCATATATTTCATCAACTATTTATCCTTAACTAGTGCATCATTATTCATTCATTAAGCAGAAACCATGAGCAGTAAAGAGTAGATAGATCATCAACATGCAAGAAACATATCAACACACATAAACACCAAGATTTTTAGGTGGAAACCCACTGTGGGAGAAAACCACCGCTGTCGTCATCTCTGTCTTCTTCTTTTATTATAAAGGAAAACATCCTACAATCTTGTATTGGCGCAAATATTTACCAGCATGCAAACACCCACCTACAGAAGGCTACAACCTTCTCTTGTTCTCCAATACCTACTAAAAGGGAGCCCCAACCGCCTGATCTCATTTATCGGCTCCTATCAGAAGGGAGCACCTACCCCTTGCACAAATTTACCAGCTACCACTAGAAGGAAGCTCCGACTCCCTCACTGAAGGCTCCAACCCTCAGCACCTCTTGTGGACCATGTTTCATAATATTTCATACTGGATCCACCTGACTCAAAACATCAAAACCTATAGGCCACCTTTCATCATATTTTCAAACTAGACCCACACCCATCATTAAGCTTGATACCAAACTGAATATTTAATCTCTGAACCAACTGAATCACTATAACATCAATCGCTGAACTGAATCTCAATCAACCATTGCAACTAGGTCAAACCAATCCATATCAGATATAAACTATCAGATCATACAAATACACAACCATTCATCAATATACCAAAACATATACTGTTAATTATCACAGAAACACAGTGTTGTTCCTACAAACCCTGATCAAACACACATTAGAATGTAGATGGTACTGTTCTGAAGCACACTTGCGTGTATATGCGCTTCCTCTGCACCATGCCTGCGTACAAATCTCAAATCACTGACAACTGAATTTGAATCACTGTAATACTGAAACAACCCCTGAATCATGTATTGGATCAATCACAAATCACTGAACCAATTACAAATCACCATACTGTAGCATCATTACTAATCAACATTCTATTCAACCCAATCAATACTATCAAACGCAGATTATCATGATAGAGACATCATCGACAAACAACAACAAACAAAACATAACTGATCAAATGTCATCAATAAGCCATCCTGCAAAACACTAGTATATATATGCGACTTTCACAAAACATATCAATGTATGTACGCGACTACCATGCATAACATCCGTGTACAGATCTCAACATACTGTTGACTTTATCTTTGAATGTATACGCGACCCTACAAAGATGGATCCGTGCATGTATGCGACTATTCCCAAACATACCTGCGTACAGATCTGAAACACTTTCGCTGCAAACACAATTTCACTTTCCGCAACCTTTACTGTCAATACTACAGACTTTTGAATAATTCATTTAGACCATAGTATTACCATCATCACAATTTCATCAATGTTAGCTACTTAGACATTTGCAATAAGTAAATCAATCAAGCATATATGTCAACATACTTCCAGATCTTTTAGATTTGAGTCTTCTCCTTGCTCCCTGGTGCACACCTATTCCAAATCAGATCACATATGAATAACTCATTACTTGCACACATAACACCTTGATCTCCATCTCCTTATATAACTTTAGCCTTAGCCAATACCTTAGGCCAATCCCTTAGTAATGCCATTGGTATTCTTTGACGGGATCAAATAACCATTGTCGCACCCATTACTATGGGCCAATACCATGGTAAAGACCCCTGGTATCCAGATTACCATGGTGCAGATTCTGTACGCGACTTTTCTTCACAATACCTGCGTATGTATGCAACCTTGCTTCTCAGGACCTGCGTATACTTTCTCAAACTTTACCTTTACCATCCATCTGTCTCTGAATTGACATTCCTTTGTCCATATCACCTGTAGCATCTGTATCACTCTGCATAAACATCCTGTTATCATAATGTTGACATCTTTATCAAGTAGGTTGCCATCAAGGACAACACATTAGCCATAATGCCAACAATCTCCCCCTTTGGACTTGATGGCAACCACTTTGGTGTTTGGTCACCACTTGTAAATACCTGCAAACACACCTACAAATACCAAGTCTTCTCACCAAGCATTCTTCTCCAAACACCAAGCTTCTCTCCCCCTTTGACATCAAGGGCAAAGGGCTGATCAATGCTGAATGAAGACTTCTCTCCCCCTTTGTAGAGAAGATCACTAAAGGTTTAATCTGCTGAATATGAAAACTGCATATTGACCATGCTCCCCTTAAGCATATGCTGAACCCTCTAAAGATATACAATAAAAGCACAAGACTTTATGACTCAACCAATTATGACCTTTCTTATCACCAATGGATCATGATTACATCAATTACCCAACACAGTGGGGTTACATATTTGACTCAACATTACATCAATTGCCCAAAATAATGGGATTACATACATAAATGACTTGACCCCAATAGCCCATATATGACTGAATTTTACAATGATTTACAACATGGGTCTTTACATGACCTTTACATCAAGAGACAGATATGACATTTATAACCAAAACTAGAGATCTCAACCATGAGGTAGCAAGATCATGATAGTCATCAACAACCATCATTCTCCATATAGGAATCTGCAACATAAACATCTGATAGCAGCAACATAGACAACATCATGAACATCTTCATCATCAAGAAGCTATGTAAGATAAGGAAATGTAGCTCCAATATCATCAACCTGTGACCAAATATGCAAAGTTTCCAAGCATCACCAAGCAGCTATAGAAGTATAAGATAGTGCAATAAAGTTATGTCAGCAACTCATCCCCTTGACCTCATATCATCAAGGTAAACATGCTCTTTCCATATATTGGAAGAGCCACAATCCTCACGCAGCAACACCATAGGTAGCATGTACATGTGCAAACAGAAGAACCTTCACAAATCATAGGACTGACCGACAACACCATCAACCAACATCTTTAATGAACATAACATATGTATCTTCTTTATCAATGTTTGACAACAACATTTTTTTCTTTTTCTTTTTCAAATGTAGCTCAAGCAATATATAGGCATCATCTATCTTTACCACATGCAATCTATGCATCATTGATGGCATAATGACAACAACATATGTATCTTCACCAATAACAACAACAACAACTAAACATCAACAATGATATGTACTCATCATAAACCCATAACGCAACAAGAAGTACTCGAGCAATCATAATGCCAACAATGCACCATTTGAAGCATAGAAGATGCTCCCCCTGAACCTATGCCAACTCGTCATCATCAAATATGATCATATCCAACTCATCAATCAACAAGTGCATCAAAGAACCACAACATCAATAACATTTTGCAACAACTCATGAATCATCATGAACCAACAATCATTCCTATGCAACATAAGGACAATTTGTAGCAAGTCAATATCATAACCAAAAAACCAATAATAACTGATTAAAACATATCAAGAGCTCCCTTGAGTCTGTCCCACTGTTTCTTCATCTCAGAGAAACATACATGACTGTCTAGATCAAAACTCGCATATACACGTGATTGTCCTTCATGCGATCCGTGTACAGAAAGTAAACTGCTGATTTTTCATAACTACAACTCCCCCTGAACATGACATGTCTGTTCCTGTTCACTGTAACTTTGTCAAATGCAGTGTCAGCAATATAAGCATCACTAAAAGAATATCAAACATCAAGATACACATGCATAGCTCCCCCTGAGATCATACATCTCTGATCTTGTGGACTTGATAATCATCCCTGCTTTCCATGAGGTTACATACCTCACATTCACTTCTGCAGTCACTGATAGAAGTGTAGGAATTTACAGGGTAAGTTCCTCAGACAGAACACCAAAGGACACCGCTCACAAATAGATCGCAGATCAATACACCAATACTTTTGACGTGGTTAAAACCCTCAAAGAGGGAAACAGTCCACGGCCTGAGCCAACGCGGCCACTTCAGGCAATTTATTAATAAAAGAATGAAAATTTACATAAGCTTCTCTCATGAATGGTTAACCTACAAATGACCCTCCATGCTCTTTAAATAGAGATCATGGACCAATCGGGTGTTAAGCCACGGATCAAGTGTCGGTAATACCGAGGAAAGAATGAACTGTCGGATCACTACATATCGTGACCGTCGGATTGTAAGTTACAAAATGTACATAGTAAAGAAACACTTTACCTAACTCTATACTAGACCAAGTTGTACTTAACTATTTCCTATGTGTCGGAATATCCTAACATCCCCCCTTAAGAACAACTTGGGATAGGATTGAAGGATTTACAAATATGACACAATAGGAGAAGGAAGGAGGCACTAGAGCCTATCCCCCCTTAGTGACAACTTCCTGAACTCCAACCATAAATCGAAGTTTAGTGAACTTCGCCTCTGTGAGAGCCTTTGTAAAGATGTCTGCAACTTGATCATCTGTTGAACAATATTGCACTTCAAGAACATGGTCATGAATGAGCTTTCTGATGAAGTGCATGTGCAGTTCAATGTGTTTGCTGCGCTGATGTTGGACTGGATCTTTGCATAGTTGAATGGCACTTTGATTATCACACCAAAGTGTAGTCGGATGCTGCTGTTGAAAGCCAAACTCTGACAGGATCTGACGAAGCCACAAGGCTTCCTTACTAGCTTCTACGGCACCACGATACTCTGCTTCTGTTGAAGAAAGAGAAATGGCACCTTGTTTCTTGCAAGCCCATGTAATAGGTCCTGAACCAAGAGTGAACACATAACCTGCAGTAGACTTCCGATCATTAGGGTCACCAGCCCAATCGGAATCAGTGAAACCAACCAATAGAGGAGATGCTTCGGCACTGTAATGAATCCCAAACTGAACTGTACCTCGAACATAACGAAGTATTCTTTTAGCTGCTTTCCAATGACTTTCACGTGGGTTTTGCATAAACCGAGCAACAAGGCCAACAACAAAGGAAAGGTCAGGACGAGTATGGGTTAGATACAAAAGTTTTCCTACAAGTTGATGGTATAAGGTAGCATCAACTTCAGGAGAAGTACAAGTGACTGAAAGTTTGACTCCAGACTGAAAGGGAGAAGGGGCTGGCTTACAGTCTTCCATGTGAAAATGGCGTAGAATATCACAGGCATACTTGGATTGGGAAAGGGAAATACCTTCCTTGGATTGCAAGACTTGAAGACCAAGAAAATAATGTAAGTGTCCTAAGTCTGTCATTTCAAACTTCCTTTTAAGGCTAGACTTCACATGGTTTATAAGGTTGGGATCACTACCAGTCAGGATAAGATCATCAACATAAAGAACAAGAATGATAAGAGACTTGCCCACTTTCTTGGTGTAGACAGTATTGTCAGAATGACACCTAGAAAAGCCATTTTCTAAAAGAAAGTTATCCATTTTGGCATACCAAGCTCGAGGAGCTTGCTTGAGACCATAAAGGGATTTCTTAAGCCGACATACAAGGCTGGAGTCTGTTTGTATAAAGCCAATAGGTTGTTCCATATAGATTTCTTCATGCAAGTCCCCATGCAAGAAGGCGGATTTAACATCCATCTGATGGACTTCCCATTTGAAAGAGGCAGCAAGGGAAAGAACAAGGCGGATAGAGTTCATTTTGGCAACAGGGGAGAAGGTTTCAGTATAGTCAATGCCTTCAACTTGTGAAAAACCCTTAGCAACAAGACGAGCTTTATGTTTATCAACTTTCCCATCTGGTCCATACTTGGTTCTGTAAACCCATTTCATCTAACAAGTTTTCGCCCCTTTGGTAGAGGAACAAGATCCCATGTATCATTTGCCAATAATGAATGATATTCTTCATTCATAGCTGCTTCCCAATCTGGATGGCCTGAAGCTTCTGCAAAGGTGTCAGGATCATAATTCACTGAAGCTTGAGCCAGTAAAGAAGAGGCTCTCTCGAACTGAGAACGTGTACGTCGCTGATCTGTAGGATCACCGGCAAGATCACCTGCTGCATCTCAAGTAGCGTGGACCCATTTTGGAAGCTGAGGAGCTGAAGGAGGATCCTGAGAAGGTGGGGGAGGATTTTCATCCTCGCTTTCATCATCTAAAGAAGAAATATTTTCAAAAGTAGAAGAGATAGGGAGAGGTGGCACATCCGCCGAACTAGGCTCGTAGACCGATATATTTTCAGCAAACTTTACATCTCTTCTAATGATAACATTTTTGGACTTAAGTGGAATAAGTCTATATCCTTTGACATCTTCAGAATATCCAACAAAAATACATTTTTCACTCTTAGTTTCTAAAGCTTTATGTTTCTCATCTGGAATATGGGCCCATGCTTCACTTCCAAAAACACGAAAGTGACTTACATCTGGTTTGATTGAGCTCCATGCTTCTTTTGGAGTGATATTCTTTAAAACCTTAGTAGGAGTGCGATTTATTACGTAATTTGCATAGTTAATTGCTTTTGCCCAATAATTAAGACTAAGTCCTTTAGATTGAAGCATACAATTAGCCATTTCCTTTAAGGTGCGATTCTTCCTTTCAGCTACACCATTTTGTTGTGGAGTATATGGAACAGTATGTTGCATTTGAATTCCATTCTCAGTGCAAAAGTTGATGAATGTGTTTTTAACATATTCTCCGCCATTATCAGATCTTAGCTTAAGAATTTGATGTCCAAATTGTTTTTCAACAAAGGCCTTAAAGGCCATGAACATGTTAAATACTTCACTCTTGAGTTTTAAGAAGTATACCCAAGTGCGTCTGGAGAAATCATCAATGAAAGTTAAGAAATACTTGTAGCCAGAGAATGAAGCAACTGGAAGTGGACCACATAAATCACTATGCACGAGCTGTAAAGGGGCTGAGGCATGCCAAGAGGCACGTTTTTCAAAACTGTCCCGATGATGTTTTCCAAGTACACATTCGGAACAAACACCATCTCTGCAAGATACCATTGGAAGACCTGTCACCATATTTTCTTTACATAGATTCTGAAGAGAGCGATAGTTTAAGTGACCAAATCGCTCATGCCAAAGTTTGCTCACTTCATCATTATGAGCAACAAATACTGAGGGAAGATTTGATGATCCAAAGTTGTGAAACTTATACAACCTTGTAGAATCATCAGCAATGCCAGTAGCTAAAATCTGTCTAAGATCTCTTAGGTCCTTAATTACAACATCGTGAGGTGAAAATTCAACGATTTTACCTTCACCTGAATGGGTTATCTGATATACAGATAGAAGGTTGCAGGATAAGGTTGGAACACATAATACATCATTAAATTGACCATTGTCTAGATGAACAGTTCCAGTCCCTACAACACTAAGAGATCTATCATCACCAACATATATATTTTTGGTGTTACAATCATTTAAAAAAGAAAAAATGGCTTTGTTTTTGGCCATGTGATAAGAAGCTCCAGAATCAATGAGCCACTCATGAGAATGAGAAGAAGAAGATACATTTAGTGCATAGCCAGACCGAGATGCTTGACAACCACATGCAGAAAGTGCCATTCCTGAAGATGAAGTTGAAGTTGAAGATTGCTCCAAATGGATGTTATGCTTCTTCATTGCTGCTTCCAAGGCTTCCATCTTCTTAAAGCATTTGGATTCTAAGTGGCCATCTCGATTACAAAAGTTGCAATGTCTATCAGTCTTCTTCCATTTGTTTTTATTTGTCTTATCATTTTGTTGAAATGATTTTTCATTTTGAGGCGGAAATTGCTTAGGACCCTTGTTTGGTTTAGGACCATTCCTTTTAGGATACGACTTCTTAGGATTCTTTGAATTTGGTTGCTGCTGGGCGGCTAACGCTTTCTTAGAAGAGTTTCCAAGATGAAGAAGACCAAGGTGTAAGAGTTTTTCTTGTTCTCTTATTAAAGAATCACAAAAGGAATCAAAGGAAGGGGACTTGTAGGCTTGTCCTTGAGAAATGAAGGCTTCTCTTGTAGAATGGAAGGTGGAAACAAACACAGAATAGGCTGGTCCCAATTTAGTAAGAATGGAGTAGATAAGGCTACTATCTTTTTTCTTAACCTTAAGAGAAGTCTAAGGGTCTTGAACTTGGACAAAAAATCTTCAATGCAAGAAAAATTATTGGGGTCCAATGTAAGCAATTCATTTTCAAGTTGATGGGCTTTAAGTTCATTTTTAATTCCAAAGACTTTAGTAATCTGTTTCATTGCTTCATCAGGAGTATTAAGTTCTGCAATATGGAATCTAAGATCTGGAGAAATAGACATCCCTATCAACCCACGTGCTTGGTCTTGCCTATTTTCCCATTAAGTTGCCTTGTCTTCATCTTTCGGTTTGGTCTCTTGGCCTGTGGCTATTCTGTAAAGACCTTTACTTCTAAGTGAATCCACAATGTAGGACCACCATTGGAAGTAGTTGGTGCTGTCAAGAATAACTTGGCATGGACTTTCCATTTTAAAAAAAAAATGAAGCTATAGATGCTGAAACTAAGTGTTTCAATGGAAAGATCTCGAAAAATTAGGCTGTTTCAAAAAAACGGTTCTGAAAACGACTTCCGGATGAAGAAGTTATGGCTTTTTGAAGAAAATTTGATGAAGTCGCCGACGAAGTGCGGGAATGTGCGAAAATGAAAAATCCGCCCCCACAAAATGGAGACTTGAACCCAAGACTTCTACTCTCATAAATTGGCTTTGCACCAAGTGAGCTATACAAAAAGTTTGAGAGAGAGAGAGAGAGAGAGAGAAAGAGGGAGGGGGGGGGGTGGTATTGATGCTTTGGGTTGCGTGCTTGCTTTGAGAAAGCTCTTTTTCCCTACAAAACAAAAAACACAAAACCCAACATGGACATACAAAAAAAAACGAACCTTGCGGCTCGAAGTTAGCTTTAGCCGGAAACTAAATATTTTTAAAAACGAACCTTGCGGCTCGAAGTTAGCTTTAGCCGGAAACTAAATATTTTCCTCAATGTTTCTGATTTTCCGAGATCACACTAAGGCGCAGCGGAAAAGAGCATACGCATGAGAAAAATCCTTCCTTTCTATTTCTGATTTGCCCAGATCGCACAGAGTCACAGGGCAAAGAGCATACGCAGAAATGAAAGGTATAGATCCAGTAATAAAAAAAGGCTAAATAAACCGAAAACCGAAATAAACAGAGAGAAAATAACTATAAACTGCAAATAAACACTGTATACCTCCAGATCTTAAAAATGACGCAGCTATGGCTACCGGAAACCTTTTCGCGTGAAACGAAAGGGTTTCCTCACTGGAACAGATGCTCCCAACACAACAGAGCAGTCCTCTCGGCCCGAAAGCAGTCAGAAACAGTAGATCTAGGAAACGGTAGTCGGATGCAGTTCTACCGGCTTCAGATTTGGATCACCAACGGACGTGGCCCTCAAATAGCTCCGATACCATGTAGGAATTAACAGGGTAAGTTCCTCAGACAGAACACCAAAGGACACCGCTCACAAACAGATCGCAGATCAATACACCAGTACTTTTGACGTGGTTAAAACTCTCAAAGAGGGAAACAGTCCACGGCCTGAGCCAACGCGGCCACTTTAGGCAATTTATTAATAAAAGAACGAAAATTTACATAAGCTTATCTCATAAACGGTTAACCTACAAATGACCCTCCATGCTCTTTAAATAGAGATCATGGACCAATCGGGTGTTAAGCCACGGATCAAGTGTCGGTAATACCGAGGAGAGAATGAACTGTCGGATCACTACATATCGTGACCGTCGGATTGTAAGTTACAAAATGTACATAGTAAAGAAACACACTTTACCTAACTCTATACCTAACTCTATACTAGACCAAGTTCTGGATTTGAGACCTCTGTGGTGCAATATTTTTGATTTAGTCATCGGAGATTCCACAGTAAGAAAATTATTCTGCCAACGTTTCAAATCCCAACCGGGATCCATCATCAGGGCAACTTGAAGCTTGATAGAAGAAGAGCAACTAATTAGGTATAAATAGAGATGAGGAAAGAAGAGGGGAAGGTCGGCTCTAAATTTCTTGAGAAGACGGCTGCCTCTTTAATTAATATTTATTTTAATAATTTTTAATTAATTTTAATTTTAATTTTTTTTTTTAATTGAATATTACTTTAATAATTATTATACATACTATTATAAATTATTATTAAAAATGAACTAATAATTTATTATAATGATTAATATAATAATTAGATATATTAATTATTATAACTATATATATATATATATTTTTTTTTAATTAAAATAATAAATAATTAATATAGAATTTAATAAAATGATTAGTAAAACTTGTAAAATTAAATAAATAATAAATAAAATAATATAGTTATTTTAATTCTTATTACTAGTTATATTAATTATTACTATAATAGTTATAAAATTTTTATTTTTTAATAAAAATTATAATAATGAATAATATTAATATAAAGAATTAATTCTTATAATAATTATTAATTATTAATTAATTATTATTATTAATATGAATTAATTATTGATATTTATTATTTGTTAGTTAATTGGATATTAATCAATTACTTATTAACTTTAATTATTATTAATTAAAATCAATAATTATTAATTATTATTAATGGAAAGTTAATATTAAAAAATGATAGAATTGAAATATAATTCTCTTAATTATTATTATTAATCTAATAATTAGAATATCAACTTAATAATATAATAATATATAAATTTAAAATAAATGAGAAGACTAAACTTACTGTAATAACTAATATTAATCAAATAATAATAATATATTAATTAAATTAATAGTTATTAATATGCTAATTAATATAATAATTAATATTTAATATAATAACTAATAACTAATATTAATCAAATAATAATAATATATTAATTAAATTAATAATTATTAATATGCTAATTAATATAATAATTAATATTTAATATAATAACTAATGTAATCTTTAATTAATCATATTAATATAAAAACATAATTAATAATCCTAATTAATACTATTTATTATTAATTATAAAATCCTAATAAATATTTGAAATAATAAATCTTAATGATTATTAATATTGTAATTACTATATTAAAAATAGGTTTTTTATAGGAAACCTAAGTCACCTGACACGAGGATTCGGGACACGTAGGATTCGGGATTCGTGGTGTCGGATTCGGGAAACGCTGACCCCGGAACAAGACACGGTTAGGACACGTTATATATTATTTTATTAAAAATATATATATATATATATATATATATATATATATATATATATTTAAAATATATATATATATATATATATGTATATCTTAAAAATTAGTTATTAACTTATTAGCATATTTCTTACACAAATTTTAATTAATGATACAAATTTATTGATTTCAAACATAGATCTTCATCTATAGCTATTAGCATGTATAGTACATACAAAATTCAAATAAATGTCAGTGGTACTGGTCACATAAATGAGTTACTAATGAAATTTCCCTGTGCCAAGTGTGCCAAATAATTAGAAAATTTTCAGTACTTTCTGAGCTGTACTGGAGCACTTTGAAACAAACAGTGAAAATTATAATAAGGTTATGCCACTGTCATATTAGATTTATGCACATTGCAGATGTGAGGGGTTTTTATGTTGATTTAAGTTTGATTTTCTCACTGTTATGAAACTAATAGGACAGCTGTAGCAAAATGATGAAGTAGGAAACATTAGGAGATCAAACCCTGGAGGCTCAACCACTAGAAGTCTAGAACCCACTTGCACGAGAACCTAACTTCAATGCTTCTGCAAACCCACCAGGGATCAGCTCAAGAAACAAACATTTGCTGAAGCCTGACAGTGACTGATATGAAAGAAAAGGAAGAAGATAAAGCAAAACAGTCATTGCCAGAGAGCTTTTGCACAACTCCCAGTCTCAGAGTCATTGATGTATATCAGTATTAGCTTCCAATTTGGAAACAGTGGTCTTGTTGGTCTATACAGAAGCAGTGAATGCGAATGAAAACAGCGAACTTAAACCCCTAAAAACGAATCCGAAACCAAAAATCGTTCCAAAAATCGTGACACGTTCCAAATTTTTCTGACACGCTCATGACACGACGTACCCGGATATGACACGACGAGTCATGGAAATATGACACGTGTCAGGACATAATCGTGTCCGATTCGTCCGATTCGGGATTCGTCCAGGGGTTAGGACGAATTCGGTTTCATAGTAGGAAACTAATAAGGGAGATTCAATTAACTACCTAATTAACTAATATTATAAACTTTTAATGGAGAATTATTATTATTATTATTATTATTATTCTTATTATACTGTTGGGTTAATTTTTCTGATTAGGGGAAACCAGCTTCCACTGATCTCCATACCGTTGTCTCTGTTGAGATTGTGCGGGTGTTTGATAATCTCCAGGGCTTCTCTGATCTTTCGCTTATGGTGCTGTTCTTCCTTGGCGATAATGGAGGCGCTTTCCAAGAGGACATGGTGCTTAGTTTTTGACGAGTGTTCTGCAAGGGCGGAGGAACGAGATCTTTCATTTTTAATATCAGCCCCATGTTCTTTGAGTCTTGTCTGCAGAGAACGACCAGTTTCACCAATGTAGCTTTTCCCACACGAGCAATCGATTTTATAGACCCCTTTAAGTTGATGTTTATCAATGTTATCTTTAACTGATCTCATACTTTGCCTGATTGTCCCAGGGGCTGAGAATTGCGTGCTTATGTTTTTCCTTTTTAGGACTTTCGAAATCTTATCTGTGACTCCATGAATGTAAGGAAGAAAAACCCTACCACCCTCAGGTTGATCTCTGGTCTTAGGTTCATGAGATAACAATCTTTTCTCGGCTTTCTGGATTGCTCTTTTAATCTCGATTTCTTTGTAACCTAAACCTTTAAAGGTTGAGACTAAATGCTTCTTTTCTTCATCCAGATGATCAGTGTCGGAAATTCGAAATGCCCTGATAGCAAGAGTGTTTAGAACACCAAGCTTCTGAGCTGGGTGATGGTGGGAGTCAGCATGGAGGTAGTTCTCAGTATGGGTAGATTTTCTGAAAACTTTGTGCCCAATGGAGCCATCATCTCTTCTCATGATGAGGATGTCTAAAAAAGGAATGCTCCTGTTTTCTTCAAGCTCCATAGTGAATTTTATATCTGAAGAGATGGAGTTCAGGTGAATAAAGAATTTGTCAAGCTCAGCCTTACCATGAGTCCATTTTATATTAGTATCATCAACGAAACGCTTCCACCACGCTGGTTTCAAAGGGTACGAATCTAGGGCCTTCTTTTCAAAATGTTCCATGTATAGGTTTGCCACGATTGGTGAAAGGGGGGATCCCATTGCCACTCCAGTTGTTTGTTCATAATATGTTCCTTGGAAGGTGAAAACAGTTGATCGCAGGCAAATTTCGGCCAATCTTGCAGTCCCTGGATCAGTGACCTCTTTTATAACTTGAATGGCTTCTTCAAGAGGAATCTTGGTGAATAGGGACACAACGTCAAAGCTAACCAGGAGGTCCTCCCGCTCTAACTTCTCATTCTTAATAAGCTTTACAAAGTCATGGGAGTCCTTGATGAAAGAATCAGTGTTTCCGACCAGGGGCTTGAGGATTCTTGCAACATATTTAGCGAGCTCATATGTTGGGGATCCAATTGTATTGACAATTGGTCTGAGAGGGGCACCTTCTTTATGGATCTTTGGTAGCCCATAAATCCTAGGTATGCATTCACTGGAGGGAATTAATTTCTTCTTTAGTTTATCATCAAGGTTAGATTCCAAGATGGCCTTTTTGACCTCTTTCATAATTTTGGGGATCGGGTTCTTGTTCAGCTTCTTATAACTCCCACAATTAAGGTGATCGTTCATTTTGCATATATAATCTTCTTTATCCAGAATCACTGCTGCTCCTCCTTTATCTGCCTTGAGAACCACAATTTTTTCATTGTTGCGCAGGGACTTGAAGGCTCTTTGCTCTGCTTTACTCAAATTACTCTTGGGAACCCTGGCCTTCCTCATAATAAGGGAGCATTCTTGTCTTAATGCTTCTTTATCTTCCAGGGTAAGGTTGCTAATCCCATCTTCAATATTACAAATCAATTTCTCAACAGGGAGGTTTTTCGGGGCAACAGCAAATCCAAGGCCTTTTCTGAGAACACTAATGACTTCAGGCTCTAAACTCTGGGAAGATAAATTTACGACTTTTCTTTTTGGTTTGAATTCTGATGTGTTGACGAATTGAAAGGGCGCTCCATCCTCCATATGTGAGCTTATGACTACCGAATTTTGGTCAACATGATCATTGTTTACAACCGGGGTCTGCGCAGGTAAAACCGAGCTTAAATCTTTATTAATACCTTCAACATGATCAATGTTTACAACCGGGGTATGCGCAGGTAAAACCGATTTTAAATCTTTATTATTACTACCCTCAGCTGAAACATTAGAGCTTTCGCACATTTCATTAGTGAATGCCTCATCCGAATGTGAGTTTATGCTCGCCAAACCTTGGTCAACCTGATCGAAGTTTACAACAAGAAGTGTGATTTTAAGAGCAATGGATTGCAGTAGGGGAAATCTTCCTTATGTCTTTCATTGATGTTCCTTCTTCCTCTAAATCTGCTTGCAATTTCTAATCATGTGTTGGAACTTATCCCATCTTCTGCTTCCATTCCAAATGCTTGACCTGCAATCAATGGCCTTATGCCCAAACTTGTTACAAGAGAAACAATATCCATGAAACCAACCCTTATGCCTAGGAACTGATCTAGACTTTGATCTAGGATATTTTCTTTCAGATGTGTGACTTGATTCGGTTTTCTTTTTGAAAAACCTCATGTTGGCTGTTCTTGTTATTAAATTGTGAATTTGAAGCCATGTGTTGTATCCAATGCCTGTCTTGATTAGAGGAGAACGTTGTTCATTAATAATCTTCTCTAGTGATTCAGATGCCTTTACCCATTTGTTGATTTTCTCATAATCTTCCCTTAGAGTCACAACTTCAGATTCTAATTTTTCACAATGCATTTCCTTTTCTTGAAGTTGTTTTGCTAAGACTTCTGTTCTTCTATTGGTTTCTTCCAACTGCATTCTTAACATGTTTATTTCCTTGACCATACTACTTTCTTTTATTTCTAGTTCTTTGTTTTCATTCCTGAGTCTGTCAATTTCATTTAATGTTTTTAATAAATCATCTTCTTTACAACTATCTAATTCACTAATTGATTGATCTTCAAGAGCCATAAGTAACAAATAATCCTGATTTGATTCATCATCCTCATTATTGAAAGAACATTCACTATCACTTTCTTCTAGAGCATCCATAAAGACATCATCAGATTTATTTACATATTGTTCTTCGAATGCCATAAATAACGGATAATCCTGATCTGATTCATCATCCTCATTATTGGAAGAATATTCACTATCTTCACGAGTATAAAAACTTTTCTTGCTATCAAAGTTTCTTTTAACATTCCTCTTTGGAACATTCTTCTCTTTCTCATGATTTTCTTTATAAAGACATTTAGCGACATAATGACCTACTCTTCCACAAGCAAAACATTTAAAAGGAAGCTTACCTTTGAACCTACCAATTCCTACTTGGAGTTTCTTCACAAAATTTGCTTCTTCTTTGTCTGAAATGTAACCTGTTTCCTTAGGCTCTTCCTTTTCTTTCCCTTTATATGTGGCTTTGAAAGCTGCTTCTCTCATATTTGATGGACCCCCTTTTCTCATCTCAAAAGTTGTTAGGATCCCATGGAGTTGTTCAATAGTGAGACTCTTCAAATCTTGCATTTCTTCAATGGAAGAGACTTTGGAATCGAACTTTGGAGTTAGTGATCTTAAAATCTTTTCAACAACAGTAACATCCTTTATTTCATCACCAAGATTTCTCATTGAGTTAACAATCTTATCTACTCTAAGGAAAAAAACTTGCAATGCTTTCATCATCATGCATTTTAAGGGTCTCATACTGAATTCTAAACGTTTGAAGTTTAGCACTTTTTACCTTGGTGTCACCTTCATAACTTTGGATAAGCTTATCCCACATTGCCTTTGCGATGTTCAATTGCATGAATTTCACGAACTCAGATTCCGCCAGACTTTCCAATATGGCATTTACAGCCTTTGCGTTGGTTTCATACTGTTTCTTCCCTGCAATATTTGTGGGAATAGAGGCTGGATATTGATATCCACCTTCAACAACTGCCTATACATCCTGCTCCAAGTGCTTGCAAAAATGCTTTCATTTTGACTTTCCAAAATACAAAGTTAGTTCCATTAAACAAAGGTGGCTTAATAGAAAATGCTCCTTCTTGACTACCCATCTTGATGGATCTCCCTTTAAGCGATCAAGCTTCTTTTGAGGGACTTGCTTTGATACCAGTTGTTGGGAAAAATACCGAGGTTGGGGGTGAATCAGAATTTTAATTCACTTTAAACTTTTCATTTCATACTCTAATTTGTATACGCTACTGTCATTCATGCAACCAACGTATGTACGCGATTTCAGTGAAAGCAAACAACATATATCCAGTTAATTAACTTTTCATATATTTCTTCAACTGTTCATCCTTAACTAGTGCATCATTACTTTATTAGTCATTCATTAAGCAGAAACCATGAGCAGTGAAGAGTAGATAGATCATCAATACACAAGAAACATATAAACACACATGAACACTAGGATTTTTAGGTGGAAACCCAATGTGCGGGTAAACCACTACTGCCGTTGCCTCTGTCTTCTTCTTTTATTATAAAGGAAAACATCTTACAATCTTGTACTGACGTTGAATTTTACCAGTACGCAGACACCCACCTGCAGAAGGCTACAACCTTCTCTCATTATTCAGAACCCATTGGAAGGGAGCCTCCAACCCCCTGATCTCTTTTACTGGCTCCTACCGGAAAGGAGCACCTGTCCCCTGCACAAATTTACCAGCTACCACTGGAAGGAAGCTCTGACTCCCTCACTGATGGCTCCAACCCTCAACACCTCTTGTGGACCCCGTTTCATAATATTTCATACTGGATCCACCTAACTCAAAACATCAAAAACTTTTGGCCACCTTTCGTCATATTTTCAGACTGGACCCACACCCATCATTAAGCTTAATACCAAACTGAATACTTGATCTCTGAAGCCACTGAATCACTGTAACATCAATTGCTGAACTGAATCTCAATCAACCATTGCAACTAGATCAAACCAATCCATATCAGATATAAACCATTCATCAATATACCAAACCATATACTGTTAATTATCACAAAAACATAACGCTGTTCTTGTAAACCCTGATCAAGCATACATTAGAATGTATACACTACTGTTCTGAAGCACACCCGTGTATATACGCACTTCCTTTATACCATACCTGCGTACAGATCTCAAATCACTGACCACTGAATTTGAGTCACTCTAATACTGAAACAACCACTGAATCTTGTACTGAATCAATCACAGATCACTGAACCAATTACAGATCACCATACTGTGGCATCATCACTAATTAACATTCCATTCAACCCAATCAATACTGTCAAGCACAAATTATCATGATAGAGACATCATTGATAGACAACAACAAACATAACATCACTGATCAAATGTCATAAACAATCCATACTGCAAAACCCTAGTATATATATGCAACTCTCACAAAACATATCAGTGTATGTCGTGACTACCATGCATAACACCCGCGTATAGATTTCAACATACTACAGACTTCATCTTTGAATATATACATGACCCTACAGATATGGATCTGCGTATGTATGCGACTATTCCCAAACATACCTACTTATAGATCTGAAAAACTTTTTCTGCAAACACAATTTCACTTTCTGCAACCTTTACCGTCAATACTAGAGACTTTTGAATAATTCATTTAGATCATTGTATTACCATCATCACAATTTCATCAATGTTAGCTACTTAGACATTTGAAATAAGTAAATCAATCAAGCATATATGTCAACATACTTCTAGATCTTTCAGATCCGAGTCTTCTCCTTGCTCCCTGGTGCACCCCTGTTCCAAATCACATCACATATGTAAAACTCATTACTTGCACACATAACATCTTGATCTCCATCTCCTTATATAGCTTTAGCCTTAGCCAATACCTTAGGCCAATCCCTTAGTAATGCTGTTGGTATTCTTTGACGGGATCAAATAACGTTGTCACACCCATTACTATGGGCCAATACCATGGTAAAGACCCTTGGTATCCAGATTACCATGGTGTGGATTATGTACGTGATTTTTCTTCACAATACCTGCGTATGTACGTGACCTTGCTTCTCAGGACCCGCGTATACTTTCTCAAACTTTACCTTTACCATCCATCTGTCTCTGAACTGGCATTTCTTTGTCCATATCACTTGTAGCATCTATATCACTATGCATAAACATCCTATTATTATAATGTTGACATCTTTATCAAGTAGGTTGCCATCAAGGACAACACATTAGCCATAATGCCAACAAACTGCTTTCGTCAATGGCGTGGTTGAGGAAGAGGTGTACATAGAACAACCACAAGGATTTGAGGTATATGGAAAGGAGTCTCATGTTTGTAGGTTGAAGAAGGCCTTGTATGGGCTAACAACCAAACTCCAAGAGCTTGGTATACTCGTATTGACAACTATCTGACAAGATTGGGATTTACCAAGAGTGAAGCTGATCCAAGCCTTTACTTTAAGGTTGTGAAGAATGCACCTGTGATCCTGTTATTATATGTTGATGACTTATTTTTGACAGGTGGAAAGCCTTTTATCATTCAATGCAAGAAGCAGTTGGCTTCTGAGTTCGACATGAAGGATCTTGGGTTGTGCACTTTTACTTGGGATTAGAAGTATGACATAAACTTGGTGAAGTCTTCCTTAGTCAAGGAAAGTATGGAACATAGATCCTTCAGAGATTTGGTATGATGGATTGCAAATCCATGGCGACTCCTATGGTGACTAACTTGAAAAGGTTAAGAGGCTCCGACTCCAAATTGGTAGATCTAACTATGTATCGGCGACTGATTGGTATGTTGACGTATTTGGTTAACACCAGGCCAGACATATGCTTTACTGTGAACACCTTGAGCCAGTTTCAGGTAGAATCGAGACACGACCATTGGATTGCAGCAAAACACATCTTGAGATATTTGCGTGGTATAATAAACTATGGCTTGAGGTATGTTGCAAACAAGGATGTACAACTTTAGGGATATACAAACGTTGATTGGGTAGGAAGTGCTGAAGACAGGAAAAGTACATCGGGAGTATGCTTCAGTTTGGGATCCACTATGATATCGTGGATGAGTAGGAAGCAGACGTCGATTGCACTCAGCAATGCTGAAGCAGAGTATATCATAGCCAATGAGGGTTGTACTGAAGCAGTATGGCTCTGAAAGTTGTTTGCAGAATTGTTCGACCAAGAGTTGGAATTGACAGTGATACACTTGATAATCAAAGCTGTGTGAAGCTTTCAAAGAATTGTGTGTTCCATGACAAGTCAAAGCATATTGAGATCAAGTACCACTACATTCGTGACATGGTGCCAAATAGAGCAATAAGGCTTGAGCACATCTCCACCAATGAGCAAACAACTGATGTTTTGACGAAGCCGTTGCTGAGGGACAAGTTCGTGTACTTCAGAGACAAGTTGGTGCTCGTGGAGATCACCTTTCTCGTTAAGAGGAAGTGTTGATTTGTTTGCAGCACAGATGGACATTCTCTCGAAAGGGAGAATGGGTCCAAGAGACCCAAAGGGCTCAATTAGCGGTTTTGAGTGAGTGTCTCTTGGAGGAGGACCTTGATCACACACCAAAAATGGTGGAGTGAGGTCTTGGACCTTGATCACACACTAGGCATGGTGGAGTGAGGTCCTTCAACATCTAGACCCTGATCACACACCGGAAGGGTGGAGTGAGGTCCTAGACCTTGATCACACACCGGATAGGGTGGAGTGAGGTCCTGTTCAACATCTAGACTCAATCACCAACCAGGAAGGGGTTGAGTGAGGTCTTGGCCCAAAGTGCTCACCAGGAAGGGTGAGTGAGTGCTTGCTAGTTGAGGGTCTCAACATTTTTGGCCTAGGTAGTGGCCATGGGATTCAAGGACTGATCACTCTGGAGGAGTGAGTCCTGATATGTTGATGACATTGCCATGGGTTTGGTACGCCACAGATATGGCCACTAACAGATGCTGATGATAGATATGATGATGCTAGTAATAATGGTTAACCTTTTCTTTAGAGAAATTTGTTCAATTTGAGAACATCTATGAGAATGACCAGAATACCTCCCTAGTTAAGAGGGAGTGTTGAATTGTAAGTTGTAACTATGGTCGACCTTCATAATGGACTTTTGGTCACATGATGTATTGTATTTATCACTGTAAAGCATATTTACAAATGCTTGAGTCAAAGTCCCGTTGCGACTTTCAAAAGATGTAAATTTGAATTTTTGAAATGAATTTTTTTGCTTCCAACAAGTGACAAGTTGGCTTCCCTCCAAGTCAAGTCGGCCCTAGCCAAGAGACACGTCCATTCACCTTAGAGAGACTACTATATAGAGGCAGCTCGAGCTCCTCACTTGGGCAATTCACATTCCTCTCGCAAGATAGTTTCTGGGCAGGTGAGTGAAGGGCAAGAAGGATGAAAACGAAGGCCAACTTTTCTCTCTCCTCTCTCTCTCTAGCAACTTGCACATGTGAAGTGATCTCTCTGTCTCTGTGGTTCGCATTTTCTAGGGCAATTGTTGTAGTGGGCCGAAATTTTCTAGGTTATTGGGGCAACTGCTGTAGGGCCGAAATTCTAGGGAAATTGGCTATTATAGGAGGGCCGAAATTCTGGAAGTGCAGGATCAGTTTGGGTGACTTGACTTGGAGGAGAAGACCAGGTTTGACCTTAGGTCTATGTGTGTCTCTCATTGAACAAGAATAATTTCTCTATTGAAGAGGTTGCTGGGTTTTTTCCCATAGTGGGTTTTCCTAGGGTAACTATTATCTCTCTTTTGTGCATCGTGATCGCTACTGTTCTTTACTGTTGAATTTCTGAAGTATAATTGCTAAATGATATATTGGAATAAGTTAAAAGGATCTACATCAAAAGTAATTATTAGAATTTCATAAATGTTGTGCTAACCCTAATTGCATTAGAAACTCAACACTACGAAGGGCATGACCTGCCTCTTCCGAGAGGTCTGTCACCATGACTACTGTCTGTTCGAATTCTACAATTTACTCATCTGGTGTCCTTGTATGTTTGATTTGTGCCAATTCTCTGAAATGTATGTTTGGATCCCTTCGATCAAAATGCTCTATCAATCATTGGGTGAAGTCCATATAAGATGTTATGCTGGAGTGTCCCAAGGTGACTAGTCCATGGTACCACCATTCATGTGCTTCCCCTTCCAAATGTAAAATGGCAAATTGGATAGTCTCTGCTTCCAGCATGGGATTAAGTCGGAAATAGGTGTCCAACTTTTGTACCCAAACCCTTGCTGAGCATTTTGATGACCCATCAAAAGAGGGAATGGACAACTTTACTACCTTGCGCATTAAATCCCGATTTTGTCATTCTTTGGGCCTATTTTGGTATTTGATGTTGCTATATTCTCAGAAAGATAGAGCTGCTCATATCTTTTCTTCTAGTGCTGCATACTCTTGAAAGTACTCATTAAAGAGTCCATCCTGCTCTGTTGCTCCTTGGATTGCAGGTGGCCGATTATCTAAAAATTTCGAAAGTAAGGGTCTGTGACTTCTTCCACTAGTTACCCCATTGTTTGCTTGACCAACAACATTGGATGAACCAGGATTATCGCTGTTGCTCCCTCTAACACTAGTGCTGTTACCAACATTTACACCATTATTACCCAAATTGTTTATAGCCTGGACAATATGCTGTGTCATTTGTTGTTGGCCTTGGGCTAGTTACTGTAGGAATTTACAGGGTAAGTTCCTCAGAAAGAACACCAAAAGGACACCGCTCACAACCAGATCTCAAATCAATACACCAGTATTTTTGACGTGGTTAAAACCCTCAAAGTGCAAGGAGGGAAACAATCCACGGCCTGTCCCAACGTGGGTACTACAGACAATTTATTAATCAAAGAATGAAAATTTACATAAGCTTCTCTCATGCACGGATTACCCGAACAATGACCCTCCATGCGCTTTAAATAGAACTCATGGACCAATCGGGTGTCAAGCCACGGATCAAGTGTCGGTAATACCGAGGTGAGAGTGAACCGTCGGATCACTACATATCGTGACCGTCGGATTGTAAGTTACAAATGTACAACGGTAAAGAAACACACTTTACCTAACTCTAACCTAACTCTATACTAGACCAAGTTGAACTTAACTATATCCTATGTGTCGGAATATCCTAACATCCCCCCTTAAGAACAACTTGGGATAGGATTGAAGGATTTACAAATATGACACAATAGGAGAAGGAAGGAGGCACTAGAGCCTATCCCCCCTTAGTGACAACTTCCTGAACTCCAAGCATATATCGAAGTTTAGTGAACTTCGCCTCTGTGAGAGCCTTTGTGAAGATGTCTGCAACCTGATCATCTGTTGGACAATATTGCACTTCAAGAACATGGTCATGAATGAGCTTTCTGATGAAGTGCATGTGTAGTTCAATGTGTTTGCTGCGCTGATGCTGGACTGGATCTTTGCATAGCTGAATGGCACTTTGATTATCACACCAAAGTGTGGTTGGATGCTGCTGCTCAAAGCCAAACTCTGATAGGATCTGACGAAGCCACAAGGCTTCCTTACTAGCTTCCACGGCACCACGATACTCTGCTTCTGCTGACGAAAGAGAAATGGCAGCCTGTTTCTTACAAGCCCATGTAATAGGTCCTGAACCAAGAGTGAAGACATAACCGGCAGTAGACTTCCGATCATCAGGGTCACCAGCCCAATCAGAATCAGTGAAACCAACTAACAGAGGAGCTGCTTTGGCACTGTAATGAATCCCAAACTGTACTGTACCTCGAACATAACGAAGTATTCTTTTAGCTGCTTTCCAATGACTTTCACGGGGGTTTTGCATAAAACGAGCAACAAGGCCAACAGCAAAGGAAAGATCAGGACGACGGTTAAATACAAGAGTTTTCCGACAAGTTGACGATATAAGGTAGCATCAACTTCAGGAGAAGTACAAGAGACTGAAAGTTTGACTCCAGACTGAAAGGGAGAAGGGGCTGGCTTACAGTCTTCCATGTGAAAATGACGAAGAATATCACAAGCATACTTGGACTGGGAAAGGAAAATACCCTCCTGGGATTGCAAGACTTGAAGACCGAGAAAATAGTGTAAGTGTCCTAAGTCTGTCATTTCAAATTTCTTTTTAAGGCTGGACTTCACATGGTTTATAAGGTTGGGATCACTACCAGTAAGAATAAGATCATCAACATAAAGAACAAGGATGATAAGAGAGTTGCCCACTTTCTTGGTGTAGACAGTATTGTCAGAATGACACCTAGAAAAGCCAGATTCTAAAAGAAAGCTATCCATTTTGGCATACCAAGCCCGAGGAGCTTGCTTGAGGCCATAAAGGGATTTCTTAAGTCGACAAACAAGGCTGGAGTCTGTTTGTATGAAGCCAATGGGTTGTTCCATATAGATTTCTTCCTGCAAGTCCCCATGCAAGAAGGCAGATTTAACATCCATCTGATGGACTTCCCATTTTAAAGAGGCAGCAAGGGAAAGAACAAGGCGGATAGAGTTCATTTTGGCAACAGGGGAGAAGGTTTCAGTGTAGTCAATGCCTTCAACCTGTGAAAAGCCCTTAGCAACGAGACGAGCTTTATGTTTATCAACTTTCCCATCTGGTCCATACTTGGTTCTGTAAACCCATTTACATCTAACAAGTTTGCGTCCCTTTGGTAGAGGAACAAGATCCCATGTATCATTTGTCATCAATGAATGATATTCTTCATTCATAGCTGCTTCCCAATGTGGATGGCCTGAAGCTTCTGCAAAAGTGTCAGGATCATGATTTACTGGAGCTTGAGCCAGTAAAGAAGAGGCTCTTTCAAACTGAGAACGTGTACGTCGCTGATCTGTAGGATCACCGGCAAGATCACCTGCTGCATCCCGAGTAGCACGGACCCATCTTGGAAGTTGAGGATCCTGAGAAGGTGGGGGAGGATTATCATCCTCACTTTCATCATCTGAAGAAGAAATGTTTTCAAAAGTAGAAGAGATAGGAAGAGGTGGCACATCCGCCGGACTAGGCTCGCAGGCCGATTTATTTTCATCAAATTTTACATCTCTTCTAATGATAACATTTTTGGACTTAAATGGAATAAGTCTATAACCTTTTACATCTTCAGAATATCCAACAAAAGTACATTTCTCACTCTTAGGTTCTAAAGCTTTATGCTTTTCATCTGGAATATGGGCCCATGCTTCACTTCCAAACACACGAAAGTGACTTACATCTGGTTTAATGGAACTCCAAGCTTCTTCTGGAGTGATATTCTCTAGAACCTTAGTAGGAGTGCGATTGATTATATAATTTGCACAATTAATTGCTTCGGCCCAAAAACTAAGACTGAGTCCTTTAGATTGCAGCATACAATTAGCCATTTCCTTTAAGGTGCGATTTTTCCTTTCAGCTACACCATTTTGTTGTGGAGTGTATGGAACAGTATGTTGCATTTGAATTCCATTTTCGGTGCAAAAGTTGATGAATGTGTTTTTAACATATTCTCCACCATTATCAGTTCTTAGCTTAAGAATTTGATGTCCAGATTGTTTTTCAACAAAGGCTTTGAAGGCCAAAAAGGTGTTAAATACTTCGCTCTTGAGTTTTAAGAAGTATACCCAAGTGCGTCTGGAGAAATCATCAATGAAAGTTAAGAAGTACTTGCAGCCAGAGAATGAAGCAACAGGAAGAGGACCACATAAATCACTGTGCACAAGCTGTAAAGGGGCTGAGGCGTGCCAAGAGGCACGTTTGTCAAAACTGTCCCGATGATGTTTTCCGAGTACACATCCGGAACAAACACCATCTCTGCAAGATACCATAGGAAGACCTGTCACCATATTTTCTTTACATAGATGCTGAAGGGAGCGATAGTTTAAGTGACCAAATCGCTCATGCCAAAGTTTGCTCACTTCATCATTATGAGCAACAAATACTGAGGGAAGATTTGATGACCCAAAGTTGTGAAACTTATACAACCTTTTGGAATCATCAGCAAGACCAGTAGCTAGAATCTGTTTAGGATCTTTTAGATCCTTGATTACAACATCATGAGGTGAAAATTCAACAATTTTACCTTCACCTGAATGAGTTATCTGATAGACAGATAGAAGGTTGCAGGATAAGGTTGGAACACATAATACATCATTAAACTGACCATTGTCTAGATGAACAGTTCCAGTCCCTACAACATTAAGAGATCTATCATCACCAACATATATATTTTTGGTGTTACAATCATTTAAAGAAGAAAACATGGCTTGGTTTTTGGCCATGTGACAAGAGGCTCCAGAATCAATGAGCCACTCATGAGAATGAGAAGAAGAAGAAGATACATTTAATGCATAACCAGACTGAGATGATTGACAATGACATGCAGAAAGTGCCATTCCGGAAGTTGAAGTTGAAGTAGGCTCCACATGGATGTTATGTTTCTTCATTGCGGCTTCCAAGGCTTCCATCTTCTTAAAGCATTTAGATTCTAAGTGGCCATCTCGATTACAAAAGTTACAATGTCTATCAGTCTTCTTCCATTTGTTTTTATTGGTCTTATCATTTTGCTGAAATGATCTTTCATTTTGAGGCTGAGATGGTTTAGGACCATTCTTTTGAGGATATGACTTCTTAGGATTCTTTGAATTTGGTTGCTGCTGGGCGGCTAACGCTTTCGTGGAAGAGTTTCCAAGATTAAGAAGACCAAGGTGTAAGAGTTTTTCTTGTTCTCTTATTAAGGAATCACAAAAGGAGTCAAAGGAAGGGGCCTTGTAGTCTTTTCCTTGACAAATGAAAGCTTCCCTTGTAGAATGGAAAGTGGAAACAAATACAGAGTAGGCTGGTCCCAACTTAGTAAGGATGGAATAAATAAGGTTACCATCTTCTTTCTTAACTTTAACACCTTCCAAGAGATATCTAAGGGTCTTGAATTTGGACAAGAAATCTTCAATGCAAGAAAAATTATTAGGATCCAAAGTAAGCAGCTCATTTTCAAGTTGATGGGCTCTAATTTCATTTTTAATCCCAAAAACTTTAGCGAGTTTTTCTAATGCTTCATGAGGAGTCTCAAGTTCTGCAATGTGGAATCTAAGATCAGGAGAAATAGACATCCCTATCAAACCACGTGCTTGATCTTGTCTATTTTCCCATTTTGTAGCCTTGTCTTCATCTTTTGGTTTCTTCTCTTGGTCTGTGGCTATTCTGAAGAGACCTTTACTTCTAAGTAAATCTTCCATGTAGGCTACCCATTGGAAGTAGTTAGTGCTGTCAAGAATGACTTGGCATGGACTTTCCATTTTAAAAAAAAACTGAAGCTGAAGATGCTGAAAGTAAGTGTTCCAATGGATAGATCTCGAAAAAATAGGCGGTTTTAAAAAAAACGGCTCTGAAAAAGGCTTCCGGATGAAGAAGTTATGGCTTTTTGAAAAAAAAATTGTTGACGTTGCCGGCAAAGTGCGCGAATGTGCGGGAATGAAAAAATCCGCCCCCACAAAATGGAGACTTGAACCCAAGACCTCTACTCTCTTAAAATAGCTTTGAACCAATTGATCTATACAAAAAATTTGAGAGAGAGAGAGAGAGAGAGAGAGAGGGGGGCCTTGGTTTGCGTGCTTGCCTTGAGAAAGCTCTTTTTCCCTACAAAACACAAAACACAAAACCCAACACGAATATGCAAAGAAAAACGAACCTTGCGGCTCGAAGTTAGCTTTAGCCAAAAAACTAGAAATTTTAAAAAAAAATCTCAAAGTTAGCTTTAGCCGAAAAACTAAATATTTTTCTCAATGTTTCTGATTTTCCGAGATCACACTAAGGTGCAGGGAAAAGAGCATACGCATGAGAAAAATCCTTCCTTTCTGTTTCTGATTTGCCCAGATCGCACAGAGTCGCAGGGCAAAGAGCATACACAGAAATGAAAGGTATAGATCTGGTTAAAAAAAAAGGCTAAATAAACTGAGACCGAAATAAGCAGAGAGAAAATAACAGTAAACTGCAAAAAACACTGTATACCTCCCGATCTGAAAAATGACGCAGCTAGGGCTACCGGAAACCTTTTCGCGTGAAACGAAAGGGGTTCCTCACTGGAACAGATGCTCCGAACGCAACAGAGCAGTCCTCTCGGCCCGAAAGCAGTCAGAAACAGCAGATCTAGGAAACGACAGCCGCATGCAGTTCTACCGGCTTCAGATTTGGATCACCAACGGACGCGGCCCTCAAATAGCTCTGATACCATGTAGGAATTTACAGGGTAAGTTCCTCAGAAAGAACACCAAAAGGACACCGCTCACAACCAGATCTCAAATCAATACACCAGTATTTTTGACGTGGTTAAAACCCTCAAAGTGCAAGGAGGGAAGCAGTCCACGACCTGTCCCAACGTGGGTACTACAGGCAATTTATTAATCAAAGAATGAAAATTTACATAAGCTTCTCTCATGCACGGATTACCCGAACAATGACCCTCCATGCGCTTTAAATAGAACTCATGGACCAATCGGGTGTCAAGCCACGGATCAAGTGTCGGTAATACCGAGGTGAGAGTGAACCGTCGGATCACTACATATCGTGACTGTCGGATTGTAAGTTACAAAATGTACAACGGTAAAGAAACACACTTTACCTAACTCTAACCTAACTCTATACTAGACTAAGTTGAACTTAACTATATCCTATGTGTCGGAATATCCTAACAGTTACTGCTGCCTTTTTATTAACATATTGGTGATTCAATACTGCTCATGGATTATTGCCTGCAAGAGATCACCAGGGTCTTGTCCTCCTTGCCCTACTTTGTCTACCATAGTTGAATGATGGGTGTTCCTTTTTCTTCTTACTGTAACATTGTGAGTATCTTCTGGAAGCATACAAAGCTCATGCACTCACAAGCTGGTGGGATGCACAACTCTGATACCATTGTTATGACCTAGGGTAATTTCTTCCTTAGGGTTTTACGTTGATCTAGACTTCCCAAGAAATCAACAATAGAACATGTTTATTCATTCATATAATAATAGGCAATCCACAGATATAAAATTCTTCAACAATACTATAATCTTTCAATCACACTTCTGTAAGTCAGGGCACCCAATAACAGATTCAATCAATGATACAATGCAATTCTGAGAGTACTTCAACTTTTACTGTTCCATATTATTGATAGTAATATGAGTATTTGCCAAACCACAATAAGCTAGGGCTGGTTGCCCACAAAAACAATGGACCGATTTCACTCAGAACCACCAGTATACTTCAGAGTGCAGTATCAAATTCTAGGGTACTGAAACCAATCAGAAATGTTGTTTTACTAACTACAAATTAATTAAAATCCACTGAGACTAAGTTTTATGAATTCAGCTGGTTGATAAATCATTTCCCCCTGAACCTCGAGCTCTTGCTATCTTCAACAATCCGAATAAACTTTTCTAGAGTATTCGCTGTTACAGAGGGTCAAAATAGTTTGACCATAGGATAATTCACAATTTCCAGAATTAGGCCCTATGGCTGTGTGGCCTGCGAAACCCGTTGCTTTTGCGAAATTACCAAAGAAACTTCTTAACCATGCCCCAAATTTGCTCCAAGAGATGCTTTGCCAAATCAAAGTATAATATTCAATCCTTGAACCAAACCAGAATTGCTCCAATGCCCTGTGCCAGAACAAGAGAAAGGGTGACTGGGTAGGGTGGGATCACCTCCATTGAAACTAGTTAAGGAAGAGAAAGGGGTCTTAAAACCCTTAGAGCCTTAGGCTCAAAGAAAAACAAAGACAAATCAATCCCATTTAGTCATGCTCAAACGATTCTAACTCTCTTGTGCTTATAGATTTCCTTGTGGGTGTTTCTCCTTCTTAATTAATTGAGAGGGGTTTGTGGCAACCACCAACTTTGGGCTTTTTGCTCCAGCTGCCTCAAAACTTACCCCATGTTGCCCAAACATTGGGTAATTTGGGGTTTTCCCCTTTATCAAAGACTATAGCCTACGGGGGTTGATAGCTACTTTGTTCTTGGGGCAATTAATCCATTGGGGACATTACAATCAGAAGCATGATTTTCCAATTTTTTTGGAAGTGAAGTGTCTTAGAAGCATCTATATATATATGTATTCGAGCATCAACCATCTAGATTCTAGCAATTACAAACATCAATTTTTTAAGCATATCGCAGATTTCACTCAGAACCACCAATATACTTCAGAGTGCAATATCAAATTCTAGGGTACTGAAACCAATCAGAAATGTTGTTTTACTAATTACAAATTAATTAAAATCCACTGAGACTAAGATTTATGAATTTAGCTAGTTGATAAATTATTTCCACCTGAACCCCGAGCCCTTACTGTCTTCAACAATCCGAATAAACTTTTCTAGAGTATTCGCTGTTACAAGGGTCAAAATAGGCTGACCATAGGATAGTTCACAATTTCCAGAATTAGGCCCTATGGCCTTGCGGCCTGCGAAACCCGTTGCTTCTACGAAATTACCTAAGAAACTTCTTAACCATGCTCCAAATTTGCTCTAAGAGATGCTTTGCCAAATCAAAGTATAATATTCAATCCTTTAACCAAACCAGAATTGCTCCAATGCCCTGTGCCAGAGCAAGAGAAAGGGTGACTGGGTAGGGTGGGATCACCTCCACTGAAACTAGTTAAGGAAGAGAAAGGGGTCTTAAAACCCTTAGAGCCTTAGGCTTAAAGAAAAACAAAGACAAATCAATCCCATTTAGTCATGCCCAAATGATTCTCTCTTATGCTTATAGATTGCCTTGTGGGTGTTTCTCCTTCTTAATTAATTGAGAGGGGTTTGTGGCAACCACCAACTTTGGGCTTTTTGCTCCAGCTGCCTCAAAACTTACCCCATGTTGCCCAAACATTGGGTAATTTGGGGTTTTCCTCTTTATCAAAGACTATAGCCTACGGGGGTTGATAGCTACTTTGTTCTTGGGGCAATTAATCCATTGGGGACATTACAATCGGAAGCATGATTTTCCAAATTTTTTTGGAAGTGAAGCGTCTCAGAAGCATATCTTTTTGGAAGTGAAGCGTCTCAAAAGCATATATATATGTATATATATATATGTATATATATATATATATATGTATATATATATATATATGTATTCGAGCATCAACCATCTAGATTCTAGCAATTACAAACATCAATTTTTTAAGTATATCGCAGATTTCACTCAGAACCACCAGTATACTTCAAAGTGCAATATCAAATTCTAGGGTACTGAAACCAATCAGAAATGTTGTTTTACTAACTACAAATTAAATAAAATCCACTGAGACTAAGTTTTATGAATTCAGCTGGTTGATAAATCATTTCCAGCTGAACCCCGAGCCCTTGCTGTCTTCAACAATCCGAATAAACTTTTCTAGAGTATTCGCTGTTACAGAGGGTCAAAATACACCGACCATAGGATAGTTCGCAATTTCCAGAATTAGGCCCTATGGCCTTGTGGCCTGTGAAACCCGCTGCTTCTGCGAAATTACCAAAGAAACTTCTTAACCATCCCCCAAATTTGCTCCAAGAGATGCTTTGCCAAATCAAAGTATAATATTCAATCCTTGAACCAAACCAGAATTGCTCCAATGCCCTGTGCCAGAACAAGAGAAAGGGTCACTGGGTAGGGTGGGATCACCTCCACTGAAACTAGTTAAGGAAGAGAAAGGGGTCTTAAAACCCTTAGAGCCTTAGGCTCAAAGAAAAACAAAGACAAATCAATCCCATTTAGTCATGCCCAAATGATTCTAACTCTCTTGTGCTTATAGATTTCCTTGTGGGTGTTTCTCCTTCTTAATTAATTGAGAGGGTTTGTAGCAACCACCAACTTTGGGCTTTTTGCTCCAGCTGCCTCAAAACTTACCCCATGTTGCCCAAACATTGGGTAATTTGGGGTTTTCCCCTTTATCAAAGACTATAGCCTACGGGGGTTGATAGCTACTTTGTTCTTGGGGCAATTAATCCATTGGGGACATTACAATTGGAAGCATGATTTTCCAAATTTTTTTGGAAGTGAAGCGTCTCAGAAGCATCTCTCTCTCTCTCTCTATATATATATATATAGGTATTCGAGCATCAACCATCTAGATTCTAGCAATTACAAACATCAATTTTTTAAGCATATCGTAGATAATAGAAGGGCAAAACTTAGGAAGTATCAAAATTTAAGCATATAATAGAAAGTAGACATTTAGAAGATAAAACATTCAAATAACTTATCTAGCATAGTAGCAAGTGAGCATCTGTCAACAAGAGTCATGACCAAATAATAAATGTTTACAAAATAGGCCACCTAGGCACCACCAACTACACACTGAACTAGGAACACTGAAAAGTTCAAACTCACAACACTAAAATCTAACACTCTAATCTATCATCTATAGACTATGACAAAAATTGTGAACTGTGAATCTATCTATTAATCTCTCCTGCTTACACCACCATGACCACTATGTGAGCCTCCACATGGTGGAAGTGAAGAAGATGGTGGCTGTGGAATTGAAGATGAAGCCCCTACTGCCACTGTTGAACACTGGAACATGGGGACCATGGCATTGGATGGGGGTGTTGTCTCATAACGATAATCATCATCTTGGATAAGAGCATCCTCCAATTGCTCTAAATGTAACAGTCCATCCTCTAAATTGGCCTCCTCTGGATTTTTGTCCCAAACCTTAAAGTCTTTATTTTTCTTTGCCTCCTCATAGTAATGGGACAACAATCGCAAGTTGTAATGATCATAACCAAGCTCTTTGTCCGATTTACATTTAACCCGTTTCTTTTAACATTGTGGATGAAACTATAGGTGCTCCAACACCTCTTTGCGGAAGAAGTGTCACCACTTGCGAGAGCACTCATATTGCTGAACATTGTAGATGTGGAGTAGCACGCCATGCATGTTCCACCACTCAAGAGAAGACAAATTCCCTCGATCTCTAATTGCATGATTGGTCCCAAATGCACCAGTGGCAAGGATATAGTTGCTCAATTGTTTCCATATGATGTCACACTCCTCATCAGGGACTAATTTATCCAATGCTTTCATATAACTAACCAGAACCTTTGGATCTTGGTGTGGTTTTCTCGTGGTCCACTCACCAGGCACTGGGTCTTGAAAGCCATGATGCATGATAATATTTAGGTGAGAACATATCTTAAGGCATAGAATAGAATGTGTAGTATTTCCCATCGTTTTTCTATCTCTGCATGAATATAATTGTACAAGGTGATACTAGGCTCAATAATGTCTTTCATTTGCCCCAACATGCTATCCATCTGCTCAATCACCTCCCCAATTATTAGTCGATTTGAATTTGCAAACTTGATCATGTAATAAATTGGTTTGGTGAATTGCAAAACATATTTAACGAGTGTCCAAAAGTAATTGTCAAGAAAAGTGTCATTCGCTACATTAGCACCATCTCTATCAGTGCTCATCTCATCCCATGAATCACATGTCACCATAGCACTTAAAGCTTGTCTCACCTTCACTAGGCGCCTAAAGGTGAGGTAATAGCTTGCAAATCTAGTTTTTGAAAGCTTAAGCAACTGCAACTTGGAGTAAGTGCCATAAAAGTAGTTGACCCTTGTATGCCCTGTGACATATTTAATGAGTTGCTTCCCTCTCTTGTATAGTTGATTAATCCATCCACATTCTTTATGCTTCACAATATCATGCATCAAAAGGTTCAATGTGTGCACCAAGCACTCGAACCAAAAGATGTGTGGATGAGTCCGCTCTGTGATTCTTCTCGCTCCCATAGAATTTGCTGCATTATTAGTGATCACTTGAACCACATTATTAGGACCAACATCATTAATTGTTTTCAATAGGAGATCTGCAATGTTTTGAGAAGATGCAGTGATGGAGGAGTCATGACTTGCAAGAAACACTGCACCGCTAGCAGAAACACCAAGAACATTTATCAAATGTTGGTTTCTAACATTTGTCCAACCATCTGATATAATGGATACCTCACAATTCGCCCACTCATTTGTAAATTATGTCAAAGCTCTATGAATCTTTGCTTTTTCTTTGTCTAATAACAAAGTTCTAGCTTTCTCATAGTTGGGGATCTTGTATCCTTTTGGGGCTTCATTGATGGCCTTAACCAAATCATGCCAGTAGGGAGAGTGAAGCACATTGAATGGTACACTGCAAGCACAAAGAAATTGAACCACTTTTGCATCCACATCATTGCTCCCATTAATATTTAAGAAATCGACTATTGTTCTTCTAGATTCAGAGGTTCTAGAAGTACTTGGGAGGAAATGAGGTGTGGCCACCAAATCTAGAGGTTGCATTTGTATCAGACTTAAATTTTTGTTTCTTACTTTTCTTTTGTGCAACCTCCTTTATTTGGATGTATATTTTCCTTTGTTCCATTGATACATTAGGGAAAATTGAGATCCCTATGGCACTTTTTTTTTTTTCATCATTGTCCATTACCCCACAAAGATGCCTCCTCACACGGGTATATGAACCACTATAAGGTTTTCCTCCATGACAATCATGAGGGCATAAAAACTTGAAGGTTCCACCACCTCTCTCCCCCTCAAGTTTTGTCACAAAATTCTACAAGGGTCTTAATGCATCATTTCCCCCATGCATTTCAGTGCCCTTCCTTCTCATCATAAATTGGGTCAGTATGAGTGCGACCACTATCCTCTTCTTCCATTTCTTCCCTTCTATGCCTACCCCCTACCAACACCATGAAAACCAAAAGTGGACTGATAATCCAAAAGAACACCATTTTAGTTGGACAATTTGCAATAAAATGAGCACGAAGAAAGAATGGGAAAGAGTAGGAGAGGAGGAGGAAAAATACAAACAAGAATGACAAAAAACTGAGGGAGTTAATTGGGGTTTTCAGTTACCTCTTTAACTTTTGAGAAGTTGAGAACTTGAGGTAGATGGCAGCCCTTCTTCACTCCAAGCTCCTCCTCTTTCACTCCTATGATCCGTAAACTGCCATGGATATTCCATTAGACAATGCATCACAACAAATCTAATAATATTATATTAAAACTCTGAAAATTCTACACTATTACAGTTTATTAAACTTTAATATTTGTGGATTTCACTGTAATTAGTGCATGCATGCGAATAGAAATTATACAGAAAAGTAGAGAACGACAAAATAAGCGCACACAAGATATGCTCTCTGGGATACCCTTTCGGGACCAGAAAAGTAGAGAATGACAAAATAAGCACACACACACAAGACACAAGATATGCTCTCTGGGAAACCCTTTCGGGAGAAAACCCAGCTGGAAGGTGAGGCTGCTTCGTTTTCTTTCTCTATCTGGAAATATGGCTGTAGGTACAAAGAAGTAATCCCTGTGGCCCGTGGGCTACTACAGTGGACAAATCCTCTCTATGTGCTCTACCTCCCACCTCTTTTGGCTATCTTTGCTCAGTTATGGAACAAAATGCTCTCAAAAGAATGGAATGCCTCTTCCTCCTAGTGGCGTGGTTATAACACAACCTGATAGCCTACTAGTGGTTAATTTTGACTACATCAACTCTTAACTAGAGGTACAATATAGACTCTTCTAGAGTCTTTTACATCACAAACACGTGGCTAGATCCTTTTCCACGAATAATGGGGATTGACGCAACATCCTCCCAAACTATAGGTGTGAAAATAAGGTCAACTTTTGAGTGGCATAACTTTTGCATACGGACTCTGATTGATGCACTTCTTGCGCTGTTAGAATTTTTTTTGTGTATAGAATAGCATGAAAAGTTGCTGTGCGAAAGTGGCAAAGTTTTACCCCCAAAAAACGTCGTTTGATGCCTCAAAACGCTCTTGGAATGTTTCAAACCCCGTTTTGCCAAACTGGATCTCGTCGGTAAAAATAGTCTCTATTACCACTCAAACCAGCAGAGGACCTAAAAGGGGTTCCTAGGAGGGCAACTGCTAGGTTAAGGGCAATGGTGGAGGCTTAACCCACTGTCACCGCAACTAAGTCTCCCTGCTCTTTACAGACTTTCACCGATGGGAGGAGTCCCGGTAGTGTAGGGATCACTTGTAAAGTATATGTCAATGCATAGGTGGAAAGTGACCCAAGAAACCCTTTCCCAAGGATGGAGTGAAGAATGGAACTTGTTTGCTCTTTAATGAGGGACTTGGTCCTCCAGGGGTAAGTGGTGAGGATTGGAGGGTTGAGGGAGAGGGAATAGGCTTATAGATGAGGTTTTCAATCCCTATAATCCTTCAGAAACTTGGATTCCCAAATGGTCCTTGACAAATAATCTTTATTGACAAGTGGGACCACACGGGGCCAAGTGGACCCAAAGCAAGTTTGGGGATGGAATGTAGCAACCAATGATGTTCCTATCTTAGACAAGGTGAAAGGAAAGGACCAAACAAGAATATTTACTTCAAAAGGTTGAATTGATCCTGTTGAGGTCTAGCCTTGGGGATGCCTAGGCAAAATTCGATCCTAGAGCTAGGGTTTGGGATTCCTAGAGATTCCACTGTTAGAATTGCCTCAAATTTGGAGGAGAGGGAGGGGACCCACCAGCGCAGTAGCTTGTAGGAGATCGAAATTTTTCCTTGGGTCAATTCTCGAGAAATTGATGCCCTAGGTGACCTAATGGGGCTAGACCTAGGGAAAAAGGGGAAAAGGGTAAAAAGAGGGTTAAAATGATCACCCTTTTTTGAGGTATTAGTGCCTAAATCACTTGGGGATATGGAATCAAAGATGATGATGAGTAGGAACTTGGTTTCTTGATCAAGGAGGTCTAGAAAGTCAGCTTCATCCAATGTTGAGAGAGAAAAGAAAAGTGACCTTCAAGCATTTTTACTTCAAAGAAAATGATGCAAGCTTACTGAGACAAATAATCTCTAGGATATTTCATTCATATAACATTGGCCCATACATTAAATTAGCTAAAACATGCTTAATTCTGCATTTCAATTATGCAACAACTAGCCCTAATTTTAGCAGTATGCGGCAACAAGATTAACAATATCAAAATTTACTTACAACGTTATAGAATATATCCAACCGACATTTCGTTTTCAAGACAAAGCTCCAAGACAAGAAAAATAGCCTAAATCCATACATCAAAATTCATCCATCTCCCAAAAATATCCTCCGAGGAAAAAATGCAAAGTTCTCTATGATTAGAGAGATCCCAAGTTAAGAGATGATATAGCCTCCTAAGGAGTTCGAATTAGCCTATGGGCCTACATTAGTCCCTAATGATAAAATAATGTGCAAATAAAACCCCTATTGGTGACAAGTCCACCAAACTAGCTCACAAGTGTAAAAATAAGCCTCACAAAGGGCCAAATAATATATGTACATGTTGTGGGGCCCTCCAAAGGCCTAATAATGTCCTGAAGTGCCATATTGAGGAATAAATTCCTCGGAATATGATGGACAAGGGGGTGGTCCCTTGTTCTCCAAGTAGTAGACCTGTGGTGCTCCCAGTGGGTCTGAGGGCACATAAATGACCCCATGGGTCTCCATATCGAAGATGTTTGTAGATCCTTTGCAAGGGTCCGAGCGGTGGAATGAATGCTTTCCAAGACGTTGTACAAGCCCTGGGACACCTGCCAAGAGTGTGGGCTCTTGTGGGGGTCTGCTGGGCATAATGTACCAAGCATATCACCATCATCCCAAAAGTGGATCGCTAGTAGTCTCTGAGCATCGATGAAGATCCGTGGAGTGCTGTCTGCTGCTGTGGAGGCCAATGGCTCTCTATGCACACCCTATATGTGCCAATGTAGACCTCTGGGGGTTAGGATCTCGTATAATCCTGCATAAGATCCAATGCGTCCCCTAGGCTTCCAGTACAACCAGTCATTAAAATAATCGGGTAAAAGAGTTTACAAATCATGGATAACAAAGTGGGCACTTCATAATGGCATGCCCTTCCGTAGTGGGCTTTGGCATGTGCTAGTGTCTCCAAGCTCAAAAGGGGGTTTAACCAAGTACCTTATTAGGTGGTTTTAGTCGTTAAAGAGGATAGTATGTCCAAGGTACATCCCTCTAATGGGGGTGGCAAGTGATAAATAAATGGAATGGAGTAGGGAATGAGGGGCAATCCTAGGCCACATATTGGGGCATAGGGGTAGCTAGATAAGGGGAAGCCCATACCTGGGTATGTAATGTGTTGGAGGGAGAAATCGTGGTACATGAGGTGTCTCGGCCTTGATTTTTCCACCCTTCTTTATATGCCTTTTACCTTTTATGAATTTTCTTTAATTAACAGCTCGGGGCTCAAAGGACAAGAGCATGATGTGTAAGATATAGCCCCCTTTTTGGTAGAGCAGTTCATTTCCCTCCAGGGGTTGGGACAATCATGGGTTCTTGAATGATAAAGGAGGCTCATTTAGGGCCTATGGAACTAGGGTGATGAACATGGATTGGGGTAGAGCTCATGTATTGGCTTTTGCCCACATGCTAATGATTTTGTCTCGACCATCTTTTTTATTTTGTGGTAAAAATTCTTCTTAAATGTGGGCCATTATGCTTTTTCTTTTTCTTTTAACTGCTTCAACCTCTAGTGCATCATTCCAGGCCTGACTCAAGGTGAGGGCAAGGGGATAGGGAGGCTGCCCCTATGTGGACCCATAATGACAATGTGGACTCAGGTGGGAGAAATGATGAATGGGGGTGAGTGGAAAGGGAGTAATATATGCGAATAAAGGAGCAGGGCCACACACCCAAAGTTGGGGTTTCCCAAGTAGTACCACCCTAGAACCAAATAGTCAATAAAGGAGATCCCACGGGACTAAGATCTAAGGGTAACATCCAAAAGAGATCAAGGGGACGATAGCACAAACTAAGCCCACCCTTTCCGCCAAATCCCCCCATCAATCCATACCCAAAAGTATCAATGATAATTAAACCCAATACTCAATTACGAAATGATAAGACATCCCTTTAGATTCGGGAGGCCCACCTTCAAACATACGATCAATACAGGTGGGTGAGGGACCACATGGCTGGCTTAGGTGGCAGAGAAATGGCACAACGAGCTAGTAGGAGGCTGCAAGGGGCTGTTGGTTGTCGGCTGAGGTTCATCATGGAGAAAAATTTCTCTTAGGGATATCACCCACGAAGTGGTGGGTAACAGTCCCTTGAACTGATTCCTCCACTTTTTCCACTCAAAATGCATCAAGATGGATGACAAACAATATAATGATCCAATTTGGATCACACCTCCCCAATTTGGGAGGCTTTTGGTCCACAAAAGCTTTTATTGAATGAGGTGAGGAAAATTTTCCTCCACCTTCTCTCTGGTGTACCATTTAGCTTTGCCTGGAAGTTGTCCCTTCAACCCAATTTGCCAAAGGTCATGCTGCCCCTGTCTTGTAGTTCTAGACCTCTTCTGCAAAACTGTATCTTCTGTCAACTTTGCCTGAGCATCAGGTGCCAAATCCTTCACAAAAGGTAGGACCTGTTCCTCTTCCAAATCTAGCATGGAAGGCTCATAGAGTTTCAGATTCTCAACATTCACAACTAACTAAATGCGCATATATGGTGGTAAACTAAGTCGATAGGCATTATCACCCACCTTTTCCAGTATCTCAAAGGGATGATACCTTAGAGCCTTGATTTTCTTACCAGGGCCCTGTAGCCTCTCCTTGTTCAATTGTAGCCATACTTTGTCTCCCACCTTGAATGATTTCTCTGTTCTGTGCTGATCATGCCTGGCCTTATACTTCTCCTGCGACTTCTGCAATGTTTCTTGTACCTATAGATGGATCTACTTGATCTTCTCTATAAAATTTTCAGCCCTCAAAGCATCTCTTGTAAGATCTTCCCTCACTCCTTGCTGCCCATATGCAATATCCAAAGGTGAAGGTGGCAAATATCCAAAACAAGTCTCAAATGGGGACTTTCCTGTAGAAGTGTGGACTGCTTTGTTATAAGAATGTTGTATATATACCAGATTTTCATCCCAGGTCTTCAGATGCTTTTGGTTGTATCCCCTCAAAAGCTGCACCAAAGTCCTGTTAACTACTTCTGTCTGCCCATCTGTCTGTGGATGGAATGCTGTAGATCTCTTCAACTTTGTGTCCATCTTCTCCCACAATGTAGTCCAGAATGCACTGAGAAATCTTGTGTCCCTGTCTGAAATGATGCTCCTTGGTATCCCAAAGTGCACCCAGACCTGTCCAAAGAACAAGTTTGTTGCTTCTTATCCGCTGATGGTCTTTTTACAGGGAATCATAACACACATCTTGCTGAACCTGTCAACTACCACGAACAGGTAGTCATGTCCCTTCCTAGTTGTCGGTAAACCTCCCACAAAGTCCATGGAAATGCTTTCCCAAGGACGAGTAGGTACATGTAAGGGATGATACAGACCCTGTTTCCTGTTGCTAGGCTTGCTGGTACAACAAAGCATGCATCCTCTTATGAACCTAACTACTTGCTCTTGCATCTTGGGTCAATACACATACCTCTGTAAGTTAGCCACGGTCTTCCCTACACCAAAGTGCCTTGCAACCTTGGAGGTGTGAGCCTCTCTAATTAGCTGCAAACGCTCACCTTTAGGAACACATAGTTTATCTAGCCTGTAGAGTAACTCATCCTAGAGATGGTAGTCAACGGTGCTGTCGCTATCGTGCACATGACTCTGACTCTGCAACTATTGATACACCTCATTAAAGTCCTCATCTTCTGAATATGCCTCTATGTATGCGTCATGGGTAAATGGCTCCATGTGCATAAGAGTCCCCAAAGCTGTAATCTTTGATGTGGGTGGCCTTGAAAGCATGTTAGCCAACTTGTTTGTGCTTTCCTTCTTATACTTGATCACCAAATGAAACTGCTGTAAAAACCCCATCCACGTGTAATGCCTGGTCTGCTGTAGCTTACTCTGGGCCTACAAGTATTGTAACGACTAGTGATTTATGTGATTATTGTCTCCTTTCCCATCAGATAGTGCTTCCACTTCTTAACATCTTGTACCATGGCATAGAGCTCCTTATCGTAGGTAGGGTACTTAAGAATGACCCCATGAAATACTTCAAAATGGTAGCAAATGGGCCTTCCTCCTTGCATCAAGACAACTCTGATAGCATATCCACTCGCATCTGTCTCCACTTCAAAGGGTTGATGCATGTTTGGTTTATGCCAGAACGAGTGCTTGACTACTCTTCTTCTTTAGCTCCTCGAAAGCCTTCTATTGACCTTTTCCCCATTGGAAACTCTTGCTATTTGCCGTTATGGCGTAGAGCGGTGCTGCTACTGCTGAAAATGAGGCTATGAATTTCCTTAGGTACTGTGCTGCCCCAATGAAACTCTTGATCTCAGAAATATTAGTAGGCACTGACCATTTCATGATGGCCTCCATCTTGGAAGGATCTATCTTCAACTCTCCTCCACCAATCACATACCCCAGATACATCAAAGATTGCTACGTAAACTCGCACTTCTTGAGATTTGCTAGCAGTTGGTGCTTCTTCAATATTTCCAGCGTCTGCGTCAAATGTGAAATATGCTCCTCCCAGGTAGAACTATATACTAGTATATCATCCAGATAGACAATAACAAATGAATCTATAAAAGGGCGTAGTATATCATTCATTAATCTCATAAACGTAGCTGGTGCATTACATAGGCCAAATGGCATAACTAACCACTCATACAAACCTTGCCTGGTTTTGAAGGCGGTCTTCCATGTATCTTCTTCTTTGACTCGAACCTGGTGATATCCAGACTTCAAGTCCAGCTTGGTGAAATACTTTGCTTGCTGCAACTGATCTAGCAGATCATCTATCCTAGGCAGGGGGTATCTGTTCTTGAGCATGATTTTATTCAACGCCCTGTAATCTATACACATTCGCCAAGTCCCATCCTTCTTTGGCACAATGATGATGGGTGACCCACATGGTGATGTACTCGGTTGAATGACACCCTGTTCCAGTAGCTGCTGCAACTGTTTCTTCACCTCACTTGCTTCTATAACAGACTGCCTGTACAACCCAATATTTGGCAATGGGGAGTCTGGCAATAGCTGGATCTCGTGCTCCACTTCTCTCTTAGGTGGTAACCCTTTAGGCTCTTGGAGCACATCCCTGTATAACTGTAAGAACTCTTCCAATTGTTGTTTCTGTTTCTTAGTACACCCCTCTAGGGATGCCTTGCTTCTTATTGACTCCTCTTCAGATTGACTTTCTCTTAAAAACATTAAAACATATTTCTTCATGGAACTGATCAATTTCTTGGCTTGGTTGGCACTTACCAGTGAATTTTTCGACTTGCCTTTGTGCACGTTGATGATGAATGATTTTCCTCCTTGATGAGCTGGTACTGGTTAACTCTCCTCATTAATATTGCATCACGCATGTACATGTATGGACTCCCAAACGTAACTCCACATACATCAAGGGGAACGGCATCCAGATCTACTTCATCAATAAAATCGACACTGATAGCATATTTAATTTTGCACTGTTTTGTTACCTTCAGCTTTGCATCCTTATTTACCCATCCCAATGGATATGGGTTTGGACGATCACGAACTTCCAGCCCCAACTTCTTGACCAGCGATGCTGCAATGAGATTCGCCTGTGGTCCTGAGTCAAATAGAGGGTTATTCTTTGTCTTCTTGACCTATATCTTTATATGGAAGAGTTTGGTCATTTCTTTCTCTTCTTGTTGCTGAAGGCTACTCATATTCACCTCCTTCTGCATTGATGTACAAACGATCTTCTCATCCACGTCTGAGCTGCTTTCAATTTGGTTTCTCAAATCAATAGCCATGAGATTCTTCTTCTTGTTATCTTTCTTCTTGTTCTTCGGGTTTAGCTCTGGATGCAACTTCTAGCACTTCTCCTCTATATGGCCATCAATGTTGCAGTGGTTGCTAGGATCTTTGCACTGGTGTGCTATGGTTATCGTCTTTTTATCTTTTCCCCCTTTTTGCTTCTTCTTCCCCTCCTTAGAAGCTTCCTGTTGCTCCTTCTTCTTCGATCCACTTGATTGCACTCTTTTCAGGCCTATGTTCTCCAGGTACTGTGCCTGTACACAAGCCTCGTCCATCGATTTGGGCTTGAACAACATCACTTGCTCACGCAGATGGCGGTGTAGACCCCCCAAATACTTGAGGAGTACATCTAGGTTCTTTGGAGAGATACCCAACATTATAGCCATCTTTCTGAATTCTGTGGTGTACTCTTGCACACTTTGGCCCGACTTTTGCCTGAAGTAATGCCACCGGATCCACTAGTCCTCCACGTACCCAATGGGATAAAACTGTGACTTAATGAGGGTTTTGAAATCCTCCCACTTAGTCACTGGAGGTTCTCCCTCCAACCTCAGGGTTTTTGTGTGGCTCTCCCACCAAGTCAGTGCATGGCCCTCTAATTTCATCTAGCGAATGAGATCTTTTGCCCTTCCTCGATCTGATGGACGCTAAAATAAACTTCCAGTTGCTGCAACCAGTGGTTCAGCTTTAGAGCGTCGATCTCGCTGTGGTACGACTTGATATCGACTTTTGCTTCCATTTTGAACAGGGATTGATTCACAACACTCGAACTGGGTTGATCTTTTCTGGGTTCTTTCTTCGGCTGGTTCTCCGTGTCTTCCCGATCTCCTGATCCCCCTTCTGATTTGTCCTCTGCATTCAAACCCCCATCTTCTCCAAATATCCCCAGCTTATTGCTTAGGGCTACCATAAGGAGGTTTAGATTGCGGTTTATATCTCCGACTTGTTTTTCGAGCTGCGAAAACCTCACCTCTGCAAGATCACATGGTTTGTTTACAAATTCGTTGGCTATGATTAGGGTTTTACAATTTTCGGCCTCACCAATCTAGATCCCTGCAATCTCCACAAAATACCAAAAGAAACCTACTTTGATACCAAATGATCCGTAAACTACCGTGGATATTCCACTGGATAGTTCGTCGCACCATATCTAATAATGTTATATTAAAACTCTGAAAATTCTACACTATTACAGTTTATTAAACTTTATGATCTGTGGATTTAACTATAATTAGTGCATGCTTATTGCTTATTGCTTTGTGCCGACATGAGGAGGTTTAGATTGCTTATTGCTTATTGCTTAGTGTAATTCTCCAAATATCCCCAACTTATTGCTTAGGGCCGCCATGAGGAGGTTTAGATTGCGGTTTATATCTGCGACTTGTTCGAGCCTTGAAAACCTCACCTCTGCCCGATCACATGGTTTGTTTACAGATTCGTTGGCCATGATTTAAAAACCGGTCTGATTGAACTGAAAATTGGTCAAACTGGCTGGTTAGCTCCCTGAGATATCAAACCGGCCCAACAATTCTGATTGGTTGGTTGGTTAGGACCAATTGGGTACCAAATCGGCCGGTTCGACCGGTTTTGTACTTAATCGTCTGGTTTTTTGTAAAAAACCAGTCGGTTAGGAGGCCACATGGTTGGGCAAGTTGATTGGACTCCCAGGTGGTTTTTGGAGGTGGTGTTTAGCAAACCATTGTAGGTTCCCTTCTAAATCTGCCCCCCTAGACTTATAAAAGGATGCCTAAGCTCCTATTTGCCTCACACATTTGATTTCTAGTGTTTGTGTGCATATGAGAGCTTGGACAGTTCTGCAACAACATTGAGTTTTGGAGCAACAACAAGTTTGGAGGTTCTTTGTCATCTTGGAGCTGGTTTGGAGCTGTCTAGTGGAGTTGGGGGTGTTGATCCCAATGCAGATCTGGTAGTTGAACCAAGAGCTGAAGGAAGTGAACCAACAAGACCAAGCATGGCACATGGTGACTTGTGAGGGAAGCGTAGTCATGCAGCTCGGTGAACTCGTGCTTCTAGTTCTGCTAGGCCTAGTGTTGTTGCTCATGCTACTACTAGTATTGCTATTGAGGCTGGAGAGGAGTTTGAGGAGTCCTCAAACTCTGAGCTAGATGATGTTTATGTAGCTCCTGGTGATGATCCCATGTGTAGTAGTGGTGATGAGTTTGATGAGTGATCATGTCGATCAGTGATTTGTAGTAGGCTAGTGGCCTAGTAGCTTGAGTTGTAGCATTGTTTTTGGACTCAAGAGGCCATTTAGAGCCTCATTGTAGCATTGTTTTTGGACTCTAGAGGCCATTTAGAGCCTCATTGGTTATGTATTTTGTCAATGATATCATTGATATGTATTGCACTCGGTGCCATTTTGATATATGCAACCTTACATGGTATATAGATGAGAAGACTTTTCATATTTTGTCTCTAATGGTTTGGAATCATGGTTTGTAATCTTAAAAATAATTTTTTTCATTAAAATATTTATTTTATGTATTTTTTCCAATTCTGGTTTATTGAATCTGTTTCTGGTTCGAATCATGGTTAGATAGGCTACTGGTTCAAAACCCGGTTCTGGTTTTTAAAACTATGTCCTAAACATGATGTCAATTGTGAATAAAACGTACAATTTTAACAATCTCTCTTTTTTCAGAGAAATAATTCTCATGTACAGAAACATACTGATACGGAAAGGAGGGAATCATTTACCTCACTGCACCCAAAGCTGTAGTGAGGTCCAACTGAACCCTGGCAGAATAACTCTTAGCATCCTTTCTTTCCAAAATGCCTTTAGTCTTAACTTGGGCAGCCCAATCATTTTAAACCATCTTTCTTAATGACTCCACAGGCACAGATCCCTTCTGTAGCCTTAAAAACATACTACAATGAATCCTCCAAAGAGCATACAAACCATGTACCGGATGTAATGCCAAATACCATAGTATTGACTCAACACAAGTGATCCATAATCACCAAGAATGGCAGAATGTCAGTGGATGGCTCCCTAGAGGAGTGAGCTCTACATAGCATGTAGAATCTCCCAGCACTTTGCAAATGGCTCCTCTCGAAAGATATGCTTAAGTGTGTCTGGTCTTCAGCTCTTTGAATACTTGTCATCTATAAGATTAGGTCTGGCCAATCTAGAATTGGTGGGAAGGCCATGCAAAAATGATATTTTGTATGACCATACACTGCTAAGTCCAAGATTACCAAAATTCAATATTTGAGCTTCGCCACCTCTTGTTTAAGAATGGGGCTAAAGGGGTGTGCTTGTGCATAAGCTAATAAAGCTTCCCATTTCTATACCCAATGATAACTTCACAATATGACCACTTCCAATTTCTCCAAACAGGGTCATGCAAGAGGCCACACTCATTTTGTGCAAATCTTCCTCTGCAAAAAGCAATTGCAGCTCCACGATAACTCTATCCAAAGTCCAAAGGTTCCTGGTGCATGGAAAAGGCTTCTAGTCCGCCCATGCTCCTCTGCCATCATGCTGAGGCTTCTAGTCCGCCCATGCTCCTCTGCCAGCATTGCAAGGTGTATGCCAGATCTCCCATCATTTTCCCACTTGTCATATAACTTGCGAGAGTATAAAGGAGAATGCATCAAATTGTGAGCTAATTGCTAGGGGCTGTAGGGCCTGTAGACTCACAGCACCACTTGAATTCACTTGTGCTCACTGGTTTTGTCAATGCATTTGTAGCACTCCAAAGTGTTAACTTTCTCCAGTATCACATTTCTATCATCTACCATGCCCTTGATGAAATGGTACTACTTCGCATGAAAGGTTGGGTTCTTAGCCAGAGAAATGGCATTGTTACTATCACATTGAATTGTAATAACTCTCCTACTTAGTTCTACTTTTGAATACAGTAGCCAAATGGCCTCCTTACAAGTATGAATAGTTGCCAGATACTCTGCCTTTGTAGTGGACAACTACAACTTGTCGCTTGCTTATCCAACTTACTGCTCCACTAAACGATTGAAGCATGTATCTGCTTGTAGATCTCCTTCCCCTGCTTAATTAGAATCCACATAACCTTGTATATCCACTGAGTGTGCATCCCCTAACACATCGCTATGATGGCAAATAGAATATTCAGAAGTACCTCACAAATACTGGAAGATTCTCTTCATTGCAGAATGTTATGTCCTAGGTTCTCACTTGGTGTAAAAGTCTTTTTAAGCACAAATTGTGAAACCACAATGGCAACTTAGGCAAACCACCTATTGTTTCGTAAGTAGTCTTGCCTTTCTGTCTTTAGGCTAGGTAGGTCCTAGTCCAAGGGGGAATCCCTATGGTCAACTAAGCTTGATACTTCGTAATTTAAGAGGGCAAAGACCCTTAGTTTTAAATCTGACCTAGGCTGTGATATATTGCTTTAAATTTCAGATTTAAATCAGATTTTTAAATGTCCTTTTCAGAAATATAAAACAGCGATAAATCAAACTTAGATCTAGCAAAACATATATGGTTTGAACACTAGAAAACAGAGATTTGCTTGTATGATTAATGAGCAAAACTGAAGATATGAAATTTAAATGCAAATGATTTCTAAATGCAATCTGTTTTGTAGTTATTTGCTGCTGCAAATTTCAGATTTTTTAAAGAAGAAAATTAGAGTGAAATTTTGATAGTTTTTTGGTTGGTTGGGAGGGAAGATTAGTGCCTTAATTTGTTTGGGCTTATGGGGCCAAGTTAGCCTTTTAAGAGGGTTGTTCTTACAAAAAATTAGAGGGCTGTTGACAGCCAAAGATGTCTAACAACAGCAGCTCTACTTTTAGTAAATAATTGTTGGAAATGTAACTAGTGTCAATGTTCATAATGTAATTTAAATGCACTATTAATGTATTTATCATATTCATCATTATTATTTTATTTTTTAGTCAAAGCGTGTTCTTCATGCTTATAGGGTCAATTGAGTCAAAAGAAAATTTATTATGATATAATTTAGTCAAAGTCCCATTTGGACTTGTAAGAAAAGGAAAAAATATTTTATCTAGAGTCAAATAGTCAAAATGTCATCCACAAGCCAAGTCAGACCTCCATGGACAAGCTGTCCTAAAAAGGCAGCTATTCGATCTCTTGGACATGTATAAATACAAGGCAGTTCGACCTCATTCAATCATCCATCCATCACATCAATTTTTGTTCCAAGATAAGAAGAAAAACCAACGAAGTCAAGCGAGAGAGAAGACAATTAGAGAAAGAATACGAGTTATTTCTGCCCTAGATCTGCTCACACGTGCGAGTTTTGTTGAGGCAAATTCTGTGCTACTGCAGGCCCGAAATTTCAGGAGGTGACCGGATTTCAGACATTTGACCAGCGTTGACTTTGACTTGATTGGAGGAGGGTTGACTTGGGTTTTTGTGGCAGTTTTGGTCTTGATCTTGGGTCTTGGATATCTCACTTCGATATGATTTTATAAGAAGAAGATTTCTTGGGTTTTCCTCCTTGTGGGGTTTTGCCCTGGCTTGGAGCCTAATTTCTTGTGTTCTTTGTGTCTTTGTGATCGTCATGTTTTTGATAATTGCTTGATGAAGAGAATATAAATTTAATAAGAAGCTAACAAACATTCACAAGTAATTATCAAGTAAGAGAAATCTACCCTAATCTAGAAACATTTTGATTTCTCAACATGGAATTAGAGTCAAGGTTAAAGGAAGGCAGTTTGAAGATCACATTTTGTTGGCATCTTGAAGACTCTATCGCAGTGGCTATCTCTACCTCAATCAAGGCAAAGGTCTTGAAGCAACCTTGAAGAAGTTTATGAGCGATCAAAGGTTAGAAGTAGATCAAAGGTTCTTGTATCACATTAACTGTGCAAGAAGTTCCGAACCTGTGAATAAATGTAATAATGGTATGAATTATCCCATGGGAAAAAAGAGAGAACCCACATACCATTCCAAAAGCAGATTAACTAATATCCTTGAGATAGTTCGTATAACATTTTATATACTGAGACAATATTGTAAAGGTAGTTTGGAATCCTCTCCACAATCTGAAATCATCTCTAAGGAGCCTTCATGAAACCATGACAAGATCAGATTTGATGGATCCGAGCTTCTTGACAATGGCATGACATTCCTACGAGTTACTTGTAGAATCTATCTTCTATAAAATTTTGCGGACTTGTGATATAAAGCACTGTATGGAACGTTGGAAAGTCTGTAATCTGAATTCTTTGAGACCAAGACAAGTAGTGTGTTGAGATAAAAGAACACTCCTATTTACCATGAAAATAAGGACCGAAATAATTCAAGGAGCTGGTATCTAAATTTCTGAAGCATCTAATTTTGGGAGAAGAGTTTTATATTCAAGTCTACCTCAAAATTCTCAAGTGTTTACAATGACAAAAGACAAGAAGTATACATGATAGCTTTGAACCTATGACAAATCCAATTTTTCAGTGTTTACATATTTGAAGCACTCCATTTTATATCCAAATGCAAAGTCTCCAAGGTACTATTGTATTATATCTCCTATAAATTTAAAGACCATAAGAAATTTGGAAGAGCAATTCAGTTCTGTGGCATAATCTAAGGTATATCAACAAAGATTTTGAAGCATATATCATCTATCATACACATGGATAAATGATGCGAATTCCTGTAGAAATACAATGCAAGTTTTGTGGACATGTAATGCGAGTCTTTGTGGCAATATATCTCTCTGTGACAAAAGTTTCTATGGTGACACATTTCTCCATGATGCGAGTTCTTGTAGACATATGACAGATGAATATGGACTGAACAAATTTGAATAGCCCAAGCAAATGGCACTGAAAGAATGAAGGACAAAGTATAGAAAGATAAGAAAATATACGTATACTATTGCTCAAGTAGGAAAGAAAGACTAAAAGGTCTCTGTGACAACCAAGCTTACTTCAACATCATACTCCTAAAATCCAAATGCATTCTTGATGACACCAAGATCCAAATTATACAAAGCATCCGAGTTTTGTGGTAGACTGTGTGAATTCTGTGACAATATGCATGTGTTTCAAGGGCAATGTTTTATACATTGTTTGAGGACCTGAGGGACGCTAAGGACATAACTCATATGCGAAGATCAGAAGTATGAGGCTCATAATTTGTGTGACAAGATCCAAGGCAGACATCCAAAAACCTCTTAACATCCAAACTACTGAAGCAAGTTTTATCTTTGGAAAAGCATTCACTCGTTCTTGAAAAAGACATGGCTACAAGGAAATTTGTAAATTAAAATTATAGGTCTGTAACAAAAGGAAAAGGACAACAACATTAACTCTGTGGAACCTTTGTAGCATGTACTTGTACAAACAATGAATTTAAAGGCATACAAAGCAAGTCTTATCTGTGACATATCTCTCTAAAGGACTAGGCTCCTCTGTGTTATACCTTTGTACAAAATGAATCAAAATTATGTATGCTACAAGACCAAGAGAATTGGGAAGGGACCAAAATCATCTAAAAGCCGAGACTTTGTGAACTATGGAAGAATTGTGATAAGATATCTGCAGGTTGATGAAACTCATCTCTGTGATACGAATATGAGGAGTAGCTATACTATTAAGACTCTCTTCCTATACATAAAAGAAAAGACTAATCACATCATCAAAGCCGACCTATACAATACAATAAAATCTGATAAGGGACTGAAGATTGGTGGAGAGACCATAGCCTCCTCTATAGACGATATATATGCAAAGAACATTGCAAGTAACCCTAAGAAATTCCTATGATCAACATCCTAGTTCGATAACTGAAGGTCTAAGGTACCTCTATTGAAGGAAATCAACTCATATCAATTGAAGAAACAGGACCAGATCTTTGCAAGGATGGATAGGTAAGGTTGAATAGGTATGTAATTTTTGTGCATTTCATGATCTATGTCGATTATATTAAGTCCTCTAGGTCATGGTGATGATCTTTTGAAAGATAGTAAAAGGGTTCATATAGATATATATTAGAGATTGTAACATAATTGATATGTTAGCATTCAGATTATTTCCTTATGAAGACTAGGTCAATGAATGAAATGTCATGTTAGTAGGCTTGTCAATAATTTCCATAGGGTTTTGCAAACTAACCTATTAGTATGCTTGTAGAATTTGAAATTTCTTATATGGTAAATCTTGAAAACTTTTGGCATCTAGGGTTTGTAAACACTGGCAAAGTTTGGACTAAGAAGAACCCTAGGAACAAAACCCTATCATTTTTGTTGTAAGAAGTAGATCTAACCATTTGATGATAACATAAATGACATCATGTTAATGTGAGAACAAGGTTGGTGAATAGGTCCAAGATTAAGGAGTTGACTTTCCTCAAAAGATAAGTACTCTACATCTCCTTGATTACTGCTAGTGCTATTGTCTTTGTACTTTGCATTTTCGTTCTTTTATAGTCTTCTAACAAAGCTTGCAGGTCAAGACAAGAACTATCTAAAATTGGCTAACAGATGGAAGAATTGGAAGAACGCAACAAAGCACAAATACTTCTCTAAATCCTAATAGACGAAGGAGAAAGAAGTATGCATCAAAGAAGTCGATTAGATGGCAACATAAAAGCAAGAAGTTTACTTACCTCAGCTGGAAAGAGGGAGCTGTTAGATCTTGAAGTTTGGCATAAATTAGAGAAGCGTATGATAAAAAAGACAAGATGACAGATCTATGAAAGAAGTTGAAGAGTTTTGATTGTTGATAAATCTAGGGGCAACTAGATTAGGTGATTTCTCTTTGATAACTACTTGTGATGTTCTTTTACTTAACTTGATATACTTTTTATTAGCTTCTTACTTCACTTGATTATTATCGTGTTATTATCATCAAATAACTACCAAACTATGAAGATAAAAAAGACAAAAGGACACAAAATGTAGGCTACTAGCCAGGGCCAAAACTTCTCCTCTTGAGAGGAAAACCGACAAGAATTCTTTTCTTCTTATAGAATGTTCAGATGACAAATTCTAAGACCTAAGACCCTTGACAAAGACTCCTCCAGGATCAAGTCAAACCTTTCCTTGATGAACTTGCTTCAAAGATTAGCCCAAGTCAAACTTGCCTTCTAGCTGCTGCAATTTTTTGCTTTGACGAAAAATCTTAGACCTGCAATTATGAATGCAATTTCGGTTACTGTAGAAACCCTAGATTTTGCACGTGTGGGAAAAGATGGTGATTTTGTCCTTCTCTCTCCTTCGCTTGAATTGGTTCTTCCTCCTTGGAAACTCAACTTGCAAAGTTGACTTTCTTGATACTTGATTTCAGTTCTTTTAACCATTGTAATCTGCAGCAAAAGATGCCCTAGACATTTTGCATGTGTGGGAGAATTCAGCCCTAAAACAGATCCAAACTTAGATTTTATCTTCTTCTTTGTTCTCCTCCTTTCGCTAGCTATTATGCTTCCTCTTTCGTGTAATTGAACTCCTTTGCTTGCTTGATCGAATGCCTTTTATGCTCATTGGTGAGGTCTAGTTCTTTTCTAAATATAGGCTTCTTATGTAGGTCAAATAACCCTTATGAGACCGACTTGTCATTCCATGAAGGTAGACTTGTCTCTTGTAAGTTGACTAGGTCTTGGAGGGTCTTTATGACACCTTTGACTTACAATAATTTTCTTGACATGATACAGTATGCCCTAATAGGGTATTTACATATGACTATGACTTCTTTGACTTCTTGACCTAATGACAAAACCTCGATGCACGAAATGCGTGCTTGACCTATAAATAAAAATGACCTTGAGCATGAAGGCCATGCTACAAAGTAATAATAATATATTTCCTTTTTCTCTTTACGTCAAATACATAAAATCATGATTACATTAGACAATATGAAGACTGAACCTAATTACACATTTCAACATTGGAGTTGTACATGCAACTGATTGGTTCGATGTAGGAACACATTGATTGAGTTAACAATACTAATGCTGATAGAAATACTACTAAAAATTGGAAGCTGATATGATTTCTTGGAAGAGCATGAAGCAAAATTCTATTACAATACAAAGAAAGAAGATGTGAAGGCTTGTGGAGATCAACTATGAAGAGGTTTGGCTCCATAAGGTGTTTGATGAACTACATGATGACATGATGGATTCAAAGCTGTTAGAGAACCAGGAAGGTCGAAGCTTGAGGATGTGATGCAAATAGGAGCCAAGAAGCTACAATAGATCTCCACAGAAGAAGAAGTAGCTGATGTATTGCTGATATTCCTTTAAAGGAATGGGACAAATTTAGGCTTCTGGTTATTTCTCCTGGTTGAGAGGGAGTGGTGATCTCCTCCCTGGTTCAAAGGGCGTGAGGATGGACACCGTATTCTCCATGTGTCATGCACTATGGCCAAGACTAATAGCCATAAGCCTAGTGAAGGCACTGGTAGGGAGAATGGTGGATTGGATAAGCATTTAGGACCAATATTCTTTGAGGATTCGTATCCAAGATCAGAATAGTCCCGACGACCGATATTATTTGAGGATGTGTATCCAAGATAATGATAGTCATGTGAGGACATACTTGGTGAACATATGGAGAGATGGTGGTGTCCAAATTTATGCCTCCCAACATTGTGCTCTGATCTAGTGGAGAGATAGAGCTTGTTAGCCAAGGCCTTGCTATTTTTGAAAATGCTGGTTATGTTGATGCTTATCAATACGAATCCCCTTTTATGAGAAGATTTCAACTTGAGAGTATCCTGTTGTGTCATTATGAATACCTCCCTAGTTAAGAGGGAGTGTTGGGAATGTAACTAGTGTCAGTCTTCATACTGTAATTCAAATGCACTGTTGATGTATTTATTATATTCACCATGCTTAATTTATTTATAGTCAAAGCACGTTCTTCATGCTTATAGGGTCAATTGAGTCAAATTCCTATTTGTACTTGTAAGAAAAGGAAAAATTATTTTATTTTGATTAAAGAGTCAAAATGCCATCAACAGAACAATTCGGTCCTCGTTGGACAAGTCGGCCTAAAGAGGCAACGCTTCAACCTCCTGGACATGTATAAATACAAGGCAGTTCGACCTAATTCAATCATCCATCCATCACATTGATATCTGTGCAAGATAAGAAGAAAAACCAACGAAGTCAAGGGAGAGAGAAGAGAATCAAAGGAGAGAGAATATAATCAAAGGATGGACACCGTATTCTCCATGTGTCATGCGCTATGGCCAGGACTAATAGCCATAAACCTAGTGAAGGCACTGGTAGGGAGAATCGTGGACTGGATAAGCATTTAGGACCAATATTCTTTGAGGATTCGTATCCAAGATCAAAATAGTCCCGAGAACGGATATTCTTTGAGGATGTGTATGCAAGATAAGAATAGTCCGGTGAGGACATACTTGGTGAACATATGGAAGGGGTATGTGCCTATAGAGGTGGTGGTGTCCAAATTTATGCCTCCCAACATTGTGCTCTAATTTAGTGGAGAGATAGAGCTTGTTAATCAAGACCTTTCTATTTTTGACAATGTTGGTTATGTTGATGCTTATCAATACGAATCCATTTTTATGAGAATATTTCAACTTGAGAGTAACCTGTTGTGTCATTATGAATACCTGCCTAGTTAAGAGGGAGTGTTGGGAATGTAACTAGTGTCAGTCTTCGTAATGTAATTCAAATGCACTATTGATGTATTTATTATATTCATCATTCTTAATTTATTTATAATCAAAGCATGTTCTTCATGCTTATAGGGTTAATTGAGTTGAAAGAAAATTTATTACGATGTAATTGAGTCAAATTCCTATTTGGACATGTAAGAAAAGGAAAAATTATTTTATTTTGAGTAAAGAGTCAAAATGTCATCAATAGAACAAGTCGACCTAAAGAGGTAGCTATTCAACTTCCTGGACATGTATAAATACAAGGCAGTTTGACCTAATTCAATCATCCACCCATCACATTGATTTCTGTGCCAAGATCAGAAGAAAAACCAGCGAATTCAAGGGATAGAGAAGACAATCAAAGGAGAGAGAATACGAATTGTTTTTGCCCTAGATCTGCTCATACGTGTGAGTTTTCCTTAGGAAAATTCTCTGCTATTGTAGGGCCGAAATTTCAGAGGCTGAAATTTCAGGGGTTGACCAAATTTTAGAGATTTGATCAATGTTGACTTTTGTTGAATTTGACTTGATTGGAGGAACTTGGAGGAGGGTTGAATTGGGTCTTTGTGGCAGTCTTGGTCTTGGTTTTGGGTCTCGGATATCTCACTTTGATATGATTCTATAAGAAGATGATTTATTGGGTTTTCCCCTTTGTGGGGTTTTGTCTTGGTTTGGAGCTTCATTTCTTGTGTTCTTTGTCTCTTTGTGATCTTCATGTTTTTGGTAATTGCTTGATGAAGATAATATAATTTTAATAAAAAGCTAACAAATAGTCACAAGTAATTATCAAATAAGAAAACTGTACCTTAATCTACAAGCATCTTGATTTCTCAACAATAATATCACAAATATGAATGAGTAAAAGGTCTATGAAAGATTCACTTTTAAGACAACACTAAGGTGAATAAAGATAACGATCAAATGAGAATTATTACCTCGAAACGAGAACTCTAGCTAAAAAAGACCCCAAAAAACATGAAAAAGCAGTATGAAAACGAAGTGTGGGTGCTGGAATAACATTTTTTTTTTTTTTGAATTTTATTTCCCGGGGTAAATTATCTACATTTTTAAAAAATGACAGTGATTTTTTTGGTGCAAAAAATACCTTGAAAACTTAAAAGTGTTGATGTTGGAATAACATCTTTTTTTTTTGGTTTTTTTCGGGGTAAATTTTTGACATTTTTTAACAATGATGGTAAAGATAAAATATCATCGCTCCAAAAAACTTTAAAATTCCAACGATTTTCGAGCATTACATTAAAGACAAAATATTATGAATTTGCAAAACCTTGAAATTCCAACAATTTTTAGGCATGACATTAAAGATAAAATATCACGTATTTGAAAAACTTTAAAATTCCAACAATTTTCAACCATGATGCTAAAGAAAAAATATTTATAAGTGTTTTCAACCATAACATTCAATATAAAAGATCATGACTTAGAAAAGCCTTAAATTTTTGACAAATTTTCAAACATGGAATTAAAACCAAAGATCATGACTACAGAAAACCTTAAGTTTTCAAAATATTTCAATCATGGCATTATGGAAAAATTTTATGACAAAAAATACTTAAAAAATGAACACCTGAATGAAAGAGTCATTCTACCAAGAGTAATTTATTTTTTAAATGTTAAAATTATAATGAGCTTAAAATCTTAGCAACAACTTGACACATTGGAATAAAAATTTAAAAATCAACTATCAAATTGACACACAATGTAGAGGTACTTGACCCATTGTAACGAAAATTTAAAGATCAACTATGAAGTTGATACATTGTGAGGGCGGATTCAATTCATTATAACGAAAACTTTAAAATCAACTATCAAATTGACAAATAATGAGATGGAGTTGCTAGTCGAACCTCAACATAGACCCTGCAGAAAAATAAAACAAAATAACAAGTAAATATATAAATAAATAAAAGTGAAAAATACAAAAGAAAACAAAAATTTAAACATTGAAAAAAAAATAACAAAAATAACAAAAGTAATAAAAAAAAAAAACATGAAAAAAAAACCAAACAAACATAAAAATGTTAAAAAAGGACAAAAAAAAAACGATTTCAAAAAAACACAATTAAAAAACAAAAAAAAAACAAAAAAAACAAAATGAAAAATATTGAAAGAAAGAAATAAATAAATAACTCATCAAAATAAAATTTAAAAACAATAAAAAACTTTGAAATAAATAAATAAACAAGTAACACATCAAAATAAAATTAAAATACAATAAAATAAAAAGTATAAAAAATAATATAAAACATTAAAAACATAACTAAAAAACCTTAAAACAATTTTGTTTAAAAACAAAAAAAATTTAAAAGCACGCTTTAAAAACAAATAAGTTGTTATTTTAAATAACTAAAAAAACATTAAAAAAAACAAAAAAAAAACATTAAAAAATTGAATCCCATGGGCCCTCGGGCGGGGGAGTTGCTTCCTCCCACCCAGGACCAAGGCCTTGTGCAGCCAAGGTTGATTCTTGAAATTGACCCTGGCCGCTTAGGACCTGTGGGGCCTCTATTTTTAATTTTAATGTTTTTTTTCAATTTCTTTAATGTTTTAAAAAACTCTGTTTCAAATTATTATTATTAATATTTTTAATTTAATTTTCTTTATATCTTTTTTAAGATTTTGTTTTGTTTTGTTTTTTTTTTTAATTGTATTTTTTTAAATTATTTGTTTTCTTTTTAACATCTTTTTATGTTATTTTTACTAAAACTTTTATCTAAATTTTTGTTTTTGAAAAAAGACTTCAAATATCATCTTCTTTGGATATAAAATTCATAAAATTTGTTATTTTCTAACTTTTTAATTTAATTATTTTATAAAAATCTTTTATTTAACATGTCATTTTTAGCGAAAAGGTTTTGACATACATATTTTTTTAGTTATATCTATATGCAAAATTTGGATTCTTTTTATTGAGTGTTTAAAATTATTATTTTTTAGTGACAATTATTTTATGTGTATTTGAAGTATTAATTAATGATATATAAATATATAAAAAATTTTAACCTCAAAATATTAATGTTATTATTTTTTTTAAACTTCACAAAAAAAATTAAAAATTCCATTATAAAAAAACATTGCAAAGATAAACAAAAAACATATGTTTGAAAAACCCTTAAAAAACAAACATCTTAGGACGGAAAACAAGAGGAGGAATAAGAGAACTTGAAAAATGATTAAATAATCAACATTTAAAAAAAATTGTGAGTACTTAGGACATAAGAAAATTGAAAGTGTTAAAAATATGCCTTAAAAAAATGTTGATGCTTTTCAAAATCCGCATGAACATCAACATTTAAAACAATTTATCCACACCTAATACATTAGAAAATTTAAAGTGTCAAAAATAAGCCCTATAAAAAAGGGGGTTTATGCTGCATCAACACTTTTCAAAATCAACATGAAAATCACTAACATTTAAAAAAATGTTTGTAATTGATACATAAGAAAATTTGAAGTGTCAAAATATGCTTAAAAAAATGTATTTTGAATCAACACTTTTCATTGTCAAAAATATGCTTTAAAAAGTGTACTTTGAATCAACACTTTTCAAAATCGTATGATTTTTTTGCTACCTCAAAAAAACAAGTAATCGGTAAAGTTCTCGTTTGATCGATAACTATGTTGGTGGCCCTTGCTTAAAGATTTTACAAAATGCAGTTATTCATTTGCTATCAAAAACAAAAAAATTAAGGAGTAGGATTTATCACACAACCTTTTCCAATGTAGCAAGCTAGCTCCTTTATGGCCCTTGAGTTGAATTTTCCATCCACAAATTTGCAATTTAACTTTCAATAATGTGCCAAGAATAAATCGTGTCACATCAACAAAGAAACATCACCATTCCACAAACTAAACAAAACGAAAAAAGTTTTATTCCAAAGCTTGAGAGCACTCCCAACAACCTTTAAATATGGATGAGGTTCTTATTATAAATCTCTAGCTCAACAAATCCAACAATAAATAACAATAGATACATACCTAACTTGAGATTTGTTCTCAAAAAATTAATATCCTCCAACTAACTTGAGAGGACAAGACAATGATGATATTATATGGTGGACTAATGCCACATGTACATGATGAATAGAATAGATGGCGTAAGAAGGTGGATAGCCTCCTCAAAGAATACAATAGATGTGGTCAATACAACAAACAACCTCCTCAAGGAGGTCAACCTAACAAAATGTAATAATATGTCCTCAAGATGCTCCAACCAACTCCACATGTGTGGATCCATGGAGGGATGTCCCCTCAAAATGCTCCAAAGATGCCTTAATAAATCCCATGTGCGAACATGTGCTAAGAAAGAGGGCCATCCCCTCAAAATGCTCTCACAAACGCCTCAAAAGATGCTTATTAAGTAAGTGAGGAGACGTGTGGCTTAAGCACATGTATCTTGGTCAATGGTCAAATAGAAGCATGTCAACCCTTCCAAGTGGTACGCATGGTTCAAGATGATGTGGTTAGCCTATGCCCAATGTAATTGTCACAATGCCCTAGGTAATGCAATGTTCAGTGTAGGGATAACACCCAAGATAGGAATGCCACTTCAAGTTGATGAGTCATGCCTCAAAATACGTGCCATTAGGTGGTGCAACATTAAATGGAATTCTTTTATTTCTAAATGATTCATTCAATTTTTATCCTTTGCTAAGTTTAACCATGGTGTGGACACCATTAACCTCTATTACATGTGAAACCCCCCAAGATAAGTTGCATTTCCTAGGATTCTAAGCTAGGTGTATGTGATGGAAAGGAAAATGTGTTTTCATGCGTTGATCTTGATAGTCACAGGGGATGAGTGTGAAAGGTGTTAATTTTGACAATGGTATGTTCTATGCTTACAACAATTACTTCAATTTAATTTTATTATCCCAATGGCAATTTCCACTTAGATTTCAATAGCAATCACATTAACCATTAGATCAACATTGACAGTAACTGTAGATAAAACACAAACAATAAAATGTAGAAGACAAACCAAGACAAGAGAACACATATATTTAGGTTAATGTTAAGGAAAAAGCCACAAGGGGAAAACCCAACTGATCTTTTTTTCTTAATAAATATCAAATGTTCAGAGAGAGAGAAAACCCAATAATGTACAATGATAATGAAGTCAAAGTCAAACCTTTGATTGTCAAAATGTCTACCAAAAACCCAACCAACAATTGTCAAAAGGATCAACAACAAACCAATCAAACATTGTTAAGTGTCATCTTTGAAATGCCTTAGGAGGTCCAAATTTCAGTTTGTTGTGGACCTTTGTTATTTGGTCAACTATGCATAGTTGACCTACTGTCAACGCAGGTTAACAGAAGGGTCCGAACCAGTGAAAGAATGCCCAGAAACTCTATTAATCAATCCAAGAATTTAGTCAAAGTAGTCTCCACAAATTGCCTTCTTGAACTCAGTCAAAGAATCCTCAATCAATAAAAGTGATGCAAAGAGAATGATGGTCAACAAAGATAATTTATTTACACGTGCCACAGAGAATTCATCTTCTTCTCCCTGATTCGAGCTTCTTGTGATGAGATGATGTGATGTGAATGTGCCAAATGAGGTGAACATGAGGCTATATTTATAGTGGTTGGCGTGGGTGAAAAGACATGTCTTTTCATCAAGAGGGCTAACATGAATAAGGGCAAACTTGAGCCGACATGAAAAATAGGCATTTGTAGGTGGACAAAATTTCCAAAATTTCAAATGAAGAAAAATTGCCATCAAGTGTGCTTCAAGGGTGAAGAGTGCCATCAAAATAGGAGCTTCCAAATGAGGGAATTGATCCTTAGTTTCCAACTTTAACACTCCCTCTCAATTAGGGAGTAATCCCAATTGCCAATGTCCATCCATAGCTATACCATAAAGCTCATCATGTATCGTCTTTGCAACTTGTCTCGTCTTTGTTGAAGATTGATATCGTATCAAGAAGAAAAGATCATGGAGGGTGGGTCATAAGACCCTACCACCCTCATCCATATGACAGAGGTAAGTCCTCATGTCTGGGGGTAGAACCCCTACCAGGTTTGATCCTTAGTGATAAAGTTGTTGAATATCATGCAACCTAGACATAAGGAGTATGATAATACTCGACGCGTCCGTTGGTAGTGCTAATGGTCCCAATCCACTTTTCCCAACTCACTGGCCATATGAGAGGTACTTCCCATGAGTCCCACATTGCATGGGTAGGCTGTATGTTGGGGCACCCATAGGGGAAGGTGAAGCACTCACCTTGTGCTCAATCAGTCTAGGGTATATACTTCACAGGGAAAGGTGAACCACTCACCCTGTGCTCATATAACTCCAAGAAGTACCCTAGCCCCCCCAAGAGCTCAATGTCCAACTCAAGCGGGACCCTCATGAGAGGGTCTTTCCATGACTCTATGTCTCTCTTTGAAGATTAAGAACTTGTCCTTTCCTAAAGGCTTTGTGAGGATGTCAACAACTTGTTCATCCATCTTGATGTGATGGAGCATTATTTCTCCCCATTGTACCATATCTTGGATAAAGTGGTACTTGATATCAATGTGTTTGGATCGGTCTTGGAACACATGATTCTTTGAAAGAATAATCCCACTTTGATTGTCACAATAAATGATGGTGGTATCCAACACATGCTCAAATAGCTCATTGAAGAGCTTCCTCAATCAAATAAATTCACAACATGCCACATTAGTTGCAATATATTCAGCGTCTGCAGTGCAACACATTTTTGTTTTCGGCTCATCCATGAAATAACAACAGATCCCAAAGAAAGACAACATCTAGATGAACTTTTTCTATCCACTACATTGCTAGCCCAGTCAACATCAAAATAACCACGAAGCCTCAAATTTTTGGCAGTATATCTTAGTCTATAGTTGATAATGCCACAAAGATATCTTAGAAGATTCTTTGCAACAACCCAAAGTACAAGATGAGGATCAACCATAAAATGACTCAAAGTATTTACAACAAAGCATATGTCTGGTCGAGAGTTTACCAAGAACATCAGGGCTCCCACTGTTGGGTTATTCTTTCCACAAATAGCCCACGTAGTTAACCGAGGGGTTAGAAGGGGGGCAGAGCCCCTCTTCGTTGCGCCGATTGCGTAGCGCAGAGGGGGGGGTCATAGGGGGTTTGAGGGGTGCAGGTAACCCCACTTTGTGGGGTTTGGGGCAGCGCCCCGGAAAATTTTGTTTTTGGACCCTATATTAGGTTGGGCGAACCTACCTATGGTTTTGTGCATGATTTTTGCACATTGTTTTGGACGCGATGATTTTCGGTCCATGGTTTTGGACACGATGGTTTTTGGTCCATGGTATTATATGCTTTGGCATGTATAAATATGTATTGTAACATTGAATGGAACATAATGAAAAATCAAAATGGTAGTCCTGGTTTTGGGATCTAGGGGAAAATATCTGTGTATATGTGTTTTATGTGTTATGCTCTTGCATTGTTTATTTTTTTGTGTTTTAAAATTCGTATGCAGGTAATTTCTGTATGGGGTTAAAACCTACATTTGGTATCAGAACTGTTTTGGCTTCAAGGGGACGCCTTTGTTGCTGAGGGGTTTCGCTCGGGCCGGTGCTAGACCCTGTTCAGTGGGAGATCTGCGGGATCGATTTTGGTGGTGAAAGAGAATGGCGAGTAGTGGAAAGATAGAGATCGAGAAATTTAATGGTCAAAGTTTTGAGTTATAGAAACTCAAGATGGAGGATCTGTTGGTGGATAAAGATCAATGGGTCGTGGTAGATCCAGGTACTAAACCAACGAGAGTGTTCGATGAAGAATGGAAGAAGTTGGATCGGAAGGTGTTGGGTCCCTATAATACTAGTGATTACCCCATTACTATTGTAGTTATACCCCTTATTTATATTGTTGTGCCCCTATTACCCCCATATTGTTATTTCTGTGCCCCATAGAATCCCTCTATTGTTATTTTTGTGGCTTTATATTATTATTGTTAGGTCGGCTGGATTATATTGTGACTCCTTAGACTCCTATATATAGAAAGGAGGTTTTGTCATTTGAATCATCCAAGAATTGTTCATTTATGTAATGTAAAGGAGGTTGCCCCCTCGAAGAGGCTGAATTCTAAGGCGTTGATCTATCTTTTCTATCTTTTCTTGAGCTGGTTTCATAACATTTGGTATCAGAGCTTTGGATTCTAGGGTTTCGCTGCTCCAAACAGGTCATCGTGGCATTTTCGCTATAACTTTTTTTTTGTGACGTTTCAGAAGTCGCAAAAAAAACCCATTTGAGAAGAAATCGCGTTGAACCTTGGGTCCGAATTTCAGAGCTTTTTGCACGATATTTGCGGAGATATGATCTGAGGAAGTTGGTCTTTTTGCAGACTCCTGAATTACATTCAAAACAGGTGACCTGGGGAAAATCGTCATAACTTTCTCTCTGGGGATCGGATTGAAATTTCGTAAGAAGGTACAGAAAGAGGACGGACTGTAGTTTCTTGTATGCAATTTTCAGATTCAAAGGTCGAAACAGTGACTCGTGGCACGTCGTACAAGTTCGCTCTACTGAACTAGTCTATAATCAAGTCACTGTGGGAGATTTCACATAACTCTTCCTTGGAGAATCCAATTTGGGTCAGACTTGTGGCATTGGAAAGAGGACAAAGAGGGCTACTACAGGTCACAAATTCAGAACTAGATGATTGAAAAGTACAGAGATACATCAGAGGCAATATCAAGCTCCTACAAAGTGAAAAAAGGTGTGTAGATTTTCTTAAATTTTTCTTAAGCTTGGTTTGAAAATTTATTTTGAAGGAATTCAAAGGGCATAGTAGAGCATTATTATCGGTAACTGATGCCCCGAGGAAAGAAAATGCAAACACCTAGTAAGGAACCTGAAAGCTCTAGCATGACTCATGAAGAAGAGGAAGAAATGCTACATGATATATCAAAATTACAAGAACAAGTGCAACAAATGTCACTTGCACAAAAAGCAACAGAATCTAAAATGGATGGTTTAAGGAAAGATGTAGAAGCTAAGATGGATGGTTTAAAGAAAGGTGTAGAAGCTAAGATGGATGGCATGGAAGCTAAGGTGAATGGCATGGACGCTAAAATTGATGGCATGGATGATAAGATAGAAGAATTGAAGATAAATATGAATAAGTTGCTACAAGAAATGGTCACTAATGGTGAAAGGGTAGTAAAGGAAACTCATGATGAGAACAAAAGAAATGTTAATCATGATTCCATAGACTCTAATGTTGGATCGAAGACTCACCATATTCCAAAAATCGATATGAGGAAGTTTGATGGCAAGGATCCCGCCACATGGATATTACAGATGGAGCAATTCTTCGATCTCAATAATGTGCAAAACACACAAAAGGTACGTATGGCAACTTTATATTTGGAACCAAATCAGTTTGTATGGTATCAATGGCTTTGTTCTCGTAAACAATTTATCACTTGGGCAATTTTTACGGAAGAATTGATAGCACATTATGAGGATACAAAAAGCAACACTTTTTTTAGCCAATTGATAAGTCTCAAACAAAAGGGTTCAATAATGGAGCACATTGAGGAGTTCCAAAAATTGAACATAAGGGTAAAAGATATTCCAGAGGAGCATAGGATTGATGTGTTCATAGGGTCTTTAAAGGATAATATCCAACATGATGTTCGCCTTTGGGAACCTGATTCATTAGAGAAGGCATTCAGGTTAGCAAGAAAAATGGAAAGCAAAATTATGGCAACTAGGAAGCATACCACTCACAACTATAAAGACGGAAGTGTTGTTGCCCCTAGTCTTCCACAACCTACAAGGTTGACACCACAACAATTGGAAGAAAAAAGAGCAAAAGGGCTTTGTTACAGTTGTGATAGCAAATACACAAAAGGTCATAAGTGTGCTGAGAAGAAATTATTCTACATAGATTGTGAAGAGGAAGAAGAAAAGGAGCAAGAAAGGTCAAAAGAAGAGGATATACTCCAGGAACAAAGCCTAGATGAAGAACAAATAAATCCGACCATATCTTGTAATGCATTGGCGGGAATTACCACTCCTCAAACCATCAAGATAGAAGGACAAATCAAGAAGAAAAAGGTAATAGTGTTGATTGATTCAGGAAGCACCCACAATTTTATTCATTGTAGGGTAGCAAAAGAATTGAATTGCTTCCTATATCCAGCACCAGAGTGTCAAGTGATGATTGCAAATGGAGGAACAATAAATTGCTCTGGAAAGTGCCATAATATCAAGCTATCCATGGGAGAATATGTATTGACTAGCCCAATGCTTTCCATTCCAATGGGAGGTGCTGATGTTGTACTAGGAGTCCAATGGCTACAATCCTTGGGTACAATAGCTTTTAATTTTCAAGAACTTTTCATCAAATTTTCTACGGAAGGAAAGGAAGTTGAATTAAGGGGTATTGCAGGGAAACCAGGAAAGATAATCAGCTCTAATGGCATGACAAAGCTTCTAAAAAAGGAGCAAAGAGGTGTAATTGCACAATTATGTTCGCTAGATGTTTCCACATTGGAATCATCTATTTCTCCAGATCTCCAAAAAGTCCTGGACAATCATTCCAAGGTATTTGAGACTCCCAAAGGTCTCCCACCTATGCGTGATCATGATCATGCTATTCATCTGATTCCAGGAAGTGTTCCTCCAAACATCAGGCCGTACAGATATCCCTATGTCCAAAAAAGTGAAATTGAACGTATGGTTGCAGAAATGCTAGAGGCTGGTATAATTCAACCGAGTCAAAGTTCTTTCTCAGCTCCAGTAGTATTGGTGCACAAGAAGGATGGATCATGGCGCATGTGTCCAGATTATAGGGAGCTCAACAAGCTCACTATTAAAGATAAGTTCCCCATTCCTGTCATTGATGAATTACTGGATGAATTGCATGGATCAATTTACTTCACCAAGTTGGATCTTCGTTCGGGATATCATCAAATCAGAATGAAGATTGAAGACATTCCGAAAACAACATTTAGAACTCATGAGGGTCATTATGAATTTTTGGTCATGCCTTTTGGCCTTACCAATGCACCTTCAACATTTCAAGGTTTGATGAATTCAATTTTCAAACCATTCCTTAGAAAATTTGTGTTAGTATTTTTTGATGATATACTAATCTACAGCAAGTCTTGGAAGGATCATGTTGAACATGTTGACAGGGTGCTACAACTATTGGAGGAGAAACAATTATATGCAAAAAGATCCAAATGTTTCTTTGGAGTCCAGGAGGTGGAATATTTGGGTCATATTGTATCTCATGAAGGAGTTAAGGTAGACCCTAGCAAAATTAAAGCCATTAAGGAATGGAAAATCCCCACATCCATAAAGCATCTGCGAGGATTTCTTGGGTTGACAGGGTATTATCGCAAGTTTGTTAAGAATTATGGGAGAATAGCAGCACCTCTAACAACATTATTGAAGAAAGATTCATTTTCATGGACTCCGGAAGCAACAAAGGCCTTTGAACATCTTAAAGAGGCAATGTGCCAAGCACCGGTCTTAGCTACACCGGACTTCACAAAAACCTTTATTGTGGAATGTGATGCTTCAGGAAATGGAATTGGTGTTGTTCTAATGCAAGATGAAAGACCCATTGCTTTTGAAAGTCGTCCAATCAAGGGAAAGTTTTTAAGCAAAGCTATTTATGAGAAGGAAATGTTGGCAATACTCCATGCACTTAAGAAATGGCGACCCTACCTAATGGGAAGACACTTCAAGGTAAAAACGGATCATGATAGCCTTAAATACTTTTTAGAACAAAGATTATCCTCTGAAGAGCAACAAAAGTGGGTCACAAAGATGTTGGGTTATGACTTTGAAATCATCTACAAAAAAGGGAAGCAAAATGTGGTGGCAGATGCACTCTCAAGAAAGGATGAGGATGTGGAAGCATTGTTGTGTGCCATTTCTATTATCCAACCAGATTGGATAAACGAAGCAAGGGAGGAATGGAAGAATGACGAAGAAGTGTGGGCACTTATTCGAAAGCTACAACAAGATTCCAGTACTTCTGATACATTTAGCTGGAAAAATGATTCGTTATGGTACAAAGATCGCTTATACCTCTGTAAGAATTCCCAGCTAAAACAAAAGATTCTTATGGAATTGCACACTTCTCCCTTAGGAGGGCACTCAGGATTTTTAAAAACTTACCACAGGGTTAAGAAGGAATTTTTTTGGGATGGCCTTAAATCAGATATTCAAAAGTTTGTGGCGGAATGTTTGGTTTGCCAACAAAATAAAGTTGAAACAATTAAGACACCGGGTCTATTACAACCTTTATCCATTCCAAGCCAACGTTGGGAGGAGGTTTCAATGGATTTTATCACAGGTTTACCCAAGTCTGAGGGAAAGAGTGTCATCATGGTGGTAGTTGACAGACTTACCAAGTATGCACACTTTTGTGCATTATCACATCCATTTAAAGCCAGTACAGTTTCTACTGCATTTATGGAAACAATTCAAAAGCTACATGGAAACCCAAAGATTATTGTAAGTGACAGAGATCCCATTTTCACTGGAAATTTTTGGACAGAATTATTTTCTTGTCTTGGTACTCAGTTAGCTCATAGCTCATCTTATCATCCTCAATCTGATGGGCAAACTGAGATAGTAAACAAATGTTTGGAAGGATATCTTCGTTGCTTTGTATCTGATAAACAGACACAATGGGTCAAATGGTTGCCTCTGGCTGAATGGTGGTATAACACTTCCTTCCATACAGCAACAAAAATGACCCCATTTATGGCACTTTATGGGTATCAACCACCATCCATCACATCATATTTAAGAGAAAATTCTAAGGTTCAGGCAGTGGAACATCACATCGAACATCAACAACAAGTCCTCCAACTCTTAAAGGATAACCTCGTGTTGGCACAAAATAGAATGAAACAACAGGCAGATCAACATCGCAGTGAAAGAAGTTTTGATGTAGGTGATTGGGTATTCCTACGGCTACAACCATATAAGCAAATGTCCCTAAAGCAAGCTAAGAAGGATAATAAATTATCACCAAAGTATTATGGTCCGTACAAGGTGTTGCAAAAGATTGGTACTATGGCATACAAATTGGAGCTTCCTGCAGCTTCTCGATTGCACCCAGTTTTCCATGTTTCATGTTTAAAGAAGGTTATAGGCGACAAGCTCCCAATTCAAACAATATTGCCAGAACTTGACGAGGAAGGAAAAATTATATTGGAACCGGAAGCAGTCACAGAAACAAGAACTCGACAGCTACGAAATCGATCAATTTCAGAGTATCTTATCAAGTGGAAGAACTTATCCGCTGAAGATTCCACATGGGAGGATGAGAATTTTATGCAGAAGTATCCAGAACTACTCAAGCGTTGAGGACAACACTTTTTTGAAGGAGAGGGGCATGTTGGGTCCCTATAATACTAGTGATTACCCCATTACTATTGTAGTTATACCCCTTATTTATATTGTTGTGCCCCTATTACCCCCATATTGTTATTTCTGTGCCCCATAGAATCCCTCTATTGTTATTTTTGTGGCTTTATATTATTATTGTTAGGTCGGCTGGATTATATTGTGACTCCTTAGACTCCTATATATAGAAAGGAGGTTTTGTCATTTGAATCATCCAAGAATTGTTCATTTATGTAATGTAAAGGAGGTTGCCCCCTCGAAGAGGCTGAATTCTAAGGCGTTGATCTATCTTTTCTATCTTTTCTTGAGCTGGTTTCATAACAGAAGGCTAAGAGCACAATACGATTGTGTGTCTCAGATTTAGTATTGCTGAATGTATCAGGGAAGCTACAACGAAGGCTTTGTGGGACAAGTTAGGGACTTTGTACCAATCTAAGTCTCTGGTGAATAAATTGGTCCTATGAAAAAAGCTATATAACCTGAGGATGAAAGATGGAGACTCTGTGACAGAACATCTGAACGCATTTAATACTGTGGTAAGTCAGTTATTATTTGTTGATATTAAAATTTCAGATGAAGATAAGTGCATCACTTTGTTGTGTTCTCTACCATATTCGTGGGATAGTCTGGTTATTGCAATAGGTAGCATTGCAACTGCCTTGTAGTTTGATGAAATAGTCTCATGCTTGCTGATGGAGCAGATGAGACAGAAAAATATGGAGAGCCAGAATGGCGATGCCTTGTCTGTACGAGGACGGTCCCAGAACAGAAACAAAAATAAGTCATTGAGTGGGAGATCTAAATCTAGAGGGAGATCTAAATCTCTAGGAAAACCTGTAAAGGTGGTGTGCTGGAGATGCGGAAAGGAAGGGACTACAAAAGAGATTGTAAATCTAAAGCTCCTGACAAAGGAAATGGATCTGATGATGCTCCTTCTGCAGAGGCGAAAACCACCTCAGATGAAGGTGGGGATGTGTACTTGGCTTCTTCAAGTACACATGTAGATCATGAGGCATGGTTGATTGACTCAGGTGCATCCTTTCACCTCACTCCCCATAGAGAGTGGTTCTGCGAGTATGAGAAATATGATAGTGGTGATGTCTTCTTGGGGGCTGACAGGAAGGCTAGAATCGTTGGTCGTGGAAAAGTAAAGTTGAAGTGGCAAGGTAGAAGGGTTAGAACACTTCCGGGTGTTCTACATATTCCTGCATTAGACAGAAAGCTGATTTCTGTAAGCAAGCTGGATGATGTAGGTGCAAAAATAGTGTTCGAGAAGGATACCTGCAAGATGGTTCGGGGGCACTGGTATTGATGCGGGGAGTTCGAATTGGAACTCTGTACAAGCTGCAAGGTAGCACTGTTGTTGATGGGTGCAATAGTTCTATGGTTTCTGAAAGTGGAGCAGAAAATCTAGTGGTCTTTGGAGAGAAGACCATGCCGTGACATCAAATGCTTGGACATATTGGAGAGAAGGGCCTTCGAATACTTCATGGTAAAGGTATGGTAGAAGGTATGAGTAATAGCTCTCTGGATTTTGATTTCTGTGAAAATTGTGCATATGGGAAGCAGAATCGGGTGAGTTTCTCCTCTGGTGGTAAGAGGACGAAACATATATTAGAAATTGTGCACATTGATGTGTTTAGACCTGTGAAGGTTCCATCACTGGGTAAGTCTGTGTACTATGTATCATTTATAGATGCCTTCTTAAGGAATACATGGATATATTTCCTTAAGACGAAATCTGAAGTCTCTGATAGGTTTAAAGAATTTAAGGCTCTGGTGGAAAACTAGATAGAGAAGAAGATAAAGGTGTTGAGGATAGGTAACGGTGGAGAGTTTTGTAGTAAGGAATTTGAAGAATTCTATAAGAAGTGTGGTATAACACAACAAAAGACTACTCCATACACACCTGAGCAAAATGGAGTTGCAGAAAGAATGAACAAGACGTTGATGGAAATGGCAAGATGCATGCTCAGTTGTGCCGGGTTAGGACAGGGATTCTGGGCAGAGGCGGTGGAAACAACATGTTACCTGGGCAACATATCACCTTCATCAGCGTTAGAGGATAAGACTCCACAAGAGGTATGGACTGGTAAGAAACCCTCTCTTTCACATTTGAGGGTATTTGGATGCGATGTATATGTACATGTTCCAAAGGAGAAACGAACCAAGTTGGATAGTAAATTTGAAAAGTGCATCTTTATTGGGTATAAAGATGGTTTAAAGGGTTATAAGCTTTGGAACCCAGCAATAAGGAAAGTTGTGTACAACCGAGATGTGGTTTTCAGAGAGGTGAAAGATGTTATCAAACATGAAGTCCAACCAAAGGAATCTGAAAAGATAAAGTTTGAGCTAAAGGAGGAAGAATCAAACTCTACAGCAGAGGAGGAATTAGAAGATGAAGAGCCACAAACTCTGGGTGTGAGAAGATCAGTTCGAGAAAGAAGGAAACTGGAAAGGTATAGTCCACCTGCTTTCTGTTCAAATTTTGCTTTATCTGTTACCGATGATGATCCTAGAACTATGAAGGAAGCAACAGATTTAGAGGATGGCAAACTTTGGAAAGAGGCCATGGTTGATGAAATGACATATTTGCACAAAAATGAGGCTTGAGATCTGGTGGAGTTGCCGTTTGGAAGGAAAACCATTGGCAGCAAATTGGTGTTCAAGAAGAAGATAAATGCAGAGGGAAAGGTGGAGAAATATAAAGCTCGGTTGGTAGCAAAAGGTTATTCCCAGGTGCCGGGAATTGATTTTGGTGATTTTTTTTCTCCTGTTGCTAAGGTAACTTCTATTATATTACTTTTATCTGTTGTTGCTGCTTTTGATTTTGAGGTAGAACAGATGGATGTGTAGACAACATTTCTTCACGGGGATTTGGAAGAGGAGATCTACATGAAGCAACTTGAAGGCTTTGCGGTGAAGGGTAAGAAAGAACTGGTACGCAAGTTAAAGAAGTCTCTGTATGGGTTAAAACAGTCACCAAGGATGTGGTATCAAAAATTTGATATATTTATACGGGGACTTGGCTTCACCAGAAGCAAAGCAGATCACTGTGTGTATTTTTAAATTAATTAGTGATCGTGTTATTTATCTGGTCTTGTATGTGGATGATATGTTGCTGGTTGGAAATGACAAAGAAATTATCCAAGATTTGAAGACCCAATTGTCCTCCAAATTTGACATGAAAGATCTTGCTGTTGCAAACTATATTTTGGGCATGGAAATTAAAAGAGATCGGGCGAAGAGGAAGCTCTGGTTAAACCAGAGGAAGTATGTTGAGACAATATTGCAGAGGTTTAATATGCAGGATAGTACATCGGTGAAGGTTCCTATTCCTGTAGGTGTAAAGTTATCTGTTGAACAGTGTCCCAAGACACAAGAAGATGAAGAGGACATTTCCCTTGTTCCATATGCAAGTGAAGTCGGTAGCCTGATGTATGCGATGGTCTGTACTAGACCAAACATTGCACATGCAGTGGGAGTATTAAGCAGGTTTATGTCAAAACCAGGGAAGGAGCACTGGCCAGCAGTGAAGCGGGTTTTCAGGTATTTGCGTGGCACTAGTGATTATGGTTTGTGCTACCAAGGAAGACCAGGATTGGACAGAGTGTTGGATATTCGTGGCTTTGTTGATGCAGACTGGGCTGGAGATCTGGATCAGTCAAGATCTACAAGTGGGTATGTGTTTAGCCTATTTGGAGGTGTAGTCAGTTGGATGAGTAAGAAACAATATGTAGTGGCACTATCAACTACAGAGGCAGAATACATGGCAGCCACTCATGCAAGCAAGGAAGCAGTTTGGTTGCAGAGATTGTGTTCAAGTATGGGCTTAGTACAAGGAGCTATAAGGATAGATTGTGACAGCCAAAGTGTAATTTTCTTGGCAAAGAACCCTGCATATCATTCAAAGACAAAACACATTGATGTTCAGTATCACTTTGTGAGGGATATGATAGAAGACAAAAAGGTGTTGCTGGTAAAGGTGGACACTTTGAAGAATACTGCAGATGCATTAACAAAATCTGTGAGCCCTGAGAAGTTTTCTTGATGTAGAGAAACAATGGGCATTGCAGGGCTGTATAAATGACTAAGCTCTCTTGTGGCTCCTTGTGGAAAGAAAACAACAAGTGGGAGAATGTTGGGTTGTATTATATTCTTTCCACGACTAGCCCACGTAGTTAACCGGGGGGTTAGAAGGGGGGCAGAGCCCCCCCTTCGTTGCGCCGATCGTGTAGCGTGGGGGGGGTCACAGGGGGTTTGAGGGGTGCAGGTAATCCCACTCTATGGAGTTCAGGGCAGCGCCTTGGAAAATTTTGTTTTTGGCCCCTATATTAGGTTGGGCTGACCTACCTATGGTTTTGTGCATGATTTTTCGCACATGGTTTTGGACGCGATGGTTTTCGGTCCATGGTTTTGGACGCGATGGTTTTCAGTCCATGGTATTGGATGCTTCGACATGCATAAATATGTATTGTAACATTGAAAGGAACATAATGAAAAATCAAGCTAGTAGTCCTGGTTTTGGGATCGAGGGGAAAATCTCTGTGTATATGTGTTTTATGTGTTATGCTCTCGCATTGTTTATTTTCTATGTTTTAGAATTCGTATGCAAGTAATTTCTGTACGGGGTTAAAACCTACACCCACAAGTTGTGTATATTCAAAAGGATTTGCCAATTTTGGACCAATGACACTTCCACATAGCTTCTTGAAATTTAGTTCGATCGGAGTAGACACAAAATTGCATTTGTTACGAATATAAATTACATAAAAAAATGAATATAAATAATGTAAATAATAAATAATCAAATATTGATTATGTTAAATAGTCATTAATTTAAGTGAAAATGCATGTCTAAAAGGCATGCCAGTCATGCAAGAGCACCTGCCTAGGTATATATGCGGGTCCTCATTGTAACATTCAACATCCTTGTACAATTTATATATATATTAATAAATTATTATCACAAATACCTTTGTGTATTTTAACATTTAAAGTCAACAATCTACAATTTTGTTATTTCAATGGTATCAAAGCCATGTGAGTCTTTGAACATTATCTGCTGCTCAATATAACCATTCGATTCCTTGAACGTTTTCCGCCACACAATGTGCCATTACGTTTACGTCCTGAATTCATTAAGCAGTTTAGTAAAATTCAAGAAAAGCTTCAGCAATTAGAAAAATCATGTGCAAAAGTTACAACACGTCTAAAAGAAATCGATAATAAGAAAGATGATAACGACAATGAAGAAATGAAACAAGGTGAAGAAGTAGCTGATTATAATTTTGAAGATGAGAATGTTGCAGAATATTCTCAAGCCGAAATTTTGGGAGGTAAGGTCGAAGATGCTGCAGCTGTGGCTGAGGTCAAGATGGAAGAACAAAGCGTTAGAGATTTAGAAGAAAAAATAGCAGAAAGGGATCAAGAAGAAGAGAAACAAGGCGTTGAAAATGTAGAAGAAAACATTGCTCACAATGCCGATGCAAAGTATGCAGAGGATGAAGATAAGGAGGATACTAGGAATGAAGCAGAGGTTGCCGATGCTAATGCGGTGGATGAATATTCTGAACTGCAGAACTCAGTGTTGACATCAGAGCGACGGAAGAGCAAGAAACTAGAGGTCTGTGTTGGAGGGTGTTATCACAAAATCAAGCACTGAAGGCTGCCAATCAGTAAGACTCTGTGTAACTATTTCAAACCAGGCTTTTGACTAAGGCTTAGCCTCCTTAGTCTGAGAGGGCTCTCTCAAAGGTTATGAATGTTGACTAATGACAAGATGGCTAACTCTTATAAGACACATGAACAAGTATGCTAGCTGGACAACATTGAATTGATTCCCATTGGGCTTATGGAGTCACTCATATCTCAGTAAACAATAACACTATCTTTTCATAGAAATCAGGGCACTTAACATCTAAATGTTCAAACATAACTTTGAAACCACAGTTTGCAAAGGCATACAAGAAGTCAGAGCACGATCCATGAGTTCTGAGTGATTATGCATTAACAAAACTGTAAAAGAACATTAAAGAAAATATACCATCACACATTTGAACAAGAAGATCCTTTGTGAATCCTGAGAAGAAAAAACAGTCATTTGCATTACTGAAATCTGTTTATACATAAACCAAAACAGTCTTCTCCAAAACATCCAACCTCCATTACATCAAAGTTTGATCTATATATAGAGATACACCCTTAACTAATTTGAGCTTCCTCCTCCAGCATGAGGGGAGCTCGATGACTGCTACTAATTACCCCTATCTACCATTTAACTAACTCATTAAATACATTAAGTGCTGAGCTGTAATTACAAAGAGTCCCAACTAAACTAAAACTCTAATTCTATCCTCCTCGTAACATGATTCTTTCTTGATCCTTGACACCTGTCTCCTTTCAGTTTGGCCGAGATAGCTGAGAGAAGGATGCAATGAACAAGCTAGCTTTGGATACTGAATGCGCTGATGGTTCATTAATCATAAGGATAAAACCCCTGTTTTTCCGGTCCTTGTCTCCCACCATTCTTAAAAAATTAAGCAGCATGTTCCCAGCTCTTTAATACCCCAAAAATAACGAGCATCACCATGTTTCCAGATGTGTTGGAGGTTTCGTTGATGGACAGGTGTGCAAGCCAAGACTCCTCGTATGCATCTCCTTCCAAAACCCTAACAACCGGTAATAAAGTACCTTTATCAAAGCTTTAACTTAAGACAAAATATTTCACCTTTACAAAAAGGCACACTTGTCATTATCTGAATGGCTATGCTAGCCTCATGTGGTCTCCTTAATGTTCCTTAGGTATTTCCTTTGATAATTTTCTGATCCTACCATCAAACTGTTTGTCTTCATCATAAAACAACACCTACAGCAGTTTCGTAGCGCGCTACGAAACTGCTGTTTTTGCTAAAACAGAGTGTATTTGCCTTAAGGAATTTTTTGCTTGGACTTTTGACTTTTTAAACCTCCTTTACAGGTGGCAGAGACCTATATGCCTTCAGAATAATGGAACTTAAACAAAATTTGACAAAATTTAGAATATGACCTTTCTCACCATCAATGAGCAGCCCGTTAACCTAGCTGTGCTTTTAAATCTGCAACCTCTCTCCTTAAAGCTTTGTTTTCAGCTCTTAAACGCATGTTCATTTTTCTGATGAGTTTAGCTTGTTTGAGAGCTGGAACTGTCCATGTATACACATCAGCCACTGAATCCACTTGACCCACTAGGTTTTTACTACCTTTTAACACAGCTCTTCGATAGTTGGCATACCTGACTGCAAGCTCCCTAGTGACATTCTTTGCCTTGGCAATTTCATCTTTTGCTGCCTCCATCTGGTTCTTTATGGCTATGATATTACCCCCTTGGGAAATAATGACTGTTCTGTTCTTGCCTTTTTGCTTGATTTGTTCTGCCTCCTCTGTTCTAGACAATTCTTCAACTACCTCTGTTCTGGGCACCTTTACAACTTTCTCTCCTTTATGCAGCTTCTCAGCTTCCCTTACTTGTTTCCTTGTAACCGGCCTTCGTGGTTTGAAAATAAATTCCTCACCAGGTTCATCAAACCTTAGTCTCTTTGAAGCTTTGGATTTTTTAGTGCTCTCCGGTGATGATTGAGTCAAATCAATGTGCATTGGTTCAATATGCACTGGTTCAACCTGCTCAAACTCAATGGCCTCAAGCAAATCACTCAAGCTGGCCTTAGATATTGGACTTTCCTCCACAGCTACTGATTTGCCCTTTTCTTTGCTTATTTGACTCCTGGTCTTAACTCTTGATACTTTTTCAGACCCACTTGATCCAGGTACATCTTTCTTGTGCTTGACCTCCTCTTTTGATGATGGCTGAGGTGGCTCTTTAATAACCAAGGGCTTCACTGATTTTTTCAATTTAGACTTGGTCTTCTTTTTATCCTTTACCTCCTTTCTAAGCTCAGCTATTGTGGGTTCCTCAGCTGATTCTTCTCTTTCTCTAACCGGCTGTGGAGTAAGGCCTGTTTTACTCTGGAAACCAGCCATAAAGATAAAAGAGTTCCAATCCCTACCAATTTTCTGAAGACCATCCAGCACTAACAGTTTCACTAAACCATGGTGAAATAATGATGTCTCACAGTCATCCTTCCTTAATTGAACTTTGTCACACATCTTGCTGAGACTACGAAACAAGTAAAATGGAATATCTATATATGCCTTACCCGTAAAATGCAACAACAACTTAAAATGATAGGAGTAAACCTTATTATATCTCCCCTCACAGGTTAAATACTTTTGAATACAGGTAAGAAGAAGGGCATAGTGCTCCTTAACATAATTTCTAGGCACAGCCTTTGTTAGATCTTCATTCACATATGCCTCTTTCAAGAACTCTTTGCAGGGGTTCATATCAAATTTGAAGTTCTTGAACCATTCCTGCCCCCCTCTTGGAATCTCAGTTACATTAGCAATTGCCTCTGGAGATACTTGAACCTCTAACATAGATACTTTAGAATTTAAACCTGTAAAGTTTAAGGCAAACTCTTTTGTTACCTGAGCATGACCACCCTGCAGCTTCTCACAGAAATTCCAACAGCCAGCATCCTTGAAAGCTTTCCTCACACCTTCATCTCTCAATGCAAGGTCCAATCCTTCAGGCTCTGTTCTCTGACATCTTCCAGACCTATGCTCCTTCCTCTCCATTCCGCTTTCGAAATTTTTGCACAGAGAATGACCCCCAGCCTCAGCTCAAATGGCAAATTCAATTTTTTAGAACGCAGGCTCGCTTGTAATCAGGCTCACTTGAAAAAGAAACTCGGGCTCGTTTGCAATTCGAATATCTTATCACACAAGCTGGCCACTTTATGCATCATTTACAAACATCATAAAACATCCATGCATGATAAAACCGTTTGAATGATTTTTATGTGCATGCCTATGAATCTATTGGTGAAGTGATGGCTCATAAGTGTTTGGGAGGTACGCCAACTGACAATAACCGGACGGAGACAATGACTCATCCCCAGACGTGACCCTTTAGGAATCTGCGCTGCAAAATGCCCGAATCCGCGATTTCGTAGCGCAGATAGTTATAAATTAGCAAAATGCGCTGCGAAACGGCTGGATGCTGACGCGCTGCGAAATGGCTAAAACATAATTGCGCTGCAAAATCAACCAATAAGACTGCGCTGCGAAAATACGGAAAGGACCAGTGACATGTACAAGATAAGACATGGCTTATGCAATCATGATGGAGGATGACCAATAGTATTAGATAATGATTCACATCAAGACCCTTTAGAAACATGACCCCTAAGTAAGAAACATAGGACAAAACCCATTTGACACCAATTTTTGACAGTGAACTTTGGACAAAAATTATATACATGTGACTGTAGTTCTAGGTGATAACAGAGGGCTTGACAAGGAAGCGACAGAGGATGATGTTAGGCGATTTTTTGAGAAAATGGGAGAGATTACCGAATTGCGGCTGATGAAAGACCCTCAAACTGGGAAGAATAAGGGCTATGCTTTTGTGCCCTACGCCACTTTGGATGAAGTAAAGCGTGCTGTGAGGGAACTCGCTAAGGTAGAAATTTGAGGGAAGAAGTGTGGAGTATCTCCCCTTACAGAAAATGACACTGTCTTCATTGGAAACATCGACAAGAACTGGACCAAAGATGATGTTTTCAACAAGTTGAAGGAGTTGGGAGTCGAAAATATTATTGATGTCAGTGTGGTTGAAGACCCCAGCAACATAGGAGTTAATCGTGGATTTGCATTTATAGAACTAGAAACTCATAAATATGCTTTAATTGCCTTTAGAACATTGCAAAAGAATAGAACTTTTAGGGAGGATAGAACTATTAGGGTTGCTTGGGCTCAACCTTTGAACGATGCCGATGAAGATGTAATGGCACAGAGAAAAGACCTTGCGTTTGTGAACTATACTACTCAAGAAGCTGCTATTGCATGTATCAAGGCATTCAACAAGGGTGATGAGCTGATTGATGGAGATTCAAAGGTGAAAGTGAAGGTGTCACTAGCCAAACTTGCACATAGGTGAAAAACGCAAAAAGTAAAGTCAAAAGGAAAAAATAAAGGAGATCTAAAGGGAGGGAACAAAGGCATTACTCAAGGTCATGTCATTACAAATATTCCTTGAAAACAACAACTGGTGCAGTAACCCTTGAAAAGGGTGACCAACCAACACTCTCTTTAACAACACTCCCTTTAGAAACAATTTCTTTAGAATTTGCGGCACCTAACGATCCTCATCGAAGTTAATTTGTTGTGACAATTGATAGGCATGACGATGTCACGCAAGTCTAAGATTTTATAACTATTTTGTCCAAGTTATGTCCAGGGGCAACAACTTCTTTAGAATTTCCGCAATCTCTGACTGACTCGAACATTAGATGACACGTCTATCTGATATTGCTCCTTGAATTTATCAGCAAAATGCCTGAAAAGAAATTGAAGAAAGTCTTGAGTGCTAACTCCAAGGCACCTCTCAATATTGAGTGTTTAATGGATGAAAAAGATGTTAGGGGATTTATCAAACGAGACGAGTTTGAACAACTTGCACAACCGATGCTTGAGCATGTGAAAGGGCCCTGCGTGCAGGCTTTGATTGAAGCAGGAGTTACTGTAGATAAGATTCATGCGATTGAAGTTGTTGGCTCGAGTTCTCGTATTCCTGCAATTTTAAAAATATTGACTGAGACTTTTGGAAAAGAACCGAGGCAAACTATGAATGCAAGCGAGTATGTGGCTTGAGGATGTGCTTTGACAATGTCGATGTTAATATGCAAGATGCCAAAAATGCTTATGGACCTACAACAACTGGAACTCCACTTAGTTAAGTCACTGTTTCCTGCTATCAAGCGACGTGCCCAGTCGAAAGGTCAACGGGTGTGAGGTTGTCGTTTTGGGCATCGGTTCTTATGGGGTTGATATAAATATAAAGTGGTGATACACCGTATACAATGTGGGCTCGATATATATAAATGGTTCGATATATATAAGAATTGGTTTGATACATAAGAGCGTCTGTGGTCAATATATATATTACGACTGTATACACCGTAAACGTAACACCTGTGAACAATATATAGTTGGGTTCTTTACATTATAATTATATTACAAACTAAATTAATTAACTAAGTTATTTGATATATATATATATATATATATATATATATATATATATAAATCCTTATTATATAAAAAAAAGAAAAAGGAAAAAGAAAAAAAGAAAAAAAGAGGGAAATAGAGAAACCCTAGTTTCAAGACCAAAAAAACCTAGTTCCAAGACATTGTTACCAGCAAATTATATAAGGTGAGCTACCATTGACGTCGAGTTACAAACGCAAGATGAAGAAAATTGTCTAGAATATAGCTTTGAGGACAAAGCTTTTGAAGGAAAGGGCAATGTTACGAATATAAATTACATAAAATAAAATGAATATAAATAATGTAAATAATAAATAATCAAATATTGATTATGTTAAATAGTCATTAAGTTAAGTGAAAAGGCATGTCTAAAAGAGATGCCAGGTCATGAAAGGACACTTGCCTAGGTATATATGCGGGTCCTCATTGTAACATTCAACAACTTTGTACATTTTATATATATTAATAAATTATTATTACAAATACCTTTGTATATTTTAACATTTAAAGTCAACAATCTACAGTTTCTAACATACATCTTTCTAACAAACTTCATAATGTATTTCACAACTTGCATTCCACCATACCACATCTTTCTAACAACTTCACAATGTATTTCCCTTGAGAAAGGAAAATCTCATATGGCTTTTGCCAAACCTCCAAGCCTAGGAAGTAATGCATTAGTCTTAGGTCCTTCATCTCAAATTCAAAAGTCAACTCCCTCTTGCATTGATAAATGCGAGGGTTTGTACCAATCATAAATAGATCATCAACATACAAGACCAAAATGAGTGGCATGTCCTTTTCAACCTTGAAGTATAAGTTTGGATCAACATAGCTCCTTGTAAATCCAAATTTCATAAGATAACTATCAATCCTCTCATACCAAGCCCTAGGGGATTGCTTTAACCCATAGAGGGATTTCTTCAACCTGCATACATGTGTCCTTCTATCTTGTACTTCAAACCCCTGAGGTTGTTCCAAGTAGACTTCCTCCTTAAGTGAGCCATGCAAAAATGCAGTCTTGACATCCATTTGATGTAGGCTCCATCCTTGGTTGGAAACAAGAGAAATTATGGATCGAATAGTAGTGTATCAAGGCAACTGGTGCAAATATTTCATCATATTCAACTCCTTCCTTTTGAGAGAAATCACGACCCACAAACCTTGCCTTATATTTTTCTACACTTCCATCAACTCCATGTTTAATTTTGTAGATCTATTTTGAAGTGACCATAGACTTGTCCTTGGGTCTAGGAACCACTTCCTAGACATCATTCTTCATGATTGACTCATACTCCTCAACCATCACATCTTTCCATACCTAGTGCTTTATAGCTTCTTCGAAAGTGCAAGGTTCAATTTGAATGATAGTACTCATGGCAGCCAAGTATCCTTGATATTTGTTAGGCTTCTTACTTTCTCGAAATGTTCCTCTAGGGGCAGAATGTTTTTCTGCATCTTGAAGAGTATCCCAAAGCCATAGTGGTCTTTTCTTTGAGGTAGAGGGATCACAAGGAGGTGGATCAAGAGGATCCATCGGGCCATCAACATTGGGCATAGGCTCATCCATTGGAGGTTCTTGTTTTTCAACAACATCATCATTCTTCCTTGAGATGGGGAGATCTATGGCTTTTCCGAGGGTAGTGTCTTCATCAAAAGTAACATCTCTGCTTATTTCTACCTTCGTTTGACTAGGTATATAAATTCTATATGCCCTTTGAATTTTCACTCTATCTAATGAATACACCTGTCTGCATAGAAGCTTCCAACTTGTTCCTTTTCTCTTTTGGCACATGAAAATACATAGGACAACCAAAGATTCTAAAATGAGAAACATCACGTTTCTTACTAGTGAAGACTTCTTCGGGTGTCTTGAAATCCAAAGCTTAATGAGGGCTCCTATTTTGAACATATACAATAGTGTTAGGAACTTCTCCCTGCAAGAATTTCGTTAGACCTTGATAATAGATCATGGCACGAGTGGCTTCCATAATAGTTTGATTTTTTTTTTCAACAACTCCATTTTTCTCTGGAGTATATGGAGTGGTTGTCTCCCTCTTAATGCCCACCTCTCTGCAAAAGTCATTAAATTCATTAGATTCATATTCAGTTCCATTATCAATCCTCAATGTCTTAATCTTCTTTCTTGTTTGATTCTCCACCAATGTTTTAAAAGAATGAAATGATTTGAAAACTTTGTCCTTCTTCTTCAAGAAATAAATCCATGTTTTGCGGGAGAAGTCATCCAAAAATATTGCATAGCATGAGTATCATCTTATTGAAGTTACAGGCCAAGGCATCAGACGAGTCAGAATGGATCAATTGAATAGTATCAGTTGTCTTACTCTCACTAGAAGGAAATGGTCCCATTGTATGTTTCCCAACTGCACAATCTTGACAAAATCCTTTATAGTTCATATGAAACTAAGGCATTTTAGTGACCATCTTCCTTACCCCAGGTAAGGCTTTGTAATGTAAGTGCACAAATATCTGGTGTTGTAGCTCACATTGAATAGAGGTATCACTTGCCAATGCTCTCAAAGGACTTCCACCAAATTGATAAATACTATCAACCCTCAACCCAAGAGTAAAAGCATCTTTGAAGTTCCCATGTCATGCACATACCTTTCCATCAATGAAAGCTACCTTGAAACCTCTGTCTTCCATTGCAGAAATAGACACCACTTCTTCTTCAAATCGGGTGCATACAAGACTTCCTGTAGACGTATGATTTGAACATATTTCAGGTGAAGAGTAACAATTCCTATCCCTTTCACAGGGTAGGTAGCATTATCTCCAAGAATAATATTTAGATTAGCCTTCCTCTCAACTAAATTTGAGAGAACCTCCTTATATCCAGTGAAATTCCTTGAGGCTCCACTATCAATTAGCCAATGATCCAAGGTATCCATAAGAGAGGCAATAGATAAAGCATAAATAAGATAGAACTCATCTTGTTTTCTACAACATTATTTTCATCATACCTGGCATTTCTTGTCCTCTTAGGAGGTCGATTATTTACTTCTCGGGCAACAGGAGAATTCCTTCTCGTTTTATTGTTATAAATGTTGTTTCTTTGATTGATTGTTGTTGTTGTTGTCCCTTGGAGGATTCTTGTTAGGATATTCTCTAGCACAATGGTCGAACTTGTTGCAATTGTAGCATCTTCCTTTGCTTTTTCCTTTGAATCCATTCTTAGATCCTTGACCCTGTCTCCTTGAATTAGATGGACCAACATCATTCCTCCTCTTAGCATGCACAAAGAAAATAGTAGGTTTATTTCCATCATAGGGCTTATCTCTTTCCATCGTCCTTGTTTCCTCATGAGTGCATCTAGCCAATAGCTCATCAAAACCATGTACCTTATCATTATTGAGAATGGTGGTGACAAATGTTTCCCATGGTCTTGTAAGACCTCCAAGTGTAATAAGAGTGATTTCCCTGTCGACAATAACTTCTCCAATAGACAAAAAATCATTCTTGACTTGAGTTATTCTCATGAAGTAGGATTGAATAGACTCCCCTTTATCCATTTTGATATCCTTTAACTTTATGAGAAAGAATTTTTCGGTGTAAATCACATGATGATATATTTGTCGACGCGTTTCGAACCAATGAGTGTGGTTCATCGTCAGGACAAGTTGAAGAATCAGATCATGGTGACATTTTAAATAGGGATAGCAGATCTTCCAACGGCTAGGTTTCATTGGAAAACAATTATATTAGACTAGACTGGACAAACGGTTATAATGGACCCAGAAAATGGCTAGTTTTGACCATTTAAATTATTTAATAATAATAATATAATTAGATAAATAGTTATCCTAGGGTGGATATCATTATATTTTATAATGTTCTGGATTTTAATAAAGTTTAGAATGCTGTAATATTATTTTAATGTTTTCTAGTTGGAATTCAGTGTTATTTTAAGTAACATGTTAATCAAATTTAGAGTTAAAAATAAATCTAGGGATATAATGAATCATAATGAGTAAAATGTTAACAAATAATAATAGATCTAGGGATTATAACCAATAGTAATTGTATGTATTCAATATTAACTAAAATAATAATATTAATTATTATTATATTATTATTATTATTATTATTTTTGTAAGCTAAAGTAGGCCCTTTGTATTTCTATTTAACCGGGTTGAAATAAGTACAAACATTTGGTGGTCTCAACCCGCCCCTAAGGGAAACCGAGTCTGTTGACCACCTTAAACTTTTATATGCCAACCAGTAACAAAAAAGAATAAGTCTTCTTATCCATGCCAAATAAACGATACTGTCAAAAATACTGGTCTGATTTCCTATCGACATAAAGATCTATAGACAAAAAAGAGAGCTAGTTCTCGTCAATCTAACATGGAAAAACATGAGCTTAGCTAAAAGGATTAGTCTACCATATTTCCAGTTGGATTGTCTTCATCTTTTGTCACTGGAACTATCTTCTTCAGTTGCTGTTGAATCTCCTCTAGCTTGCTATCTTGCATGAGCAGCGTTATCTGAAGGTTCTTCATTTCTCTCCTCAAATTCGGAATGCCCTGAGCCATCTCTGCCATTTCCATAGCCACCTGTTCCATTGCCTTAGCCAGTAATCTCTTCAGCACCCAATAAACATGTAAGGCCTGCTTGTATAAAGACAGGCATCCCCTAGTATTCCCTGGGTCAGGAATCAGGTTACCCTAGTCTTCCATTTCTGGATCTGAATCTTCCTGCAAAGCCTTTGCTTCGAGTTCTTGGATTATCCTGTGAATATCCGCATCGGTTCCTTCACTATAGGCTCTTTCTGCCCCTTGCACCATATGTTTCATAGTTTTCCTGCCGCGTCTCTGGCCAACTGGAGGAGAGGTGCTCTGTTCCCGTCTGCCGGTTTGGCGACCTCTCCCTCTGCCCCTACGCCCCTTTCCCCGACCTGGGCGAACTGAGTTATGCTCGACCGCTGCCTTGCTTCCCTGTCCGACGTCGAAGGATGCGGTCCCTGTAAATCCCTCCCCTCCATGCCCCTTAGTTTTCTTTTCCAGGTTCGTTTCCTCCCCTTGATGCTCTCCTTCAGGGTACCTGACCTTCCCCACTCCTCCTTTCCCCGTATGGATTTGGTAACTCTGCTAAGGGGTTTTATCCTTCTCCCAGCCCGCCTACTCTTCCATCTCCGGCTGCCTTTGATCGTTGGCCTCCCGTGGATATTGTGTTCTCCTCTCCTGACCTGTCCAGTGCCTTTCCTTGCTCAATTCAGTCCTAGCCTTTCTCATGCTTCCCCTCTCTGTCCTCTGCCTGATATTACAATGGAGGAGTTTCCGCTCCCTATCCTTTCGCCTATCCTCTGCAACTATTAAACCACCTCTCATTTCCTTAATCTTTCCGGTGATAGCACAGAGAGCAATAGACAGTTTCACGCTTTCATGCTTCTTTTCATGCCGAGTTGCATAGCGGGCCTGCAAGCCTCTACCACCCTGCGCCTCTTTCCTTTGCCGCATGCGTTCTGTAGGTCCGCCTTCTCCTACCCTTATTAATTCTGTGCCAGCTATCCTACGTCCCATCGATTGATCGCCGTCATTCTCACCACCTTCCTCCTTCATTGCTCTCTCGCCACTACTCCTCGGTATTCTACCTATCCTGCATGCCGTCCTAACATCCTGTGTTATTATGCTGTTGCGTGGTGACCTGCCTTGCCACCTCCCTATCTTCATAATGATCCCACATGTCGCCACCTCTTCCACCCCAATCGGGGGATTATTATTATTATTATTATATTACAATAACATTAATATTCGTATTACTAATGGTTAGGGTGACTAATTAATATAAAATTATTAGTAAAGTTATCTAATATGAGCATAAACTTATTAATTAAATTAATTAATTATCATATACTAGATAATTTTAACCCATTCAGATAGTCATGAAAAGGACTATCTCATAAACGAAAGGAAAAGAGAATGAGGGAGATCTCCAAAAAGGACCAAAAACACAAATAAGAATGGATAAAGAAAACAAGTTAGATAGAAGCTTCACTATGGGAAAAAAGGAAATAAAGAGAAAATCAATAGTAGAGGGAGGGGAAGGAAGGGGAAGAAACGACTAGGAAGAAAGGGCAGGGATCCAACAACTATTGATCTTCCAACCGTCATCTCTATTGAGATTGCTTGGTCTCTTTTCAATCTCAATGGTTTCTCTAAATTTTTGGTGATGGAACTGCGCAACCTTAGCAATAACCCGGGCCTCCTCAATACAAACATGATGTTTAGTCTTCTCCGCATGCTCCACTAGTGCAGAAGACTTGGTTCTCCCATGCTTTAGGTCTGCTACGTGCTCATTAATCCTTTGATTAATAGAATGACCAGTCTCCCCAATGTAGGGGGTTCCACAAGAACAAGGAATAATATAGACACCCTTCATGTCCTTAGGGTTGACATGATCCTTCACTGATCGGAGGGAATTACGAATGGTGTTAAGGGGTCTAAAGGTCGATGGAACATTATGTTTCTTAAGAATCCTAGCAATCCTATCAGTGGTCCCTTGGATAAAAGGTAGATGGACCCCTAGGACATGATCTTTAGGTTCTTTTTTAACTACCGAATTCTTGTAGGCTTTTAGGAAAGCCTTCTGACCCAGGTGTCTACTATAACCATTCTCAACAAAGACATTAAGGAGATGGGATTTCTCTTTATCGAAGTTCTTTTCATCAGAGATCCTTAGGGCACGAGTAGTGAGGGTGTTGAGAACGCCCAACTTTTGAGCAGGGAAATGATGGGAACTGGCATGCAGATATTGCTTTGTGTGAGTTTTCTTCTGAAAAACTTGGTGGGAGAGGGAACTGTCACTATTCTTTGAAATAAGAATATCAAGGAAAGGGAGGCAACCATCTACCTCTTGTTCCATGGTGAACTTAATGGCGGAGGATTGACTGTTGAGATGTTTGAAGAAGAGATCCAACTCCTTTTGGCCATGAGACCAGATGACATTAGTGTCATCCACAAATCTTTTCTGGAGCTTGGGTAGGAGATGGGCTTGGGTGTCCTCTATCTCATCTGATCTTTCTGGCTCAGCATCCCCACCGACGGTTTAAGAAAATTCTCGAAGATCGGAGGTAAAGGAAGGCTCCCTTGAAAGCCCCAACCTGTTCCAGATTGGTTCAAATTCAAGCAGTTGGAACGCAGTCCCTGGCTCACCTTCAACGGACTCCCTCACTCCTGAAGCACGATCCAAAATGACTACATTCGCGGATCATTACATAGCGGTGGACATACATTCCTCCATCGAACCCAGCCTCGGGATTTCCATCGCATCAGCCTCAGGTAATCAAAAGCCATCCATCCACTCTAATCCGCCTGACCCGGAAACTGGTTCATGCTGCTCAGCTGATTTATCCCCGTCAAGTGGGAATTTCCCTCTCCCTTCTGGTCCGCCTAACCCCGACAATGGATCGTGCTGCACACTTGATCTCAACTCTTCTCGCATCATTACATATCCCGTTGGTTCAGCGCAATCCTCTGAATGTACTCCCCTCCCTTCTGATCCTCTTTTGAACCCCTTCGAATTCATCAACCAACACTCCATCTTACCGTTGCCGGATCTTAACTGCTCGCCTGTCGCAGTTGTAGAAAGCCATATTCGCCTTTGCGGGGAAGGCGACTGCAGGAAAAACCATAACAGTGATTTTTTGAAACCTGAAATAGATTTATACAGTAATAATTATAATTATATGATTAACAATATTAATAATTATAATAATAATAATAATAATAATAATAATTATAATATTAATAATAGAAAAATAATAATTAGAATATTAATAAGAATGATAATAATTATAATATTAATAATAATAGTATTGATATATTAATTTCTAAGAACAACAATAATAGATCCGTTTAATAATAACAATAATAATAATAATAATAATAATTTATTTCTTATTAATGATAATACTTATACTAAGTGTAACAATAAGAATAATAATCTATCAATTGTTCGCAACTGTAATAATTCAAAATATATTAACAAATTTGTCAAAAACAATGATTATAATAAGAATTGTAATAATCTTCCCCCTCCCTCTCGAAATAATAAAGTTATCAATCTTTCTAGTTTCTCCTTTCCCCCTTCTGCTTTTAAACTTTTGGGTAGAGGTTTAAAATTTTCCCTGGCCCCTAAGAAGATACTAGTAGATGACATTATCTGTGACATGGAATTTAGGATTAGAGGTCTACCCGATAATATTAAGGACACGATTAGACAAGATTGTGCCGTTGTCCTTAGAAAGGCAAAGCCCCCTCGTAGTAACCTCAGCAAGGAGGAGTTTGGTGCCCTCAGGTCCTTAAACTAGAACAAAGATATCGTTGTTCTGAAAGCAGACAAAGGAGGGGCTGCTGTCATCCTTGACAAAGAGGATTACCACAAGAAGATGTTAGATCATCTGTATAATAGTGGGAGCTATAAAAAACTTCCCAAAAACCCTCTAAAAAAGATTTCTAGGACTGTGGCTCTCACCATCAAGTCCAGTAGCTCCGTGAGTTCCCTTTGCCATAAACTCATTGAGAGCAGTCCCATTACTCCAAGGATCTATGGGCTTCCAAAGATTCATAAGGAGGGGGCTCCCCTAAGGCCCATCGTCAACACCATTGGTGGGCCTACCTACCTTCTGGCTAAATATCTTGCCTTAAAGCTTAAACCCTTAGTTGGCCGTATGGAGTCTTTCGTCAAAGACTTTGCTTCCTTTGTTAAAGAGCTCAAGAGCATAAAGCTTGACACAGAGGACATTCTTGTGAGTTTTGATGTGGTCTCCCTTTACACTTGCATCCCTATAAAGGAGGCCATGGAGGTGATCAACCGTCTCACGGATCCTGATACCGCTCAGTTAGTTGAGATCTGTCTCACTTCCACTTTTTTCAGTTTCGAGGGTGAGTTCTTTGAACAGACCTGTGGTGTTGCCATGGGCTCACCACTGTCCCCTGTTGTTGCTAATCTTTTCATGGAAGATTTTGAATCCAAGGCTTTGGCCTCAGCCCGTCTCCTACCCAAGCTCTGGAAAAGATTTGTGGATGACACTAATGTCATCTGGTCTCATGGCCAGAAGGAGTTGGATCTCTTCTTCAAACATCTCAATAGTCAATCCTCTGCCATTAAGTTCACCATGGAACAAGAGGTAGATGGTTGCCTCCCTTTCCTTGATATTCTTATTTCAAATAATAGTGATGGTTCCCTCTCCCACCAAGTTTTTCGGAAGAAAACTCACATGGAGCAGTATCTGCATGCCAGTTCCCATCATTTCCCTGCTCAAAAGTTGGGCGTTCTCAACACCCTTGCTACTTATGCCCTAAGGATATCTAATGAAAAGAAATTCGATAAAGAGAAATCCCATCTCCTTAATGTCTTTGTTGAGAATGGTTATAGTTGACACTCGGGTCAGAAGGCTTTCCTAAAAGCCTACAAGAATCTGGTAGTTAAAAAAGAACCTAAAGATCATGTCCCAGGGGTCTATCTACCTTTTATCCAAGGGACCACTGATAGGATTGCTAGGATTCTTAAGAAACATAATGTTCCATTGACCTTTAGACCCCTTAACACCATTCGTAATTCCCTCCAATCAGTGAAGGATCCTGTCAACCCTAAGGACATGAAGGGTGTCTATATTATTCCTTGTTCTTGTGGAACCCCCTACATTGGGGAGACTAGTCGTTCTATTAATCAAAGGATTAATGAGCACGTAGCAGACCTAAAGCATGGGAGAACCAAGTCTTCTGCACTAGCGGAGCATGCAGAGAAGACTAAACATCATGTTTGTATTGAGGAGGCCCAGGTTATTGCTAAGGTTGCACAGTTCCATCACCGAAAATTTAGAGAAGCCATTGAGATTGAAAAGAGACCAAGCAATCTCAATAGAGATGACGGTTGGAAGATCAGTAGTTGCTGGATCCCTGCCCTCTCTTCCTAGTCGTTTCTTCCCCTTCCTTCCCCTCCCTCTACTATTGACTTGCTCTTTATTTCCTTTTTTCCCATAGTGAAGCTTCTATCTAACTTGTTTTCTTTATCCATTCTTATTTGTGTTTTTGGTCCTATTTGGAGATCTCCCTCATTCTCTTTTCCTTTCATTTATGAGATAGTCCTTTTCATGACTATCTGAATGGGTTAAAATTATCTAGTATATGATAATTAATTAATTTAAGTAATAAGTTTATGCTCATATTAGATAACTTTACTAATAAATTTATATTAATTAGTCACCCTAACCATTAGTAATAAGAATAATAATGTTATTGTAATATTATAATAATAATAATAATATAATAATAATAATTAATATTATTATTTTAGTTAATATTAAATCCATACAATTACTATTGGTTATAATCCCTAGATCTATTATTATTTGTTAACATTTTACTCATTATGATTCATTATATCCCTAGATTTATTTTTAACTCTAAATTGGATTAACATGTTACTTAAAATAACACTCAATTCCAACCAGAAAATATTAAAATAATATTACAGCATTCTAAACTTTATTAAAATCCAGAACATTATAAAATATAATGATATCCACCCTAAGATAACTATTTATCTAATTATATTATTATTATTAAATAATTTAAATGGTCAAAACTAGCCGTTTTCTGGGTCCATTATAACCGTTTGTCCAGTCTAGTCTAATATAACCGTTTTCCATTGAAACCTAGCCGTTGGAAGATCTGTTATCCCTGTTTAACATGTAGCCATGATCTGATTCTTCAACTTGTCTTGACGATGAACCACACTCGTTGGTTCGAAACGCGTCGACAAATATATCATAATGTGATTTACGCCGAAAAATTCTTTCTCATAAACTTGATTTGGATCACAGAAGCCTCAATTCAACAATCCTTTAACTTGTTCTTGAGAAAGAGGATTTGATTTGCATTATTGACTTTGAACATCCCAATCAACTTATCATACATTTCCTTAGAAGTTACCAAATCAGAAATATAGGCAACTAAATGCTTTTAAATGGAGTCAATTAAGATTTTCTTAGCTTTGACCTCACCTTTTCTATACTTCATTCTAGTAGCAATAGGTGCATTTGAAGGAGGCTCCACCACTTTCCCTTGCACATAGTCCAATACTTCATGTTCTTCCAAAGTCAAATCTAGTGTCATCTTCCAAGCATGATAGTCAGACTTGTCATTGAGCTTGTCCTTAGTCTTGAAGTAGGAGGTGGCCATGGAGACTAGTCCTTGTCAACAAATATCTCAGTGATTTCCTTTTACTCTTGCTTGGGCTTGTCCTCACCTGCTCTCTGATACCATGTTAATTTTGACAATGGTATGTTCTATGCTTACAACAATTACTTCAATGTATTTTTATTAGCCCAATGACAATTTCCACTTAGATTTCAATAGCAATCACATTAACCATTAGATCAACATTGACAATAACTGTAGATAGAACATAAACAATAAAATGAAGAAGACAAGCCAAGACAAGAGAACACATATATTTAGGCTAATGCCAGGGCAAAACCCACAAGGGGAAAACCCAACTAATATTTTCTTAATAAATATCAAATGTTCAAAGAGAGAGAAAACCCAATAATGTACAATGATAATGAAGTCAAAGTCAAACCTTTGACTATCAAAATGCCCACCAAAAACCCAACCAACAATTGTTAAAAGGATAAACAACAGACCAATCCAATGTTGTCAAGTGTCATATTTGAAATCCCTCAGGAGGTCCAAATTTCGGATTGTTGCAAACCTCTGCAATTCGATCAATTATGAGCAGTTGACCTGCGGTCAATGCAGGTCAACATGAGGGTCTGAACCTGTGAAATAATTCCTAGAAACTCGGTTAATCAGTCTAGGAATTCGGTCAAAGTAGCCTCCACAAACTGCCTTTCTGAACTCGATCAAAGAATCCTCAGTCAACGAAAGTCAATGGAGAGAGAATGTTGGTCAACAGAGATAATTTGTTTACATGCGCCAAAAAGAATTTGTCTTCTTCTGCCTGAAAAAAATTGCCTTCTTCTACCTCAGATCCGAGCTTCTTGTGATGAGATGATGTGATGTGAATATGCCAAATGAGGTGAAGATGAGGCTATATTTATAGTGGTTGACGTGGGTGAAGAGACATGTCTTTTCATCGAGAGGGCTGACATGAATAGGGGTAGACTTGAGCCGACATGAAAAAGAGGCATTTGTAGGTGGACAAAAATTCCAAAATTTCAAATGAAGAAAGATTCCATTAAGTGTGCTTCAAGAGTGAAGAGTGCCATCAAAAGAGGAGTTTTCAAATGAGGGAATTGATCCCTAGTTTCCAACTTTAACAAAAGGTATTTCCCTTAGCTTTCAAGAAATAGTAGTTACATTTGCTATTCCACATGCATGCCTTTATAGGGTGTGTTTGACATTGAGTTACCAATCCTTGAGCCTCTGTTTCTTACTACCCCTTGTCATCTTTTTCTTTTATTACTTGGTCCCTTCTTGCTTTATATTAACATTTTTTGCACTAGAATTGAGGAAATTGAGCTTTATTGCAAGGTGACATGGCTCATGCATATAGTATAAGTTTTTTCTTTGGTTGCTTCTACCTTGAGATTTTTTCTAGCTCATTTGACTTTACTTATGCTTTTTGATACATATGAATTTTCTTTTAATTTTGGACTCTACACATGACATATGAAGAGTTAACCTCAAAAGGGAAAATAATGGATATGCATCTAAATGATAGGAAAATGACAAGGTGTGACAAATGGCTTTGGGAAATAACACCCTATACATACCTAGGATGTTAGTAGTATGACTTGAATCAAAAGGTGACAACACTTATCTAAAGGGAAATTATGAACACACCATGGTACAACTAAGTTAAGGACAACATTTTAGAGCGTTATGAGTTATTATCAGGTTACACCATTGATCACCATGTTCAAAATATAAAGTAATACCATCAAATGTGAATAGGAGCATGGGATATTACAATGTTTGATACATCAAGCATCACCATAGGGTAACAATAGATAATTGAAGCACTGGGGTGCTTTCATTGATCCAGATTGGATCATTATATATTTTTTCATTTATCTTGATGCTTTTAGAGTGGGAAAATTGGAAGAATCAACTTGCAGGAGCAATTTTATTGGTGGGACCCAGTTTGGAGAATCGAGGTTTGAAACCTTGTAGGGTCATTTTGAGGCCTTAAATGATTTTTTTGGGCTAAAACCTTTTGTCTTAAGAATTCGACTCCCTGACATTGTTATACACTTAGAGACCTTTCCAATGGTGTAAGAATCACATCAATTAAAGTTCGTATTCAAATGTTATGCCTCTGTGAAATTAACCTACCGTGTTTAACCACCATGGCACAAATGGGTTGCATGTTAGCCCCCGTTATTCACGGAAAATGGGCTAACCACGTGAGGACTATGAATAAAACTATAGAAGGGTCAAAGTTGTAACTCTAGTTGAGAGTTGGAGTTAAATGTGAATGCTAGTTGGCTATCAAGCTATGTTATAAGTAGGCCACTAGGAGGAAATGGGGTTCCATTCTATTCGACTGTATCTTGTTCCTTAATAGAGAAAATCAACTAGGAGTTGGAGTGGGAATGAGAGAACATAAAATATGGATTTAGTGTTATGTAGTAGCCTATCAGGCCACATGTAACTCTATAGAGAGTGCCTTCTCCTTTGTACTTGCATTATTTCCATTAAAAAAAAAGAGAGCTAAGCAACCTCACCTTTCAATTATTTTTCTCTTGTAAGGTTTTCCAAAAGCACATCTTTGTGTTCATTGTGGTTGGTGTGTGATTGTATTTTGTTGTTCTCTATTTTCCACATTTTATCTATTTCGTGCATAAGCAACAAATCAGTAACAAATAAATCTAGAATCTAAAGGAATTCAACCTTCATAGTATAGATTTCAACTTATTTTTATCAGATCTGTTGTGACTAACTATCGAGTAGAATATCCTCAACAATTTACGGATCATATTAGTATCAAAGCATGTTTCTTTGGGGAATTTCATGGGAAGCTGCAGGGGATCCAAGAAGTGGTGTAAGCAGAAAGTCGCAAAACCCTATCCATGACTAATGAGTTGGTTCATAATAACATTGATCCAACAAAAGATAGATTCTCAAGGCTAGAAGCACAGGTTGTGGATATCAACCGCAATATGAAACTCCTTTTGGCGACTATAGCAAATGAGTTTGGAATCATAGAAGTGTTGAGAAACCAAGTGCAATGTTGTCTAGTCACTTAATACATATGATTGATAACTACTTGTGAATATTAGATGTATTTATATTACTTCTTCATTAAGCAATTATACAGTTGTTCAAAGTATAAAGATCACAATGAGACAAGAGACACAAAAATTAGGCTATTAGCCAAGGCAAAACCCACAAGGGGAAAACTCAACAATCCTGATTAGATCAAAATGAGAGATATCCAAGATCATGTAATATCCCTCCCCTTAATAATAAATAATAAATAATAAATAATAATAAATAATAAATAATAAATAATAAATAATAAATAATGCAAAAATAATAATCAATAATAATAAATAAATCACTTAATAATAAATAAATCACTTAATAATAAATAATAAAAATAATAAAGATAATAAATCATAAATGTTAAATAATAAATGATATTAAAAATATATACAAGAAAATAAATAAAAATAATAAAAATAAAAATAGTAATAACCATACTAAAACTCTAAATAAGAATAAATAGAAATAAAACAAGAAAACTATCAAAAAGAAGGAAATAAAACAAGAAAGCTAAAAATCAAAAGAAAAGTAAAGAAATAAAACAAGAAAGCTAAAAATCAAAAGAAAGTTGCATGTAGACACATGGAGTGTGTGCATGTAGTTCCCCTTCCAATGTTGTTCTATTTAATAGATGGTGAGGGAGGTGAGAGGCATTCGTGCATTCCATCATTCCGAGATTCTATCTTTCATTCTCTTGGGAGAATGGTGTTTTAAGACTTAGGAGTCACTGGCAGTAGTACGTTGATTGAGGGCTCGGGGGTGGCCAGTTGTAGCAAGACTTTGCACAATTGAGCCTACGGTTGGGTGGAGAGTCGTCCCCAAAACCTTGTTGCGGTAAGCCTACTTCTACCACAGGTAAACAAGTAAGCACTATTCATTAAATTTGAATTTAGTTAATTAATTACATGTTTATTTGGCTAGGTAAGTGCCACTCTTATTTAAATTTAATGTTAATAAGTTAATTAGATATTTATTTTGGGCTGTTACATATGGTATTAGAGCTTTGGCTCAACCCTTAGGCCTATGGGCATCTTAAAAAAAAATAAAAATTATTTGTTGGGATTTTTAACTTGACTTGTTGTTGAAAGTTACAGGATGCTTACTTTCCTACGAGTAATTTCCACGGCAACTGAACTTTGGAATCAGGGTTTCTAGATTTCCCCAATTTTTGATTTGTTTTTATTAATTTGTTAGCCAATTTTGACAATTGTTTGCTGGCTCTACTGCACGAGTGGTGTGTTCTTATGATAGAGATTTCTTTAAATTTGGATAAATGGCCCAAGCTGTTGGAAATCCCGAACAGAATTACAATGTCATTAATTTGGATTTGGCTGGATATTGGTTTGCAATGCTGCAGTTTATTTGCCCACTGCCATAGTACCCACGTCACAGCTGAAGGTTTTGATAGCGTGCCAAATCATCAGAGAGTATTGGGGTACGTGATCTGAAGAGGGATTTTCCTGGTGGTTTGAATGGAGTCAACATCTCGCACCTGATTGATGGGATTAAGTTTGACGAGGTTAAAGCATACAATGTTAACAAAGTTGGCAATACGCTAACTACGCTGGAATTTCAAAAGACACTGCATGAAGAGACAGGCATTACGTTTGTGTTACCATACCCATAAGGAAATGCTACCATTAAGCGAACATATTTCTATGTTCAGGTTTCTTTTTACATCTTCCCTACATTCAGGACTTATTTCAGAGGAGAAAGAAGGAATAAAGCTTGCACAGGTATGGATTGTTTTTGTTCATGGTTGAGTAAAATTTGACGAATTTCATCTTATTCATATGTAATACACGTTATAAGTAACCCAAATTTGACCAAATTTAGTGTCGATTGCAGCTAGAACAAAGACTGCCTATTATTTGAGAATCAGTTATCTGAAGAAACCAGTGATTCTGACAAAACTGAAAAATTACGGAAAACAGTGAGAAGCTAGCCAAACTTTAATGAGGTTCTCTTATGCTGTCAAGATTATAGGCACATTAAATAAAGGTCGGGATGCCAAATATTGGCTGTGGTCATTCAAAAATAAAATTAAACGTGCAATCGAGGTTAAATTATATTATTCGACATATTAAGCATATTCATAAAGCAAGCTCAGCTCGTAAAGGCTAAAGTCATTCTCGTGCTGTCTATTTTTTCTGCACATGCTTGTGAATCGGAATACTTGAATGCCAAGGCATCTTTATTTGGATAAAGATAAAAACCTATTTGATAGGAAAATATATCAGCGCTCTTATTAAAGAATATCGCTCTGATAATTTAATTATGAAGCTTCATTAAGCTCTTGCAATAATTGATGTCACCGCTGGGTGAGTTAGCTCTTGAATTTAGATACAAGCAAGCTTCTTAAGGGTTTGACATTTTAACCCTTTTAAAGGTATAGTGACTAAATTTAAATGTTAGTAAACAAAAATTCCTTCTTTCATTATACTGACTTTCTATTGTTGTATTTATGTTATCAAACGAAATACATAGCCAAAACAGTTTTAACTCAGCGAAAAATGCTTTTTTGAAATTTCATCCTTTTAACCAAGCGAAGATCCTATCCAAGTTATAGGATAACTCAAGTCAAGTCAAGCAAGTGAGCTATTGGAGAAGCCAAAATTGTTTCAATCGCACCACACAAATAGAAATCTAGCCTCTGACCCATTCAAACATTAACACAGGCTCAACAGTCCACTCTTATAGTGGTTTAGGGTCATGAGGTTTAATTATTGTTTAGGTTTATATGGTTTATTTGGCAGAGATTCAATAAATTCACAATATGAGAAAAAGAAGATTTAAAGGGACTGTATACTTATTAATTTGGGATTTTTTTTTATAGATTGAATTTGGATTTATTTTGGCATAAGCCATACCTGTGGAGGCCGAAGATGAGCTGAAATTCGAGCAATGCAAAAGCTGGTAGTCTGCTCCGAGCACTGCATATTCCTCGTTGATTTTTTCTCAAGAAATGTTACCAGTCTCAGGAATCTAGAGATAAGATTTCATACCATGATAATGGCTTATGTTCTCCCCTTCTTATATGGCTGCCATTATGCCTTGGGAGCGCCTGATCATTCGACAACCACTCCATAACATTTTCCAAGCAATTATCTCAACATCAGGGACCAAAATAAAATTAAAACGTAATGGGATTGTGCCATGTTGTTGTCTATCTTTCCAAGGGAGAATGGATTCAAAGGAATATTACTTAGCATCCTGGCTCACTCGGGTAAATTCATCCTTATCTTTCTTCTGTTCATTATAATTGCATATTTTACTGTTTATTGTATTTCAGTAGATGTAGGTTAATAAATTGACAAACAATGAAGGATGGGTTAAAGTTGTTGTGCTTAGAAAGCATTGGACTTGCTCCAAAGAATTTGTTCCTCTAGTGATGGGACAAGAACTTATTGGTGACTACCAACACATCTCCTCAAGGGGGTGGGGGTTATACTCTCTAGTCTCTCATCTATTCCTTAATTGTTTTGCACTTGGAGAAGACTATTCTCAAAATAAATTGAAAAACATAACCTAAATCAATGGTTCTCATTACTCTCTAGCGAGATTAGTCAATAAGAAGCTTATGATTTTCCATTACCTACCTTGGATGAGGAAATGTACTATTGATTGTGTAAATGTTACTATTGATCTTATAGTGTGTGCAGATTTCTCGACATTGTTGTCAAAAGGAACAATGGAATTTGCAGGAACACACATAGCCATGACCGCAAGCTTACAATCTTATGTCTTATGCAGGCAATTTTATGTCTTATCCAGGAAATTAATATGGCTAAATGTATTGTGATTTAAGGGATGGTGTTGCCTTCGCGGGTGTGCTTGCAGGCAGGCCATATAATTAATAAAATGATTTTATTTTGTGTTGGGGAGGGATAACCTTCCCAGTCATCCGATCTGGTTCTGGGTCAGGTGGTGGTGTCTCTTCTTTATGGTGTGGAATATTTATGTGGTTATTTGATTTCTTAAATTTCCTTAGAGTAATCATTTAATAGCCATAAGAATCTCAAGATACATCCAATAAATTTGTTTAAACGATTTATTTTGCAGTCCATATAATTCTTTTAACATAAGTTATGATTGCTTAAACAGATACTCAAAATATTTCACTCTACAACACATAATTTCAATTTATCTTAGCACAAAAGGTCATGAATCTGTAGACTTAATATTGATGTGACATATAATTTCAAAAGTCATGGTGAATTTTCTTTCAGAATTCAAGTACCTTCTTAAAAAAATACTGCCACTAATATTCTTAAGCTTTACTCATTGGAATTTTGATTTTGTGTTGAGACAATTCTCTAAGTTTTAATACTACAAAATTAGTGATTATTGATAATTTGCATGATCAATCACACAGTTTCAAATTTGGCAATGGTTTGATTGCATGCCGAGCAGTAGGGAAAAAATATATCAAACAGTAGATTGAAATGAATCAAGAATCTTCAAAACTTTGTTGAATAAATTTGGCATGGTTAATACATACCTGGTTAAAAATTCACTACATAATTATCACAACAATAATCTAAGTATTTTGGCTCTTATTTTATGCTTCTTCAGTGATGAATCTTGATATTGAGTGACTGATTACAGTGTTTGGCTATCATTGCACTATTGATATGGTAACAAATCTTTAATGCTGGTGTAACTACTCACCACCGGTTCATTTTACAACACAGTTTACATAGCACTTGAAGTATTTGGATAATTGAAGTCGAAATTTGTCACCAATTAAAGTGCTCTAAAATAGTGAAATGTGTTCCAATTCACAATGGATAAACTCTGATATCTTATTACCTTTAGATGATCATTTTTCACTAGCATATGTTCATTATTTTATTGTTCAATATGATCTAAAAACACAGAGATAACATTCCTTGAATGTTGATCATACTATTCACTAATTATTTGGGTTGGATTGTTGTTCTCATTGTCCTTTAGCAATAGCAGTTGCTTGGCATTTCTATGATCTATTATTGCAAGAACACAACTCTCTCAATATGATCTTCTAATAAATTTAATTTTACATTGCCATTGCCATTCAGATTACATGTGTCTGCTCATTTACTACTATATTCTCAATGGAAAATCGTACAGACTTGGATTTCAGTTTAGATGTTGAGTATAATGTTACATGAGGTTTCGTGATTCAAGTTTAATTACATATAGTGGATAAAGATGTCGAAAGAGAAATGGAAAGGAGAAACTTGCTAATGATAGTTCATGTGATTATGGCCAACTTGGATCGTAGAGAAGAAGTATCACAACAGGGGTAAGAAATCAATAAGAAGAAACAACCGATTTTAGAACATAATGGAAGAGTTGGTATAATCATGACTTGGTACTCTAAAGGTATCACCATAAGGTCTATCTAAGGATGACGCACATAAAGAAGAAAATATTGGCAATCAACTAATGAACTTGAAAAATCAGGGTAATAATGAATGTTATTTTAAGGAACCTGTAAGGTTTGATAAATAGAATGATTGGAGAAGATAAGTTGTGTGCATAACAACATCTATAACAATGGGAAAGCCACATTGTAAATTTTTTCATAGGTGACTAACTATATGAATGAATTATGGATAACAAGACGTTTGATAAGGAGATTTTATTATGTTGATCTCTTCAAACAAGAAAAGATAAGCGGATTACACTTGGTAGCTATCTTAATGAATTTATTTATCAGGTATTACCCAAGTTGGAAATAGTAACAACATTTCCAAGGTATATCAGTGTTATAGGAGAGGAGGAAAAACCACAATGATTGGAGGTGAGAAATTCAAGTCAATTTAATAAAATAGAATGAAGTGAAGAAACTTCCATTTTTGAAGCCAATAGACATGGAATAGTAGGAAATCAAGACAGGGAGAAAAATAAAAATATATCTATGAATATCGGGTAGGAGGAAATGAAGGGATGTTCTATCAAGAAGAGAATTCTTTTAAAGGTATGAGTAGAGCTAGAAACATGATTGGTAATGGTCATAATGATGATCTACATATTTTAAAATGTGAAGGTGTGAAGTTGCATGATGACCAAATGATAATAAACGAGGAAGATATAGGAAGGAATGTTGCTAGAAATTTTATACGGATACCTTGAGAAGGATTGTGTACATAGTGACAAAAGAAGTGAAAGTCAATTAATAGAGATTGAACTTGACTCATTATTTCATGAGTAGGACTTCCCATAACGTTAAAAGAGGTCGTTTCCACATAACACCTCACATTTAAGTTTCTCATGGACAATGATGGTAGTAGTATTTCCAACTGTTTCAAAATCTAATAAGAAAGAGTCTTTTGCCAGCTTGAGGAAACTGAATTTATGATAAAGAAATCAAGTGGTATTGAGATACGAACTTTACGAACTCGACGAGATAAGAAAATATTTCTGTGGATGAAGTGCTGATTGTTAATAAAGTCAACATGGATCAACAAATCCTCGTGCAAGTAAATTAAGCATGATATAAAATTAAATCATGACGAAAAAAATGTTTATATGAGATTGCATATAGCGGTATTGGAATCAGTAAGCCAAAGGGTAAATGGATGTACAATCAAGGGATTTTAATTTTGAGATAGATGATGGTGGTATCACTAGTAATATCTAAAACAATGAATTTCACCAAAATTTCCTTGGGGAAGGAAGAATATATTACGAGAGATTAAGACTCAAGATGATGAGGCTCATGTGAAATTTAACGATATACTTAGATGATTATACCGTTGGTGTAAATGATCAACTACCTAGTAGAAAGAAGTCGAAATGATTATTGAAAAATAATTGACAACTTGATGAAAACATATTGACGATGTTTCATGGTAGGAAGATAATGATTTACATATGGTTCTTATAGTGATAATGTATCCATATGATAATAGCGATATGCATAGGTATTATGTATATTGACACATTCATTTACTAAGTGATGATAGGTATTTAATGTTCAATACTCATGATGGATATGATATGCATAACGTGGCATAGGAATTATGATGCTATAATATGAGGATTATTGACATGTGGTTCATTTATGAGAAGTCATGATATGTCTTTAATATAATTATGTTGATGGTATAACTGAAGCATGCGATAGTTCCGTACAAATCTATGACATGCATGAGCATGCAGTTCCTTATTATTCATAATGTTGCGATTAACAAAGATGAACGTTCTTATGATGACATGCAAGAGTTGGCATGTGGACTATTTCCTATGATACTATGATGGTATGGTTAATGCATTGGATGCATGTTGAGATGTGATGATTCACAGGACTCCACAAATGGGCTGAGAGGGCCGGTTTATTTGATGATCTCGTGCGAGCCCATACGCACGAGGGAGAATAAGTAACACCATATGGGCTGGGGACAAAACTCAATCAACACTACATATGCCAGTGGTTCCTTTGTCTTATGTATAGCTCTTGAAGAGCTATGGGACCATCTTGAGGAGGCCAAGTGCCTGATGTTCTAGGCTAGGTGCCTGTTATTGGATTGGGATGCCGAAGTCTTGAAGGGATGTAATGGACTTCGATGCCTGGGGTTGTGCGCCTTAGTAGTTGTGGAGGGAGTGGGCCAGCTGTTGTTGGGAAAAGTATCTATTCAGAATGCCCTTATCCCACTCTAAGGTGTGATAGTGCCTTAGCAACAAACAAGGAAAACTACTTGAGTATTCTTCTTTATGAAATGTAAATGAAGAGGAAGGATGTAACTAACCTGTGTCTTTCGCTAGTTTGTTGATCCAATTGCTCCTCTCTTCAATAGCTCCCAGCTCCCTGCTCCCTCACCGGCCCAGCTTCACCGAATTCCTGCAAGATCGCAGAAGAGAGAAACTACACGAAGATATAGATTTACATTCATAAAAAGCTTAGGATCAGATTAGGCTAAACATGCAAATATAACAAAACATCATTGATACACAGCATGTAGGAGAAACTCAAATAATTTTATTGACATGATAAGAAAGTCCAAGAGGAGATACAACCAAGTGAGTCCCGATCCAGCATCTACCTCCTAGCAAAGGAATCCCTTCCTCTCCTCCAACAAAGCATAAATCACCCAATGTACTAATCTCAATCTCAAACCAACAGCAATTCTCTGCAAAGTACAAAATTCCAGCCTCTGGATCTCTGGGATGAGGGATCCATATATAGATGTAAGCAGAGAGGATGAGTCAGCTTATGTTTTGACTTGTGGCCTCTCTCTGTCAGTTCTTGCTTCCACTTGGAGACTGAGAGCCTCTTACTCATCACTGGTCGAATTCAGTGAGGCAAGTGTCATTGGAGAAGATTCTGGAAGCTTCCATTGTCTCTCCACCTCGTTGAATGACTCTGCCACTTGTCATTTCCCGCTCAACGCACCTGGGTAGTGCATTCAAGTGCGTTGCAACGCACCTAGCCAGTGCATTTGGGTGCTTTGCAACACAGGCAGCTAGTGGAGCTTCTGAATTGATCCTGATTTGACTAGTTTTGAGCAGTTTCTGGTGGAGAACTTCTGGGAGAAGCTGTCATTGGTTGACCTTGTTCCTTTAGGGGCAGGAACAACACTTTTAGGGACTTTGGATCCCTTGGATTATGGACATTTCATGCTCAAAGCTGTAAGGCACAAAAATGTCTATAACAGTTGCCCCCTAAAGTATGAGGCCGTTTATCGGGTGAAATGCTTTATTAGGAGGATCCGAAGTTCATTCAATGCTGGGAGGAGACCTGTAATAAGATACAATACAATACATTATTTTTCATACTGTTTTCATGATCTAGCTGAGGCGGGCATTCCCATGCTCAGCTTTATAAATTCATTTTGATGTACATAGGACAGACAATCGTTTGATGGTAGACTGATGATCCTGCTGAAATCATCATCCTTTTGGTAGGATGATTATCTGTTCTGCAATGCTGTACATGTCAATGTCTTTATTTTTCCTGAATATATATCGCAGCCCGGATGGATGAAACTAGATCCGGGGTCTTCAATCTCGTCCGATCTTCACTCTAAGTACAAGTCGATCCATGTGAGAAATGTTTTGAAGTTACCAGTCAATGAAGTAAACTGTTGACAAGCGCGAGAGGAATCACCGATAATGATAATGACCCTCAAGGTACTGCAATACAATTCACGTGGTGTGAATAAAGGACTTGGCGTCGTACACCACGCAAAATCTTTCGGTCGAAGGTCATTGATGTATATCTGTCGTCGGAAGTGAGAAACTTGCTATTGAGGCATGCAAGCTTCAAAGTACTGAAGGGGGTGTTCCTAGATCAACTTCTTGGATAATGAGCTGATGTCGACAAGAAGCGATCCATCAAAGGAGGGCCTTGATGTATCCCACATCAATGACACAGAACAGAGCAAATGATTTTGATGGAGGTGAAAACGATCTGATGATATATGGTTCAGGGTGGCGGTCATGAAAGAATGAAGTATAATGTATGGTAGTGGATGGGACACGGGTGACTTCTCTGGATGACTTCTCTTGAACATATCGGCGACACTTATGTGATGGATTGGTAGCATTTACCCCAAAGGTGGATGGTATGGCGAGAACATGGTGATGTGACCGGTGAATGAAACAACCCAACCCGACTCAAGCACGGAGTGGAAGTGTCATGTTCAAGAGCGACTTGCTACCAATAAAGGTTCTTTGAGTTTCTTCCCAATTTTTCCCCAGTCATTGCTGACCAGTACCTCTTTATTTTTGTCAAGCTTGAGGAGGATAACATATGCTTGTTCTATAATTTGCCCTTCGGGCAAACCCATCGCTATGTTTTAACGAGCCTAGCGATAGTGAAACTCGTTCTCGTCTAAAGACAAGTTTGTCGCTATTAATCTTTTTAACGAGTCTAACGACAAAGATAACTCGGTCCTTTTCATTTTTAGAGAGTCTGAAAAGGTACATAAAGTCAACTCTGGAAGTCCTTTTTCGTCATCTAATCCCTTAAGTCCGAAAAAGTATAAAATAATACAGAAGGGATGAATTTTCGATAGTTTTAACGAGCCGAACAAAACAAGCGCTCGATCTTTTTGTGCAATAATCCCTCAGGTCCAAAAAGATTAAAATCTAGAGGAGGGATAGCTCTTCCGGTCGCTTTAACGAGCTGGAAGGCCAAAACTCGGCAATCTTTTCATATTTTACGAGTCAATTGAAAAGAGCTTAAAGAAGACTCATCTTTTGAGGAACGAGTGATAAAATGGGTAGCAGCTGATTCCAGGTAAGGGTTGGAATTTTCCAAGCACGGCAGAGTCACAAGAATGGCTAGTGAAATCACTCTTCACAGCTGTTCCTCAAAATAGGTAAACAATCAAATGGAGGTGAATGATCGGCCAATGGAAAAGTGGAGGTGACGGTGCAAACACGACCAAGGCTTTAATGGCTGATAATGTTACATTCACGGTGGTTATTTACCGGAGGATAGTTCATTTTTTAATGAGCTTAAACGCGGGTTGAAACACTTGCTCGATCTTATGTTTATTTTTTAACGAGCATGAACTATGCGCTAAAACTGCTTGATAATCCAGTCATATGATAAGAAAGTCTCATATAAAATGGAAACATTTAGATTTTTGCCCCACATCCTTTCTTTATGCAAGTTAGGAAACGACTAATCCTACGAGTTTAAAGGGTTAGAGGTTCTAAAAATTTAAAAAATAAATAGCCGCCCCTTGCTTGCATTCCAAAAGGTTTGCATGCCCCCAGGTATAAAACAGAGTTTCAAGGTTACCTCTACTTCACTTCCGCCAAAACAATTGTTTTACCGAGAGAGGCCTACCTCTTACAGGTCACCCAAAGATTGTTCCATTAATCTTTCAAACAAAACACTTCTTCGGCGATGTCTACCGAGATAAACAAAGGTGAGCGACGATGCCCGCCAACTCACATAACTTTGACAAAAGAATCTTATTCTAGAATAACCCCTATCTCAATCATGGACGGGGTACAGACTAGTCATATTCTCTCGCGGAAACCTACCCTATACTCGAAGTTTTCCTGCCGAAGCAGACCAGGATGCATGCCCCCTGGGTTCCAGTCATATCCTTCCGAATTACTCGCGCTCATCGGGAGGACGGACCGTGGGTTGAGACATTTCTTGCATAAAGAGACCATTTAGGGATGGTATATGACTATTTGCGATGCGTGATCCGGGAAATGAAAACTGGTCCACGAGCTTGACCACTCTTCCTTCGTGCGGAAAACACATTACTCTAAAGAGTGAGGAGACGATGGCTCCCATGCAATATATATAGTCTCGTCCAAGGAGTAGGTTATAATCCAAGGGTCCTTGAACGACCATCACGTTCATTTGAACGATCTTCCCTTTCAATGTTATGGGCACATTGGGGAGGATCCCTAAAGGTCGACTGGTTCCTTTATCAAATCCTGTCAGATTTCTCATTTCAGGCAAAAGCGATAGCGAACCAAGCGCTTTCCAAGAAATAGAGGAAAGGATACTCACAGATGCCCCCTCATCAATGATGGTGCCAGCCATGACCATTCTGTATATTTGAACGATAATTCGGAATGGTATGCTTGCTGGCAAACGGGGTCTGCCTAGTTGGTTCCAGTCGAAGGATACAACTAGGTTGCTTGGAGGTGGGACCGAGTAGACGGCCGGGTATGGCTCTGAAGAACTTCCTTCCTGCGATAAAGGAATGGGTAGGTTGCCCCCGTGTTCGTCGGAGTCTGTGTTGATGAAGAGAATTTGGACGGTGTCATCCTTATTCTCCTCATTGACTGTGTCATTCGAAGATAAATCCTCTGAAGGCAAGACCGGGTCAACTGCCGCCTCGACCTTTTGACTTTCGTCGGGTATGGATTCAGCCGGTTCATCTCCAATGACAGGCGCTTCAGCTGACCACTTGAGCGGGCCAGCTGGATTTTCAACTAACGAAGGACTCGGCAAGAGTTTTTTATATCCAGGAGGAAGTCGTAACGGTGAAACCAGACGATCATCCAAAACTCTTTTAGCTTCGTCTAAGAGGGGACAACGGTGGATGGCGTGGTTGCCTTCGCACAGTCTACAGGGAGATCTAGCTCTTCCTTTTTGTCCTGGGACTTCACTTTCGCTAGTTGACGGTGTGCTTTCAACATGGCTATCAGAGGTTGACGCCACTGGATTGTGCAAACGGGGAGACCAGTCCCTTAGTATCCGAGGGATGCAGGGACAATCTCTGTGAAAGTGGTCTCCCTTGCAAATGACACATGGCGATTTAGGCCTGGTCAGTGCAATGAGTGGATTTTCGTTAGACGACACTCGTTTGCCCCCAGTCGCTTTTGGCTCCTTCTTCTTTTTCTCTTTCTTCTTCTTTTCCTTCTTCTCCTTAGGAACTTGACTTTTGGCTTTGCCAGCGCCATCAAGCGAAGAGGAAGGAGGAGAGGAAGAATTAGAGGAAGTAGAAGGTTGGTGGGTAACTCTGGACTGGTATAACTGCTGATTCGACTGTTCAGGAATAGTGGTGTTCTGAACGACATTGGTTGAGAAGAGCCAGACTGGCAAGCCAATTGTCAGTCCTGGAAGCGACAATGTGGCCATATGGGGCGCACCAACATCTCCCCAAGAGGAGAAGGGACTAGGATTTCCACCAAGGGGAATTCCTTGGTTGGTAGGCTCCATTTTCTCAACCTAAAGATCAACGCGGGAAAAAGGGTATGAATATTCTGTTTAAAATAAATCTTAACGACGCTTGGACACAACTTGCTTTTTCAATTTTAAAGAGTCGAGAAAAAGCAAAAGATGACTCTAGTCTCCTTCGATTTTTAATGAGCCTGAAGTGACAAGTGCTCAGATGGACCTTTTCCGTTAAGGAGTCTGAAAAGGAACGAAAGGGACTGCTCTAGAGTTCTAGGTAGAGGGTGTGCCAAACCAATCGCAAAACCACAGAATACTTTTTAGGGTACGGGCGGTCAATCTTCTCGAATGCTGTGTTCAGTGCATTGCGATCAGTAGGGCGGCCGACACGGCTTCCTATGGATAAAGGTTTTATGCCTATAGGGGTCTCCCAATATATACTCGACGGTACGTGGGAGCACAATCCGTACTGGCACTTATCGTCTCTCAGGAGGAATCACCCAACCATCAGTGAGGCCGACAGTCACCAGGTTTAACGACGCCGGAACACGTCTCTAGCCTAGACCTCTATGTTGTGCGTTAAGTTACAAAGCGTTGTTAAGTTCATTCAATTTATTTTAGGTTGATCTTTCTTAGAAGTTTGCCTTTTTGGATCACCACGAGATGTAGATACAATTCCTAAATGCAATCTAAAGATGATAAGCAAGCATTTATCTCTTTTCAACAATGAAAATCCTAGCTACAAGGGGAAAAGAAAGACACAATCTTTTCTCAAAGAGCAAAGAGCACACTGTAAATGCACTTTTCCTAAATCAAACCATACAAACTGTCAAAATGCAAATGCACTTGTGCATGTATTTGTTTTCACTTTCTTAATATTGATGCCTAAAAAGAAAGTTGTTGTACAAATTTGAATTCGATTTCAAGTGAAAAACACAAACAAGCTTCTTTTCGAAATCAAAAAGACGATTACGACACTTTATGATTTTGAAGTAAACACTTGTTTCGACACTAGAAATTCAAAAATTCAAACCAAAAGACAAAAGTAAAAGCGCAATCAACTGTCAACAGCAAACACACTTACTCCTAAGATCAAAACGACACTTACGACAAGTCTAGATCCAAGGGCGACAGTATGACTAGTTTACTTTTGTAATGGGAAACTTCAAATGATGTAACAAATACACAAAAACAAATACAATTTATTTTATACAACTGAGGCGGAATTAAGGCAGAGAAAAGGGGTTTTCAGATAGGTACACACACTGATAACAGGCTGCAAAAATCAGAGATAAAACTGAACAAAATGAAGCAAAGAACCACAGCTGCACAGGGCAAAGGCAGATCAGCGCACCTGTTGCACAGAGAAACTGAATTGCAGCGCAGGTAGCCCTCTCGGGACCTGCGTTGAAATGCAGAACCTCTTCACAGAGCCTGCGCTGAAGCAGAAACGAGAATTTTCTCTGGGTTCTGGGTCACGGTTTGCAGTTTAATCTATGGTTTTTGGCCGGATAAAAGCTATCAATAAGGTACAATTAGAAGGATGATTTAAAGGAGGACTAAGAGCTATCACAAAGGGCAGTTAGAGCATTTTTGGATCAGCTGTTCAGATCATAAACAGGCCCAGTGAATGGACTAGAGTAGCAGCTCCCTACTTTGCATTTGTAAATGGCAAATGCAGTTCGATTCAGCACTCCTAAGTTTATGAGAAGAACAACAATAGAAACACAAATAAACTAAATAGATATGATCCCCAGCGGAGTCGCCAATTTGTTGTTGGGAAAAGTATCTATTCAGAACGCCCCTATCCCACTCTAAGGTGTGATAGTGCCTTAGCAACAAACAAGGAAAACTACTTGAGTATTCTTCTTTATGAAATGTAAATGAAGAGGAAGGATGTAACTAACCTGTGTCTTTCGCTAGTTTGTTGATCCAATCGCTCCTCTCTTCAATAGCTCCCAGCTCCCTGCTCCCTCACCGGCCCAGCTTCACCGAATTCCTACAAGATCACAGAAGAGAGAAACTACACGAAGATATAGATTTACATTCATAAAAAGATTAGGATCAGATTAGGCTAAACATGCAAATATAACAAAACATCATTGATACACAACATGTAGGAGAAACTCAAATAATTTTATTGACATGATAAGAAAGTCCAAGAGGAGATACAACCAAGTGAGTCCCAATCCAGCATCTACCTCCCAGCAAAGGAATCCCTTCCTCTCCTCCAACAAAGCATAAATCACCCAATGTACTAATCTCAATCTCAAACTAACAGCAATTCTCTGCAAAGTACAAAATTCCAACCTCTAGATCTCTGGGATGAGGGATCCATATATAGATGTAAGCAGAGAGGATGAGTCAGCTTATGTTTTGACTTGTGGCCTCTCTCTGTCAGTTCTTGCTTCCACTTGGAGACTGAGAGCCTCTTACTCATCACTGGTCGAATTCAGTGAGGCAAGTGTCATTGGAGAAGATTCTGGAAGCTTCCATTGTCTCTCCACCTCGTTGAATGACTCTGCCACTTGTCATTTCCCGCTCAACGCACCTGGGTAGTGCATTCAAATGCGTTGCAACGCACCTAGCCAGTGCATTTGGGTGCTTTGCAACGCAAGCAGCTAGTGGAGCTTCTGAATTGATCCTGATTTGACTAGTTTTGAGCAGTTTCTGGTGGAGAACTTCTGGGAGAAGCTGTCATTGGTTGACCTTGTTCCTTTAGGGGCAGGAACAACACTTTTAGGGACTTTGGATCCCTTGGATTATGGACATTTCATGCTCAAAGCTGTAAGGCACAAAAATGTCTATAGCACCAGCCTTGCCAGATGCCCGGGGTCATTGAGTACCGGACCGGATGCCTGCCTTGGGGCAGATGAGGTCTGAGTCAGGCGCGAGCCTTGGGGCTAGCCTTGGACTAGGATACAGACCGGGTCAGGCTTAACCTGGTGCCATAAGTGGGAAAAAGGACAGAGATTCCTTCAGATTTCCCGAGGGTTGGGGACTTTCGATGCTTGCTGGTTATACTAGTTCAGCAGAGGGTGTTGGCAACATGAAGTTAATAAATAATAAAAATAATAAATAATAAATAATTCAACTTAACTTCGGGACGAAGTTCCTTAAAGTGAGAGAGTATGTAATATCCCTCCCCTTAATAATAAATAATAAATAATAATATAATAATAAATAATAAATAGTAAAATAATAAATAATGCAAAAATAATAATTAATAATAATAAATAAATCACTTAATAATAAATAATAAAAATAATAAAGATAATAAATCATAAATGTTAAATAATAAATGATATTAAAAATATATACAAGAAAATAAATAAAAATAATAAAAATAAAAATAGTAATAACCATACTAAAACTCTAAATAAGAATAAATAGAAATAAAACAAGAAAACTATCAAAAAAGAATGAAATAAAACAAGAAAGCTAAAAATCAAAAGAAAAGTAAAGAAATAAAACAAGAAAGCTAAAAATCAAAAGAAAGTTGCATGTAGACACATGGAGTATGTGCATGTAGTTCCCCTTCCAATGTTGTTCTATTTAATAGATGGTGAGGGAGGTGAGAGGCATTCGTGCATTCCATCATTCTGAGATTCTATCTTTCATTCTCTTGGGAGAATGGTGTTTTAAGACTTAGGAGTCACTGGCAGTAGTACGTTGATTGAGGGCTCGGGGGTGGCCAGTTGTAGCAAGAATTTGCACAATTGAGCCTACGGTTGGGTGGAGAGTTGTCCCCAAAACCTTGTTGCGGTAAGCCTACTTCTACCACGGGTAAACAACTAAGCACTATTCATTATATTTGAATTTAGTTAATTAATTACATGTTTATTTGGCTAGGTAAGTGCCACTCTTATTTAAATTTAATGTTAATAAGTTAATTAGATATTTATTTTGGGTTGTTACAGATCAAACTGCCAACAAGTTACCAAGTCCAACCCTCCTCCAAATCACCTCCAAAGTCAAACTCAACAATGTTCAAACTACCCCAAATTTGGTCAACGATCATAAATTTGGTCCTACAACAAGGGGCCGAAATTCGGCTTGCAACAACCTCAAATTTTTTGGCCTCTTCCATAGAAAATCAGACCTCCACACATGCGAGCTGCAATAGTAAAATTTTCGGTCAGCAAAAGGAATATTCTTCTAGTTTTGACTTGGTTTCTCTCTTCTTTGACTGAATTCCTCTCTCTTTCACTTGGTTCATAAAATGTTTCTTGTGATGTTGTGTGAATTGTGTTCCAAAGTAGGTCAAAGTATCTTTTATATATAGCTCTCCAGGAGGGTTGAATATGTGTCTTTTGCAGGACTAGGCCGACTTGTCAAGGAGGGTTGACTTGGTCAACTTGTGGACTTATGACTCAACATAAAAATTCAAATTTCTTTTTTTTTTACAAATGTCCAAATTGAACATGACTCAAATATTATTCATTTGATTCTTTTTGACTCTCTAAGCATGAAGAACATGCTTTGACAAAAATGTAATAAATATAATAAATACATCAATGATAAATTTATATTATGAAGACTAATTCTAGTTACAACTTCAACAAGAAGATGGAGTTTCCAAATCAGAGGTCAGATTAGAGGGAAAATTAGGATCATGAAGATAGAAAGGAAGGAAAGAGCCCAAGAAAAAGTGTTTGAGTTCTATTGTTGTTATGGATTCATAGTCCCTGGTCAAGATGAAAGGGAAGGTTGACTAAAGCCATATGAAGGTGAGATCGATGCCTTAAAGTTGAAACACTGGTTGTAGCAATTATAAGTATATTTTAGCATTAACTACATAGCGAGGAACATAAAATATCATTTGCTAGATTGAAGTTTGGAGGGCCATGCCCTAATCTAGTGGGAAAGACATATGAAGACACTTAAGTTGGAGGGTGATCCCCTAGTAACTAAGTGTAAGGACTTCAAAACCCTCATAAAGCCCCAATTAATGTACAAAACCAATGGATCTGATGGCACTACTTTAGGTGAAGGTAGGGGCATAATGTACAGGAGTACACCATTGAATTTAGGAAGATGGCTAACATGTTGGATATCGCTCCCAGGAGCCTAGATGTACTCCTCAAGTATTTAGGGGGTCTACATGGCCATCTATGGAAGTAGGTGATGTTGTTCAAGCCAAGAATAGTGGACAAGGCTTGTGTATAGGGACAATACATGGAAAACAAAGGCCAAATGTGTTGAGAAATCAAGATGCTTGTAGATTAAGGTAGATTTCTCTTAACTTGATAATTACTTGTGAATGTTTGTTGGCTTCTTATTAAATTTATATTATATTCATCAAGAAATTACCAAAAAAACAAATACATGAAGATCATAAAGAGACAAAGGACATAAGAAATTAGGCTCCAAGCTAGGGAGAAACCCCACAAGGGGGAAAACCAAAATAATCGTTTTCTTATAGAATAAGATCAAAGTGAGATATCCAAGACCTAAAACCAAGACCAAGAGTACCACAAAGACCCCAAGTCAGCCCTCCTTCAAGTCTCCTCACAAACCAAAGTCAACAAAATTCAACCCTGGTCAAACTTCTATGAAATCTAGTCAAATATCTGAAAAACTCAAACCTGCATTGATGGTGAATTTTAGCCCTGTAATAGCTTCATAAATTTTAGAAAATCTCGCACACATGAGCAAAAACTAGGGCAAAAAACTCAAATTTCTCTCTCCCTTGATTGTTCTCTCTCCCCCTTGACTTTTCACTAATTTTTCTTCTTTTGCTTGCATAGAAATTCAATGTGATGAGTGAGTGATCAAATGAGGTCGAATTTCCTTGTATTTATACATGTCTAGGAGGTCGAATAACTGCCTCTTTAGGCTGACTTGTCCAGGGAGGGTGGACTTGGTCTGTGGATGACATTTTGACTCTTTGACTCAATACAAAAATAAATTTTCCTTTTCTTACAAGAAGTCCAAATTGGAATTTGACTCAAATATATTTATTTGACTCATAATATTTTTTTTTTTTACTCAATTGACCTTATAAGCATGAAGAACATGCCTTGACTAGTAATTAAATAATAATAATGATTATAATAAATACATCAGTAGTACATTTTAATTACATTATGAAGATCAACACTAGTTAATTTTCAACATTCCCTCTTAACTAGGGAGGTATTCATAATGACACAAGATGATACTCTCAAATTGAAATATTCTCGTAAGAATGGATTTAAATTGATAAGCATCAACATAACCAACATTTTCAAACATAGCAGGGCCTTGACTAACAAGCTCTATCTCTCCACTAGATCAGAGCACAATGCTGGGAGGCATAAACTTGGATACCGCTGCCTCTCTAGGAACATACCCCTTTGAATGTTGACCAGGTATGTCCTCATAGGACTATTATTATCTTGGATACCCATCCTAAAAGAATATCGGTCCTCGGGATTATTCTTATCTTGGATATAAATCCTAAAGTAATATCAGTGAAGCAAACAAAGTTCCTTCTACAGATTAATTACTCCAAAAGACTTGGAATATAAAGATATCCATGAGGATACAAATATTATATTAAATGTCTGAATAAGAATGATGTTACAATGAGAACGAGAGGCTTGCTTATATACCAAGCAGGTGTCTCTTCATGGAGAGTCATGTCTCATTTAGACACGACTCTTCAACCTAATTACTAATTAACTAATAATTATTTATGGTTATTATCATTTACATTATTTTACATTATTTCTCATATATTTATTCATAACAATCGGTCCTAGATACTTATCCAATCCACCATTCTCGCTACCAGTGCCTTCACTAGGCTTATGGTTGTTAATCTTGGCCATAGTGCATAACACATGGAGAATACGATGTCCATCCTCACTCCCTCTCAACCAGGGAGGAGATCCTCACTTCCTCTCAAATAGGGAGAAATAACCATAATCCTAAGCTTGTCTAAAAAATACTGATCAAAACATCAACTACCTGTTCTTCCTTGGAGATCTTGTTGTAGCTTCTTGGCTCCCATCTACATCATAGCTTCAGATCATAAAACAACTCAACCTCTCCTGGTTCTCTGACAATTTTCATGTAGATTCAACATGTCATCAAGTGTTAATTTGTCAATGTTTTATGCCGTAACAATAACTTAGACAATTTCTTCCTTCAATAACAATCACTTTATCCAATTATTTTCAATCACCCAATAACAATAAGCAATTGTAGATAGAACAATAAACCATATGTGCAATAGAAGATATCCAAGATCAATAGGCACACAAAATTTTGGTCAAAGGCTAGGGAAAAACCCCCAAGGGGGAAAACCCTAACCGGATTCTTCTTCTATTAGATGTTCATCAAATGTTCAATAGTGAGATACGTAGTCCAAGTACATCAATCAATTAGTCAAAGGTCAAAGCCTTGATCAATCAAGTCAACCAATTGATATCCAATCCAATATGAGCATAAAAGTCAAATCTAGTCAAACATCAATTCTGTAATTTTCTGTTAAAGTCAACAATAGTCAATGCAACCCTGACCAATCCAAAGTCAAAAGTCAAATCAACTCCAAATAGTTCAGTCAAAGCAACAACAAACTCAACCTTGCTTGGTCAAATGTAGTCAAAATAGTCCACAAATTTGCCTCATTAATTGGTCAAACTCAAATTCAACCCTGCGGAAACCCTAGTTGTACATCTGTGGTCAACGTTGGTTAAAGTGCCCAAAAAAGTTTGGTCAAAATCCTAGTCAACTTGAACTTCCAAAACAAATCCAACATTAGGTCAAATTAAGTCAAACTCTCCTCAAGTAAACGTTGGTCAAACAATCCCAAAACAAAAGTAAAACTCTATCAAATCAGATTGCCTCTCTCTCCTTTCTCACGTGTGAACTCAGACCCTGCAATTTTAGACTAGACCGAACCAATGAAGAGGAATGAATGTGTGATGTGATGCCTCCAAGTGATGCCAAGTTAGGTGTATTTATATGTGGTTGAGGATGTCAATTTTCTCCTTTAGGTTGACTTGTACCTTTTGTGCTGTCATGGTTCCACATTAATAATAGTATTTCCCCATGTGAAAATTAAATTTTTACAAGGACAATTAAGGTCTACTTATGGTTTACTGCGCTTCTCCAAAGAGGGAATTTCTACCTCAGTTGCCAATTTTCAACATTTCCTCTTAGCTAGGGAGGAATTTCTCTGCATCATAATTCTCATCTCGGATGTACATGTCTCATCATCATCATCATCGCATATGCTCATATATGTTCGTCTCTACTCATTTTCTCAACACTCTTGATCTAAAGAAGAAGAATCATCATAGGGGAGATCAATCTTACATGCTATATCCAATGAAAATAAGCAAGATACTACTTACCATAGAGATAAGGATCACACACATCTTATTGTCCATTGATCTTCCCACCTTGACTCTCAAGAGTCAAGTGGTAAAACACTTGCATCCCATCACTTGGGAGAGATACCACTTACCATGAATGGTAAGGATCACACACACCCAAGTCTCGTCACCCATTGACCAGATGGGTAGCAATCCTTACAAGACCAACTTGTGGGTAGGATGCATACTGGGTATACTTTTTCAAGTAGGGAGAGATACAACTTGCCATAAGTGATAAGGATCACACACACCCTATAGTGACAATAGGAGAGATACAAATTACTGTAAAGGGTAAGCATCGCACACACATATTGTCCAAAGTACCCCAGGAGTTATCTGGTTCCATTCCCACCCCTAGAGTTCAACAAGGGGGAAGAGCATAACTCAGTGTTCTCGATTAGCTGTGACCACTTCTTGGAAGGGTCACCTCCACCTGTTCAAGCTCCTATTTGAAGACCAAGAACTTCCCTTTCGACAAAGGCTTGGTAAGAATCTCAACTATCTTTTCATAAATCAAAATGTGATGGAGTCTTATCGCTCCTCTCTGCACCATATCCCAGATATAGTGATATCTAATCTCAATGTGCTTGGACTTGTCGTGGAACACAAGATTCTCAGAAAGTTGGATCCCACTCTTGTTGTCATAGTATATAACAGTCATATCTAGTACCCGCTGAAACAACTCTCTAAAGTGTTTCCTCAACCATACTGCCTCGCATCTAGCAACATTGTACTCAGCCTTGACCATACTAAGGGCAACAAACTTTTGCTTCCTGCTCATCCAAGATATTATGACATACCCTAGGCTAAAACAACACCCTGATGTGCTCTTCCTGTCAACAACGTTTCCAGCCCAATCAACATCAGTGTATCCATGAAGTCTTACATCTCCGATAATGTATCTTAATCCAAGATTGATAGTCCCATGTAGGTATCTCGACACATGCTTAGTAGTGACCTAGTGTGCATGTAGAGGCTTGGTCATAAATTTACTGATAATGTTGACAATAAAACATACGTCCTGTCTAATGTTCACCAGGAATATCAGTGCCCCAATCATTTGTCGGTACTCAGAGTGATGTTCCAAGTCAGGTCCTGCAACTTCTCCACATAATTTCTTGAAATTCATCTTCATCAATGTGGCCATGGACTTGTATTCTACCATACCAAATCTCTCCAACAACTTGACAACATATTTCCATAAAAATGGAAGACACCAACTTAAAATACATGCCTATGAATTCCAATCCATATATACTACCATTAAGAATGGAAAAATAATAAAAGATTATGACTGTGCGATAATAATTTCAAACATATTTCCCTTGAGAAACTTACTAGAGGAGATTTCAACTAGAAAATAACCACCTAAGTAAAAAAAATAGAAATTAATAAAACAATGCCATGTAGACAAATTTGTAATATATCATTTTAATTATTTTACTTTTATTAAAATTACCCAAACATATGTCACATTTATCAAATAATTGTATATATATATTTTATATTTAAATTAATTTATTAGCACAAAATTTAATAAATTTTAAATTTAAAAAGTAAATTATATATATATATATATATATATATATATATATATATATATATATATATATATATATATATATATATATATAGATATTAATGCAATATTTAATAAATGTTAAATTAAAAGATAAATTTTAAATTTAACTTTAATTTAATTTTAAATTTAAATTACCCAAATAAATGCACTTTTATCAAAGTAACTATATATATATATATATATATATATTAATTTATTTACACAAGATATAATAATATTTAAATTAAAAAGTAAATTTGAAATTTAAATTAGTTACACGTCATTAAAAACACACTCAACCCTTGATTTACCCCTCATTAAAAGTATTCTTGATATTATAACTTTTATAGAATAAGATGTTAATTTTATTTTTAATATTTAATGTAGTTGTGGGTCACTTGAGCACCATTCATGCTTAATGTATGTATATATATATATATATATATATATATATATATATATATATATGTATATATGTATGTATTTATTGGTCCAGTGCCTAGTCACACTTGTATCACTTTTGAATTTTAAAGGATTTTGATTGGATTATAGATTATGAGATGAAAACTCAATGTTGATTTTTTCAAAATCAAATTTCCTCTAATGGGAAAATCTCACCAGGTCTCTGCCACCCCTCTAAGCCCAAGAAGTAGTGCATCAAATCAAAGTCTTTCATCTGAAACTTAGAATCCAGGTCCTTCTTACATTAGAGAATAAGAGGCTTTACACCTGTCAAGAATAAATCAGCGACATATAATACCAAAATCAGGGGCATACCTTGGACAACCTTGAAGTAGAGATTTAGATCAACATTACTTCTCATGAATCCAAGCTTCATTTGATAGCTATAAATGCGGGCATACCAGGCTGTGGTGGCTTGCTTCAATCCATATGGTGCTTTCTTCAACCTGCATACATGAGTCTTCCAGTCATGCTCCTCAAAGTCCTATGGTTGTTCCAAGTATACTTCTTCCTGGAGTATGCCATGTAGAAACATGGTCCTCAAATCCTTTTGGTGCAATGTCCATCCCTAGCTAGCAACAAGAGCAACGATCGATCAAATGGTAGTATATTGGGCTACCGGTGAAAATATATCATCATAGTCCTCTCCCTATGGGAGAATCCTCTAGTCACAAACCTCGTCTTATACTTCTCATCACTACCATCAACACCGTGCTTGATTTTGTAAATACATTTAAAAGTCACAATAGACTTCCCAAGAGGTCTCAGAACCCCTTCCCACACATTGTTCTTCATGATGGATTCATATTCATTGGAAATATCATCCTTCCATACTTGTTCTTTCACCACTTCTTCAAAAGTGTGTGGTTTAGCCTATATAATGTTGCTCATTGCTATAACATATCCATGATATTAGCATGGCTTCTTGCTTTCCCTGAAGCTTCCTCTTACAACAACATGTCTCTTAGCATCTTGTAAGGTGTCACGAAGCCATAATGGCTCTTCTTGGTGGGAGGATAAATCAGAGGGGGATCCAAGGGGTACATGGGTTCCATGGGATCATCAACAAGATTAGGCTCTGGCTTAGTCATAAGAGGGTCTTCTTGTGTATTCATGGCATCATCCTTTCTCTCAACATTGGAAGGGGGAGGAGTGTCCCTTGATTTCCCAAGGGCACCATCTTCATCAAATGTCACATCCCTGCTAAACTCTATATTCCTTTGACCAAGTATATATATTCTATAAGCTTTATAATTTTCAGAATAACCAACAAAAGTACCTTTCTTTCCTGAAGCTTCCATCTTGTTCCTTTTGTCCTTCAACACATGAAAGTAGACATGGAAACCAAAGATCTTCAAGTGTCCAACATCAGGATTTACACCTGTGAAAACTTCTTCAGGAGTTTTGTCACCCAAGGCTTGATGGAGGAGTCTTGTTTTGAACATAGACAATAGTGTTAGCAACTTCTCCCCATATAAACTTCGAAAACTTTTGATTATGCAACATAGATCTCTTTGCTTCCATAATAGCCATGTTATTTCTGTCAGCTAACCCATTCTGCTTAGGGTTATAAGGTACGATGGTATCCTTCTTGATTCTTGCTTTCTTGCAAAAGTCAATGAACTCATTTGAAATGAATTCTCATCCATTGTCAAACTTGAAAACTTTTACCTTCTTTCCTATTTAATTCTCCACCAGAGCCAGTGTTGCATGACTCATACACATATAAGACTCGTCTAAATATTGACTCAATGACTCATATAAGAATAAGGAATGTCCTATATAAGACTCGTATGAGACTCGACAAATTTGGATTCAGCTCAAGCCAATGTCTCAAGGACAAGAAAAAATTGAAATTTGTTGAAGGAAGTCCACACTAGGTTTAGGAACGGGTCTTATATGTGTCCGTGCGAGTTTGATACAAGTCTTATGCTAGTTAGTGGGTCAAGGAAAGTCTTATGCGAGTTAGCGTTGGTAAGGGTCTTATGTGTGGGTTCTATGTGAGTGACCTGTTTCATCATATGACTCGTTAAGACTTGCGAGTCTTGATGGATCTTATAAGGGTCATGCGCCATTGACTAGGGCCTTGAAGTCCTTGAACATGTTGAATTCTTGGTCTTTTTTCTTCAAAAATAATTTCCATGTCTCGCGAGAGAGGTCATCCACAAATATTATGTAGTACACTTAGCCACCTAGAGAGGTCACTGACACGGGTCCACACAAATCAGAGCGTATGAGTTAAATTATTGCATTGGTCCTGCTTCTGCTTGAAGGGAATGGGCCCTTCACATGTTTTGCACTTGCACATCCTTAACAAACTCCATCACGATCTACACAAATCTCAGGCATCCTAGAAACCATCTTTCTCACATGAGGCAAGACTTTGTAATGAAGGTGTGTAAATCTTCGGTGCCACAATTCACATTGACGATTAGTATCATGAACCGATACTCAGATTGGTCTTCCATTGTATTTGTAAAATCCTTCAATTCTTGATCCCAAAGTGAAGGCATGCCTCAAACTATATTTCGTTGGCCAATTAAGGACCTTTCCATTTATAAAAGCAACTTTCAATCCTTTTTCCTCCAAGGTAGATATAGACACAAGATTCTTTTTCAATCCCGGTACATAGACAACATGCTGGAGATGTATAATTTGACCATAATCCAAATGAAATGAAACCAAACCAAACCCCTTCACAGGATAAGTAGAATTATCCCTAAGAATGATCTTAAAATTTATCTCCCTCTCAACCAGGTTTGAGAGGAATTCACGATAACTAGTGAAGTGTCTAGAAGCCCCACTATCTACTAGCCAACTATCAAAAGAATCTGGATGAGAGGAACTAGATATAGTAGAAATAAGAAAACATTCAGATTGAGTGCAGTTGTATTATTATCATACCTTTAATTCCTTGATCTCTTGGGAGGATGGTGACTTTCTTCACGAGCATCAAGAGCTTCTCTTCTTCTTCTATTGTTAAACCTATTGTTGTTGTAGCCGCGGTTGTTGTTGTAGGACCTTGGAGCATTTCTATTTTCTGGAAAGTCTCAGGCAAGGTGACCTTGCTTGTGGAAATTGTAGCATTGAACTTGTGACACATCCGTTTTAATTCTTCTATTAGAGTTCTTGAATGCCGGAGCAGATTTTCTTGAATTAGATGGTACTCCTCTTTCTTTTCTCTTCTTGACTTGAGCAACAAATGCAATGGCTTCTCCTTCTTCGTGCTTTTGAATTCTCCCTCTAGAAATCATCCAGGTGTCCTATTGAGTGAACTTGCCCAATAGCTAATCAAATGAAGGAAACCTGTGATTGTTGCTAATGGTGGTAATAAATGTCTCCCAAATCGAAGGAAGATCTAAAAGGGTGATTAATACCATCTCTATATCGAATGTAATCTCTCCAACCAGAAAAATTTGATCCTTGAGTTGTGATATCCTCATGAAGTATGATTGAACGATCTCCACCTTGTTCATATTTATGTCCTTGAGTTGATTATTCAAAGAAACAATATGGTTCAAGTTGTTGACTTCGTACATCCCAACCAACTTATCATACATTTCCTTGGACTTCTTCAATTTTGAAACATAAGTGATCAAATGATCTCTCAAAGAATCAATAATGATTTTCTTAGCTTTGACCTCACCTTTCTTGTACTTGAACTTGGTAGCAACAAAGGCATTCTCCGGAGGCTTAGGAACCTTACCTTCAACATATTCCATGACATCATTCTCCTCCAAAGTAAAAAAAACCCTAGTTCTCCCAACAACATAGTTAGATGAGTCATTTAACTTCTCTTCAATCCTAAAGCATGAGGTATTAATTCTGACCAAATCAAATGATCTTCAGCAGCGGATAAGATATATTCAAAGGATGATTGCTCTTGTCTCCTTTGTCTTGTCTTCACCTTAGCTTTGATGCCATGTTAATTATTTAATGTTCTATGCTATAACAATCACTTAAACAATTTCTTCTTTCAATAGAAATCACTTTATCAAATTATTTTCAATCACCCAATAATAGTAAGCAATTATAGATAGAAAAATTAACCATATGCACAATATAAGACAAACAAGATCAATAGAGACAAAGATTTTGGTCAAAGACTAGGGAAAACCCCACAAGGGGGAAAACTTGAACCAAATTCTTCTTCTATTTGATGTTCATAAAATGTTTAACATAGAGATACATGGTCCAAGTACATCATCAAATAGTAAAAAGTCAAAGCCTTGAACAATCAAGTCAACCAATCAATTTCCAATTCAATATGAGCATAAAAAGTTAAATCTTGTCAAATATCAATTCTGCAATTTTTTTTCAAAGTCAATAGTCAAATCAGCTCCAAATAATTTGGTCAAAGTAGAAAAAAACTCATCCTTCTTTGCTTGGTCAAATGTAGCCAAAACAATCCATAAATCCACCTCACAAATCAGTCAAAGTCAAATCCAACCCCGTGGAAACCCGTTGTACATCTATGGTCAACACTAGTCAAAGTGCCCAGAAAAAATTGGTCAAAGTCCCAGTCAACTTGACCTTCCAAAACAGATCTAACATCAGGTCAAATGAAATCAAACTCTCCTCAAGTCAACACTGGTCAAACAATCCCAAAACAAAAGTCAAACTTAGTCATATTACCTCTCTCTCCTTCACACGTGTGAACTGAGACCTAACAATTTCAAACTAGATCAAACCAATGAAGAAGAATGAATGTATGATGTGATGCCTCAAAGTGATGCCAAGTGAGGTGTATTTATATGTTGTTGACGAGTTCGAATTTCTCCTGTAGGCCAATTTGTACCTTTTGTGTTGTCATGGTTCCACATTAAAAATAATATTTTCCCATGTGAAAAATAATTATTTCTAAGGAAAATTAAGGTCTCCTTAAGGTTTGTTGGGCTTCTCCAAGGAGGGAATTGCTCCATTAGCTGCCAATTTTCAATATCAAGTAGCTTATCAAACATCTTATGGAGCTAAACATCTTCACAACTGATTACACAAGCCTTCACATTTTCTTTCTTTGTACTGCAATAGACTTATGCTTTCACACTTTTCCAAGTAATCATATCACCTCCCAATCATTAGTAGTATCTCTATCAATAATAGTACCTGCCAAACCAATTAATGTAAAAGCAATTATAGATCCATCTTTCCAGCTAAGGTGGTTGAACTTCTTCTGGATCAATATCAAATCCATCATAACATCAAGTGATCAACGAATTGTCTCATGACTTCTTGTACCGGTTTTGCTGCCTTTTCTGTACACACTTCCATTGTATTTTCTTCCTGGAAGCCATACCATATCCCAAAAATTATTGATGTCATTCCTCATTATCAGGTTTGCCAAAAGTAATTGATAGATATCCTTGAGTGAAGTTGTAGGAGTCCTTATGTTGATCCTTGCTACAGGTTTCCTCTGAGGTCTTCCTTCGCATGACTTAACTTCACATTGAGGAACAAAAAATAACTCCTACTAATAATCTGTTCTACTGCCATATGCCAAACAACCAACTAGAAGATTCTTGACTTTCCTTTTCAACTATTTGAGCAAGACATACCATGATTTTGCTATTAACTTTCTACCCAAGTATATTTATTATCTAAATGCATCATGTTCTTCCTTCAACTCCCTCTGAAGATATGAGTCCCATTTTGAGATAGCTGATTGCAAAGCTTAGTCCATGGTAAGTGTACTTCTTCCTAGCAAGTTTCCAAGTAATTGACTTCTTTTGATTCGAATTGGATCATTATATTATTTTTCACCCATCTCGATTCATTTGGAGTGGAAAAAGTGGAGGAATCAGGTCACAAGACCTTTTTTATCGGTGGGACCCAGTTTGGCGAAACAGGGCCTGAAACCTTCGAGGAGCGTTTTGAGGCATCAAACAAATTTTTTTGGGGTAAAACTTTGTCACTTAAACGTATCACCTTTTCATGCTATTCTACACACAGAGACCTTTCCAATGGTGCAAGAAGCGCGCCAATTGGAGTCCGTATGCAAAAGTTATGCCACTCAGAAGTTGACCTTCTTGTTTTCACACCTATAGTTCGGGAGGATTCCACGTCATCTCCCATTATTCATGGAAAAGGGGCTGTGATCTAGGAGGATCCTCAAAATTCTCAATTTCATCAATCTCAGATGCCCATGAAACTAGCGCCAAGTCGAAGATATTTTCACGCTGATTCCGGTGGTATATTTGGTTTTCAAAATGGCCTTCGTATGAGGGAGAAAACACGTTCTGAAGTTTTTCCCAAACATGCAAAAAATGGGCCAGAGCAGGCCAAGTGGCAGTCTGAGAGAAGGATAAGTGGAAGTGTTGGAGACAGGCATGTGGTAGTAGGGTGAACGCACCACACATGTCAAATCCGCAGGTCAAACTTCCAAGGTGTGGGTCGAACTCGCGATCTCCAAAACAACACCAAAAAACTTTACCAATACACCACAACATTGCTTTATTAATCCATAGGCACAAATTTGTATTTAAATTTTCATTGTTATGACATGTGTGGGAAGGGTTGGCGGAGTCCGCCATATCCCGCGGTCTGCCAAACCCATGGATTGTTTTATCGGCGCTACCAAACGACATAACAAAGTCTCCAAACTTGGCGGGGCAACTCAACTGAAAATCAACCATATGTAATGCATACAACAAAGTTAAACTATGTGTTATAACTATATGGCACGGGTCGAATTATATATCACCGTCAGTCGTTGGATATAACCATATGTTATATATATGGCGGGGCATGTTAATATATCAAAAAATATATGCTATGTAAAACCTTCGGTTCCAACTATGCGCCACAGGTTGATTTGTATGACACCGCCGGACCATTGTAAAACTATATATGTTATGTAGTTGTGCCCATATACCATATATTACATTATGTTGTAATGATTGTTATTTATTTAAAATCAAATCCCGGGAGGCCTGCGGGTTTGACCCCAGGACCTACCATTGGATTTATAAAAGGTTTTACCAATGCACCCCTGCCATGGGAGTTGGAAGGAGTTGAGTTTGTAATTATTTTGAATAGTGCCTGTAAATTCCTTTTGAGGCATATCTCGGCCAATATTGAGCATTTTTGTAATATGAAAGTTGCGTTGGGAAGTTGAAGCTGAAGCCTGTCAGTTGACAATAGCCATTAATGCATGTGAGCAGATTCCGTAATGGTGAATTTTGATGTATAGAGACTTTATGAGCATTTTCAATACATCGGACGCCCATTGGAAGTGGACCCGAAGATGTAGTACAGGAGGGACAAACTCCATCATCAAATTTGCTGTGTTTTCTTTTTATTTTTGCTATTCATGGTTGTTTTCAGATTTCAAGTTTTTGAGTTTAAGGCACATAAGAATCCATTTTCCTTATTTATTCACTTAGAAACCTTAGTTAATATTTGGTGAAATTGAGCAAATAGTCAATTCTGCTGTTTTTGGATCATATTTTGGTATCAGAGCAAGGTTGATCATGTATAAGCAAGATATTTTCCAATGTCAATGTTGACTAGATCTAGGTTGCGAGGTGGAGAAGGGAAACTTGAGAAGATAAGTCCAGAGTTTGGAAAGAGGAAATTATCTCAAAAGTTGAAGATGGGAGAGCCAAATTAAGGAGAAGCTCCTAAAACCAAGGTCGTTGGAGAGGAGCAATGCCAACAAATGTTCCTTAATATGTAAATGATGATTGCAAAGCTTTATGAAGACAAGAAGACTAGAGATGTAGCTTCATCTTCTAAAGGAACAAAAGAGAAAAAGGGCAAGGAAAAAGATGATGGTAATGAACCTCCTTCTCCTCCATCTTCGTCTTCTTCTTCTTTATTCTCTTATCATTCAAGTTCAGATTTAGACTCACAAAAGAAGCAAAAGAAATCTCTTTTTTTGAAGCTTGATGTTAAGTTTGAGTTGCCAATATATGATGGTGAAATGAATCCTGAAAAGTTAGATAACTGGATAAAGAAACTTGAGGTGTATTGTAGAATTCAAAATGTTGTTGATGAATCTGCAAAAATTCAGTTAGCTACACTTAGAATGGGAGGAACAACTTTGATTTGGTGGGAAAGTAAAACTCAATCAGATTTGAAGCAAAAAGGTAAAATTATCTCTTCATGGTCTAAGTTTGTTAAAGCTCTTAGAAAGCAATTCTATCCTTTAGGATATATGCAACATGCTGTAATGGATTGGCAACATTTAAGGCAAGGTAAAGGACAGAGTGTGCAAGAGTTTACATAGGAATTCAGGAAAAAGGCATTAGCACTTAATGTTCCATTAAACACACGAGAAACTTTGTTAAAGTATATTGGAAGTTTTCATTCTTATTTGTGACATACTTTGCTTATGTTTAATCCAACTGACTTTGATGAAGTGTGTGTACAAGCCATTCATATTGAATCAGGTGGCAGACCTTTTCAGTCAAACTTTTCAAAGAAACCATTCAAGCATTCAGAGAAAAAAGATTCCAAATAAGGTAAAGGAAAGAGTAAGTTGAAAGGGAAGAAATCGACAACAACTAAGAAGGAAGGAGAAATGCTTACTTGTACTCATTGTTAGAGGGTTGGACATGAAGACTCCAAATGTTGGAAGCTTCATCCTAAACTTAAACCAAAGAAGTTCCTTAAGAAGAAGGGTGAAATGAAAGCTAATGCTGTAGTCCAACAAGATTTGGGATCTGACTCCGGTGATGAAAAGAAGATTACCGCTATGGGTCTAACAGGTAATTCTTTTGAAACTAGCTCTAGTTCTACTTGTTCAACATCTTCTTCAAAAGATAATAGTGTGATTGAAGAAAATAAGAGGGTTGAATTGTTTCACATATGAATCATATCCAAGCACGCTAAGATAGACACATTATTCGATAATGGATCACAAGAAAATCTAATATCTGAGGAATTAGTAAGGAAATTGGGATTGGAAACTAAAAATCATCCAAAACCATACCCTTTAGGATGGTTGAAAGAAAATACTTAGATGCAAGTCACAAAACAATGTCGATTAAGGTTTGCAATTACAACTAATTTTGTTGATGAAGTTGAGCTAGATGTGATTCCTTTGGATATATGTGGAGTTGTGTTGGGTAGTCCTTATCTTTATGATCAAGATGCCATATTTCATAGGAAGGAGAATATGTATCATCTCTTTAAATATGAAATTGAATACATTGTCACGACACACAAAATCAAGACAAACTTGGATTTAATCAATGTCAGTCAGATGAAAAGGCTAATAAATTCAAGTAAATTTTATTCTCATGATTGTTAAAGAACAACCTAAAGATAAGTATGATTCTTTTCAAGGGTGTGATCCTCCATTTAAGGACAAATTGGTTGAAATAGTAGATTCTTATAAAGAATTGTGTAAAAAACCAAAAAGTTTACCTCCAAAACGAGAAATACAACATGAGATTCAACTTCAATCTGATGCCCCTCTAAGTTTGGTAAAGGATTTATTCGACCTAGTTCTTCTCCATGTGGATCACCGATCATATTAGTCCCAAAGAAAGATGAAACTTAGAGAATGTGTGTTGATTTTAGAGCCTTAAATAAAATCACCATTAAGAATAGGTATCCTCTTCCTAGATTTGATGATTTGTTTGATCAGTTAAAGAATGTTGTTTACTTTACAAAACTAGATTTAGGAAGTGGTTATGATCAGATTCGTATTGCATAAAATGATATATGGAAAACTGCATTTAAGACTAGACAGGGGCTTTTTGAATGGTTGGTTATGCCGTTTGGGTTATCCAATGATCCGACGACTTTTATGTGAGTTCTGAATGATTTTTTTCATCCTTTTATTGATAAGTTTGTCATAGTCTATTTGGATGATATTCTTATTTTCAGTTCAAGTTTGTAAAAACACATAAAGCATGTTAAACAAGTTTTTGATGTGTTGCAAAAAGATAAACTATATCTCAAACTCTCTAAATGTGAATTTGGAAAAACTTCCTTAGTATATCTTGGTTACATAGTTAAAGGAGGCCAATTAAAAATAGATCCAACTAAAATTGATGTAATTGTTAAGTGGCCAAGACCTCAAAATGTGATGGAAGTTAGAAGTTCCTTGGGTGCAGTTCAATATTGGAGGAAGTTTATTTTTCATTTCTCTTTTATTGCATCACCACTTCATGCTTAAAAAAGTTCTAAAGTCTATTTTCAGTGGGGAGGAAAACAACAAAAAAATTTGATACTTTAAAGCAGAAAATTGTTACAGCTCCAATCTTGGCTTTACCAAACCTTCAACAACCATTTGAAATAGAAATTGATGCTAGTGGGTATGCAATGGGTGTAGTATTATTACAAAAAGGAAATCCTATTTGTTTTCATTCAGAAACAATTTCTAAAGAAGTTGCTAACTATTTAACTTATGATAAAGAATTGTATGCATTAGTGGAAAGTGTTAAAAAATGGAAACATTATTTAATGGGAAAAGAAATAGTGATTCATACAGATCATCAACCACTTCAGTACCTTCAATCACAAACTAAGTTGCAACAGTCTCGACATTATATATGGATGGGGTTTTTGCAACAACTCCATTTAGTAATCAAATATAAGAAAGGTACCACTAATAAAGTTGCTGATATGTTATCAAGACCTTCTTTGAATGCTTTAGTTATTCTGTAAAATAGTTCTTTAGCACATGAAAGTTACATAGAACAATATGTTGCAGATATTGATTTTAAGGATGTTTATGAATCACTAAATCATGGTGCTCAGGTGGAAGAAGTGAATTATCATGTTCATGATAGGTTATTGTACCATCTTTGCAAGTTGTGCATACCACAGGGAGAAAGAGTGCATGTGATCAGGGAAGCACATTCTTCTCGTGTTTCAAGGAATTTTGGTATAGGTTCTTCTACTGGTAGATCTCCTTTTGAAACATTTTTTGGGTAGTTGCCAAAATCACCAATGGGCTTTATGTTTGTTGAAGAAGCTAAGGAGGATGGACATGGAGATGCCGACAAAGCAATCAAGTTCATTCAAAGAATCCAAAAGATTCATGAAGCAGTGTAGTATCAATTGGAGAAAAGTCATGCAAAGTACAAAATGTGTCATGAAAAGCATCGGGTGGATCATCACTTCCAGGTTGGTGATCAAGTATGGCTATACATCAGCAAAGAAAGTATGAAGGGTGAAGGTAAAAAGTTGAAACCTTATGGTCCTTTTAAAATTGTTGAAAAGATTGGGCACAATGCATTCTGCTGAATTTGCCTTCATACATGCACATATATTTAGTTGTAAATGTTGATAAATTGAAGTTGTATGACCCTCCAATAATCATGGATCAAGAGGAAAATGCTCAAATTCCAACAATAGATGATTTTTCACCTGAATGTATGACTGAGTTGCAGGGAGACATCATCTTGGATAGGAAGGTCCACACTTCTAGGCGAGGATATGTAGAGTATTTTCGAGTGGGTCTCAAAGACATGAATCCAAGCAAAGCAAGGTGGATGGAGATCAGAAGGGTGATGGAGATGTACCCTCACCTCATATCTGCTTAAAACCAAACTTTTAGTGGTCCAAAAGCTTCTAGTGGAGAGGAATGATCCAAGAGGATACTGAAAATGCTCAAAGTTCAACAATCTCAGATTCTCATGAAACCAATGCTAATTTGGAGAGCTCGTCGCGATGATTCTGGTGGTGTATTCAGTTTTCAAAATGGCCTTCGTATGAGGGAAAAAACATGTTCTGAAGTTCTTCCCAAAGAAGCAAAAAATGGGCCAGAGCAAGCCAAGTGACAGCCCTAGAGAAGGCCAAGTGGCAGTGCCAGAGACAAGCACATGGCAGTAGGGTCAGTGCACCACACAAGTCAAATCCGCAGGTCAAACTTCCAAGGTGTGGGTCGAACTCGCGACCTCTTAAACAACACCACAAAACTTTACCAATACACCACAACATTGCTTTATTAATCCATATCCGCAAATTTGTATTTTAAGTTTCATTGTTATGACATGTGGGGGAAATGTTGGTGGAGTCTGCCATATCTGGCGGTCTGCCAAACCCGTGGATCATTTTATTGACGCTACCAAACGACATAACAGAGTCTCCAAACCTGGAGGGGCAACTCAGCGCGTAGTCAACCATATGTAAAACATACACCAAAGTTAAACTATGTGTTATAACTCTATGACACAAGTCGAATTATATATCATCGCCGGTCGTTGGATATAACTATATGTTATATATATGGTAGGGTATGTTAATATATCAACAAATATATGCTATGTAAAACCTTCAGTTCCAACTATGCGCCACAAGTTGATTTGTATGACACCACCGGACCATTGTAAAACTATATATGTTATAAAGTTGTGGCCGTATACCATATATTACATTATGTTGTAACGATTGCTATGTATTTCAAATCAAATCCCAGGAGGCCTACAGGTTTGACCTCGGGACCTACTTGTGGATTTATAAAATTTTTTACCAATGCACCCCTGCCATGGGAGTTGTAAGGAGTCGAGTCTGTAATTCTTTTGAATAGTGCCTATATTCCTTTTGAGGCATATCTCGGCCAATATTGGGCCTTTTTGTAATCTGAAATTTGCATTGGGAAGCTGAGACCAAAGCCTATCAGTTGACAGTAGCCATTGATGCTTGTGAGCAGATTCCAAAATGGTGAATTTTGATGTATAGAGACTTTATGAGCATTTTTAATACATCAAATGCCCATTGGAAGCGGACCCAGAGATGTAGTCCAGGAGGGACGAAGTTCGTCATGAAATTTGCTGTGTTTTCTTCTTATTTCTACTGTTCATGGTTGTTTTCAGATTTCAAGTTTTCAGTTTAAGACACATAAAAATCCATTTTCCTTATTTATTCACTTAAAAGCAACCTTAGTTAATATTTGGTGAAATTGAGAAAATAGTCAATTCTACTGTTTTTGGATTAGGCTAGCCACATGTTTGTGATGTAAAACACTCTAGAGGAGTCTATTTTATAACTAGTTAATAGTTGATGTAATCAAACTTAACCACTAGTAGGCTATCGGGCTGTGTTATAACCAAACCACGAGGAGGAAGAGACATTCCATTCTTTCGAGAGCATTTTGTTCCGTAGCTGAGCAAGGATAGCTAGGAGAGATGGGAGGTAGAGCACACAGAGAGGATCTGTGCACTGTAGCAGCCCATCGGCCACAAGCATTACTTCTTTGTAACAACAATCATATTTCCAGACAGAGAAGAAGAGCGAAGCGAACTCACCTTGCAGCTGGGTTTTATCCTAAAAGGGTTTCACAGAGAGCATATCTTTTGTCTTATGTGTGTGTGAGCTTATTTTGTAGTTCTCTAATTTTTTGCATAATTTCCATTCACATGCATACACTAATTATAATAAAATTTACAAATCTAGAATTTAAATAAATCTGTAATAGTGTAAAAATACAATATTTTAATATATTATTACTAGATTTGTTGTGACGAACTGTCCAGTGGAATATCCACGGAAATTTATATATCATTTGGTATCAGAGCAGGTTTCTTTGGGTATTTGTGGATATTTGCAGGGGATCTAGGTCGGCGGGGTCGAAAATCGTAAAACCCTAATCATGGCTGACGAATTTGTAAACAAAATTTGTGATCTTGTAGAGGTGAGGCTTTTGCGGCTTGAACAACAAGTCACGGATATAAACCACAATGTAAACCTCCTCATGGCGACCCTAAGCAATAATATGGGGATATTTGGAGAAGATGGGGGTTCGAATGTAGAGGAAAAATCAGAAGGGGGATTGGGAGATCGGGAAGACACAGAGAACCAACCAAAGAATGAACCCAAAAAAGGTCAACCCAGTTCAAGTGCCGTGAACCAATCACTGTTCAAAATGGAAGCAAAAATCGATATCAAGTCGTACCACGGTGAGATCAAGGCTTTGAAGCTGAACCACTGGTTGCCACAACTAGAAGTTTATTTCAGTGTCTATTTGATCGAGGAAGGGAAAAATATCTCATTCATGCAATTGAAATTAGAGGTCCATGCACTAACTTGGTGGGAGAGCCACACAAAAACCCTAAGGTTGGAGGGAGAACCTCCAGTGACTAAGTGGGAGGATTTCAAAACCCTCATTAAGTCATAGTTTTATCCAATTTGGTACATGGAGGACCAGTGGATATGGTGGCATTAGGCAAAATGCGGGGGAAAGCATGCAGGAATACACCACATAATTAAGAAAGATGGCTATAATGTTGGGTATTTCTCCAAAGAACCTAGATGTACTCCTCTAGTATTTGGGAGGGCTGCGCCGCCATCTGCGTGAGCAAGTGATGCTGTTCAAGCCCAAATCAATGGACGAGGCTTGTGTATAGGCATAATACCTGTAGAACCTTGGCTTGAAAAGAGCATAATCAAGTGGATCGAAGCAGAAGGAGAAACAAGAATTTTCTAAGGAGGGGAAGAAGAAGCAAAAAGGGGGAAAAGATAAAAAGACGACAGCCACAACACACCAGTGCAAAGATCCTAGCAACCACTGCAACCATGACAACATTGATGGCCATACAGAGGAGAAGTGTTTGACGTTGTATCTAGAGCTAAACCCAAAGAACAAGAAGAAAGATAATAAGAGGATGAATCTCATCGCTACTGATTCGAGCAACCAAGTTGAAAGTAACTTAGACGTGGATGAGAAGATTGTTTATACATTAGTGCAGAAGGAGGTGAATTTGAGTAGCCTTCAGCAACAAGAAGAGGAAGAAATGACCAAACTCTTCCATATAAAGATATAGGTCAAGAAGATTAAGATTGACGCTCTGTTTGACTCAGGATCATAGGGAAATCTCATTGCAACAGTGCTGGTCAAGAAGTTGGGGCTGTAAGTTTGTGACCATCCAAACCCATATCCACTGGAATGGGTAAGTAAGGATGCAGTGTTGAAGGTAGCTAAATAGTGCAAAATTATATTTTCTATTAGTGCTGCTATTATTGATGACGTAGATCTATATGTGGTTCCCCTTGATGTATGTGAAGTCATTTTTGGGAGTCCATACATGTACATGCATCATGCAATATTCATGAGGAGATCCAACCAGTACCGGCTCATCAAGGATGGAAAATCATTCACCATCAACGTACACAAAGGCAAGTTGAAAATTTCGCTGGTAAGTGCCAACTAAGCCAAGAAATTGATCAGTTCTAGCAAAAAATATGTTTTGTTGTTTTTAAGAGAAAGTCAGTCTGAAGAGGAGTCAATAAGAGGCAAGGCATCCCTGGAGGGGTGTACTGAGAAACATAAACAACAATTGGAGGAGTTGTTATAGGCATACAAGGATGTGTTCCGAGAGCCTAAAGGGTTACCACCTAAGAGAGAAGTGGAGTACGAGATCCAGGTATTGCCGGACTCCCCATTGCCAAATATTGGGCTGTATAGGCCGTCTGTTATAGAAGCATGTCAAGTGAAGAAACAGTTGCAACAACTACTAGAACATGGCATCATCATTGTGCCAAAGGAGGATGGGACTTGGAGGAGGTGTATATATTACAGGGTGTTGAATAAAATCACGTTCAAGAACATATACCCCCTGCCTAGGATAGAAGATCTGCTAGATCAATTGCAACAAACAAAGTATTTCACCAAGCTCGACTTGAAGTCTGGATATCACCAGGTTCAAAACCAGACAAGGTTTGTATGAGTGGTTAGTTATGCCATTTGGTTAGTTATGCCTATGTAATGCACCAAATTTATGAGTGGTTAGTTATTCCATTTAGCCTAGATTCATTTGTTATTGTCTATCTGGATGATATACTAGTATATAGTGCTCATTGGGAGAAACATTATTCACATTTGGCGCAGGTGCTAGAAACATTGGAGAAGCACAACCTGCTAGCAAATCTAAAGAAGTGTGAGTTTGCGCAGAAGTCCTTGGTGCATTTGGGGTATGTGATCAGTGGAGGAGAGCTGAAGATAGATCCTTCCAAGATGGAGGCCATCATGAAATGGCCGGTGCCTGCTAATGTTTCTAAGTTCAGGAGTTTCATTGGGGTAACACAGTACCTGAGGAAATTCATAGCCTCATTTTCAACAGTAGCTACATCGCTCCATGCCATAAAAGCAAGTGGCAAGAGTTTCTAGTGGGGAAAAGGTCAACATAATTCTTTCAAGGAGCTAAAGAAGAAGATTAGTCAAGCACCAGTTATGGCATTACCAAAATTGCAGCAGCCCTTTGAAGTGGAGACAAATGCGAGTGGGTGTGCTATGGGAGTTGTCTTGATGCAAGGAGGAAAGCCCATTTGCTTCCATTCTAAATTATTTCATGGGGAAGTTCTTAAATACCTTACCAATGATAAGGAGCTCTATGCCATGGTGTAAGCTATGAAGAAGTGGAAGCACTATCTGATGGGAAATGAGACAGTAATCCACATAGATCACTAACCATTACAATACTTACAAGCCATGTTAGGATTCCAAGAAACTCTCCTAGATTGTAGCTCGGAGATGCCTGGTAACACATAAATTCAACTATTGTTGCAGGTTTAATGGAAGGAATGATGGTTTGGTTCAAGCCAGATAACCACTTCTACTTTGTTTCACTCCATACATGCGTGAAAACCTTCAGACTACAAGGCTTTAGACCACCAATGCTCACAGTTTTAGATATTAGGTGAATATGGAGAATACTAACCACACCAGCAGATGCACAAGACCATGTGATGGTTGGCTGCAACTAGTAAATAAACCTGTAAACCTAATCTACTAATGCAAAGACAGGATGCAACTCTCCTGCATTAGATAGAAAGAAACCTAGGCAACCTATTCAATGATGTGTTACACAATAATTTGTCACCGTCCCTGTTACCCCTTCTCTCGCACATTGGAGGACTTATTCTGGGACCTGTGAGAAGTGACATAACCTGAAAACACTTGCATTGTATCCCCTTGAGTATGTACTTCATATGCCCTGAAGACACCTTCTGCAAAACACCCATAAAAATAACCCTTTTTCCATTGGCGTGGTTCCACTGTGTATCACTCGTGCCAATGGGGGAAATCCTCCAAAGAGGGAGCGCCAGTTGGCGCTCTGTCTCAGAGTCACACTTGCGCCAGCCTAGTTGGGTAAAGTTTTTAACAAACAAACTTACGAAGGTTCTTCCTAACCCACTCATGGACTGAATCTATATTGAGTTGGGTCAGTTTGGCTTCGAATCTCCATAGAAGGGAAGTAGTTCTCCACCTCTCATGGAAGCTTCTTAGTGATAAAGCCAATCCCTTGAATCTTGTGGATGACCCTAACTCCTCCTCCTCTATCTATAAAAGCTTGTCCTTTTGCCTTTGACAAGTTAGAGTCTCCAAGTTCCAAATTCTAAGTCCCAAAGTCTGAGAATTGCTAAGCTCATGCTACAAGAAGCCTTCTTCATTCCCATGAAGCTAAATCTAAAGTGAGGAGATTCTTTTCCAAGTAACCAAGGAGAGAGAGGCTTGTTCCCCATTCCCAACAAGCTTTGCAAGGCATGTGCTGTTGATCACCCAGCCAAAGGAGGATTTGACGTCAGAACTATGGTTGTATTCTTATTTGTTTATCAATAATAGACGACTATCATTATGGTTCCACTCTTATTGTCTTTCGTGATGATGTTGAGTTATATCCTTTCTGACTGATATATAGTTGCATATATTGGATTTTATGCTTGTGTTTGTGTTGTTCTTTGCATGTGCAGGTGTCCGTTCACAAGGATCGTGGGGATTGTGACCATCCAGAGCAAAGGAACGGGAGCGACGACTCTTCTACAAATATTAGCGTTGGAATCCAGGTAGGCCCTCATCATCGATCTTTGATTTGCAATTAGGAACCTGCGTGTTAGCGTTGTTTGATTGTTGCTAGACCCCATTTGGGCTAGTAGGGATCGCCTCTGTCCGCAGAGGGGATTTACCTTCACAACAATTTGGCGACTCCGCTGGGGAGTTGGCTTTTTGCCTTGTTGTTTGTTTTGTCTTGTTGTTTGATTTGTAAACTTTAGACGGAGCCTGAAGTACGGCCAGATAGCCTTCGAAACGCTATTGCTCCGCATTAGCAAAGTAGATCAATGCCACTTCATTCCATCTCCGGTTTGGTTTACGAGCTGAACGGCTTGGAACTTGCCTTGTTTCTTGGTTTCTCCTGCTTGATTAGCTTTCTGGGTTGAATCCCTGTGTTGCTTCTTGCTCTTTGGTGTACCTGGGTACTGTTGACTTAGCTTTGGCTCGTTTGTTTTTTATTTTTCCATAGCAAACTTGGCTGGCGCTTTTTTATAGCGTTACAGTCGCGCCAGTTGGCGCATGTTGCACATTGACAACCCGCGCCAATACCTGAAAGGCGCTTGTTTCAGCCTGACAGTCGCGCCAGGCCTGGGAACTTTTGAAGTTTGCTTGGCTGTGAGCCCTCTGAGCTTAGTTTTTGTTCTGGGTACCTTTTTTAGACTACTTGAGTGTGTTGGAGTGTGATTTGACTGGCTTTGATCTTTACCCTTTGGGTGTTTGCTTTTTTCTATCGATTTCACATTTCTAGCCCTAGGGCATCTAGTGGCTTTGTGTGTCGAGCCTTCCTCAGGTGTTTTGATCTTCTAGTGGTCCAGTCGATTCTTTGATTACTCCCTTGCACTTGTTTGGTGGTTGTAAATCGTTTTGTTGCGTTATTTGGGTGACTTGCTTTGTCTTCACTTGAATTCCGCTTCGTCTCACTTTGAGCCTAGATTACACGGCTCATTGGTGTCTTTGGGATCTTTCTTGTTCTTTGGAGTTTTGATTAGTGATTTAGGGAACTGAAGGTGTTTGCATTGAGTGAAATTTGTGTTTTTACTCTTTTGTTATCATTTCTCAAAGTTGTTTAGTGCGTTTTTCCATCAACAAAAGAAAAAATCTCTTTTGCTTTGTATTAGTTAATGAGAATTAGAACTTTTCATTTTGATTAGTGATTAGTGATCTTAAAGAAAAGTTTGTTAATTTCCATTAGCTGCATTAGGGAAGTTATTTGTTGTTTTGTGATCATTTTGTTTGCATGCAAGCTCTCAAACCCTCTCGTAGCTAGCATTCATCGAATGAAATGACATATTTTGGCATATAGTTTGCATTTAGGGAACTTTGAGCGATTACATACGGTAAGGCCTGAAAAATGAAACATAATCCAAGATCAACTTTAAAATGAAATGAATGAATCTAACAATGCATTGGAACATAACACACACATTTAGAGGTCTAGGCTAGAGACGTGCTCCGACGTCGTTAAACCTAGTCACTTTTGTTTCACTCAAGGTTGGGTGATTCCTCCTTCCGTGACGCAATAGTGGTCTAGTATGGATTTGAGCTCCCACGTACCGTCGAGTATATGGGGAGACCCCACTAGGTTATCATCCTTTATCCATAGGAAGCCGTGTCTGCCGCCTTACAAGCCGTAACGCACCGAACACAACATTCGGGAAGATTGACTGCCGTATGGAAAGTCCTTGGTTTTCATATGACTGCCAAGGTGTATATGCAGTTTTACGGATTTGTTTGGTAAACCTTTTTGCCTAGCTCTCCAGAGTAGTCACTTTCGTTCCTTTTCGGACTCCCTAAAAGAAAAGGTCCATTTGAGCACTTGTCACTTCAAGCTCATTAAACATTCGAAGGCGACTAGAGTCATCTTTTTGTCCTTTTCTCGACTCTTAAAAAATGAAAAGGTCAAGTTATGTCCTTGCGTCTTAAAATTTATTCGGCTACGATTTACATTTACTCGGTTAGATCTTGTTTGCGTTAGTTTGAGTAGGGTTCTTTCTTGTTTGTGATGGCAATTTTTCTGGAGTTTACCAACCTAGGCATCCCCTCTGATGGGAATCCTGGTCATTTCCCTCCTTTTGGAAATGTTGGTGCTCCTTACATGGCAACGTTGTCCCTTCCTGGGTTAACTTTTGGGTTGCCTGTTTGGTTGTTCTCAATGTCTTTGGTCCCTACCGTCTTAACTGCTGGTCAATCAGTTCCTCCACCCGAACAACATCATGTTGATTCTAAGGTGGACCTCTCCCCTTCTTCGCCTGTTTCTGCGTCCTCATCTTCTACTTCACCTGGTGAAAGTCTGGATTCAAGTAACCAGGTAGCTAAGAAGAAGAAGAAGAAGACGAAGAACAAGAAGTCTCATAAGCGAGAGGCTAAAAGTGCAGCTACTGCTCCGAGCACATCTCAGGTTGAAACACCTTCCGCTCCCCCACGGAAGGTTAAGTTTCCTTGTAAGTTGTGCAAGGGTGACCATCTTCTTCATGATTGTCCTGGTATTCCCAGGATCCTAGAAGTATGGTCTCATGATCCGACTTGTCCCTCATCATCCTCTAAAGCTCATGGCGATCCCATTATATCAACTGACAACATTCAGAAGAAAGGGAAGATTCGAATCCCCTGTAGACTATGTGAAGGCAATCATCCCCTTCACCTTTGTCCGCTCATGGATAAAGCTTCCGCTGTTTTGGAAAGTCTTACAGCTTCTTCACCCCAACTTCCTATTGGTTATCAGAGGCTCTCTTCTGACCCCCTCCCTGTGGACAAAGAGATCGACTTAGATTCTTCTCTTGTTTGTCCTCCTCCTTCCGAACCTAGCTATGCCAAGCCTGCTCTAGACCAACCATTGGTCGGAGAGAGTGTTGACTTGGGTTCACCACCTGTTGATTACTCTGTTCCGGAGGAGCATCATGATTCTACTGCTCATGTTCTTCTCGTCTCGTCAGATTCTCCTGAGTCTCAGAACGACCCTCCTATCCTCACTGATCAAGAGGGTCCTTCTTCGTCTCCTGTAGCGCAGGGGGGCAATCATACGATTCCCCCACCAAGTAGTTCAGTCGTTTCCTTCGATTGGATTCGTTTGACTACATTCCGCCTTCCATCCCATGTGCCTTTCTAGATTACAGTACATGCCTATGATAAGGCAATACCTGGCACTGTCTTGGATGAGGGTGCATCAGTTAGTCTCATGCCTTTCACTACTTGGCAAGCTTTGGGCTCCCCACAGCTTGTACCAGTCGCACAGAATATGTTGGCGTTTGACGGAGGAACCAGTCAACCTTTAGGGATCCTCCCGAAGCTTCCTGTTACTTTGGGAGGCAAAACCGTCTATATAGACGTACTGGTTACCCAAGGTGCTTTAGATTTCAGTCTTCTCCTTGGTCGTGACTATGTTTATGCCATGGGGGCCCTCGTCTCTTCACTTTTCCATGTGGTTTGTTTTCCACACGACGGAAGAATCATGACTATAGATCAATTATCGTTCTTTAGTCCCCCGGTGCCTCCTGCGCAGTTGCCATCCCCTCCTGGTTTTTATCCACCAGTTGTATCTGCCCCACCGCAGGTCAACTACGTGGCTACTTATCCCGTGCCTGTATCCAGTGATGATGCCATCATGCATGATGTCCTGGGGGCATTGGGTCCTGACTTCCAAGACGTTTTCCTTCCACCGGGAGTGACACTCTTGGAAGCAACGACTTCCTGTTCATTATGATGAAGTTCGTTCGGAGCATAGTTCACTTTCCTATGTCAAGCTCCTTAAAAAATGAAACTGGGTCTGGTCGAGCATAGTTCCTGATCTTGTGTCAAGCTCGTTAAAAAATGAAACAAGGGTTACGAGGATAGTTTTGATCTTATGTCGACCTCATTAAAAAATGAAATAAGGGTTATGAGGATAGTTCTTTTCCTATGTCAACCTCATTAAAAAATGAAACAACTCCTCCTTTTCCAAATCGAGTCTTTGATTAAGATCTCGTAAAATCCAAGTCGAGTCTTTCCAAGATCTCGAACGTGAACCTTCATTCCATCCACTTTGTTGAATGCAATGAAGCTTGGGGGGCATGTACCTCGTTTTGCGTCATTATGTTGGTGGCATGCGAACTTATAACAAGCATAGTTTTTCGTTTCAAGCTTGTGTAAACATGAAACTGAATCCAAGAAGAGTTCTCCATGGTTCAAGCTTGTGTAAAAATGAACCCATACCTAATTCACATCTTGTGATTGCCGCTTTATCTGCTAAATTCTGCTAGATGAGCCTTGGTTGTTTCATTCCATTGCTACCATCTCTTTGGCCGATCATATACTCTCACTTGGTTGTTTTTCCTTTCCTGAGGAACCGCAGCGATGAGTGGTTTTATTAGCCAGCCTCTTAACCATTACATGTTTTGAGCAGTTCCACCATTGCCGGAACTAGTTACTACCCTTTATACCACTCGTTCCTCTAGGATGAGTCACCTTTAAGCTCTTTTCTGACTTGTAAAATATGAAAAGATTGCCGAGTATTTTTCCCTTTTTGACTCTTTAAAGAGAATAAAAATGGAGGTATGCTTTTAGCTCTTTTCTGACCGTCTAAATATGAAAAGATTGCCGAGTTATTCCTCTTGACTCGCTAAACATAAATAAGAGGCGATCATCTTTAAAATCTTTTCCTACCGTGTAAAGACGAAAAGATTGTTAAGCCCTTGTCATTTCAGGCTCGTTAACGGTTATGAAACGACGTGATTTCGATCGCTTTTTTATTTTTTCAGGTCGAAGTCACTAATCATGAAAAGTACTCCTCGATCGTAATGGTCGGGCGGTTCTTTCGAGCATTGTTTTATACTTTTTCGGGCTCGAGAGACACAAATTTATGAAAAAGGACACCCCTGAAGTTTCCTTTTCTGCTGTCTTTTCAAACTCTCTAAACGTGAAAAGACGTCGAGTTTTTCCTTTGTCAGGCTCGTTAAAACTTGATGACATTGGATGCCGTCGAAATGACGCCTTTCAAGCATATGCTATCCCCGTCAAGCTTGTCACCAAAAAATAACCGGGGTACTCGCCAGCAATGGTGGGGAAAATGGAACCACAATCGTTGTCGTGTCGGCAGTATGTCACTCTTGAACATGGCACTTGTCTGCATTCGTGTCTGGGTGGGGACATCTCAACTTGTTTTTACACTTGCCTCCATGGGTTTGGGTTATCCTATTTGACCTCTCATCTGCTCATTACCTTGTCACCATGACCCTTGATCATTTGATGTCAAATACTGCCAAGTCCACTGTCGTGCCGCCAATATGTTCAAGAGAAGTTGACCTCTGCAGAATACTCAACCTCCCTCTAATACCTCACACAAAACATCTTATCCTTCTCTGTCTCATGTCGATGATGTGGGAAACATTATGGCCCACCTTCGATCAAGGTCACTTCCTATCGACTTCAGCTCATTATCTAGGAAGTTGACCTAGAGACTCCCTTCAGGTGCCTTGGAGCCTGCATGCCTCAATGGCAGGTTCTTCATGTTCGACGCGAGGTTTTCATCATTGGCCTCTGATCGAATGATTCTACAGGTGCTTTACGCCGGCTCACTGATTCACACGCCGTAGATTGTACCTATAGTACCTTGAGGACCATTGTCATTATTGGTGGTACCTCTCGCGTATGTTAACAGTTTTCATCATTGACTGGTAATCAGACGATTTTCTTGCATGTTCGACTTTGACTCCCATATTCGCATGCTTGAACTTGTACTTTGTTCGGGTCGAGATGGAGCGCAAGACCCTGGATTTTGTCTATTGGGATCCAGGTTGCGATTTTGTGGATTATTATGATTATTACATGACTCATTCACTGGATGGCTGCGACCATGCCTGAGTCTATTTATCGATCCTCACTGGATGGTTGCGCACATACCTTGGATCTGGAATTTTATGTACTCTGCTATGGATGGCTGTGCCCATACCACATACGTCATGTACTTGAGATATCAGTTGTACTTCTTCATGCAGGTTCTCCGGCAGCAGTGTTTTCAGTTGGCCATGTTCTTGTAAAGCATTTCACCCCTCTCTCTCTCGGGCTTCATGCTTTAGGGGGCATCTGTTACACAGTAATTTGTCACCGTCCCTGTTACCCCTTTTCCTGCACATTGGAGGACTTATTCCGGGACCTGTGAGAAGTGACATAACCTGAAAACACTTGCATTATATCCCCTTGAGTATGTACTTCATATGCCCTGAAGACACCTTCTGCAAAATACCCATAAAAATAGCCCTTTTTCCATTGGCGCGGTTCCACTGTGTATCACTCGCACCAATGGGGGAAATCCTCCAAAGAGGGAGCGCCAGCTGGCGCTCTGTCTCAGAGTCGCACTCGTGCCGGCCCAGTTGGGTAAAGTTTTTAACAAACAAACTTACGAAGGTTCTTCCTAACCCACTCATGGACTGAATCTATATTGAGTTGGGTCAGTTTGGCTTCGAATCTCCATAGAAGGGAAGTAGTTCTCCACCTCTCATGGAATCTTCTTAGTGATAAAGCCAATCCCATGAATCTTGTGGATGACCCTAAATCCTTCTCCTCTATCTATAAAAGCTTGTCCTTTTGCCTTTGACAAGTTAGAGTCTCCAAGTTCCAAAGTCTGAGAATTGCTAAGCTCATGCTACAAGAAGCCTTCTTCATTCCCATGAAGCTAAATCTAAAGTGAGGAGATTCTTGTCCAAGTAACCAAGGAGAGAGAGGCTTGTTCCCCATTCCCAACAAGCTTTGCAAGGCATGTGCTGCTGATCACCCAGCCAAAGGAGGATTTGATGTCAGAACTATGGTTGTATTCTTCTTTGTTTATCAATAATAGACGAATATCATTATGGTTCCACTCTTATTGTCTTTCGTGATGATGTTGAGTTATATCCTTTCTGACTGATATATAGTTGCATCTATTGGATTTTATGCTTGTATTTGTGTCTTTCTTTGCATATGCAGGTGTCCGTTCACGAGGATCGTGGGGATTGTGACCAGCCGGAGCAAAGGAATGGGAGCGACGACTCTTCTACAAATATTAGTGTTGGAATCCAGGTAGGCCCTCATCATCGGTCTTTGATTTGCAATTAGGAACCTGCGTGTTAGCGTTGTTTGATTGTTGCTAGACCCCATTTGGGCTAGTAGGGATCGCCTCTGTCCGCAGAGGCGATTTACCTTCACAACATGATGCATACAAGATTCTAACACAGAGATAAGATGACAGTTATCTAGTGCTAACATCAAGAGATCAAGAACACAACATATCAGGTACAAGCTTAGAACACAGGGAAATGGAAAGTGAGCAGTTAACAACAAAAGAAGCTTGCATTAGCTGAAAATGAAGACGAGATGCTGCAAGTGACAAAATATCTACAGTCTCTAGAAGTTGAACCTTAAATCAAATGCCAACCCTAATTACGTGTTACTTCTGGGTATTTATAGATTTACATTACAAGGGCACTTGTCCTCTTAGGTATGGAGGGGTCATAATTGACCACCAACCACATTTAACTGCCTAATGGAGTCTTTGAACGTGCTTGCTTGCTTCATTGAGTGAATCTAATCTGTTCAAGGGTTGTGCTGTCCTTTTATGTGGTTGGAGTGCTCGTACCAGTGGAGTCCATGACTGATAAGTTCAGTTACAGGGTCGTGCTTGTCCTTTTCTCCCTTGGCCATGCCTTCTGTTAAATATGGTTGTTGGGGTTTGACAGTGATTGATGATGGCGAAGCTGGTCATCTCCTCCTTCAGGCAATAGAATGATCAGAGGACGCAGAATGCATGGGCAGGTGGATGATTTGGGCGAGCAAGAAGAATGGCCGTCGGATCAGGGAAATTGACGGCGGAGATGGCTCGATGAAGGTTATCGGTCAAGGTGAGAGCGCGGTGAGTTGGGGCCATTAGATCTTTGGCGGACAGATCGGATGGTCATCGGGCGATGGAGCCGCACGGGCGGGGCGGATTAGTCAGGCGGTAATGGTATTCATCGCACCGCTTTCAGGCGTTAAGAAGTAAAAGCCCGGGTTCACGTGATCCCACTCAGTGATTGACATGTAGCGACGGATGAGAGAGAAAAACTGCTCTCATTGAGCGCTGTCGTTCGATCGAGTTGCCAGCGCGATGAGAACGAAGACCGTCAGATCTTGGTGGAGATGATCTGACGGTGGGGAGCGGAGAGAGAGTCGCCTTTATTGAATGCGACGGGAGCTGTTGGATTAGCGGGGGAAAATCAACAGCGGGAAGACGATGAGAGGTTTTACGAGCGCGCGAGAGCGTATGGGTACGGTTTCATGGTGGTTTTTGGGGTTTAGTGCTTAGGGCTAAGGCCACGAGAGTTAATTTGTTGGGTTTATGAGAAAAATAGAGGAATGGAGGTGGTGGAGAGTAAGCGGGGCAGGAAGAAAAAGGAAGAATGACCAAATTTGAGCCCTCTTTTGGACACAACCCAACAGACCATGCTTCTCTATGACCTTAGAAAATCAACATTGCATAACAGAGCTAACATTGGCTCCTTTTGGGGATGAAATCCTCCCTGTGAGGTTTCAAGAACTGTAGACCACTGCTTTTCATACAAAAACAAGATCAGAGAAATTTCCAAGTGTTCCATTGGGCATGGAGTCTAATTAAGCCTATACTAAAACTTGTAAAAAGAACCTATTTACAATGCTGAGGCCTAAAGGCCTTAATTGACATAAACTTTCAAAAACCACCCAGTGACTGGGCCATCAAAAACTGTTTCTCCTTCCATACTTTGCAGCATGAAAGTGCTGTTCCCCTGGACCTAAGCAATGACGAACGATCTTGTCCATAGAGCATTGAATTTACCAGGATCTCCCTGCCTTTCCTTCAGTGCATCCCATTGGAGAAAAAAATCACCATACTAAGAATTGACCCTTTTTACCTTTCTATGAAAGGTTTCTTTCTCTTGGTCAATGTGCATGTTAGCCAATTCATCAAAGACTTGCAAAAGCTTGTTGATTTGATCACCTACCTCAAAAAGTTTAGGGCATTTGACCTTATTAGGTAGAGATGGTTTATATTTCACCCCCTCTCTGTATGCTCTTATCCTTGGATGTTTTTCGTGGGAGCTTTTGTACACTTGCTAAATAATAAGGGTTGCTGTGTATCTGGCAGTGTCATTTGTGGCCTGAACAATTAATATAAATGGTGAATCAATGTATTCTTGCGTGGGGGACACAAAGACATCACCTGCTGCTGTAGCTTTCTTAGAACAAGCCTCATCAAAGAAGGTATCCCAAATCTGTGGGCCTTCTTCCTCTGTGATCTGGCAAACTACCCTTTCAAGTTGTGTGGAGGCCAATTGGGCAGGCTTCATAATATCAAGACTGAGCTTATCCATGTCAGCCTTGGGCATTGAATTATGGCTGGCTCCAGCACCTAGGGGGAAATTATGAGGGATTTTATCTTGAACAAACAAAGGAACATAAGATGATGGGGAGCTGACCTCACACTTTTTCACCACTGGGCTGAGGATAACAACAGGTTGGTAAATTTGCAGATTTACATTGTCATTGGAAGCTGGGCTAGCTTTAGGCTCAGGGTCTTCAAGGATAGATTTCTTGAAGGACTCATTCTTCATTGGTTCAATCAGAGGCATGAGTATTCTTGGCTTCTGAATTTCTGATTGAAAAATGAAAGAAGAAGGGGAACTTTCAAGGCCTCTTACCTCTACAGCTGGAAATTTGAGGATGATGGGATCTGCTACAAGTTGCTTCTGCTTATTATCTTGTTGTTCTACAGGAACAACAGTTTTATTAGCAGGAGATTCTTTGACATTATTCATCATAGATCTCAGATCATACTGGTGCTGATCGACAGTTTGTGGAATAGCTTTACCATCCTGTTCTTGGCTGATTTGACCATTGAATAATGACCTCTCATAGGCAGCTTTGGTTAAGAAAGGGGCACTACCCTTGTCTTCCATACCATGGATCTCATCATCTTCTTCAAACTGCTCTTCTTCCATGACTATATTCTGAAAAAGGGTCTTCACCCTTTGGTCTTTATTGGCATCTTTGTTTCTTTGCAAAATCTGCAACTGCTCATTTGCTCTTCTATATGGATTTGGATTTGGAAGAGCAAAGGTATTAGGAGCCCATCCTTTCCCTGAATGTTGCTCAACCTTTAATTTGGAAACTTCAGAGGCTAATGACTCTATCATCCTAGCCATTTTATCGATCTTAGGATCTGAGGATGATGAGGGCTCACCCCTCTGTCTTCTTCTATCAGCATTACCTTCGAGCTTTTCTACAGCCATGATGTTTGATTCTACTTCCAGGGCTGCATCTTGCATATCAGCCAAAGAAGCACATCTTCTCTCCCTAAATAGTAAACAGAAATAAGAATCGAAGGCATTGGCATAGGTGAACTTAGCGGAGGTAGGGGTGGGTTTCACTTCAGTTGGTATCTTGCTATACATGTGGTTAAATCTCTTATTAAAATCAGACATCAACTCACCATTTTCCCTCTGTAAGTTCCAAAACTCAGTATGATAGTAGAGCAGATCTTTCTTATCCTCCAAATGCTTTAGGAACACATCATCTAAGGCCTCAATGTTTGCTATAGACCTAGGGGTTAATTCTCTGAACCATTTTCTAGCTTCTCCATCAAGGCTTTGGACAAAAACCCTCATCCACACATCATCTTCACTGATATCTAGGTTATCAACATAGCTATAAAAAGACTCAAGATGTTCTTCAACTGTCACTCCCTCTGTACCAATGAACTTAGGCATGTATTTATGATATTCTCCTGCAGGCATGGCATTCAAAGGAATAGGCAGGACCAGGGGTCCATACCTAGCAGCTATGATTCTTTCCATTTTGGTAGGTGCTTGTGGGCCTGCCATGACTGGGGTAGATGGAAGGGTACTGGCAGTTTGGAAGGTAGGGAGCTGAGAAATGAATGACAGGGCTGAAGGAAACTGATGGACTATAGGGGAGGTTTTCTTTGGACTGAGATCCAAAGGGGAACTTATTGAACAAGGAGCTTTATGAATCTCTGAGAGTATTTCTTCCCTGGTAATGCTAGGCTCTATATTTTTGACATGTGCATGCTCAGCTACAAGCCTTTCTTGCAGAGATGCATAAGATTGTTTAGGCTTACCTAATCCTGATGCTCCTTTCTGTGATATCTTGCTTTGCTTGACAATCTTCTTAGGGTCAAGCACTGGGTTAGCTAGTGATTTCTGAGGATTTCTCCGAGTATGCCTCACAAACTGAGCCAGAACTGTAATGTGGAGTCGCCAAAAGGTTGGTCCTTCAGTAGAGTCACCAGATAGATGATTACAACCAAAAATACGTCCAGACTTTGTCTATCATCAAAGCTGGATCTGTGTCATTCTCCCAAGGAAGCCGAGATTCAATCTCCTCTTCCCGGCAACGGCGCCAATTAATGTTAGGATTCCAAGAAACTCTCCAAGGTTGTAGCTCGGAGATGCCTAGTAACATATAAATTCAACTATTGTTGTAGGTTTAATGGAAGGAATGATGGTTTGGTTCAAGCCAGATAACCACTTCTACTTTGTTTCACTCTAGACATGCATGAACACCCTCAAACTACAAGGCTTTAGACCACCAATGCTCACAGTTTTAGATATTAGGTGAATATGGAGAATACTAACCACACCAGCAGATGCATAAGACCATGTGATGGCCGGCTACAACTAGTAAAGAAACTAGTAAACCTAATCTACTAATGCAAAGACAGGATGACAACTCTCCTGCATTAGATAGAAACAAACCTAGGCAACCTATTCAATGATGCATACAAGATTCTAACACAGAGATAAGATGATAGTTATCTAGTGCTAACATCAAGAGATCAAGAACACAACATATTAGGTACAAGCTTAGAATAGAGGGAAATGGAAAGTGAGCAGTTAACAACAAAAGAAGCTTGCATTAGATGAAAATGAAGACGAGATGTTGCAAGCGACAAAATATCTACAATCTCTAGAAGTTGAACCTTACATCAAATGCCAACCCTGATTACCTCTTACTTCTGGGTATTTATATATTTACATTACAAGGACACTTGGCCGCTTTAGTACGGAGGGGTCATAATTGACCACCAACCACATTTAACTGCTTGATGGAGTCTCTGAATGTGCTTGCTTGATTTAGTGAGTGAATCTAATCTATTCAGGGGCTGTGCTGTCCTTTTAGGTGGTTGGAGTGCTCGTACCAGTGGAGTCCATGACTGATAAATTCAGTTACAGGGTCATTCTTGTCCTTTTCTCCCTTGGCCATGCCTTCTGTTAAATATGGTTGTTGGGGGTCTGACAGTGACTGATGATGGCGGAGCTGGTCATCTCCTCCTTCGGGCAATAGAATGATCAGAGGACGTGGAATTCATGGGTAGGTGGATGATTTGGGTGAGCGAGAAGAATGGCTGTCGGATCTGGGAAATGGACAGTGGAGATGGCTCGACGAAGGTTATTGGTCGAAGTGAGAGCGGGGTGAGTTGGGGCCGTTAGATCTTTGGCGGATAGATTGGACGGTCATCAGGCGATGGAGCCACACGGGCGTTAACGGGCAGTAATGGTATTCATCGCACCACTTTCGGGCGTTAAGCGGTAAAATCCCAGGGTCACACGATTCCACTTAGTGATTGACACGTAGTGGCGGATGAGAGAGAAAAACCGCTCTCATCGCATGCTATCGTTCAATCGGGTTGCCAGCGCGATGAGAGCGAAGACCGTCAGATCTTGGCAGGGATGATTTGACAGTGGGGAGCAGAGAGCGGGTCGCCTTTATCAAATGCGACGGGAGCCGTTGGATTAGCGGGGGAAAATCAACGGCGGGAAGATAATGAGAGGTTTTTACGAGCACGCGAGAGCATATGGGTAAGGTTTCATGGTGGTTTTTGGGGTTTGGCACTTAGGGCTAAGGCCATGGGGGTTAGTCTGTTGGGTTTAGGAGAAAAATAGAGGAATGGAGGTGGCAGAGAGTAAGTGGGGCAGGAAGAAAAAGGAAGAATGACCAAATGTGGGCCCTCTTTTGGACACAACCCAATAGACCATGCTTCTCTCTGACCTTACAAAATCATCATTGCATAGCAGAGCTAATATGCCCAGAGTAAGCTACAACAGACGAGGCATTACAAGTGGATGGGGTTTTTACAAAAGTTTCATTTGGTGATCAAGTATAAGAAGGGAAACACAAACGGGTTGGCTAATATGCTTTCAAGGCCACCAATATAAAATATTGCAACTTCAGGGACTCTTATGCACATGGAGCCATTCACCCATGATGCATACAAAAAGGCGTATTAAGAATATGAAGACTTCAAGGAGGTGTATCAACAGTTGCAGAGTTAGAGTCATGTGTACGATGGTGACAACACTATTGAATACCCTCTCCAGGATGGGTTACTCTACAGGCTGGATAAGCTATGTGTTCCTAAATGTGAGCGCTTGCAGCTGATTACGGTGGTTCACGCCTCCAATTTTGTAGGGCACTTTGGTGTAGGGAAGACCGTGAGTAACTTGCTGAGGTATGTGTATTGGCCCAAGATTAAAGAGAAAGTAGATAGGTTTATAGGGGATGCACGCTTTGTTGTACTAGCAAGCCTAACAAAAGGAAACAAGGTCTGCATCATCCCTTACCTGTACGTACTCGTCCTTGGGAAAACATTTCCATGGACTTTGTGGGAGGTTTACCGACAACTAGAGAGGGACATGAATACCTGTTCCTAGTAGTTGATAGGTTCATCAAGATGTGTGTTCTGATGCCCTGTAAAAGGAGCATCAACGAACAAGAAGCAACAAGTGTGTTCTTTGGACAGGCCGGGGTGCACTTTGGGATACCAAGGAGCATCATATGAGACAAGGACACAAGATTTCTCAGTGTATTATGGACTACATTGTGGGAGAAGATGGACATAATGTTGAAGAGATCTACAACATTTCATCCACAAATAGATGGGCATATAGAAGTAGTCAATAAGACTTTGGTGCAACTTCTGAGAGGATACAACTAGAAGCATCCGAAGACTTGCGATGAAAGTCTGGTATATATACCACATTCTTATAATAAAGCAGTGCACACTTCTACAAGAAAGTCCCCATTTTAGACTTGTTTTGGATATTTTCCACCTTCATCTTTAGATATTGCACATGGGAAGTAAGGAGGAGTGAGGGAAGATCTTATAGGAGATGCTTTGAGAGCTGAAAAATTTATAGAGAAGATTAGGCAGATCCATCTACAAGTACAAGAAACACTGCATAAGTCGCAGGAGAAGTATAAAGCCAGGGATGATCAACACAAAACAGAGAAAAAATTCAAGGTGGGAGTTTGAATATGGCTACAGTTGAACAAGGAGAGGCTGCATGGGCCTGGTAAGGTATGGTCCATTTGAGATATGAGAAAAAGTGGGTGATAATTCCTATCGAATCAATTTACCATCATATACGTGCATTTACTTAGTTGTGAATGTAGAGAATTTGAAACTCTATGAGCCTTCCATGCTAGATCAGGAAGAGGAACATGTCCTACCTTCTGTGGAGGATTTGGCACCAGACGCCCAGACAGAGTTGACAAAAGTAGTTTTACAAAAGAGGTTCAGAACTACAAGACATGGGTAGCATGACCTTTGGCAGATTGGGTGGAAGGTACAACTTCTAGGCAAAGCTAAATCATACACCAGAGAGAAGGTGGAGTAAAAATTTCCTCACCTCATTTAGTAAAATCTTTTAGGGACCAAAATCCTCCCAAATGTTGAGAAATCTAGGGCATTAGTATTAGTTGATTTCTCTTCCGTTAGTGACTGCTTGTGAATGTTTTTTACTTGTTTAGATTAGGATCTTCTTTATGTTATATTCTTATTGTTCTTCTTCATCAAACAGTAACCAATGCATGAACATAAATAGACAAGAGACACAACATGTAGGTTATGAGCCAGGGCCAAAACTTCTCACTCTTTGAGAGGAAAACCCGCACAAATTCTTCTTATATAGATTCCAATTTATGAATACCAAGATGAAGACCCTTGACCTATTTTCCACTCCAAGATCAAGACATATGTTCTCTGGACAATCAACCTTCTTCTTGACTCTTCTTCCACTTCGACCTTCTTAGCATCACCACTGAGATCTTCTCACTGTCTTCACATTGAAATTTCCTCTATACTAATATATTTCCTCTTAAGGTAGCACTGAGACCTATACTAAGATCCCACAAAATCGCTGTGATATGCAGTTCCTTCATAACACTGAACAATGATCTTTGTTATGACACCAATCTGTGACTTCTTCTTGAAACTATAGCTTCTATGTCCTTTTCGAAATCATGACACCGTCTTGTATGCATCATTGTACTTACTTATTGAATTACACAAGGATCTACATTTATCATTGTGCTTGGATACTCGAATCATATTCCCTGAATCTGAGGCTTCCTTCATGGCACCGAAATGCATGACTGTGATGCAATCCGAATTGTCTCATATCCTTTGACTGTCACTGTAATACAAACTACAGAGGGATCCAAATTCCCTTAACAACACCCAAACATTACCTCTGTTCCTTAGTCCGAGCTCCTGTTTTCTCATTCGAATTCTGAGATGTCTGAGTTTTGTGTTACTATTCACTGAAGTTAGAGAAGCATCTGAACTTGTCTTTGTCCATCCATCGAAATATTAGAGCTAGATATTCGAAATTCTCTATGTAAATGTGAATAACCTTTATGCCTATATATAGTGGTCTGTCATAAATATAAGCCGACATGTCATATAACGAAGGGATGTGTCTTATTAGGTGAGCTAACATGTGCTATTTAATTCATTTGGAGCTCAACTTAGATAGGAGAACCATGTGCTTATTGTTGGAGAGATTCTAGACTCTTTAATGGACTCGTTTACATGCTCAATAAGAGCTCTTCATACATGACATTGATTCTTTTGACTTTAATGACAAATCCTAAGGCTCTCAATGGGAACATCTAAAATAAAATCACTTTCTCATGAAACCCATGAGGCAAGGCTTAAAATAATAATTTTATTTTCTTCATACATCATTTAAAAAAGTCACAATTACATGTCATTATGAATACTGAACCTAGTTACACTTTTCAACACTCCCTCTTAGCTAGCTAGGTATTCATAATGGTACTTGGTCATTCTCAATCTGGAGAATTTCTCATAAAAAGAATTCGGATTTGTAACTCATTTGTATAGCATCATATCAACCATCATTGTTATATAGCAAGGCCTTGACTAACAACTCCATCTCTCCACAAGATATTGAGCCCAATGTTAGTGAGACCAATGATTTATAGACACACTAATCATTGTCTCTCTAGGAACATACCCCACCCGAGTTCACTTAGGATATGCTCCATGAGAACTATTCTTATCTTGGACTCCCCAATCCTCAAAGAATATCAGTTCTCCATGACTACTCTTACTGTTGGATGCCCTATCTCATCCTCAAAGAGCATCGGATGCCAAATGATTACACAATCCTCCATTCTGTCTTCCCAGGTAACTAGAATGACATGTCTATCTCTCATTTTTCAAACCAGGAGGATTTTTTCCATTAAAGGAATGTGCTCATTCCTATCACAAAGTAATGTACCTAAGATTCTTTCTTAGGAATTTTCCCAAGTTTCTTCCAAGTAATAAACTTCCTTTTTTGTCTCCCTCTTAACCAGGGACCTATCATAGCTCCTCATGTGGAGATCCTCGAACAATTATCTGCTTGAAGTTCTCCTTCTTCGATGTCATGAATTTCTTCTTTGTCAAGGAGTCTTCATTTCTAGAGAACTTCTACATAGGGTACATATCATCCATCACTTTTTTCCATGAGTTAGTCATGTTCTTAACTCATCAGAAAGTAATCCATTAGATTTTCCATCTGGCTTTTCTTCATGTCATTCCGATTTCATGCCATATTTTTCGGAAGGAAATTACATCCTTCTATATGGTATGTTTGGAAGTCATTCATAGATCTTCCCTTTGACAATCCTACATAAGCCCAACCAGATGTTAGTTAAAAAATAATCAATGAATACTTCAAATCAAAATTACCTTTGTGATGATCTTTCATCATGACATCCTGTAAGTATCAACATCTTGCATGCAAATTGACACATCTCCCATAGATATTTAGTATCAAGGGTCTCTATCTTTTTCTGACTTCCATTAGAGCCTTCACATCTTTCCGGGAGATATTCTAGTCACATCTTCTTGGACTTCGAATGTTGAATGCCTTCTACCATCGTTGCATATTATCATGATCTCTTCATGCCTCTTCACAAACTTCATTCTTAGGAGCTTCCAATCAAAGTTCCTCAATCGTTGTCAACCACCTCATACTTCATATGAGTTGATTTCATCTAGTGCGACTCATGCCTTTCCGACATTATTTCATAGGAGGAGATTCCTTTCCTTTGATCATGCTTCTAAAAAATAGAAGTAGTGATCCTTGTTGCATGCAACCATAGGACATGTCTCTATAATATTAAATACAAGCATACATACCTTATTTACCTTTAGGCCATCTAGGATTCTTCCAACAACTTTCTTTGATTGAAAATATCTTCGACCCCTTGATTTGCTTCATCTCTCATGTCATCATACCATCATCTCATGAATTCCACAAGTTGGAGTTCCTGATGAAACACTTGCTTCCTCTCAAGATCGGTGAATCCTCCAATGAGGATTCTATCTCGCACATCCTTATCAGCAAATGTTTCCCTTTTAAAATGATGTATGATGATACTTGTCTTGGATGACTTATTCCTTTAATCTTTCAATGAGGTCACCAAGAGCCTGTTGTAGCGGTTGCAACCACCCTCCAAAATTTTGCCTTAGCTTGTTTTGGAGCCTCCCTACCAACCTTTCACAGCACTTTGTCTTGCTTCATCAAGTACTCAAGCTTTAGTGTTTTCCTCGCACAAAGGCAGCCTATCGATCACAATCGATCCATTCCCCTCATAGGTTGTTCACCCAGACTTGGTCAAGCTGTAGGCTGAGCAACTTCCCCTTGAAAATTATGCATTTTTGGAGGGTAACCAACCTTCCCTCCAAAAATTGCACAATCCTCTTTGGTAGCCTACTGGGCTCCAAAAATTTGTGCATTTCTGGAGGGTAACCAACCTTTCCTCCAAAAATTGCACAATCCTCTCTAGCAGCCTCCTGGGCTCCAGGATTGCACAATCCTGCCAACCAACACTCCCAGTAAGATTTGCGCAAATTTCCCTAGCAGGGCTGCTCAGCCTAGGATTTGCGTAAATCTGGGTAGCAGTCAGCTGCTCTGCCCAGAAATTGTGTAATCCTCCTGGGTAGTTAGCCTAGCTCCCAACCAGGAATGCACACTTTTCCCAAGCAGTTGAGCAACTACATGCATGAACAGTCCGGTTGACCAGTTCCACTCGGGACCAAGGAAACATGACTTTCTCTTCTCAGAAAAGCAAGAGATAACATGCAAAGGGCATCCCATGATTTAGGGAGCTATTATTAGCAACTGGGGGTTACATGCAAAGTTGTTTTAGAAGTTTCCCTCCAAGTGTCACTTTTTCCTAGATTTGTGGCATGCACGTCATGAGACCAAACTTATTTATTTGGCACATCAGAGCTCATTCATTCACATTGATTTTGGAGCTTTGACATCCCACAACACATCCAGGACTCTTCGCTCATCCGGCTCAGCTATTCATGGGTAAGTGGCCTCAGCTCGTCTTTTTCAGCATTTTTGTCGCTTTTTGTGTATTCGCTTGTGTAGTGCTGTTTGATTGGTTTCTTTGAACACTTGTTATCGTTTACATGTATACTAGCTTTTCCTAGCTCTGTTTCAGTTTTCCTTGCTATCTCACTGTTGTCACATGCATGAAACTGTTTTGCACGGACGTTCGCCCAACTGAGGAACTACCTCACCCACATGCATGTTGATCTATTTGCTGAATCTTTCATTCATGTTTGCATGCACTGTCAATCACTTTTGCTATCACTTAGTGTCGCCATGCATTCACTGCCTTATTTTCTTTCAGTTTCCCATCGGCGAGTTGGGCCAACCTTGGCCCGGAATCTGCCTTCACCAAGGCTCCATTGCGCAATCTGGGGAAGGAAGGCTCACCTTCCTCTCCATAAATGCGCATTCCTACCTAGCATTGGCCTCTAGGACTATTTTACGCATTTTTGGAGGACAGTGGCTACTTGGCCCAAGAAATTTGTGCAATCTTGCTCATCAGTGTCCCAGGTATGTGCTGTGTCCTTCCCCGTATTTGCTTTGTTTCCACTGACATATTTCTTTCCATGCATGCTTCTTGTTTCCAGATCTTTCAGGCGTTCATCTGTCTCAATGGCGTCCAAGAGAATAGGATCACAACTTTGGGTCATTATTCATCTTGACTGAGTTAAGTTTGAAGTGGGAAGCAAAGTAGGTGAAGAAAAGTGGTGCTACAGGTGTTGCTACAGGAGGTCCTGTATTGCTACAAGGTGATCTGTAATGCTATAGGAGGGGTTTTGAGAGCCTTTTTAGGTTGTAGATGATGCCTTAAGGGCATGGAGAGGTAGACAAAGTTTGAAGAGAGTGAAGGAAGGTTTGGGAAGCCTCTTAGCCAAGCCTGAGACCTCTTAGAGGTTTGTCTTACACCAGGATGAATTCCCACTGTGTCCTAAATTTCCTAGGCAAAGTGACTGTGGAGTTTCGGTGGAAGAATTGAGGGATGGAAAGAGAAGATGGAGAAGTCCAAAATGGAGGTGAAAGAGGTTCCCTCCCTTGCAGATAAACACAACCCTGCAACCAACCACATACATACATCCATTGATCACTAACATAGTGATATAAACTATGACGAAAAATATGAGTTGAATTTGAATAACATTTATTTTATGCCATAACACTACTCTGATCACTAAACTGGTTCCTAAGTTACAAAAAGTAGATATGAATAAGGAAAACTAACATATTTATATTTCCAAGAAATCATAAACATAATGTTTTTGGGATGAGATTGTGAATCCTTCCAACCATTCTCCCACAAGAGAGGTGATGTAGAAGCTTTCAATCATAGGTTTTTATAACTTAACCTCTACTATAATGAAAGAAAGATATGAAATTCTTAGAACTAAGAACAAAACAAAATCACAAAAGAGGGACCAAATCCTCTTGGTTGGGCCCAAATCCAAGGGTCTCGGCCCTCTAAAACTAGCTCAGATGTAACTTAATAACCAAATTCTCATTATCAGAAAGTAAAAGTCTCATACATCTCATGAAAGTAAAAGTAACAATGTCAAGATCTGAGCTCAATAGCTACACCTAGATGAATAAAATTTTTTGAAGGCTATTGTGCTTTTCATCTAGTTTATTTATACAAAAGGGTAGCTGATAGTAGTTCCCTTGAAAATAGGAGTGATTCCCTCCTTGATCTAGGAAATGGTGGATTTGGTCCCTCTTGAGATTTACTTGTACTAGGAATTATTCGGTTTTCAATGAATTCGAACTGGTGAGAGAGGATGATGTGATCCCAAGTTGAGTTAGGGATTTAAGGAGGTGGACATGCCCCCTAAATTCTCTCTTGGTTGTCTCCATCAAGTCACTGCATAGTAAATGCCTAAAAAATTCTTATTCTCTTGGAATTAAACCACATTAGGCCACATACTATGAAAAACACCTTTTACTCTTCTTACTAAGCATATTATAACAAAAAATGTGAATTAATGTGAGAAAATGATAATTTTAAGGCTAGAGGATGGCATAATGATATTCAAGGTCTACCTATTGATGGGACTCATCATCATCCCCTTGTTGAAGGTGTTTCTCATCCTTTGAGCAACTTAGTCATTCATGTGAAGCTCTTTCATGGCCCTAGTGGCCTCTCTTACATCCCAAGGAACCTCATATGGTGTGCCTTCTTGTGGGTAAAAAACTACATTTGTTTCTATCTCAATGCATTCCTTCTACTCCTTTGTTTGGTTCCTTCATTCTTGTAAGCCTAGCAGCAAGAGTGGACTGAGTTTGATTCCTATCCATTTGATCTTCATCCTCTACATGAATCTCTTGTACAATGGTGTTCTCTCCAAGTCATTCCTTAGCCTTTCAAGAGAGTGATATTATCTGACTTGTAGACTGTGGGGTAAGGCATGCCATCTTCTTTGGAAAGCTTGCATACTTTATGTTCCCAACATTATAAAGGTGTCTTCAAAGTGCAGAATGGATTGCTCCTGGGTTGCAATGTATTTGGGTGCTAAAGAAGCATCAAAGGAGATGAGTTTATGATTGTTGATGATAGCCTTAGGGCTCACTAGCTCTGCTCTGATATACAAGGGATCCTTCTCATCTTTTGTCATTACCTTTTTCACCTCCTCAGATCTTGTCTCTTCATGAATCAACCAAGATTCTAAAGCCATTAGTTGGATCTCTCCCAATCTTGAATTGGGATCCTAGAAATTTAGATATGTCAAAATGAAATTGTTCATATAGAATTCTACTAACTTTATCCTGTCTTCCATACTAGTTATTTATAAAACTCAATAAATTGCCTGTAGTCCTGAAAAGGCAGAGACCCATATTGTGCTAGAGTTTTTATTTGGAACTGTATCCACTGTTCTTTGAGGAAGAGAGCATGATATTTGGATGTGTGCCTGCATTTCATGGCTTCCATAGAGAGACTTTCCATGGTGGTAAGTTGTGTTTCTTTCTCATGCAAACTCTCTCCCAACCTTCTGTTTTCTTCCTGTAGTTACTCCTTCATAATAGATTCCCTTAGTCTCAAATCACTCAATTCCTTGCCCATTTCAGTGAATTTCTTCTCCATGAGGCCCACATATTCCAAATTCTTGGATTTGGAAATTTGCATCCACCTGTGGGTTCTGCCTATCTCTGTCTCCAGCTTATAGAGGATTGGGATTGCCGATTTTTCAAGGATAATTATTCCTCCTTAAAAAAATTTGTAGTAGGATCCTAAGCTAGGCTATGGATCAGGCTCTTAGAGCTCTTGGAGGTCCTTTCCAACTGATTTTGAGGTGGTTTCTTCTTCCTGTAGCTTGTTTTTCTTCTCCTATAACTTCCCCTGTTATGCTTTCTCAAAGGCAACTTGTGTCATGGGTTTCTTGAAGGTCATTGACGTAGTGGTGGGCCTACCCAAAGATGCTACATGTGAGTTGGTTTTGGTTTTAGGAGAAGTGAACTCCTCAATATTTCCCTCATTGGGTCCTATTTCTTCCTTTTTACTTGGTGATTCATCAATAATTATAGGGACCCTTGTGGGAGTTTGTGCTTTCCCCTGTCTAATTTTGTTGCTCTTCCTGGTTTTGAAATATAGGGGACCTTGTCTTGGTTTCCTCCTCTTAGGCTTGACAAGTCTGTCCAATGTAGCTAATGTTGCAACTACTTCTTTTTTAGTATCCCCTAGAGATAGACTTGTTTGATCTGGTTGTTTTTATGCTTCTTGGGGTTTAGAAGTCTCCTTAGGGATTATTGTTCCTTCTACTTGTTTCTTCCCCCTTTAATTTCTACTTCTCCTTCCTCTGTCTATGTCACCTCCTCTTCCTTTGTTTTTTTTCCCCATTATTTTGTTTTCGCTACCTCTTCCTCCTCTGTTTTTTCTCCTTCTTCTCTTTCTTTTTTTCCTTCTTTACCTCCAGTGCTAGAGGTTGTGTTTCTCTAGGTGCAATGGCTTGGTTTTCTATGAAAGTTTCCCTATCCATGTCCACAAATTTAGTCCATAGGACATGGATCCTTAATTGGCTCAAATCATCCATCACAATTAACTTTATGAGGCCATGGTGAGCTAAGTGTTGGTGCTTTCCGCCCTTCACCTTTTGACTCATCTCAATGATTGACTATAGGAGGAAATGGGGAACACTAAGTCTTTGAGGGAGAGGAAAATTCAATTTGAATCTTAGCTCATGATGTAACCTAAAATGATAGGCATATATCACACTCAATCTCCCTTCACACGATATTTATTTGAGGATGTGATAAGCCACCTCATCCTAGGGGTATGGTAGTCTTTCTATTTTCACTCCATTCTTATCTTCTATGGGATTCTCATCCTGCATGAATAAGTTCTTCATGGTTGTCACACTTACTGCCTTCTCCTCTTTGCTCCATCGAACCCCTAAGGGTAAGGTGGTCACTCTAATTACGGTTTTAGGACTTAGAGAGATGGCCAACCCTTTGACAATAGTAGTGGAATTGTCTTCTCCTTGAGAATGTAATGCCATGGAAAATTCATAAGTGAGATCATCATTATACCCCTTTAACAACTCAAAGAAACCCAACCATTGATGTCTTCTGAAGATGTTCACTACAGGAGGGTGTTAGTGAATCCTCTTGGTGTCTAAGTATCTTCTGTTAAATCCTGCTCTCGTTTCTTCTATTGTTCCTCCTTAGTGCTACTTAGGAGTGGCATTCATTTTTTTTTTAAAACAATCTTAGTGGTGAAATAGTGTTAAATTCCTTTGTAGCAGTGAGGGAGAAGGATGCTAGAATTGATATTAGCCAACTCTTTTTCTCTTCTTCTAACCTTAACAATTTCCAAAAATGCCTCCTACTACTTAATTGATTGTTATACGCTATCAATTTAAGGCAGATTTCTCATGTAAATGGATGTAAAAACAAGGAAGGAGGATGTCACTTACTTCTCCTCAAAACAACTATGTGTGTGTATGATGGTTTTGAGACAATTTCGAGCCGATGTGGCTCCTTTTTCACCTTTCAATTTCTCCTATAGCTCCTTCTCATCCCTGCTACAGAATCTCATACCTGCGTGTAGCTTCCTCTTGTAACACCTGCAGACAAGGTTTGAAACTTCTCGATGGCACCCTAGGTAGTCTGAAACAATAGCTCGCCCTTCCTCTCCCTATTTTTGGAATGAGCGATGGTACAAATGAAGTTGATCCCAGTACATAATATTCTCTTTGGGGTAAAATCTTGGAGGGCTTTGTTGACGTGGCATATACATGAGTTTCCTTTTTGGACCGTTTTCCCTACTCCTTGCAATCATTTCCTCTCTCCTCATGATTATCACCCAACTCTTAGTGAACACCACCTCAGTTTGAGTTGAAATCTCCACGTTTCATGGGTGACTAATACAATCTTAAGTTCACTAGCCGAGGGTGGCCAAGATCAATAGCCACCTCCAACCTATTAAAACTCCTTTCTCAACCATTACACATTTTAGTCATTTTATGCATAGATGGTTGCATGCTGAAGCTGGGCCATATAACATCATGATCTTAGAGGGACTTGACTCTTTTGCTTTTTTTTGGTGCATGTATTCATAACTTACCCTGACTGATAAATTTGTTTTGTGTGTGTAGGTGCCTTCCTGATGTCCAAGATGCTGCTATTGGTGGAATTCCTTCCTAATTATGATGTTTCCCTTCCTAGTTGTAGACACGGCTCCATCATTTTTTCTATGGGTGAAAAAAAATATCTCACGGATTTCTGTTGTGATTGCACAGGCTGTTACAGGAGGAGTTTTCTCCCTGTAACAGTCATTTAATCCTCCCTTGAATTATTCATCTTGCATGTTGGTGTTGAGGGGAAGTGATGACAGGTCATGAGGACAGGGTTAGAGTCATGAGGAAGTGGTGTAGATGTTGGAGGAATAGAAAATAGGTGTTTATGTGTTTTTTTCAGAGGTAGGTTAGAGTGGAAAATTTGAGCAAGTTTTGGCTAAATGGAATGGATGGGTGATGAAAGAATCATTGGAGGACCCTCCTTTATCGTTTTATAGAGGAAGAATGGCCTTCTAGTATGTTATTCTCATTGGATCCCCCTCCTATAGCTTCACAATCTCTTGTTGTAGCACTAAAGGACCTCCTATAACATAAAGGTCCCTCCTATAACATCACAGTGAAGAGGTGAAATTCGAGTTTCTTGTTGATTGGATGGTGGAGAGAGATTGTTATATGAGTGGACAGTACGGAGATGAGGTGTGTGGATGGGAGGATGGATGGAAACTTGTAGTTTTTTTCTTGTAGCCATAAAATCTTCCAATTGTGTGTAGTCCTGCAAAAGAAAAAGAATGTTAGCAGAAATGGTGTAAGAGCTCCTTCCATGTGTTTCTCTCTCTTTTTTTTTTTTTCTCTTTTTTTTTTTGAGACAAACAGATTGCCTTTGTAGAGGTTTTCAGCTTGCATGCCTTCCCTAGGCACCTTAGAGGAGGTTTTCACCTAGGGATCTTTTATTTTGATATTCCCTTTTTTCTCTTGGGTTTCCTCAAAGAGGTTTTCAACTCAGAAGTGTGCCTCATATGCCTCATAGAGGTTTTCATCTAGGCCCTTTTATTATTTTTTTTTTCTCTCTCTCTTTTTATAATTTTGGTGGATTGGGGTCTATGAGCCTCCCAATCACATTTAATTCTTTGCTGGCTGAAATGAAAAATTCTTCCTTGGATAGAGGTTTCTTGTACAATTTCAACCTATGACCATTGACAAGTAAGGGAATCCATTCCTCATTAATGGTTATGATTTGGATAGACCCATTCTCATGAAAATTATCTACTAGATAGGGACCCATCCATCTTGTCATCAACTTCCCCTTGAAATCATTAAATCTAGAATCATATAACAAGTCCTAATATCCTTCTTGGAAATTCATTTCTCTGATATGCTTGTCATTCCAAATGTTCCTTTGTAGTTGGATTATCTCAATGTGTATGAGAGATTGCATTCTAAATTCATCTAGACCAATGAGTCGGAGCAGCCTTTCCCGTTGTTATGAAGTGATATCTAAATCTAATTGAGCTTCCACCCTCAAGGTATTGTACTAAAATTCAATAGACAATAGGGCCTTCTTCCCATAGACCAACTCAAAGGGAGTGAATCCATTGGTGGTCTTCCAAGTGGTGTTGTAGGCCCAAGTAGCTTCCACAAGATTGTCTGCCAAATATTTCCTGTTACTGCTAATAAACTTGGTTAGATTGCTTTCCAATGCTCTATCTATGACCTCTACTTGCCCATTTTCTTGAGGGTGATGGTAGTGTATGTCTTGTGCTTGATATGGTGTTTCCTCATGAGGTCTTCAATCAGATTTGATGGGAATTGTGCTCCTTTACCGATGACTACCTCCCTTGGATACCCAAACTTGTAGAATATGTTTTCTCTTAAAAAATTCGCCGCCTTTTGCTCATTTGTTTCTTTAACTTCCTTTGTCTCAGCCCACTTTTTCAAGCAATTAGTCACAGAATGATGTACTTCTTCTATCCCAATGGTGGATCAATTGGCCCAATGAAATCCATGCCCCACTTGTCAAATGGCTCTAAGGCCACTCGAGGTTGTAAGGGAATTTCATCCCTAGGTGTGGCCTTTCCCATCCCTTGACACTAATCACATCTAGTGGTGTATATCCTTGCATCTTGATGTAAAGTTGGCCAATAGTAACTAGCCTATAAAACTTTAAACGTTGCCCTCTTAACAACAAAATGACCCCCACAACGTCCATCATGGCATGCTAAGAGGATGACAAGGACCTCTTCTTCCCATACCCATCTCCTCAAGATCTAATTTGGTCCCAATCTAAAAAGATTGCCCCCAATCCAAGTGAAAGGAGCACTTTTCCTCACAATCTTGCTTTTCTCCTTAGATGATAGATTAGGAGGGAAAATCCCAACAATCAAATAGTTGGCTATGTCAGAAAACCAAGGATAAATCACCAACACGGTAAAGAAGTGTTCATCTAGAAGTTGATCATCCACCATCTCCTCATTATCGGTAGGAAAGGTTAGTCTCAACAGGAAATATGCAACCACATTTTCTTTCCTTGGTTTGTCAATAATAGTCAAATCAAATTGTTGTAACAATAACAACCATCTAATTATCCTAGCATTTGAAATCAGGATTATTCATTAAATACTTAATGGCTACATGATCAGTATGAACAAAAGTTTGATACCCAGTGATATAGTTCCCGAATGTTTAAAGAATGTACTACAACTAAGAGTGTTTTTTGAGTGACAATGTAATTCAACTTAGCTTTAGAAATATTCTTACTAATGAAATACATAACATAAGGAAATTTATCTTCTACTTGTCCTAAGGATACCCCCACAGCTTTATCTGATGCATCAGTGTGGATATGGAAAGGCAATGCCCAGTTGGGACCCCTAAGGATGGGTGCAGTGGTCAACTTTTCTTTCAACACTTCAAGGGCCTCTTGACAGTTGCTTGTCCAACAAAAATATGAATCCTTGGCCAATAATCCAAACAAATGTGAGGCCATTTTACTAAAATCTTTGATGAACCTTCTATAATAGCCAAATAATTCCAAGAAAATCCTGATATCTCTTTCCTTTTGAGGGGTAGGGACCCTTTTGATGATGTAAATCTTGTTTCGGTCAACTTGTATCCCTTCCTTGGATTGGGAATAGCCAAGGAAAGTCCCTACATTCATCAAGAATTCACATTTCTCAGGGCTCAATGAGAGATTCATTTCAATACATTTCTTCAAGAATTTTCACAGATTAGAGAGAGCTTCCTGGAAGTCACACCCATAAGGAGTGAAATCATCCATGTATATCTCAACAAAGTCATGAAAAAGTTCTACAAAGATACTTAAAACCACCCTCTGAAAAGTAGCAGGGGAATTACATAGACTAAATGGGAGAAAACTATAGGAAAATGTACCCTAGGGGCATGTAAATGTAGTCTTGTCTTGGTCTTCATGGCTAATTTGGGTTTGATTGTATCCACAAAATCCATCCAAGAAGGAAAACAATTTATTTCCTGCAAGACCATATGGGACTTGGTCAATGAAGGGCAAGGGAAAATGGTATTTCTTTGTGGCCTTGTTAAGCTCTCTATAGTCAACATAGATCTTCCATTTTCCATTCTTCTTTGGTACTAAAACTAGAGGGGACAACCACTTACTATCCAAAATGGGGTATATGAACCCTGCATCTGGTAGCTTTTGTAATTCTTCCTTCAGAATGTCCTTAAGAGCTGGGTGCATCCTCCTCAGGGATTTTTGCACAGGTTTGCATCCCTATTTGATGTAAATATTATGAGTACAAACTAAGGGATGCACCCCTTTCATTTATTTATAATCCCAAGCAAAATCATCTAAGTGTTCCCTCAGCATTATGCGCAAACGTTCTTCCTGTTTGGATGAGAGAGAGGGGTTGATCTTTAAAGTGTTCGATGGGCCAAATTTTACAATCTTGGCATGCTTTGGACTTGAGTTAACAGAGCATAATTTAGTCAAAGGTTTACTCCCATATTATTTCACTAGTTCATCAATTGGTATGGCATTGGGAGGTTGGTTCTATAAGATATGGTTAATGAGGTCATCTTCATCAAGTTTCCCCCCTCCTATGACAGTGTCTAGAGTGCATATTGGGTAAGGGGATGTGTGATACAATTCACCCTCTTCCTCATCCTCTAACCACAAGGGTAAGTCATGTTCAATAGAAGGATGAGCAGGAGGATACAACACAAGTTGTTTGGATAAATTTCCATACCTTGATATTCATGTTCCCAACCCTACAACTAATGTAGGCATCAACAATGGCCAACCAAAGTCTTCCTAAGATGAGAGGATAGCCATTAAACTTGGTTTTGGGCTGGAGAACTAGGAAATTAGTAGGATACTCCCAAGAGTCAATGGAGACCATAAAATCTTCGACAATTCCCTTCAGAGCTACTATAGATCTGTCTGCAAGCTGCAACATTGTTGTGGTATTTCTCAAAGTGTTATGCAGCCAGCTCACAAAAGATATAAAAGATAGATCAACGCCTTAGAATTCAACCTCTTCAAGGGGGAAACCTCCTTTACATTACACAAATGAACAATTCTTGGAGTATAAGGGGTCACAATATAACCAAGATGACCTAACAATAATAATATAAAGGCACAAAAATAACAATAGTGGGATTCTATGGGGCACAATAATAACAATAAGGGATATAATGACAATAGTAATGGGGGAATAACTAGTATTATAGGGATCTAACATGCCCCTCTCCTTAAAAAAAGTGTTGTCCTCAATGCTTGAGTAGTTCTGGATGCTTTTGTATAAAATTCTCATCCTCCCATGTGGAATCTTCAACAGGTAAGTTCTTCCACTTGATGAGATACTCTGAAATTGATCGATTTCGTAGCTATCGAGTTCTTATTTCTTTGACTGCTTCAGGTTCCAATATGATTTTTCCTTCCTCATCAAGTTCTAGCAATATTGTTTGAACTGGAATCTTGTCACCTATAACCTTCTTTAAGCATGAAACATGGAAAACTGGGTGCACCCGGGAAGCTGCAGGAAGCTCCAATTTGTATGCCATAGTACCTATCTTTTGCAACACCTTGTACGGACCATAATACTTTGGTGATAATTTATTATCCTTCTTAGCTTGCTTGAGGGAAATTTGTTTATATGGTTGTAGCCGTAGGAATACCCAATCACCTAAATAAAAAATTCTTTCACTGTGATGTTGATCTGCCTGCTATTTCATTCTATTTCGCGCCAAGGTGAGGTTATCCTTTAAGAGTTGGAGAACTTTTTGCCGATGCTCGATGTGATCTTCCACTGCTTGAACCTTAGAATTTTCTCTTAAATATGATGTGATGGATGGGAGATGATATCCATAAAGTGCTATAAATGGGGTCATTTTTGTTGCAGTATGGAAGGAAGTGTTATACCACCATTCAGCCAGAGACAACCATTTGACCCATTGTGTCTGTTTATCATATACAAAGCAACAAAGATATCCTTCCAAACATTTGTTTACTATCTCAGTTTGCCCATCAGATTGAGGATGATAAGATGAGCTATGAGCTAACTGAGTACCAAGACAAGAAAATAATTCTGTCCAAAAATTTCTAGTGAAAATGGGATCTCTGTCGCTTACAATAATCTTTGGGTTTCCATGTAGCTTTTGAATTGTTTCCATAAATGCAATAGAAACTTTACTCACTTTAAATGGATGAGATAATGCACAAAAGTGTGCATACTTGGTAAGTCTGTCAATTACCACCATGATAACACTCTTTCCTTCGGACTTGGGTAAACCTGTGGTAAAATCCATTGAAACCTCCTCCCAACATTGGCTTGGAATAGCTTTGTGTAAATACTTTCTTTTGATTGGATGACTTTCGAAAGCAATGGGTCTTTCTTCTTGCATCAAAACAACACCAATTCCATTTCCCGAGGCATCACATTCCACAATAAAGGTTTTTTTGAAGTCCGGTATAGCTAAGACTGGTGCTTGGCACATTGCCTCTTTAAGATGTTCAAAGGCCTTTGTTGCTTCTGGAGTCCATGAGAATGCATCTTTATTCAATAATGTTGTTAGAGGTGTTGCTATTCTCCCATCATTCTTAACAAACTTGCGATAATACCCTGTCAACCTGAGAAATCCTTGTAGATGCTTTATGGAGGTGGGGATTTTCCATTCCTTCATGGTTTTAATTTTTCTAGGGTCTACCTTAACACCTTCATGAGATACAATATGACCTAGATATTCCACCTCTTGTACTCCAAAGAAACATTTGGAGATTTTTGCATATAATTGTTTCTCCTCCAATAGTTTGAGCACCATGTCAACATGTTGGACATGATCCTTCCAAGACTTGTTGTAGATTAGTATATCATCAAAAAATACTAACACAAATTTTCTAAGGAAGGGTTTGAAAATGGAATTCATCAAACCTTGAAATGTAAAAGGTGCATTAGTAAGGCCAAAAGGCATGACCAAAAATTCGTAATGACCCTTGTGAGTTCTAAACGTTGTTTTTGGAATGTCTTCAATCTTCATTCTGATTTGATGATATCTTGAACGAAGATCCAACTTGGTGAAGTAAATTGATCCATGCAATTCATCCAATAATTCATCAATGACAGGAATGGGAAATTTATCTTTAATAGTGAGCTTGTTGAGCTCCCTATAATCCGGACACATGCACCATGATCCATCCTTCTTGTGAACCAATACTACTAGAGCAGAGAAAGAACTTTGACTAGGTTGAATTATACCAGCCTCTAGCATTTTTGCAACCATACGTTCAATTTCACTCTTTTGGACATAGGAATATCCGTAAGGCCTGATGTTTGGAGGAACACTTCCTGGAATCAAATTGATAGCATGATCATGATCACAAATAGGGGGAGGCCTTTGGGAGTCTTAAATACCTTGGAATGATTGTCCAAGACTTTTTGGAGATCTGGAGAAATGGATGATTTCGATGTGGGAACCTCTAGTGAACATAATTTTGCAATTATGCCTCGTTGTTCTTTATTTAGAAGCTTTGTCATTCCGTTAGAGCTGATTATCTTTCCCGATTTCCCGTGATACCCCTTAATTCAACTTCCTTTCCTTCTGCAGAGAATTATATGAAAAGTTCTTGAAAATTAAAAGCTATTGTACCCAAGGATTGTAGCCATTGGACTCCTAGTACAACATTAGCACCACACATTGGAATGGAAAGCATTGGACTATTCAATACATATTCTCCCATGGATAGCTTGATATTATGGCATTTTCCTGAGCAATTTATGGTTCATCCACTTGCAACCATCACTTGACACTTTGGTGCTGGATATAGGAAGCAATTCAATTCCTTGGCTATCTTACAATGAATAAAGTTATGGGTACTTCGCGAATCAATGAACACTATTACCTTTTTCTTCTTGATATGCCCTTTTATCTTGATAGTTTGAGGAGTGGTAATTCTAGCCAATGCATTACAAGATATGGTCGGATTCATTTATTCTTTTTATAGGGTTTGTTCCTGGTGTATATCCTCTTCTTTTGACGTTTCTTGTTCCTTTTCTTTTCCTCTTCACAATCTATGTAAAATAATTTCTTCTTGGCACACTTATGACCTTTAGTGTATTTTCTATCACAACTGTAACAAAGCCCTTTTGCTCTTTTTTCTTCCAATTGTTATGGTGTCAACTTTGTAGGTTGTGGATGGCTAGGGGCAACGACACTTCCATCTTTATGATTGTGAGTGGTAGGATTCCTTGTTGCCATAATTTTGCTTTCCATTTTTCTTACCAACCTGAATGCTTTCTCCATTGAATCTGGTTCCCAAAGGCGAACCTCATGTTGGATGTTATCTTTTAAAGTCCCTATGAACACATCAATCCTATGCTCCTCTGGAATATCTTTTATCCTTATATTCAATTTTTGGAAGTCCTCAATGTGCTCCATCATTGAACCCTTTTTTTTGAGATTTATCAATTGGCTAAAAAAATTGTTGCATTTTGTATCCTCATACTGTGCTATCATTTCATCCGTAAAAATAGCCCAAGTGACAATTTGTTTATGAGAGCAAAGCCATCGATACCATACAAACTGATTTGGTTCCAAATATAAAGTTGCAATGCATACCTTTTGTGTGTTTTGCACATTATGGAGATCGAAAAATTGCTTTATCTGTAGTATCCATGTTCCGAGATCCTTTCCATAAAACTTCGTCATATCGATCTTTGGAACATGGTGGTCCTTTGATCCAATGTTAGAGTCTATGAAATCATGATTAACATTTATTTTGTTCTCATCATGAGTTTCCTTTACTACCCTTTTGCCATTAATAAGAATTTCTTGTAGAAACTTTGTCAAATCTCTCTTCAAATCGTCCATGTTAGCTTCCATGCCATCCATCTTAATTTCTACTCCTTTCTTTAAACCATCCATCTTAGCTTCCATGCCTTTCTTTAAACCATCCATCTTAGCTTCTACGTCTTTCTTTAAACCATCCATCTTATTTTCTGTTACGTTTTGTGCGAGTGAAATTTGTTGCACCTGGTCTCGTAATTTTAATATATCATGTTGCATTTCTTCCTCTTCTTCATGAGTCATGCTAGAGCTTTCAGGTTTCTTACTTTGTGTTTCCATTTTCTTTCTTTGGGGCATCAATTACCGATAATAATGCTTCACTATTCCCTTTGAATTCTTTCAAACCAAGCTTATGCAAAAATTGAAAAAAACTACACACCTTTTTTCACTTTGTAGGAGCTTGATATTGAATCTGATGTATCTCTGTAATTTTTGGATCTACCAGGTCTAAAATTACTTCTTGCGGTAACCATATGAGTAATATTTCTAACCCCGCAAGTCTGATCAAGATTGGATTTTCCAATGAAGAGTTATGCCAAATCTCCCACGATGAGCTGAGTATAGACTCGTTCATTAGAACGAACTTGTACGACGTGCCATGGGTCATTGTTCCCCTTAGGTTTTTCAAATTATACCCAAAAACTACAATCTGTCCTCTTTCTACAACTTCTTACAAAAATTCAATCTAATGCTTAGAGAGAAAGTTATGACGATTTTCCCAAGGTGACCTGTTTGGAATGTAATTCGGGGGTCTGCAAAAACCCTAACTTCCTCAGATTATATCTCCGAAAATATAGCGAGACAAGATCTGAAATTTAGAACCGAGGTTTAGATCGATTTCTTCTCAAATGGGTTTTTTTGTTAGCTTCTGAAACTTCGTAGAGAAAGTGTTATAGCGAAAATTCCACAATGACTTGTTTTAGATGAAATTCTAGAGCTTGCAAAAACCTTAACTTCCTCAGATCATATCTCCGAAAATATACCGAGACAAGATATGAAATTCAGATGCAAGGTTCAACAAGATTTCGTCTCAAATGGGTTTTTTTTCTTGCTTCTGAAACGTCGCAGAAAAAAAGTTATAGCGAAAATTCCACGATGACCTATTTGGAGCAGCGAAACCCTAGAATCCAAAGCTTTGATACCAAATGTTATGAAACCAGCTCACAAATGATAGAAAAGATAGATCAACGCCTTAGAATTCAGCCTCTTAGAGGGGGAAACCTCCTTTACATTGCAAAAATGAACAATTCTTGGATGATACAAATGAAAAAACCTCCTTTCTATATATAGGAGTCTAAGGGGTCACAATATAATCAAGCCGACCTAACAATAATAATAAAAAGGCACAAAAATAACAATAGTGGGATTCTATGGGGCACAATAATAACAATAAGGGATACAATGACAATAGTAATGGGGAATCACTAGTATTATAGGGACCTAACACAAAGCCCCTTGGAGATTGAACTTCAACATGGTTTCCCTATTCATCACATTGATTGCATCTCAAATATCAATTAGGGTATTAGGGACCATAATGCCATCAATGTGCACATCCACTACTGGGCTACCAGGGTCTAGGTATTTCGGGAAGATCGCCCTTCCAAGCATCAGATCAGATAGTTTCCCAACAACATGGATGGAGGGGATGTCTCTTTTTATTATCTCGGGATTTTTGAAACATTTTTCCTTGATAAAATTATTATAGATTGGAACATCTTTAATGGCCTAGAGAAGGGGTGTCTTAACACACAAATTCTTCAATTCTCCCAAAAGTTCAACCTCTTCTGGGTGTGCTGGCTAGGGTTGATCAACCTTTTAGGAAAGGGAGGTGGATTAACTTGAGGAGCACTCTCTTCCTTCTCTTCTTCAAGCTATTCAATTGGATAAGGTGGATGATTATCTAAGAGAACTCTCCCAGACCGAAGGTTGATCTCTTGGATTTCCACAACATAAGCAGGATAGGATGTCTCCCCACTGTAGACTTATTTTTCCTGCTTGTTGTTTAGGTTCGGATTGGGTTGAGCGGGAATTTGAGTTTGCTTAGCTGGAGTAGGATGAGTGATCTATGGTTGAGGTTGGGGTGGAGGCATTAAAGAAAGAGGCTGGTTGAATTAAGGCCTCCACCCTTGTGATGGGTTTCCCCATTGAGAATATTTGGGAAGATACAGCTGAAAAGAATGGTTGACAGGATGAGGAGGATATGGAGGAGCATAAGGCTAAGAAGGAGGTTTGGACCATGATGGATGAGTGGAAGGGTACAAAGGTTGGAAAGGTGCATTTTGATTTGGATTGTAATAAGAGTAATGTGCACCTTGCATGCCCTGTTGATATGGTTGAGGTCCTTGAGGCCTTCTTTGATTAATGAAGCAAAGTTTCTCTGACCCACCTTCTGCCCCTTGGTATACAACTTTTAGGCTTGGAAAAGAGGGGAATTTGTCTATTGCATGATTTTCTTCACAGACTAGGCAGACTTCTATGACATTCAATGGGCATTCATTCTTAGGATGTATTTTAGTGAATTTAAGACATAAAATAGCTAGTGCCCTCTTTGCTTCCTCTTTATTTCTTTTGATTTTCATGGTATCCATTTTCAATGCAAAGGTATGCATCATTTCACTCTTGAAATCCTCCAACATTTTCCCTATCTCATTCTTGATGGATGTTTTGGAGGGAGAGGAACTGACCAAGCCTTGACTAACCCTACCCTTTTTCCTAACAGCCCTAGAGTGATTCTTGAATACAGTTTTGACGTCATCATAGGGTAATTTATAGATATATCCTCTAAACAACATGTTGAGGGTTTCAAACACATTCTCCCTGATCCCTCAGAAAAGAAATAGCTTGAGTGACTTAAGATCAAGGGTACATTTAGCCCTCCTATAATTGTGTTGAAATCTCTCCTCATAGTCCTCTAGGGATTCATCAGGTCCAAGAGTAATCCTAACTATTTCTTCCTTGGTTTATTTCAACCTATGGTAGTCCATGTGTTGGGCGCGGGATCCCCCAAGGGAAGTTTTGGGGCTTAAAGCCTAGATTTTGGTACAATTTTGTAATCCAAATGTAAAGACTCCACATTTTGTGGTTGTGGAGCACGTAGATGTTAAAGAGTCATAGGGTTGTTCGCCCTTATTTTGGAAATGTAATGTTGGTTGTAGAAGATCTATCCATGGTCTGCAGACCATGGGATTGTATAAATAGAGTTAAGCTCTAAGTAGTTAGAGAAAATCAATCAGATAATGGAATTATGGAATAAGATATGATGTATGAAAGATAGATTTGAGTAGAAGTCTAAGTTTTGGGTTGTAGCATAGGTAGAGGCTCTGCAGCTGAGTGTGCAGAGGCCTAGAAGTCCGCAGATGAGTGCGCAGACCCCTGCAGCTTAGTGCGCAGGGCAGGTTGAGTCTGTAATCGTTCGGAATTATCAATAAAGAGAAATATTCTATACTTTTTGCGTCTTTATTTCCTATTTATGCATATGTTATATTGGGTATAAATTTCACTTATAATGCTTATATGATGCGTGAATATACGTAATTGTGTTGGATAAGTGACTGCAAGTAGGAATATTTGTTTACGTGAAGCTAATTGAAGATCTGATAATAAAACACTTAGCCTAGTTAGGAAGATATCGTAGTTCGCTGCCCTAGTAGTGCAAAAGGACTTCAACCCAGGGTTAGGGTTGCGTGGAAGACAATTTTACCCTTTCACAAAAGTACCGAAGGGTGGAGTAGAGGGTTAAGAAACCTGCATGAAGGCAGGTATAGCTGGAATAAAATGACATCACATCCATCTCAAGGGTGTGGAAACTTGGTTCCAGCATCCCCCCATACTGCTTCGGGTGAGACTTCAGTCCGCGCTCTGCGGGCTGATGCCAAAAGGGCCAGTAGTGTAGGGATTTGTTTGGATAACTAATGCTGAACCTGGGTCAGGCCCCCACAAGCCAACAAATGGTTCCGTTGTCGGGACCAGAATCTGCATGAGAGATGTGTGATGTCGTATCACTGGAATCCAACTAAGAAAAAAATCAAAGGCTGGTTGGACAAAAGGATTCACGAGTTCGTGGCATAGGAGAACAGAAACCCATGACTGTCAAAAGAACAGTGGTTGGACCAATACCTGTATACGGAGATCCATGAAATCTTTTTCACATCCTTCCTTACTGAGCTATACGAGTGGATCGCAAAGCTAGCAGATAGCCAAGGAAGGTGGAAACTTGATGATCCTATTGTGTGGACCCCAGTGCTAGTGCGAAGGTTGGAAGCATCAGGGGATAAGATCACGCGCACTGTCGATCATTGGCTCGATCACATCATAGGAGGATTTGTTACTGAATTCGCAGTTGACACCTCAGTCAACTATAGTGAGGCGGAGCGATGATTTTTCAAAGGACCGTGAGGTAAGTACGTAAAATCTTTGAATACTTGGATTAAAATGATGGTGTGTGAAAAACGGTTTATGCAACCACCTTGATGTTTGGGACTACGCGAAGTGGAAAAGTTACAGAAATGAAGGAAATAAGGGTCCTGAGTATAGCCCCTTGATTTCACCTCCGCGAGGGGATGAAGAAGGGATAACGAAGGTCTCTCCGTGAAGTTCTATTTAGTTGATAAGACAGGGATTTTTGCGAATACCACCTCCACCCACACCACCTTTGTCTTCACCGTCATCACCTCCAACTTCACCTGTACCACCTCCACCACCACCGCGATTAGATATGGTAAACACAGTGAAGTTTCCTTTGTTCAAAGGTTTGGGAAATGAGGATCCGAACCAATTCTAGTTCGTTGTAAGGGTTGTATGGGAAGCTCAAGGTGTTACAGATGACCATATAAAGAAAGTGACACAAGTTAGCACTCTGCAAGGTCGTACACTGACCTGGTATATTAAGTACTCCAACGATAACCCGAATGTGAGAGTAGCGGACATCCAAGCAGCACTAAATAGGGAATTTAGCAGGCCTAAGTTCAAGCCGCAGTCAATTGTGGGATTCAAAGAAATCACAATGCGACCAAGTGAGACACCGTGGGAATTGGATCAAAGATTGAAGTATGAAATCTGCGAAGCCAATATGAATTTGATAGATGGACAACATCCTGAGTGGTTTGTGGCTTCACTACTACCCCACTTAAGGAGTGCGCGATCGTAGCAGAAGCTAACAAATCAGGCTAAGGCCTTGGATATTTCCATGAGACTACATGAGACTCAGATGCAAGATCCTAATCTAGGAGTTCAGCAGATCCACACGCAGTTGCAGAATCTGTGCCTTGAGATGCAAAGTTTGAAGCACGATAGGACGGTTCGGCCATAGGTGTGCGAGGAGGTATGGTGTTTGAAATGCAAGAGTCAGGGTCATGATAAAGACCACTACCCAGTTGTTGGGCATTGAATCCCCCCCAAGGCATGTTTTGGGGCTTAAAGCCAAAATTTTGACCAAATATTGTTGTAAAAGCTCCGTGAATGGCAGGTGCGGGGCGTGAAAATATGATAGAGTCACAGGGTTGTCCGCCCTAGTTTTGTAATGTAATGTCGGCTGGATAGACCTATCCATGGTATGCAGACCATGGGATTATATAAATAGAGTGAGGCTCTAAGTGTAGAAGATAACTAATACTGAAGAGGACAGAAGAATGCGAAGTCTAACTGATTGAGTCAAAGTGTAAAGTGTGTCTGTGGGTCGTAGAGTAGGAGAAGGCTCTGCAACTGAGTGTGCAAAGGCCTAGTAGTCCGCAGCTGAGTGCGCAGACCCCTGCAACTAAGTGCATAGGGCGAGTAGAGTTTGTAACCATTGGAAAATCAATAAAGAGAAGTTTGCTATAATTATGTGTATCTTTTCTTGGTTTAATGCATGATTGGATATAATTTGCAAATATATTGTTTATTTACTGCACGAACCTGCATGAATGTTTTGTACTGTTAAGTATAACTTAAGACATATAAGTAGGCGAAGGTGCTTAACTAACACTGGAAGATAAATAAGATCTCGGGTAATAACACAGAGTGTGGCACAACCCCTGGTTAGGGTTGCGCGAAGGCAGGGTATTAGGCCACGAGGAACGAAAGGTGCACGAAGCCACCTGCGTGTAGGGACAAACAAAGGACCGGTCGAACTCATCAGACATCTCCAGGGTTCGGAAATGTGGTTCTAGCGCCCTCCCATACTACTTCGGGTGTTATAGACATTTTTGTGCCTCGCAGCACGGAGCATGAAATGTCGATAATTACAGGGATCCTCAGTCCCTAAACATGTTGTTCTTACCCCTAGAAGAACAAGGTCAGCAAACCACAGCACTTCCCATCAGTTCTCCACCTGAAAACACTCAAAAACAGGCTATTTTTGGATCATGTCAGCTGCTCCACTGAGCATCTGCGCTGGAATGCAACTGCTCCTCCTTGTACCTGCGCTGAAAGTCAAATCTAATGAAGGCTACCTGCGTTGGGTGAGATTGGCCAAGTGGCACAGTCATTCTGCAAGGTGTCAATTGCCCAGGAAGCTTCCAAACTGACACTTGGTTCAAGGGATTCGCCCTGTGATGAGTAAGAGGTACTTGATCTCCATGTGTAAGCAAGGATCTCCAAGTGGACTCAAGAACTGAAGTTTAACTGAAGAGGGAGAGGACACAAGGCAGCTTTATGTCAGTCTCAAGCTGACTCATCCTTTCTTCTTCTATCCTATATATAGAGCTCTTCTATGAGGTCTAAGGAGGCTGGGAATTTTGTGCAAAGCAAGGAAGTGCTGTTGGTTTACAGTTAGAGCTATTGGGTGATTGCTTTTATAGAGGTGAAGAGGAGATTTCTTACTGCTGGGGAGGTGCTGCTGGATTGGAGCCATTGATGGTTGTAACCTTCTCAGAACCCTTTTACTTCTATCAATAAAGCTTTGAATGTTCTCCTATATACTTGTATTGCATTGATGTATTGTATTTACTTGTATATCTGATTCACTCTAATCCATGCATCAGTTATGAGTACATGTTTCTTGTAGTTTTCCTTCTCTTGTTTGTGCAGGATCTTTGTGTAGCTGGGCCGGCAAAGGGAGCAAGGAGCTGGGAATAAGAGACAAAGAGAGAGGATAGGATCGACAAAAGCGAAAGACACCGGTTGGTCAATCTTTTCTTCCTTCTCTGTACTTTCATAAAGGAAAATATCAAAGCTTTACTTTCAGTTGTTGCTAAGGACTGTCACCCTTAGAGTAGGGATAGGGTCATCCGAGTTGGATACTTTTCCCCACAACATCGGGTGAGACCTCAGTCTGCGCTCCGTGGACTGTTGCCGAAAGGGCTAGTATTACTGGGATTTGTTTGGCTAATTAACTACAAACCTGGGTCAGGCCCCACAAGCCAACAAATGGTTCTGTTGCTGGGACCGAGATTTGCATAGAGATGTCTAATGTCGTATCACTGGAATCCGACAAAGAAAGGAATTGAAGAGTGGTTGGACAGAAAGATTCACGAGTTCGTGGCGCAGGAAAACAGGAATCCGCGACTATCAAAGGAAGAGTGGTTAGATTGCTACTTGTATACAGAGATCCATGAAATTTTCTTTGCATCCTTCCCCACTGAGTTGTACGAGTGGATTGCAAAGCTAGCAGATAGCCAAGGAAGGTGTAAACTCGACAAACCTATTGTGTGGACTCCAGAATTGGTGCGCAGACTGGAAGCATCAGAAGATAAGATCACGTGCGTTGTCAATCACTAGCTTGATCGAATCATAGGAGGATTCATCACCGAATTCACAGTAGATACTTCAGTCAACTATAGTGAGGCAGAACGATGCTTCCTCAAGGGACCGTGAGGTAAGTACGTTAAATCTTTGAACACTTGGATTAAAATGCTACTGTGTGAAAAGCGAGTTATGCGAATAAATTGATGTTTGGGGCTACGCGAAGTGGGAGAATCTACCGAAACGAAGGTAGCATAGAACTAGAGACTAGCCTCTTGATTTCCCTTCCACGAGGAGGCGAAGAAGAACTCGCGAAGGTCTCTCCAAGAAATGCGATCAATCTGATAAGGTAGAGAATCCTGCTCATACCACCCCCACCCACACCACCATCAGTTTCACCATCTTCACCCTTGACTTCGCCCATACCACCTCCGCCACCACCGCGAAGTAGTATGGCCAGTGCAATAAAGCTACCAGTGTTCAAGGGAGTAGGCAATGAGGATCTAGACCAATTTTGGTTCGTGGTAAAAGTTGTATGGGAAGCACAGAGTGTCACAAACGACAATATAAAGAAGGAAACGTTGATCAGTGCTCTGCAGGATCACGCGCTGACCTGGTACATTAAGCATTCCAATGACAATCTGAATGTGGGGATAGCGGATATCCAAGCTACGCTAAACAAGGAATTTAGCAGACCAAAATCAGAGGCATAATCGATCATTGGATTCAAGGAAATCACAATGCTACCAGGCGAAACCCCGTGGGAGTTGGATCAAAGACTGAAGTGCACAATTCATGAAGCGAACATGACCTTAATAGATGGGCAACACCGCGAATGGTTTGTAGCATCGTTAACGCCACATCTACAGAATGCGTTGTCGCAACAAAGGCTAACCACTCAGATTGAGGCTTTGGAGGATGTGATGAGATTGCACAAGACTCTGATACAAGATCCTAACTTGGGAGTTCAGCAGATTCACGCGCAACTGAAAAACTTATGCCTAGAGATGCAGAGTTTCAAACAAGACAGGACAATGTTCCCAGAGATGTGCGACGAGGTATGGTGCGTAAAGTGCAAGGGCCAGGGGAACGACAAGGACCACTGCCTGGTGTTCATGAATTACCTCGTGGGAGGAGGACCAATGACATTGAGACTAGAGGCACAAGTAGGAGCAAGTGCGATGCCTGCATTATGGTGCGCGATTTGTCAAATAGGAGGAAAAAATGCTATAGATAATTGCCATCTATTACAAAAGTATAAACAGAATTCCCAACAGTTGTTCTGTAATTTCTGCAGGTCAGTAGGCCATGATGAGTGCACCTGTAGAAGTTATGAACTGATGATGGATTAGACTCCTACCTACAGAGTTTAGGCTGAAACATGACCCCTCGATCAAAATGTAGGAATGGCGTGCACTAGTTTTTTGGGGTGCGAATGAGACTGAGGTGGAATGGGACCAGGAAGAGATCGTGGATAGTTGATATGTTACAATTGCGAAGGGCTGGGGCATTATGCCCGCGATTGTACAAATCCAACATGACCATCATGCTTGTATTGTACATTGTTTGATCATGAGATAGAGGACTGTCCAACACTAATAACGAGGTTGCACGATAAAGGAGAACTCCAACCTCCCCCAACTCAGAACCTGCAAATGTTGAGGTTTGAGCCATGTGAGGAAGACCCTAATATAAATATCGTGCTTCAGAGTGGTATTACGATAGGGGATGACAAAGGCAAGTAGCCTGAAGAAAGTACTTGGGTTCGCAAGGCTCCAACGAAGGAACCAGAATTTGATTTGGAGTGCGCTAAGGAGTCCTTCATGGAAGCTAAGAGGAGCTTCATGGATGCCTCCACTTCAGGAAGTAAAGATAGACTAGAGCCGAAAATGGACCCATCGATGCTCACTACGTTCTTGGAGACATGCATGAAGTTGCTATGCGACAACAAGGCTGTAAAGGGGCTGCAAGAACTCATAACTAGATGCGCTGGGACCGCACCAGGAGAACCGTGCATAGTTCAGAAGCTTGGGAAGCACACGATCCGAATAGGCAGGGAGATGAGATTGACCGCACAGATCGAGGAATATGAGATGGACCAAGTAATTTTGGATCTAGGATCGGATGTGAACATCCTGCCAAAGCAGACATGGGAGTGCATGGGCAGGCCTGTGCTGTAATGGTCTCCTATCCAACTATAAATGGCAAACCAACAAAAGATCCTACCTGTTACACAGTAATTTGTCACCATCCCTGTTACTCCTCTTGTCGTACTTTGGAGGACTCATCCCGGGAGTTATAAGAAGTGACAAAGTCTAAAAACACTTGCATTATGTTCCCCTGAGTATGTACTTCATGTTCCCTGAAGACACCTTCTACAGATTATCCCTGAAAAGTGCTCTTTTTCCATTGGCGCAGGTCCACAGTATCTTACCCGTGCCAATCATGGAGATCCTCAAAAGAGGGCGCGACCATTGGCGCTCTGTCTTAGAGCAACAGTCGCGCCAACCAAGTTTGGTCATGCTTTTTGCCTTAACGCACGCCCGACTGTTGTTTCCTTCATTACATGGAGCTTTTTGAGGATAAAAAATCAGTCTTATGTCGAGTTCTATCCTATCTCCATCCTTAATGGCTTTTGGGGATAATGTTAATCCACAATAGGTGTCCCGGTTCATTGTATCGTCCTCCCTTCTTCATCTATATAAGCTTGTCTCTATGCATTTGACAAGCTAGTCATGGAGTGCTAGATGTTGAGTTCTTGAGTTCTTGGAGGAATGCTAGTTGTGGTTATCATGAGTGATAATGAATGCTAGAGAGGTTATGCTGCCGGAGAGGAGATACATTGCAAGACACATATAGTTGCTCGCCCAGCCAGGAGAGGTTCAACGTCAGAACCTTGGTTGTAACTTTTCCTGTTTATTATTAATTAATGAGCGACTGCTATTATAGTTCCAATCTCATTGTCTATTATGGTGATGTGTTGATTTATTTCCTTTCTGACTGAAATATAGTTGTGCCTTGGTAGATTTTATGTTGGTATCTGTTTCTTCCTTTGCATGTGCAGGTGTCCGTTTATGATCTACTGGAGCAAGGGAGCGGGAATATCAACTCTGCTTCAACCATAGCGTTGGATTCCAGGTTGGTCTTCTTAATTTACCTTTGATGCATAACTAGGAACTTGCGTGGTAGCGTGGTTTGATTGTGGCTAGTTTTGTTTTAGGATAGTGGGATCGCCTCTGTCCGCAGAGGGGATTTACCTATCCAACAATTTGGCGACTCCGCTGGGGAGAAGCTATTTGGAGTTTGTCTTGCATGTTAATTTTCTTCTGCTTGCTTGAGTGAATAAGCTTCCTGGGTCAGTTTTGAGTTTATTCTTTACTGTTTGACCCATTTGAGCACTGTCAACCCGACCTGAGGTCGTATTATTTATTTTTCTAGCCGGCAAGCTTAATTGGCGCGGTTATTACTCTAACAGTCGCGCCAGTTGGCGCATGTTGCTCAAAAGCAACTCGCGCCAATCCTGTGGTAGCGCAAGTTGCAGGCTAACAGTCGCGCCAACCCTGTAAATTTTGCCTGTGTGTGGGTGGAAAGCTCTTTCAGCCTCTTTTTATATCTCTTACAGCCTTTGGAAGTGTGTTGAACCTCTGTTTGACTGGTTTTAGCCTTTATCCTTCAGTTGTTTGCTTATTTCTATTGATTTTTGTCTCAGCCCTAGAACATCTAGTGACTTTGCATGTCTAGCCTTCTGTGGGAAGTTTCGATCTCTTGATTATCCATTCAACTTGTTGGTTGTGTTCTGCACCGATCCAGTCATTTGTTAAAGCTTGATCTTCTATACTCTGAGTGATTCACTTCTAGCCTCTTTGGATTTTACTTGACTTCATTCGAACTTAGATTACATGGTTCATTGAAAGTCTTTGTGTTTTTCCTTGCTTGCATAGTTCATTTTGGTGTTTCAGAGTTGGTTCTATTTCATTGAGTGAACTTGAATTGTGCATATCTCTTAAGATTTGTTTAAATGCATCATGCCATCTTAAAGGAAAGAAAAACAAAATATCTTTTGCATCATATTAGTTAGCGTTTATTGTTATTTGTTGCTATTAAAAAGAAAAAGAAAAAAATTTCATTTCTTGTTATTAGCTGCATTAGGATCTTTGTTGTTTGTTGGGTGATCATTTCGTTTGTGTAAAGATCTCAACCCTCCTGTAGATAGAATTCATCGAATCAAATGATATAATTTTGGCATATAGTTTGCATGTAAGAAGTTTTCGAGATATCACATACGGTAGGACCAAAAAACTGAAACATAATCAAAGATAAACTTTAAAATAAACTCAATGAACATAACAACGCATTGGAACATAACGCAAACACTCTAGAGGTCTAGGTTAGAGACGTGTTCCGGTGTCTTTAAACCTGGTAGTTTATCGTCGAGTGGTTGGGTGATTCCTCCACGGTGAAATGATAGGTGCCAATACGGACTGAGCTCCCACGTACCGTCGTGTATATACGGGAGACCCCACTAGGCTATTATCCTTTATCCATAGGAAGCCGAGTCTGCCGCCTTACAAGCCGTAATGCACTGAACACAGCATTCGGGAAGATTGACTGCAGTACGGGAAGTCCTTGGTTTTCATCTGATTGCCAAGGTGTATAAGCAGTTTTACGGATTGTTTGGTAAACCTTTTACCTAGAGTCTCCATAGTAGTCACTTTTGATCCTTTTCGGACTCCCTAAAAGAAAAGGTGCCTGTGAGTGTCTTGTCACTTCGTGCTCATTAAATATTCGAAGGAGACTAGAGTCATCTTTTATCCTTTTCTCGACTCTTAAAAAATGAAAAGGTTAAGTTCAGTGTCTTAAAATTTATTGGCCACGATAACATCTACCCAATTAGATTTTGTTTGCGTTAGCTTGAGTAGGACTATTTCTCGTTCAATGGCAGCCTTCCCGGTGCCCACCGGCCAAGGTGTTCCTCCTGATGGGAACCCTCGTCCATTTCCTTCTGTTGGAAATGTCGGTGTTCAGTATATCGCAACATTGTCTTTGCCTGGGTTGACCATTGGTTTACCCGTATGGTTGTTTTCAAACGCGGTGGTCTCGAGTGTGATAACTCATGTTCCACCACCTCCTCCACCCGAACAACACCATGTTGATTCTAAGGTGGACCCATCCCCTTCTTCGCCTATTGCTGCGTCCTCATCTTCTACTTCGCCTGGTGAAACCTTGGATTTCAGTAACCAGGTGGCTAAGAAGAAGAAGAAGAAGACCAAAAAGAAGAAGTCTCCTAAGGGAAAGGTCGCATCTACCACGAAAATATTTGAAATGGAACCACCTTCTGCTCCTCCGCGGAAGGCTAAGTCTCCTTGTCGATTATGCAAGGAGGACCATTTTTTTTCTGATTGTCCTGGTATTCCCAGGATCCTAGATATATGGTCCCGCGACCCGACTCACCCCTTGTCGTCGCAGATCGACGATACCTTATCAGTTGGTAAGAGAAAAGGGAAGGTTCGTTTCCCTTGTCGACTTTGTGAAGGTAATCATCTCCTTCGCCTTTGTCCACTTATGGATGAAGCCTCCCATCTTTTGGAAAGTATGTCAGCTCCCTTACCCCAGCTACCCACTGGATATCAGCGTCTTTTTGCAACTGCAGATCATCTCTCCACTAACCAAGTGATCAAACATGATTCCTCTTTGGTCCAGCCTTCTCTTCCTGAACCTAGCTGTGCTCTGCCTGTTCCAGACCAGTCCCTGGTCGGAATGAGTGTTGATTTACATTCATCATCTACGCACCACTTTATCATCAAGGATGAACCACCTGAGTCCAAACCAAACGAAAGTCCAAAGTTCTAGATTACAGTTGACCCGGTCTTTCAAAAGGTCCAGCTTACAAGTGACCCGGTTTTGCCTACAGAAGTTCCGTCCTTAGATGATCTTACATTTGAATCCAAACCAGACAAAAGTCAAAAGGTCCAGCTTACAAGTGACCCGGTTTTGCCTTCAGAAGTTCCCTACTCAGATGATCTTACATCTGAATCCAAACCAGACAAAAGTCAAAAGGTCCAGCTTACAAGTGACCCGGTTTTTCCTTCAGAAGTTCCCTCCTCAGATGATGTTATCACTGCAAAGAATGAAGACCCCACCGTCCAAATTTTATTCATCAACATAGACTCTAATGATCAAGTGAGCATCCCTCTCATTCCTTCGCACCAGGAAGAAAGTCCATCAGAATCATATCCGGCTGTCTATCCAGTCCCACCTCCAAGCAACCTAGTTGTTTCCTTCAATTGGGATCAACTAGGCAATCCTCGGTTACCAGCCTCCATACCATTTCGAATTATAGTCCAAGTCTACCGCATGGTTATGGCCGGTACAATTATTGATGAGGGATCTCCTGTGAGTATCCTTTCTTCAACAGCTTGGGAAGCACTTGGTTCCCCACTGCTTCTGCCTGAGATGAGAAACCTTACAGGTTTCCATCGAGAAACCACTCGACCTTTAGGAATTCTTCCCAATGTATCTATCACATTAGAAGGGAAGACTGTTGAAATGGGCGTCATGGTAGTCTAAGGTCTGTTAGATTACAATTTACTCCTTGGACGAGACTATATTTATCGCATACGTGCAATTGTGTCCTCACTCTTCAGAGTGATGTGTTTTCCGCATGAAGGAAGGACGATCAAGGTCGTAGACCAAATTTCATTCCCCGATTCACACTTCACATATAGTCATCTACCATTCCTAAATGGTCTTATTTCCACAGGAAATGCCCCAACATCCACTCCGTCATTCTGATGACGGCAGCTGACCCGGGCGCGTGACTGAGGCTCGGGGGGGGCATGCATCCTCCTTCAAAATCGAGTCTTTCCAAGTAAACCTTCATTCCATCCACTCCGTGAATGCCATGAAGCTTGGGGGGCATGTACCTCGATTTTGCATTATCGTACCTCGATTTTGCATTATCATGCTGGGGGCATGCAAAAATTTAATAAGCATAGTTTGTTCGTTTCAAGCTTGTGTAAACATGAAACCGAATCCAAGCAAAGTTCTCCATGGTTCAAGCTTGTGTAAAAATGAACCCATACCTGATTTACATCCCGTGATTGCCTTTTATCTGCTAAATTCTGCTAGATGAGCCTTGGTTGTTTCATCCCATCGCCACCATCTCTTTGGCCGATCATATGCTTTCACCTGGTTGTTTATCCTTTCCTGAGGAACTACAGCGATGAGTGGTTTTATTAGCCAGCCTCTTAACCTTTACATGTTTCGAGCGAGTTCCACCATTACCGGAACCAGTTGCTACCCTTTATACCACTCGTTCCTTCAGGACGAGTCGTCTTTACGCTCTTTTCTGACTCGTAAAATATGAAAAGATTGCCGAGTATTTTTCCTTTTTGACTCGTTAAAGAAAATAAAAATGAAGGTCCGATTTCAGCTCTTTTCTGACCATTTAAAGAGGAAAAGATTGCCGAGTCGCTCCTCTTGACTCGTTAAATGTTAATAAGGGGCGGTCGTTTTAAGTTCTTTTTGTCGACCGTTAAAACATAAAAATATTACCGGGTTTTTGTCGTTTCGAACTCGTTAATGGTTACGAAACGACGTGGTTTTGACCACTTTTTTACTTTTTCAGGTCGAAATCACTAATTATGAAAAGTACTCCTCGATCATAATGATCGGGCGATTCTTTCGGGTATTATTTTATACTTTTTCGGGCCCGAGAGACACAACTTTACGAAAAAGGACATCCCTGGAGTTTCCTTTTCTGCTGTCTTTTCAAACTCTCTAAACATGAAAAGACGCCGAGTTCTTCCTTTGTCAGACTCGTTAAAACTTAATGACATCGGATTTTGTCACAACACAAGCATATGCTATCCCCATCAAGCTTGTTAAAAATAACTGGGGTACTCGCCAGAAATGGCGGGGGGAAAAGAAAATTTTTTGAACCATAATTATTACCGTGACGGCAGTATGTCGCTCTTGAACATGGCACTTTTCTGCTTTCGTGTCCAGGGTGGGGATATCTCATCTCATATCTTTCACTTGCTTCCATGGACTTGGGTACCTTATTTGACCTCTCATCCACTCATTGCCTCGTCATTATGACCTTTGATACATTGATGTCAAATACTGCCGATTCCATTAATGTGCCGCCGATATGTTCAAGAGAAGTTGACCTCTGCAAAGAAACAACCTCCCTCTAATAGTTCGCACAATCTTGATTCACGACATTATCTCTCTGTCTCGTGTCGATGATGTGGGAAACATTATGGCCCACCTTCGATCAAGGTCACTTCCTGTCGACTTCAACTCATTATCCAGGAAGTTGATCTAGAGACTCCTTTCCGGTGCCTAGGAGACTGCATGCCTCAATGGCAGGTTCTTCGTGTTCGACGTGAGGTTTTCATCATTGGCCTCCGATCGAATGATTCTATGGGTGTTCGACTTCAGATCATTAATTCACACGCCGTAGATTGTACCTATAGTACCTTGAGGGCCATTGTCATTATTGGTGGTACCTCTCGCGTCTGTTAACAGTTTCCACTATTGACTGGTAATCAGACGATGTTCATGCATGTTCGACTTCAGCTCATATATTCACATGCTTGAACTTGTACTCTTGTTCGGGTCGTGATGGAGCGCAAGACCCTGGATTGTGTCTGTTGTAATCCAGGCGTGATTCTTGATACTTGACTCATTCACTAGATGGCTGCGACCATACCTGAGTCAATTCGTTGATCCTAACCAGATGGCTGCGTCCATACTATGGATCTAGATTATTTATGTACTCTCTTATGGATGGCTGCGACCATACCACGTACATCATGTAATTGAACTATCAGTCATGTCTCTTAACACAGATCCTCGGCGGCAGCTCTATATGTGTTCTTGTGTGTTCTTGTAAAGCATTTCACCCCTCTCCACCTCTCGGACCTCATGCTTTAGGGGGCATCTGTTACACAGTAATTTGTCACCATCCCTGTTACTCCTCTTGTCGTACTTTGGAGGACTCATCCCGGGAGTTATAAGAAGTGACAAAGTCTAAAAACACTTGCATTATGTTCCCCTGAGTATGTACTTGATGTTCCCTGAAGACACCTTCTACAGATTATCCCTGAAAAGTGCTCTTTTTCCATTGGCGCAGGTCCACAGTATCTTACCCGCGCCAATCATGGAGATCCTCAAAAGAGGGCGCGACCATTGGCGCTCTGTCTTAGAGCAACAGTCGCGCCAACCAAGTTTGGTCATGCTTTTTGCCTTAACGCACGCCCGACTGTTGTTTCCTTCATTACATGGAGCTTTTTGAGGATAAAAAATCAGTCTTATGTCGAGTTCTATCCTATCTCCATCCTTAATGGCTTTTGGGGATAATGTTAATCCACAATAGGTGTCCCGGTTCATTGTATCGTCCTCCCTTCTTCATCTATATAAGCTTGTCTCTATGCATTTGACAAGCTAGTCATGGAGTGCTAGATGTTGAGTTCTTGAGTTCTTGGAGGAATGCTAGTTGTGGTTATCATGAGTGATAATGAATGCTAGAGAGGTTATGCTGCCGGAGAGGAGATACATTGCAAGACACATATAGTTGCTCGCCCAGCCAGGAGAGGTTCAACGTTAGAACCTTGGTTGTAACTTTTCCTGTTTATTATTAATTAATGAGCGACTGCTATTATAGTTCCAATCTCATTGTCTATTATGGTGTTGTGTTGATTTATTTCCTTTCTGACTGAAATATAGTTGTGCCTTGGTAGATTTTATGTTGGTATCTGTTTCTTCCTTTGCATGTGCAGGTGTCCGTTTATGATCTGCTGGAGCAAGGGAGCGGGAATATCAACTCTGCTTCAACCATAGCGTTGGATTCCAGGTTGGTCTTCTTAATTTACCTTTGATGCATAACTAGGAACTTGCGTGGCAGCGTGGTTTGATTGTGGCTAGTTCTGTTTTAGGCTAGTGGGATCGCCTCTGTCCGCAGAGGGGATTTACCTATCCAACACTACCTATGGGGAGAGTGTAGGGAATAATAGTAGATATTGAAGGAGCAGGCGCGCTAGCAGATTTCGAAGTGATAGAGATTGTTGATGACAACAATCCCTACCCTGTGCTACTGGGAATAGATTGGGCCACTGACATGAATGGAGTGATAAATCTAAAGAAGCGCAAGATGATATTTGAGAAAAAGTCACTGCGTGTAGTGGTACCTTTAGACCCTACAGAAGGATTGCGCTACACAGAGCCAATGCGTGACTATGACAACGATGATGACTTGGATTGTATCTACAACATAACTGCGCGCAAGCAAGACTGGGTAAATCCAACTGCGGATGGCCGAATCTCATGGGAGCGTGAAATCTCCTGCACATCAGATTCTGACGAAGAGATAGAACAATGGTAGAACCGATTACACGAGGTAACCACGCTAAATTGTAACATGATGACGAGGTCACTATGCTGTAGAGCAATAGAGGTAAGAGATCTGCCTACGTATGAAATGTTAAGTGAGGTGGAGGACTTGCTGAACAAATTTGAAATAGAAGTACCAGAACAGTAGCGTTTCGACACTTTGAAATGGGTACTATGCGCAATTCCTGCAAGATGGTGGGGCACGCACCAAAGAAGTTTTCAGGATTGGTGTGAATGCAGAAGGATGATGCTCATGCGGTTTGGGAAGCCTCAATTGCAATTAAAGGACAAGTATGATAGAAGAACCGGCCCGCACACTCACCTATCCAGGAAAATACAGGCATATGGTGTGACACCTGCCTGAATACACACCATCCTCGTGGTAGGAGACACGATCGGTAAGTAGGTGCAGGTAAGGCAATGGCGCGAATGACCGCTACGGTTGGGACCATGACATATGGACAGACCAAGTGCGCAGAAGAATATCCATGTAGAAGCTTTTAACACAGTACGCGAAGCGCTGAAAAAGATCCACAATGTGAAGCGAATTGACTGGGACCTACGCGTACCAGGGGTTCTTTGGGCTTATAGGACCGCGTGCAAAAACCTAACCATGCAGGTACCACCAAGGCTGGAGTATGAAGCAACCATAGTAAGCCCTATAGTACTTGAAGAACTTAGACTGCACATGATAACATCAATAGATACGACAGTTCGCGAAACCTTGGAAGCCGAAATACAACATGGAAATCTTAGACTCCAAGAACTTGAAGAAGAAAGGGTACGGTTAAGGAAGAAAAGCGCTTTGACGGATGCAGAAGTCAAGAAGATGGAGGATGAGATAAAGGAAGATTTTCTCAGCAAAAATACCAGGGTGGAAACACTAGATGTGTATGATCGCGATGATAGGTTTAAGGCCTATTGCCGCAAATTGATCAGACTGATGCCTTGGCTTGGACCGCACATTTCTAAGCATAGTGATCAGGGTAGCGCGTTGCAAATGGTAAAGTGTGTGATGCCGACCGTAGCAATAAAAGGTGGGGATTCTCCAGGAAATATGATGGATGATAGGATGAAAATTTTCACGGGTGGTGTGACCACCTGACTAGTCGAAGGAAGGACAGTCTTAGCACTCCAGGCAGTTGAAAGGGAGCACGAGACTATAAACTATTTTGCCCAGGAGCTGCGAGATGTTGGAACTACGTGCAGAAGAAAAGAGTCACCAGTTCTGCGACCGCGCATGGGGGGTTGCGCTGCCACACGGGTTGGCCAGGAAGTGACTGTTGAAGTCACTATTCATGATGGGATACTCAACTTGAGACCAAATGGAGCAGGCAGCAGGCATTTAAGATGCGATTTATGGGCAAGATTCGGGAAAATCTGCCGCCAAGGGAGCATTAATGAACTAGATTTGGGGGGAATGGTCGAATTCAAATTCAAAAAGTGCTATAAATTACAAAGGGCTACCTAGCAAACAACACTTGGTCATTTGCGAATTGAGATATTAAGCAAAGCCCTGATTGTTGAGCGCCGAGCATTGATTGAGTCCCTGAGTTCGCGAGTGATAGATTTCTGCACAGATACAATGGTAACAGCTGAGGATGTTATGGAGATAACATAAATAACCGCCGAGGAGGCCGTGCAGGCCCTAACTATGGGGGCTGGAAGGTGCTAGCATTGTGGTAGAAATCTTGAAATCACCGCACACGCCAAGACCCAAGAAGGACAAACAAGCAATGGTCCCCATACGTGTGTCCCTGTGGAACCCGCTGCGCACCAAGATGTCAATGGAGGAAAAGGGGAAATCTGTCACCATAGAGACCGATGAAGAAGAAGAAGATCTGGAGGATCTTATCATCGCAGAGGATGAGGATGAAGGCATGGAGGAGGACACTCAACCTACGCACCCTGCAACAAAATTTCCCACCTATGTTCCCCCGCAAAAAGGGAAGGCTAAAGTGCCCAAGGACCTGGACGAGACGAAGAGCTCACTCTAGACCCCGTTCCTCCTAGACAACATTATGTTTGAGGGTACACACCTGGGACTCATGTCGAGCCTGAAATTCGAAGATTGGGACCTCGCTGACCATGAGAAGTTCCCTCACCTTGAGACCAGGCACCTTATGAAGCCCAAGCAGAACACCACGGCGGGGGTTACAGAACTAGAGCCACGAAAGTGGTTGTGCAGAGTGGAAAAGGCTGTGCTATTAAATTTGCTATGGGTGCTTCATTTCCACCATGCCCTAATAACCATTTTCATCATCAGGCAGCTGCTTTTCCTAGTGCATGATGGGTGTTTGTGGCTAGAGGAGCCCATCCCCATCATGACAGACTTGATTCACCACATCTCCCGGCTTCCATGCAAAGGAGAGGACCCCACGGACATCTCGGAAGGGAAGGGCAGTGACTTGGCCATCGCGGAGGCCATGAAGAAAAAGTACAAGCTGGAAAAGAAGAAGAGGGGCTATGCCATCTCCAACATCAAGGAGAAAGTATTATGCGTGGTGACCCAAATCCTGGCAGGAAAGGTTATGTGCAAGTGCCGTGCAGACGAAGTACCCGCGCCGGTGGTAGCACTGGCTGAGCAGTGCGTGGAGGGGGTCCAGTTTAACTAGTCCAAGTTCCTCTGCAAGGAGTTTTTAGAAAATTTCCGCGAAGCTTAGGAACAGGGAAAAATGTTCCACTATGCATGGCTTCTGCTATCCATAGTGCTCGTGGCAGGGGAATTACCAGAGGATAGTCAATTCCCCATAATTGACAGGGACTTGCCAGAGGTTGCGAAGTACACTTCGCTCTGGGCCACAAAGGATGCTAAGAGGATCCGCGATAGTAAAATCTTTTGGATGTTCATGGAGATGAATCACAAGCTACGGTTTTCGCCCATAGTTTATGAAAGTTTGCAGAGTTTTTCAGAATTCAAAGTAGACATGCATAACATTTACATTAGGGCACGCAAGGACCCGACCAAACAGTGGATAAAGCTACCCTTCGTAGCCACAGACGATGTCATTTTTAATGTACTGGAGGCATGGCCGCCGGAGTGGCGTGCCCCAGACATCATGGAGATAGAGAAGTTGGCAACATAGAAAGAAAGGCGAGGCCAAGCTGCACATCGCACAATTGTCCGAAAAGCGAAGGAAGGAAGCAACGATAGTAGAAGTGCGGGCGACGTGGGATGCTGCATAGAAAGCAACTAAGCAGGAAAAGGCCGCAACAGCAGCAACAACACAGGAGGCAACCGCAAAGGTGAACGAGGGCCAAATGACGCCTTCGCAGGGGTAGGAAGCAGAGGAAGTAGAGATAGAAGAGGGAGGCGCGGACCCACAGATTCAATCAATGCAGTTGAAGCGCCAACACCCAACAGAGCAGGCAGGGTCGCGTAAGAAGGTTAAGGCATCAAAATTGTCGATTGACCCGATCACCCTAACTCAGGGTGATCTGCATGACATCAATGAGATAGTTCGCGATGTCACCTCTGAGGCTCTCCAAGATTTCATGTAGGAGAACCAGATTGTGTTGGGGCCCCTCAGAACACAGTTGCAGGAATTACAGGCACGCCCTCCTTAAGCTGGTACCCTTTCGACCAACCTCGCAGTCAGCTCAACGACAACAGAACAGTTGTTGCGCGTGCAAATGACAAATACCATAGTGCTGCTGGAAGGGACACTCGTGACAACCAATGAGGCCGACAGGCCTTCGGTTAGCGCACTGAAAGGTCTCGGTATCAATCTAGCTGCACTACTACGAGAGACCTTATATGTGTTGCAGGATGGGATAACTGTAGAGTTGCGAGCTAGGGAGAGCTGCGCAGTACAAGTCCTTAGTGAGCAGAAAATCAATATGGAACAACTGAGCTTGCAGCATGATGAAGTGGTGTCGCAGAATCAACAATTGGTACAGGTGATAGATGACACTTGCCAAAGAATCTCGGAGTTGGCCATCCCAGCAGACATACCAGCAGAGGTGAGGATCCACAGGTTAGCAGCAGGGGTACGCAAAGTGAGGGAAGAAATGACAAAGGTTCAGCTAGAGCTGAACCTTCAGATCGTCGAGCTATGGTTAAAGGCACAACCGTCCACCCCCCGGAAGTCAGAGAACAGCGCGCTAGCGCTATCACAATGGGACTGGAGGAAATTGGCAGTGCAATGCGAGACTGCACCAGCATGTTGGAAGAATCATTTGAGGTCCTCACGAATCTGCAAGAGGATCCCAACATCCAATGCTTAGAGACAGATGTGTGAGAGCTCCAACAACAGTATGATAGCATCAAGGGAACTGCGTAGATGGTGGCCCTCACTCAGAGGCTCGCGCAGATGCATCAGGCTAAAGCACTCAAAGAGCAGGTGGACACGACATGAAACAAGGAAGTAGTCTTGAAGGCGCGTGTTCAGCCTTGGATCAACAAGGCCTTCACCATTACAACATAAATTAAAGGCAAGCTCACACAAATGAAACAGATGCACGTAGTGATGTAGAGAAGCACTTCCAACACAGAGGTCTTAGAACAACGTATGCAGTAGATCCAACAAGCAACAACTCAATGTGCTGCTGACCTTGCCGCAGTTCGAGAACAGTTGGAGGGACTTCGTGCAAAGATCTTCACACTGACAGAGTGACTCGAGGATGAATCACGATGTTTGTGTTGGGGGTCTATTGGGCATGGAATCCCCCCAAGGCATGTTTTGGGGCTTAAAGTCCAAGTTTCGACCAAATCTTGTTGTAAAAGCTCTGTGAATTAAAGCATGATAGAGTCACAGGGTTGTCTGCCCTAGTTTTGTAATGTAATGTCGGCTGGATAGACCTACCCATGGTCCGTGGACCATGGGATTGTATAAATAGAGTGAGGCTCTAAGTGTAGAAGATAACTAATACCGAAGAAGATAGAAGAATGCGAAGTCTAAGTGATTGAGTCAAAGTGTAAAGTGTGTCTGTGGGTCGTAGAGTAGGAGAAGGCTCTGCAGCTGAGTGCGCAGAGGCCTAGTAGTCCGCAATTGAGTGCACAGACCCCTGCAGCTGAGTGCGTAGGGTGGGTAAAGTTTGTAACTATTGGAAAATCAATAAAGAGAAGTTTGCTATAATTTTGTGTATCTTTTCCTGTTTTAATGCATGATTGGATATAATTTGCAAATATACTATTTATTTACTGTGCGAACCTGTATGAATGTTTTGTACTGTTAAGTATAACTTAATACATCTAAGTAGGTGAAGGTGCTTAATTAATACTGGAAGATAAATAAGATCTTGGGTAATAACGCAGAGTGTGGCACAACCCCCGGTTAGGGCTACGCGAAGGTAGGGTATCAGGCCGCGAGGAACGAAAGGTGCGCGAAGCCACCTGCGCGCAAGAACAAACAAAGGACCATTTGAACTCATCAGACATCTCCAGGGTGCAGAAACCTGGTTCTAGCACCCTCCCATACTACTTCGGGTGAGACCTTAGCCCGTGCTCCACGGACTATTGCCGAAAGGGCCAGTAGTACCCGGATTTGTTTGGCTAATTAACTTCGAACCTGGGTCAGCCCCCCACAAGCCAACACGATCTTTACAAATTACCTTGCAGTAGGAGGACCGATGCCTTTAAGGCCAGAAGCTCAAGCAGGACCTAGCGCGGTGCTTGCTTTATGGTGCGCTATCTGTTAGGTAGCCAGAAAACATGCCACGGATAACTTTCACTTGCTACAAAAGTATGTGCAAACGTCGCAACAGTTGTTCTGCAACTTTTGCAAATCGGTAGGACATGATGAGCATACTTGCAGGAGCTATGAATTAATGATGGATAAAACTCCCACCTACATGGTTCAAGCCGAAATGCGGCCCCTTGACTAGAATGTAGGGATGGCGAGGACAGGATTTTAGGGGCACAGACAAGGTTGAGGTGGAGGAGGACCTAGTAGAGGTCGTGGACAGTTGATTTGCTACAATTGCGAAGGGCTAGGACACTATGCTAGCAATTGCACTAATCCAATGCGCCCGTCATGCAAGTATTGCACGTTGTTTGATTGTGAAATAGAAGATTGTCCTACGCTGACAGCTAAGATACGTGACAAAGGGGTGCTACCGTCTCCCCCGACTCAGAACCTGCAAATGATGAGGTCTGAGTCGCACGAGGAAGACCCGAATGTAAATATAGTGCTCTAAAGTGGAATTGTGATGGGGGATGACAAGGGGAAACAACCAGAAGACAATACATTGGTTCGCAAAGCCCCGGGGAAAGAGGTTGAGTTCAATTTGGAGCATGCTCGTGAAGCATTCATGGAAGCTAAGAAGAACTTTGCTGAGGCCTCCACTTCAGGAAGCAAGGATAAGCCTGAGCCGGAGATGGACCCATCTATGCTCACAACTTTCCTGGAAACCTGTATGAAGTTACTGCGCGACATTAAGGCTGTGAAATGTTACAGGGACTTATCAATAGATATGATGGGACCACACCAAGTGAACCACGCGTAGTTCGCAAGATCGGAAAGCATAAAACAAGGGTGGAGCATGAAATGAGACTCACCGCGTAGATCAAAGAATGTGAAATGGATCAAGTCATTCTGGATTTGGCATCAAATGCAAATGTTCTACCGAAGAAAACATGGGAGTGAATGGGGAGACCTACACTGTAATGGTCTCCAATTCAACTAAGTATGGTGAATCAGCAGAAAATAATACCCATGGGGAGGATGCAGGGAGTGACCATGGATATTGATGGAGCGAGCATGCTAGCAGACTTTGAAGTAATAGAGATTGTCGATGACAACAATCCCTACCCTGCGCTCTTGGGAATTGACTGAGCTATTGATATAAACGGGGTAATCATTCTGAAAAAGTGAAAAATGATCTTCGAGAAGAAATCACTACACATAATAATACCCCTGGATCTAGCGGAAGGATCATGCTACACAGAACCGGTCCACAATTATGAAAGTGATGATGATCTGGACTGCATCTATAAGATAACGATGTGAGACCAAGATTGGCTGAATCCCACCACGGATGGATGGATCACAAGGGATCGCGAGAGTTCCTGCACTTTGGACTCCGATGAGGAAATAGAACGCTTGCAAAATCGATTACATGAAGTAACTACACTGAATTGCAATATGATGACCAGGTCGTTGTGCTGTGTATCATCAGAGGTAAGAAATTTGCCTACTTATGATGGAATAAATGAGATAGATATCTTTTTGGATGCATTCGAAAGAGAAGTTCCAGAAAAAAAACGCTTCCTGCCTTGGACTGGGCACTATGCGCTACGCTCGCAAGATGATGGGGTACGCACAAGGGGAGTTTTGATGATTGGTGAAAATGTAGGAAAATGATGCAAAAACAATTTGGGAAGCCTAAGATGTGACTAACAGAGAAGTACGATGGGCAGAATGATCCGCGTGCGCATCTAGCCAAATGGACATAGGCTTATGGAGAAAAACCACAATTTAAGTGGGTTCACCTATTCTATCATATCGTGGATGTTATCCCAATGAATTGGTATGTAGAAATAGAGCTTCACCATGGGATAGGTGAATGGGATATCCTACGCGAAGGATTCATGATGACATTTAGTTTTGAGGACGGGTTTGACGGTATTGATGAAGCACTACAAGAGGTGAAAGTAGCCATCTTTAGGATACCGCGGGATCCTTTAGACCTAACGTAGCCTGAATGGGCTACTCAGCTGAGTCGTGCACTGGAATGTTATAATGTAACTGCTGAAGAAGAGGATGAAGATCCATGGAAGATTAACATTCCAGAAACAGAAGGCCACCATGAGGTTCAGGGACCACAGATTGAGAACCCTGATATAACCGTGCCAGTAAAAACTAGACAGGTGAACATTGGTACAGAGGCAGAACCCAAGTTCACAAAGATTGGAGACTACTGGGATGACGCGATGATGGATAAGGTCACTGAATTGCTCCGTGAATACCAGGACTTATTCCCTACCAAGTTTATGGATTTGAAAGGAATAATCGGAGATCTAGGAGTGATGAAGATCACGTTAAAACTCGACATGAAGCCAGTTAAGAAGAGGCCTTACCGCTTAAATCTGAAATACAAGGAGAAGGTCCGCTTAGAGTTAGACAAAATTCTAGTAGTAGGCATCATTGAGCCTATGGAAGAATTCGATTGGTTGTTGAAAATAGCAACAAGAAATGATAAAAATTGAATCCAAAATATTCCAATTTTAATTTGTCCTTGAATTAAAATTGAATTTAGTCTCACCAGCTGCTTGGAAATAATTAATTAATTCATTATGGATTAATTAGTTGGAGAAATTCAAGTTAGAAGTCTTTATGAAGTTATGCAACAGTTATCCCTTAAATTAAGGAGATTATCCCTTAATTAAGGAGATAAGATTGAGTTATATTTGAGTTGTAATTAGTTAGCTTAGTTTACTGAGGTAAGTCCAGTTAAATTAGTTCAAAAATGTTTGAGGAACTAATGGTGAGTTATCAATCAGTTGATGCATGCATGAACTCAACAAGTGTACTCTAGTAAACTCAAGATTCCCTCATCTGAAACTCATGCATGTCTATTATGAGAAAGACCCAGTTCAGCTAAATGTCAAGGAAAATGTACTACCAATTGCATGTGTTTTCCTATAAAGGAAACTAATGCATGTAGTCAAGGTAAAGTTCCTTGAGGATTGCGCAGTTCTAATAGGGTGTGAGATCAATGTGAGAGATCAGTTTTCCACTTGGTTGGAGAAGATCATCCCACAAGAACAACACAAGGAAATAGGAGCTTGGAGGGCAGAGAGGAAGGTTTTTGAGAAGCTAGGATTGCCTATGAGCATCTGTGAGGATTGTACTGAGAGCTAAGGCTTTATATAATTCCTATGTATTTCCACCTTGTATGATAATACAGATAGTGGCGTTTTTAGCTGAGGCTTTCCCCTAAGTCTTTTCATGTGTATTGTGCATTGATTCTTCTTCTTCTGGTTATATGTTTTCAGATCGATCTTTCTTGATCTTTATGCTTCCGCAAGTTGATAGTAGAAGTAGGTTATAGTATTTTTCTTTGGTTATATTGCATTATCGGGTTAACCTACAATCATATTTTCTACATGGTCTTAGAGCTAGTTGATTTGTAGAAATTTCTACTTGGTATCAGAGCGAAGTTTATCAGAGCAGTGAACAGTATACTGAGAAGAGGATTCGAAGTTTGAAGTTCGGGGTGGCAGGTGCAAATCGACTTCTTATCATACTTCAAGGTTGGCCAATGGAGTTCTATGGCTTGAGACTCGAGTATGCCTTGGAAGGTAGCTTGAATTACATAGCATGGAAAGATCGCATGGAGGCTGTATTAGAAGACAATGACTTGAAGGATTTAATTGATCAAGAAATCCCAAAGCCAGCTTCAACTAATGCAAAAGAGGTGGCTGAGTGGAAGAAGTGTGTGGCAAAGGCAAGACGGATCATCCTTGAGGGAGTTAGAGACCATATTGTCTCAAGTCTCCATGGGAAGGATATTCCATTTTCAATGTGGAAGACATTGAAGGACCTATACCAGAATAGTAGCGATTAGAGGAGATTGGCGCTCAAGGATAAGCTTCGAAGAATCAAGATGGAGAAGGGCGATACTATTTGCACATATCTGAACAATCTCACCACATGCAAAGATGAGCTTGGCAGTGTGGGAATAACTACTGCCGATGATGATATGGTGAGCCTCGCTCTCCTTAGCCTTCCAAAGAGTTGGAATAGCTACCAAGAATTTGTGAATGGAAGGGATAAACTACCGGATTGGGAACGACTGTGGTTGAATCTGATGCAGGAGGAGATCAGGAGGAGCACATGAGATGGTTCTTCATCCAAGAATGATGATGAAGAAAATCTGGCCTTAGCAAGTAAGGCAAGGAAATGAAAGGGGAAGGTTTCCCATTCCAAATCGAATTCTTCTCATGGAGGGAAGAAGGGTGACATGTCTAAAGTGAGATGCTTTAATTGTCACGAGATGGGACATTATGTGACTAATTTCCCATCGAAGAAGTCCAAGAAGGGATCCTTGGAAGGATTGGAAGGTGAGGCATTAGCCTCTCAGTTCGAAATGGACTTTACCCTCATCACATGCATGGTGTCATCGATGATGGGTTGTGTTTGGTATCTTGACAGTGGAGCCTCATTCCACATGACCAGTGATAAAAGTTTATTTAGTGCCTTGGAGGAGAAAGACCTCAAGATGCGCATAGAGATGGGTGACGACGGAAAGTATAATGTTTCAGGAGTGGGCATGATTGCTTTTCAGAGGGAGCATGGAGCTCCTCTCACCTTGACAGATGTGAAGTATGTGCCTGGACTGAAGAAGAACTCGGTATCGGTCGTGATGTTGGAGGACAAAGGCTACGATGTTGTCTTCAGTAAGGGAAAGGTTTTCCTTAGACAAATCACCACGAGACAGGTGAAACAGATCAATTTATGAGTTAAGAAGCTGTATGCTCTTGAGGTTCAAGATGCATGCAAAGCCTTGAGGAGCAAGGCAAATGTTAGAGACTTGGTGGCTGAGAGGGAGAGTAAATTACCTCTCAAAATGCAGCCCCAGAAGAAGTCTCAGACAATTGTGGAGGAGCCACAATTGAAGAAGCAGAGAGGAGACCGAGTGAAGAGATCCACTCATGCAGACACCTCCATTATGGGGGAATTTCGATCTAAGTGGGCAGAGGGATCACACGAAGCCATACCTCCAGGTGTGAGGTGGGGCGATGTGAAGTGATAGTCCCATGAAGGCTGAAATTGGGTAGGGTACATTGAGAGGTTTTATCTCATGGATTGTACCTTACTACGGGAGCCCAAAGTACATAGTAGTGGGAGGAATCAATGGGATTGATGCAGTCAAAGATCAAAGTGACAGAGGCTAGAGCAGTTAGATACTGAAGAGTGCAGAAAGATAGAGTCAGCAGAAGTGCAAAGTTTTCAGTTGACAGAGGTAATAGCAGTTAGAGACTTTGATGACAGATGCATCATACTGATTCGGGTTGGATGTTTTTTTGTTTGTTTGTTTCTGGAGTTGCTGGAGCAACAACACTAGAAATAAGTGTTGCATGCATAACATTCCAAAGGTTCACGATCAGGATCGAGTTGAATTCCTTTCTTGTTGAGAGGGATTGTTGAAAATAGCAACAAGAAATGATAAAAATAGAATCCAGAATATTCCAATTTTAATTTGTCCTTGAATTAAAAATGTGAATTAAAATCGAATTTAGTCTCACCAGCTGCTTGGAAATAATTAATTAATTAATTAGGGATTAATTAGTTGGAGAAATTCAAGTTAGAAGTCTTTTTGAAGTCATGCAACAATTATCCATTAAATTAAGGAGATTATCCCTTAATTAAGGAGATAAGATTGAGTTATATTTGAGTTGTAATTAGTTAGCTCAGTTTACTGAGTTAAGTCTAGTTAAATTAGTTCCAAGCTATTTAAGGAACTAATGGTGAGTTATTAGTCAGTTGATGCATGCACGCACTCAACAAGTGTACTCTATTTAACTGAAGATTCCCTCATCTGAAACTCATGCATGTCTATTATGAGAAAGCCCCAGTTGAACTAAATGTCAAGGACAATGTACTATCAGTTGCATGTGTTTTCCTATAAAGGAAACTAATGCATGTAGTCAAGGTAAGGTTCCTTGAGGATTGCGTAGTTCTGACAGGATGTGAGATCAGTTTTCCACTTGCTTGGAGAAGATCATCCCAGAGGAACAACGCAAGGAAATAAGAGCTTGGAGGGCAGAGAAGAAGGCTTGTGAGAAGCCAAGATTGCCTGTGAGCATCTGTGAGGATTGTACTGAGAGTTGGCTAGCTGTGAGAGCTAAGGATTTGTATAATTCCTATGTATTTCCACCTTGTATGATAATACAGATAGTGGGGCTTTTAGCTGAGGCTTTCCCCTGAGTATTTTCATGTGTATTGTGCATTGATTCTTCTTCTTATGGTTATATGTGTTCAACTCGATCTTGCTTGATCTTTAAGCTTCCCCAAATTGATAGTAGAAGTAGGTTATAGTATTTTTCTTTGGTTATATTGCATTATCGAGTTAACCTACAGTCAGATTTTCTACATGGTCTTAAAGCTAGATTTGTAGAGAATTTGCAGAATTTCTACATGGGTAAGCCCTATGGTGGTGCAAGAGAAGAAGTAGAAAGATGAAATAAGGATATGCGTGGATCTCATAAAACTGAATGATGCTTGTGTGCATGATCCTTTCCCAACTCCGTTCATAGATGAAGTGTTGGACAATGTAGGTGGCTAGGAAGCATACTCCTTCAATGATGGGTTCTCGGGGTACCACCAAATCAAAATCGCGCCGAAGGATAGGAGCAAGACAACCTTCGCAACTAAGTGGGGTTGCTTTCAATATACTGTAATGCCGTTTGTGTTTAAGAATGAACCTGCTATATTTTTGTGCGTGGTTGTTGTGGCATTCAAGGAATTTATTCATAAGTTCCTAGAGGTATACTTTGATGACTGGACTGTATTTGGGCTAGTTAAGCGCCATGTAGCAAGCTTGCGCTTGATGTTGGATACCTGTCGAAGATACCAGATCATGCTCAACCTCAAGAAGTGTCTATTTTGTGTTCCTTTTGGGAACCTATTGGTGCATGTGGTTTGCAAACAGGGGCTAATGGTAGACCCCGCGAAGATTGCGGTGATTCTGAACTTGGAAGCGCCGAAAAGTGTGAAATAGCCACGCGCTACCTTGGGACATACGGGATATTACAAAAAGTTTATCAAAGGCTATGCCCAGATCATCGTGCCAATGGAAAAATTGTTGAAGAAGGATGTCTCTTTCTGTTGGAATGATGACTGTAAGAAAAGCTTGGATATATTGAAATAAAAGATGGTTACCGTGTCGATTCTAGTCTTCCCGGACTGGAAGAAAGAATTTCATGTACATGTTGACACGTCATGTATAGTGCTGGGAGCAGTACTAACACAGGATGGTGGAGAAGGCTTGGACCACCCTATCATGTTCGCAAGCCACATATTATCCAAAGCAGAGAAGAACTATTCCACCACTGAGCGCAAGGGGCTAGCTATGGTGTATATGCTCTAGAAGTATCAACACTACTTGCTAGGAGGTCACTTTAAGATGTATATGGATCACTCCGTGCTGAAGTACTTGGTCAATAAGCCTGTGTTGGGGGGGTGAATTTGCAGATGGCTCTTATTGTTCCAAGAATACGATTTTGAAGTTGTTGTGAAGCCTGGACAATTGAACGTGGGACCAGATCACCTATCGCACATTGAGATCGAGGATGAACGTACTAATTTGGAGGAAGGATTACTTGACGCACAACTTTTTGCTGTGCGCGTCGCGGATGAACATTTCGAGGACATAATACACTTCCTAATAACAGGAACTACGTTGGAAGTATACTTTTTCCAGCAAAATAAGGAATTAGTGGTGCGCGACAGATTTCTCTGTCATTGCTGGGCATCTATACAAAATGGGGAATGATGAAATACTATGAAGGCATGTACCTGAATTTGAGCAAAGCATCATCCTCACGGATGCTCATGGGGGCACTGCGGGAGGACATTATGCAGGAAGAGCAACTACGCAAAAGATTCTACGCGCAGGGTTGTGGTGGCCAAACCTTCATCAGGATTCAAAAGCATATTGCAAGGTGTGTGATGTATGTCAGCGGATAGGCAAACCATCGCGGAGGGATGAAATGAATTTGAATCCCAAAATGATGTTGCAACCTTTTGAGAAGTGGGCAATAGATTTTGTAGGACCTATTCAGCCTCAAGGAAAGACAGGCATGAGGTATATTATCACTGTGACAGAGTACTTGACTCATTGGGCAGAAGCGCAACCAGTGAAGGATTGCACGGGCGCGACTGCCGCGAAGTTTCTATTTGAACATGTACTGATGCGATTTGGATGCCCAAAGATTTTGATGAGTGATCAGGGTATGCACTTTTTGAACGAAACGATCAGTGCACTAACGGAAGAATTTCAGGTGTATCATCAAAAGAGCACACCTTATCACCCACAGGCTAATGGGATAGTGGAGGCATTCAACAAAGTGCTTGAAAATGCGCTGACCAAGGTATGCAATGCTCAGTGAAGTGATTGGGACCTATGCATACCTGCAGTATTATGGGCTTATCAGACGACGTGTAAGAAGTTAATAGGACATACACCCTTTAGGCTGGTATACAGGGTTGAAGCTGTAATTCCTATGGAATACATTGTGCCTAGTCTACGCATAGCAGTGCTCACAGGTATGACAGATCACGAAGCCTTGGAAGAGAGGCTCGTGCGGTTAGATGAGCTCGAAGAAGAGAGATTTTTGGCTGGCTTTCACCAGCACGTCCAAAAGCAGCGCGAAAAGGCATGGTACGAACACCATATTAGGCTGCACACCTTTAAGGTGAATGACTTGGTGCTATTTTATAACAGTAAGTATGATAAATTTCCAAAGAAATTTAGAATGCATTGGTTGGGGCCCTATGCTATTAAGGAGATTACCGACAGTGGCGCGGTCCAGTTGAATGGAGATCCCTTCCCAGGAAAGGTGAATGGCAGTTGTTTGAAGCCATACAAAGATGGCCCGACTATCTGAATAGCCGACAGAAGCACAATCTTAGCGCTCCAGGCAGCTGAAAGGAGGCGCGAGACTATAAACTACAATGCATGGTTTGGAGAGATGCGCGATTTCAAGACCGTACAATGCAGTGAAGTTTGATAGGGGTCCACGACAGCGGAAGACATTTGCGCTCACGCGCAGGTCCGCCGGAAAGTGACTGTTAAAGTCACTATTCACAATTTGATGGGCAGTTTGAGGCCAAATGGAGCGAGCGGCAAGCATTTAAGGCGATATTCATGGGTTATATTCTTGAAAATCTGCTGCCAATCTAGCATTAATGGATCGAATGTGAGGGGAATGGTCGAATTTGAATTCAAAAGACCCTATAAATTACAAGTGGCTGTCTAGTGAAAAACACTTGGCATTTTGAGAACTGAGTTGTTGCGCGCTCAAGTATACATGAACCAAGACCTATTCGAGACTCTGAAAGCGAATTCATTATTTGAGCAACTACCAAAGACACTGCAAGAATTGTGGAATAACGCTATGTCAACACCTACAGAAGCCATGGACATAGGAGTAGTGACAGCTGAAGAAGCTGTGCAGGAAATTGCGGTAGTAGAAGCCCCAGAGAGCACCAGAATAATAGTTGAGGTCCCTAAATCACCCAGAACACTGAGACCTAAGAAGGATAAGCAGGCTATGATCCCGGTGTGCGTCTCACCATGAAACCCACAAAGGACCAAGCTCACCTTGTAGGAAAAGGGGAAGGCCATTAATCTGGAGGCCGATGAGGAGGAATCTGAAGAAATCCTGGTGGAGGAGGACGAAGAAATGGAAGTTGAAACCCAGGGTGCGGACCCTATTACTAGGCTGCCAGAATATGTTCCTCCACACAAGGGAAAAGCCAAAGTGCCGAAGGACATAGATGAGAGCAAGAGCTCTCTGCAAACTCTGTTGCTCCCTGATGATATTGTTTTTGAGGGACCACACTTAGGGTGAGTTCCTGTATTGAAGTTTGAAGATTGGGACCTCGCGGATCATGAGAAATTCCCACATTTAGAAACTAAGTATCTAATGCACTGATAGATTGACGCGATGGCATAAATTATTGAATTGGAGCTGCGCAAATGGCTCAGGGGTGTAGAGAAAGCCGGGTTACTAAACCTGCTCTGGGTGCCACATTACCACCGCACCCCAGTGACTGTCTTCGTCATCAGGTAGCTGCTTTGCTTGGTGCATGATGGGTGTTTGTGGCTGGAGGAGCCCATTCCCATCATAGACCACTTGATTCATCGAATCACACGATTTCCTTACACAGTTTCCCTTACACAGAGGCTCGCACGGATGCAGGAGGTAAAGGCGCTCAAGGAACAGGTGGATGCCACTCGGCATAAGGAAGCAGTCTTAAAAGCACACCTACAACCATGGAGAGAGGAGGCTTACACGATCACAACCTCCATTGAAGGGAAGCTTGCAAAACTATAGGTAGCTCAATAGAAGATTCAGAGTAGCAGTCACCGAATGAGTGGAAGAAGTCCAGCAGGCAGCCGCTCAGTGCGCTGCCGACGTTGCGGTGATCCAAATAGAGCTGGGAGGTCTTCACGCTAAGATATCCGCACCTGTAGAGTGACTCGAGGGTGAGTCATGATGTTTGTGTTGGGGGCCTATTGGGCACAGGATCCCCCAAGGGCAGTTTTGGGGCTTAAAGCCAGATTTTGGTCCAATTTTGTAATCCAAATATAAAGACTCCGCATTTTGTGGTCACAGAGCGCTTAGATGTTAAAGAGTCATAGGGTTGTTCGCCCTTATTTTTGAAATGTGATGTCAGCTGTAGAAGATCTACCCACGGTCCACGGACCATGGGATTGTATAAATAGAGCTAAGCTCTAAGTAGTTAGAGAAACTCAATCAGATAATGGAATTATGGAATAAGGTATGATGTATTAAAGATAGCTCTGAGTAGAAGTCTATGTTTTGGGTCATAACATAGGTAGAGGCTCTGTAGCTGAGTGTGCAGAGGCCTAGAAGTCCGCAGTTGAGTGCACGGAACCCTGCAGTTGAGTGCGTAGGGCGGGTCAAGTCTGTAATCATTCAGAATTATCAATAAAGAGAAGTATTCTACAATTTCTGCATCTTTATTTCTTGTTTATGCATCTGTTATATTGGGTATAAATTTCACTTATAATGCTTATATGATGTGCGAATATATATAATTGTGTTGGATAAGTGACCGCAAGTAGGAATATCTATTTACGTGAAGCTAACTAAAGATCTGATAATAAAACACTTAGCCTAGTTAGGAAGATATTGCAGTTCACTGCCCTAGCAGCGCGAAAGGACTTCAGCCCCTAGTTAGGGCTGCGCGGAAGACGATTGTACCCTTTCGTGAAAGTACCAAAGGGTGGAGTAGAGGGTTAAGAAACCCGCGCGAAGGCATGTATAGCTAGAATAAAATGACATCACATCAATCTCAAGGGTGCAGAAACTTGGTTCCAGCATCTCCCCATATTGCTTCGGGTGAGACTTCAGTCCATGCTCCATAGGCTGATGCCAAAAGGGCCGGTAGTGTAGGGATTTGTTTGGTTAACTAACGCTGAACTTGGGTCAGGCTCCTACAAGCCAACAGCATGTACTTTCTATTAAAGGTTTGTCTCATTTCGGCATAGGTAGTGATGTTGCCCTTAGGAAGACCCATAAACCAAAGCAAGGGTGCATATTTAAGGGTAGAGGGGAACAAATTCAAATTTTTCTCATCAGAGGCATAGTCATAGGTCCTACAAACAACATCAAATTCAAACATGAAGGTGTCAGGATCCTCAGAGGTTAAGCCATGGAAGTATTGAAGGGAAATAGGGCTTATATTCTTCATTATAGCCTCTCCATTGGTTTCTTTGATGGGGAAAACCTCATTGTTCTTATTTTCATCCAAATTTTGGGTAGGTGTTGTGGGTTCTTATTCTTCCCTAATAGGTTCTTAAAAGTTTTTAGGTTGCTCACCTAAAGGGTCTTCTAACTCCCCTGGAGTCAAAGAGGGAATTTCACAGTCATTGAAGAAGATGTTGGGTTGTGTTATATTCTTTCCACGACTAGCCCACAGAGTTAACTGGGGGGTTAGAAGGGGGGCGGAGCCCCCACTTCATTCTTCTGATTGCGTAGCAGGGGGATCACAAGGGGTTTGAGGGGTGCAGGTAACCCCACTCTATGGGGTCTGGGGTAGCGCCCTATAAAATTTTGGTTTTGGAACCTATGTTAGGTTGGGCGGACCCACCTATGGTTTTGTGCATGATTTTCGCACAAGTTTTTGGACGCGATGGTTTTCGGTCCATGGTATTGGATGCTTCGGCATGTATAAATGTGTATTATAACATTGAAAGGAACATAATGAAAAATCAAGCTGGTAGTCCCTATTTTGGGATCCAGGGGAAAATCTCTGTGTATATGTGTTTTATGTGTTATGCTCTCGCATTGTTTATTTTCTGTGTTTTAGAATTCGTATGCAGGTAATTTCTGTACGGGGTTAAAACCTACATTTGGTATCAGAGCTATTTTGGCTTCAAGGGGAAGCCTTTTTTGCTGAGGGGTTTTGCTCGGGCTTGTGGTAGACCCTGTTTAGTGGGATATTTGCGAGATCGATTCTGATGGTGAAAGAAGATGGTGAACAATGGAAAGATAGAGATCGAGAAATTTAGTGGTCAGAGTTTTGAGTTGTGGAAACTCGAGATGGAGGATCTGTTGGTGGATAAAGATAAGTGGATCGCGGTAGATCAGGGTACTAAACCAACGGGAGTGTCCGATGAAGAATGGAAGAAGTTGGATCGGAAGGAAAAGAGCACAATACGATTGTGTGTCTTAGATTCAGTATTGCTGAATGTATCAGGGGAAGCTATGGCGAAGGCTTTGTGGGACAAGTTAGGGACTTTGTACCAATCTAAGTCTCCGGTGAATAAATTATTCCTACGGAAAAAGCTGTATAACCTGAGGATGAAAGATGGAGACTTGGTGACAGAGCATCTGAACACATTTAATACTGTGGTAAGTCAGTTAACATATGTTGATATTAAAATTTCAGATGAAGATAAGTGGATCAATTTGTTGTGTTCTCTACTAGATTTGTGGGATAGTTTGGTTATTGCAATAGGTAGTAATGCAACTGCCTTGCAGTTTGATGAAATAGTCTCATCCTTGCTGACGGAGGAGATGAGACGGAAAAATATGGAGAGCCATAATGGTGATGCCTTGTCTGTACGAGGATGGTCCCAGAACAGAAACAAAAGTAAGTCATCGAGTCGGAGATCTAAATCTAGAGGGAGATCTAAATCTCCAGGAAAAACTGTAAAGGTGGTGTGCTGGAAATGTGGAAAGGAAGGGCACTACAAAAGGGACTGTAAATCTAAAGCTCCTGATAAAGGAAAGGAATCTGATGATGCTCCTTCTGCAGAGGTGAAAACCACCTCAGATGAAGGTTGGGATGTGTACTTGGCTTCTTCAAGTACACATGTAGATCATGAGGCATGGTTGATTGACTTAGGTGCATCCTTTCACTTCACTCCCCATAGAGAGTGGTTCTGCAAGTATGAGAAATATGATGGTGGTGATGTATTCTTAGGGGATGATAGGAAGACTAGAATTATTGGTCGCGAAAAAGTAAAGTTGAAGTTGCAAGGTGGAAGGGTTAGAACACTTCCGGGTGTTCTGCATATTCCTGCATTGGCCAGAAATCTTATTTCTGTAAGCAAGTTGGATGATGCAGGTGTAAAAATAGTGTTCGAGAAGGATACATGCAAGATGGCTCAGAGATCACTGTTATTGATGCAGGGAGTTCCGATTGGAACTTTTTACAAGCTGCAAGGTAGCACAATTGTTGATGGGTGCAACAGTTCTGTGGTTCCTAAAAGTGGAGCAGAAAATCTAGTGGTCTCTGGAGAGAAGAACATGCTATGGCATCAAAGGCTTGGACATATTGCAGAGAAGGGCCTTCAAATACTTTATGGTAAAGGTATGAGTAATAGCTCTCTGGATTTTGATTTCTGTGAAAATTGTGTATATGGGAAGCAAAATCGGGTGAGTTTCCCCTTTGGTGGTAAGAGGGTGAAACATATATTAGAGCTTGTGCATAGTGATGTGTTTGGACCCGTGAAGGTTCCATCACTAGGTAAGTCTATGTACTATGTATCATTTATAGATGACTTCTCAAGGAATACATGGATATATTTCCTTAAGAAGAAACCTGAAGTCTTTGACAGGTTTAAAGAATTCAAGGCTCTGGTGGAAAACCAGACAGAGAAGAAGATAAAGGTGATGAGGACAGATAACGGTGGAGAGTTTTTCAGTAAGGAATTTGAAGAATTCTATAAGAAGTGTGGTATAGCACGGTAGAAGACTACTCTATATACACCTCAGCAAAATGGAGTTGCAAAAAGAATGAACAAGACATTGATGGAAAGGGAAAGAAGCATGCTCAGTGGTGCCAGGTTAGGATAGGAATTCTGGGCAGAGGCGGTGGAGACAACATGTTACCTGGTCAACAGATCTCCTTCATCAGCGTTGGAGGATAAAAATCCACAAGAGGTATGGACTGGTAAGAAATCCTCTCTTTCACATATGAGGGTATTTGGATGTGATGCATATGTACATGTTCCAAAGGGGAAACGAACCAAGTTGGATAATGAATATGAAAAATGCATATTTATTGGGTATAAGGATGGTTTAAAGGGTTATAAACTTGGGAACCTAGTAATAAGGAAGGTTGTGTACAGCTGAGATGTGGTGTTCAGAGAGGTGAAAGATGTTATTAAACATGAAGTCCAACCAAAGGAACCCGAGAAGATAGAGTTTGAGCTAAAGGAGGAAGAATCAAACTCTACAATAGAGGAGGAATCAGAAGATGAAGAGCCACAAACTTTGGGTGTGAGAAGATCAGTTCGAGAAAGAAGGTAGCCAGAAAGGTATAGTCCATCTGCTTTCTGTTCAAATTTTGCTTTATCTATTACTGATGATGATCCCAGAACTGTGAAGGAAGCAATAGATTCAGAGGATGGAAAACTCTGGAAAGAGGCCATAGTTGATGAAATGGCATCTTTGCACAAAAATGAGGCTTGGGATTTGGTGGAGTTGCCAGCTGGAAGGAAACCCATTGGTAGCAAATGGGTGTTCAAGAATAAGACAAATGCAGAAGGAAAGGTGGATAAATACAAAGCTCGGTTGGTAGCAAAAAGTTATTCCTAGGTGCTCGGAATTGATTTTGGTGATATTTTTTCTCCTGTTGCCAAGGTAACTTCTATTAGATTACTTTTATCTGTTGCTGTTGCTTTTGATTTTGAGGTAGAATAGATGGATGTGAAGACATCATTTCTTCACAGGGATCTGGAAGAGGAAATCTACATGAAGCAAATTGAAGGCTTTGCGGTGAAGGGTAAGAAAGAACTATTATGCAAGTTAAAGAAGTCTCTGTATGGGTTAAAACAGTCACCAAGGATGCGGTATCAGAAATTTGATACATTTATACGGGGACTTGGATTCACCAGAAGCAAAGCAGATCACTGTGTGTATTTTAAATTAATTGGTGGCCATGTTATTTATTTGGTATTGTATGTGGATGATATGTTGCTGGTTGGAAATGACAAAGAAATTATCCAGGATTTGAAGACCCAATTGTCCTCCAAATTCGACATGAAAGATCTTGGTGCTGCAAACTATATTTTGGGCATGGAAATTAAAAGAGATCGGGCAAAGAGGAAGCTCTGGTTAAACCAAAGGAAGTATGTCGAGACAATATTGCAGAGATTTAATATGCAGGATAGTAAACCGGTGAAGGTTCCTATTCATGTAGGTGTAAAGTTATCTGCTGAATAGTGTCCCAAGACACAAGAAGAGGAAGAGGACATGTCCCGTGTTCCATATGCAAGTGCAGTCGGTAGCCTAATGTATGCAATGGTCTGTACTAGACCAGACATTGCACATGCAGTGGGAGTATTGAGCAGGTTTATGTCAAAACCAGGAAAGGAGCATTAGACAACAGTGAAGTGGGTTTTCAGGTATTTGTGTGGCACTAGTGATTATGGTTTGTGCTACCAAGGAAGACCAGGATTGGACAGAGTGTTGGATATTCGTGGCTTTGTTGATGTATACTGGGCTAGAGATCTGGATCAGAGAAGATCTATAAGTGGGTATGTGTTTAACCTATTTGGAGGTGTAGTCAGTTGGATGAGTAAGAAACAATTTGTAGTGGCACTATCAACTACAGAGGCAGAATACATGGCAGCCACTCATGCAAGCAAGGAAGCAGTTTGATTGCAGAGATTGTGTTCAAGTACATGGAGCTATAAGGATAGACTGTGACAGCCAAAGTGCAATTTTCTTGGCAAATAACCCTGCATATCATTCAAAGACAAATCACATTGATGTTCAATATCACTTTGTGAGGGATATGAGAGAAGACAAAAAGGTGTTGCTGGTGAAGGTGGACACTTTGAAGAATACTATAGATGAAATCTGTGAGCTCTGAGAAGTTCTCTTGGTGTAGAGAAACAGTGGGAATTGCAGGGCTGGATAAATGACTAAGCTCTCTTGTGTCCCCCTGCAGAAAGAAAACAACAAGTGGGAGAATGTTGGGTTGTGTTATATTCTTTCCACGACTAGCCCATGTAGTTAACCGGGGGGTTAGAGGGGGGGCAGGGCCCCCCCTTCATTGCACCGATTGCGTAGCGGGGGGGTCATAGGGGGTTTGAGGGGTGCAGGTAACCCAACTCTATGGGGTCTGGGGCAGCGCCCCAGAAAATTTTGGTTTTGGAACCTATGTTAGGTTGGACGGACCCACCTATGGTTTTGTGCATGATTTTCGCACATGTTTTTTGGTCACAATGGTTTTCGGTCCATGGTTTTGGACGCGATGGTTTTCGGTCCATGGTATGGATGCTTCGGCATGTATAAATATGTATTATAAAATTGAAAGGAACATAATGAAAAATCAAGCTGGTAGTCTCGGTTTTGGGATCCAGGGGAAAATCTCTGTGTATATGTGTTATGCTCTCACATTGTTTATTTTCTGTGTTTTGGAATTCATGTGTAGGTAATTTTTGTATGGGGTTAAAACCTATAGAAGAGTGAAGGTTGACTACTTGAGGGTGTGGGAGTTTTTGGTAAAACAATTCCTTGATTATCCCTACTCTACGAGGCATGGAAGATTTTTTGTTTTGTTTTGTTTTTTTTCTTCATTTTTTCAAAATTGAATGCAAAATAAATAACAATGCTTAAGGAGAAACAACATCCACTTAGACACCTCATTGAAAACATCACCAAAAACTGGTGAGCCCTGGTATTGCACCAAGAATATTGCAACTCCCAAGGGCTCCTCAACTCAAATTATCAACTTGGGGTTCGTAAAAAATTAGAGGTTGCAATGCTAAATGAACAGTAGGTTAGATTCTACTCTTGCCACTCTCAGTAATGACATTATATCAAGGTGTTCATAGACCATTCATCCTACTGAACTATAGTGAAAGCTTGCTGATGAAATCACAATTGAAAATTGATTCTAGCTATGAAAGTGAAAATGCCATTTGTTCACTTGTAGATGCTAATTAATCATTTCATGAAAGGAAAAGGGTTAATATACTTGCAGAAAAAAAAAAATACTCTATCTTTCATAATTCATCAAATTAGCGACATAATTGCATGCATCATCTATCTATTTCACATTTTCTTGAAAATTAGAAATCTAACTTACATCATGCTTGTGATTGAAAAACACCAATTCTACTATGTTTTGCAGTGAGGAAAATGAATGGCTGGAGTTGTATAGGATCTTATCGTGATTATCAAATCATAACTTGGGGTCATTATTCATCTTGACAGAGCTAAGGTTGAAGTGGGGAGCAAAGAAGGTGAAGAAAAGTGGTGCTACAGGTGCTACTACAGGAGGTCCTATATTTCTAGAGGAGGACCTATAATGCTATAGGAGGGGTTCCAAGAGACTTTTTAGGGTGGATATGATGTCTTGAGGGAATGAAGAGGTAAATGAAGTTTTCATAGAGTGAAGGGAGTTTTGGAAGCCTCCTAGACAAGCCCAATACCTCTCAAAGGTTTGTCTTGCACCAGGATGAATGCCCATGGTGTCCTAAATTTCATAGGCAAAGTGACTATTGAAATAGAGTTTTGGGGGTAAAATTGAGGGATGGAAAGAGAAGATGGAGAAGTCTGAAATGGAGGTGAAAGAGGTGCCCTCCCCTACAAATAAACATAGCCTTGCAACCAGCCACATACATACATCCATTGATCATTGACATAGTGATATAAACTATGATGGGAAAGATGAGTTCAATTTGAATAACATTTATTTTATGTCATAACACTACTCTGATCACTGAGATGACTCCTAAATTATAGAAAGTAGATATGAATAAGTACAACTAACATCTATATATGTCCAAGAAATATTAAACATAATGTTTTTGGGTTGAGATTGTGATTCCTTCCAACCATTCTCCCATGATAGAGGTGATGTAGAAGTTTGCAATCACATGTTTTTATAGCTTAACCTCTATTGTAATGAAATAAAGCTATGAAACACTTGGAACTAGGAACAAAACAAAAGTACCAAAGAGGGATCAAATCCTTTGGGTTGGGCTCAAACCCAAGGGTCTGAACCCTCTAAAACTAACTCAGATGCAACTTAATAACCAACTTCTCAGTATCAGAAAGTAAAAGTATCATACATATCATGAAAGTAAAAATAACAATGTTAAGCTCTCAGCTCAATAGATACACCTAGTTGAATCAAAACTTTGAATCCTAATGAGATTTTCATCTTGTTTAATTATACAAAAGGGTAGTTGATAGCAGCTCCCTTGAAAATAGGAGTGATTCCCTCCTTGATCTCAGAAATGGTGGATCCAATCCCTCTTGAGCTTCACTTGTGCTAGGAATTACTTGGTTGTCAATGAATTCGAAATAGTGAGTTAGGTAGTTAAGGAGGTGGAAAAACCCCCTAGATTCTCTCTTGTTTGTCTCCATCAAGCCCCTGCATAGTAAATTCCTAAAAAATGGTTCTTTTTCCTGCAATTAAACCACATTAGGCCACATACTATGAAAAACACCTTTTACTTCTCTTCCTATGCATATTATAACAAAAAATGTGAATTAATGTGAGAAATGGATAGTTTTAAGGCTAGAGGATGTCATAATGTAGGTGTTGAAGCCTCAAAAATCATTGCTACAACATGGGGGAAAACCACCTGGTTCGGACCTTGGTTAGCAACTCCTTTTCCATTTGGTGTCGTGGTTCAGACTAGGGATAATGGGACCAGTTTCCCAAAAGAGATTTTGATAGTGTTGATGGGGTGATATATGATGTAATGGGGGAATGATTAAGCTAAGTATAGTATAATCTAAACTACTAAACACGTTCATATATCCTAGTTTAAGCACTATTTGAATGTAAATATACCCGAGAATTAAATAAAGTATGCGATCTACAATAATTTCCTATAACAATTGGTAATAATGATCATTAACCTGCAATAAGAATTGAAATCGTTTAACAATAATCGTTTTGGATAAATAGTTAGCCAAAACGATTGTGAAAGATATATTGCATATAAATCATTCATGTATTTAGAATGAAATCAAAGCCAACATCATACAAAAGTGCAATAATGCTCACTGTAATTCAGACTTTCACACAAAACAATTGAAAGAAGAATTATTGCCTGATACATAAATAAAACAAAATCATAAGATAAAATTGCCATATATGATGAGTCTTACTCATGTACTTCAACAATATTGATCTAACTCCAATCAACCCAACATATTCTAAGAGTTAAAAAGTGCATTTCAGTAGACCATGCTAGAAATTTAAGGGAAAATAGATCCTATTCCATTCATTCCATTAGAACCTCCTAAAACGTACAAAAGTGCATGTTTTAAAGAATATTTCTGATAAAATTTTTGGACCCCTCTCTAAATGCATGAGAGGGGTTTAAATACTAAACTATAGGTCTGAAAATAGATTATTACAAAAATAGTTGAGTAGGTTTAAATGACCTGCCTCAGATTATGCAAAAATAAAAATAAACTAAGTGACTAACTCCTTTGCAGTCGATCTTTGAGATTGCAAATATCTGTCATAGGCTTGAGCTGTGTCGGTTGGCCGATTGCAGATTTCAACTACCCAACAAATATAACGTCTATCAGCGCTGGCACCATTTTTGGAGTGGAGGTAGTTAAGCATCACAAGGTCATCCACTAGCTGTATGGTTTTACTAAGAACTGCTAGTATGCTTCCCAGTCTAGCTTACCCATTTGTCTAATTACCTCCTCCTTTTCTTTTGCCGCCTGCCTCCACTGCTGCTCTAACTATTTGGCATTTGGAAGAAATCCTGGTATAGACTCTACAACCAGGTTGGCACCATGCAGATTTTCGTTGATGGCTTCTATGATGCTGTTTGCTGCTGTTGCCACGACTGCCGTTGCCCTTTCTGCTTGCTTGAGCCGTGAATCCCAATCTATGAACAAGATGTCTTTATGTGATTCCTCTAGCCTTGGAAAATCAACCTTTCTCCCCTCTTCTGATTCTTGCCAACTGATAAAGTCAGAAACCCTTTTATGGATTTCATCATACTCAAGTCTCATATCAGCAACTTGGCTTGTTAGCTTATCACTGATCTCACAATAAGGACTTATTTGAAAGATTTTCTGGCATAGAACTTCCTTTTGCTGCATTAGTTGGGAGTTAAGAGTGAGTGCTTCCTTTATGAACTCATTGATTTGTGGATTGTATGTATACTTATCGATCATGGCTTGTATCACACATCTCTTTCTGCTAGGCTGGCATGATGTTGTATTTGCATCTGTTCAAATTCCTGTTGGAGCTAGACAACTTGTAATTCTGATTGTTGGTTGGATTTCTCCTGAACTAATTGTTGTTCCAACAGGACAATATTTTGTTCCTTTTCTCTAAGCAGAATTTGGACCTCTGTCACTTTGTCAATAGTTGCCGTAGCATAGGCTCCTGCAAATTGCAACAGTCTTGTGAGGTTTTCAGATGGGTCCATGGGTGAGTCTTTCCATACAATGTCCATTGGTTCATTATCAGGGTTCATAATAGCTGCAACATCTAGCTTCCTCTTCTTCGTCTCTCTCTTAAAGGAAACTTTATGAGTAGGACTATAAAACACATATAATGGAGGAATTTCCTCATTTCTCAAAATAATTTCTGAAGCGGGGGTTGCAGGAATGAGCTCAACATCCTGAGTGCCTACAGTTTTCTCCATTGTTATTTCTTGAGTTGACTTGTGCTGTGGAGTTTGTATCTCAGATGTTTGTTCATCTGTATGAAGCTTCTTGTTGAAATGCTCCCATTCCTTTTCCAAATCAATAACTGGGGGTTTTGCTAACTGAGTGGAAGTAGAGTGAATTTCTTCTTGTTTCTTTCCTAAGGTTTGCTCGACTGTTTTTTGTGTAGTTCTGACTGTATCCCTTTCAAACTCTTTATTTTTATTGCCTCCCCCATTTTGAGACTGCTGCTTTGAGTTCTCTGACTCATGAGTAGATCTCTCCTGGGTCTCTGCTTCAGAATTTTCTTCGGAATTTTCTTTGGAGCTGTCCTCCAAGCTTACACTAGGAGTTGGCTCCCTTATTGGTTCAATCTGTAGTAGGTCCAATGGGACCTTCTTTAATCTCCTCTTTCTGTACACATGAAAAGCTTCAACATCATCTGGGGCAAAAAGTAGTGATGCCATATGCGTCACATATGAAAATGTTTCTTTTTGTAGGAAGAGGTCATCAAAGGCATCTTCGTCATGGGATAATGGTTTCAATTTCACCATAGTAGTGAAGTCCTTAACAGTTCCATTTGGGTCATACTGCCTTCCTGGGAATGTAGCTAATTTCAGAGATTTCATAATCTCTGCCTCTTTGCATGCATGTCAAAAATCATGTAGTGCAAACACACAACATTGCAACGAAAATGTAGGTTATCTCCTTGGCCATTAACTTGTCAGGGACATAGTATGGGAGGACATGCAGTGTTGCAATGGTCCCAAATACTCTGATATAGGTAAATGTATCCTCCCCAAACCATCTGGCTACAAGAAAAATATCCACTTCAGCTTCTTTGGAAAACCTAGGGGTGGTTGCATTGTAGACTTGTTTATGGACGGGAAACATAACTCCTTGACAAATCTTGTAAAAATGGGGGTGAAAATGAGACTGCCACAAACTCTTATGGTACACATGGATAGGAAGCGGGTCTTGCACAGTCCAATTCCATCCCATAATAGGAAATTTAGAGCTAAAACAGATTGTGTTCATTACAAAGGCACTCATGAAAAATGAGGGATAAACCCTTAAAGAGGGACTCCTTTTTCTCCTATACTCCATAATGGATTTTGCCAAATTATCCGACAAAATTTGAGCTCAACTCATTATTGTTGCGTTCACAACTGCTTCTATTAATGACAACCACTCCGGGAAAAATTTGTTACTATCAAGCTTACCGAACAATCTACATAGCATGGCTGCTGCAAAACTATAAGGGGGAGAAATAGATGTCGTAGAATACATACCTGTCTTATCCCGTTTGATCTTGATTTTATTTATTTATTTATTTAATTAATTTATTTTATTTTATTTATTTATTTATTTAATTTAATTTTTAATTTTTAATTTTTAATGTTTAATTTTTATTTTCTATTTTTTTTTAAATTTTAATTTTAATTTTATTTATTTATTTTATTCTTTTTATTTTTATTTTTTATTTTTTATTTTTAATTTTTAATTTTAATTTTTATTTATTTATTTTATTTTATTTTTATTTATTTTTGTTTATTTATTTATTTTTGTTTATTTATTTATTTATTTTTATTTTTATTTATTTATTTATTTATTTTTATTTTTATTTATTTATTTATTATTTTTATTTATTATTTATTTTATTTATTTATATTTTTTTACTCTATTATTTTTTTGTTAATTATTTTCTTTTTAATTTTTTTAATTTTTAATTTTTATTTATTTATATTTTTAATTTATTTTTTTATTCTTTTTTTAGTTTTTATTTTATTTTTTTAATTTTTTATTTTTAATTTTTGTTTTTAATTTTTAATTTTTTATTTAATTTAATTAATTAATTAATTATTATTTTTTTTATTTAATTTAATTAATTAATTTTTTTTTTCTCTGTCCAGGCTTGCGTAACGTGTTGGCTGTGTGGGGCCTGACCCAGGTTCAACGTTAGTTAACCAAACAAATCCCTACACTACTGACCCTTTTAGCATCAGCCCGCGGAGCGTGAATCGAAGTCTCACCCGAAGCAGTATGGGGGGATGCTGGAACTAAGTTTCCGCACCATGAGATGGTCGTGATGTCGGTTTATAACCTCTGTTCCTGCTTTCATGCAGGTCGCTAAGCACTCGGGCTCTATTAGTCTAGCCCTTTATTCTACCCTTCAGTACCTCCGCAAAGGAGTACGATTGACCTTCGCACAGCCCTAACCTGTGGTCTAGGTACTTTCGCACTGCTATGTAGCGTATTGTACAGGTTCCCAAGTTATCTTAAGTGTTTTACTTATCTTACTAAACAATCATAGTTAGCACTGTGTAAATAGATATTCTTACTTGTGTTCAATTAACCAACATAATTACATACATTCGCGCATCACATAAGCATTGTAAATGAAATCCATACACAATATGACAAGATTTATTAACAAGAAATATATACACAAGAATTGCGGAATACTTCTCTTTATTGATGTCTTCAGATTATTACAGACTTTATCTACCCTGTGCACACAACTACAGAGCCCTACCTACCCTAAGACCCGAAACTTAGACTTCTCTACCAAGACTCCAAGCCTTGTCATCTACTCCCAAAAACTTATGACTACTTAGAGCTTACTTAGCTCTTTTTATAAAATCCCACGGTCCGTGAACCATGGGTAGATCTTTACAACCAACTTTACACTTTACAAAATAAGGGCAGACAACCCTTTATGACTCATGACACCTTCGCACTCCGCGACCACAAAATGCAGAGACTTTACAACTTTATTACAAAACTTGACCCAAAACATGGGCTTTTAGCCCCAAAAATATCCTTGGGGGATCCCGTTCCCAACAGGCCCCCAACACAAACATCATGACTCGCCCTCGAGTCACTCTGCGGGCACAGAGATCTTAGCGTGAAGACCTCCCAGCTCAACTTGTATGACCGCAACCTCGGCAGTGCACTGTGCGGCTGCCTGCTTCACTTCTTCAACCATTTGCTTGGTCACTGCTCCTGAACTGTCAGCCTGAAGCTTTTGCTGAGTTGCTTGCAGAGTCGCAAGCTTTCCTTCAATAGAGGCTGTAACCACATAAGCCTCATCCAACCAAGGCTTCAGTCGTGCCTTCAACATTGCCTCCTTGTACTGCACTGCATCTACTGGTTCTTTCAATTGCTTGGCCTCCTGCAGCTTTGCTAGTCTCTGTGTGAGCGTGATGGTTCGCACTGTGCTTTTGACCTCGTCATAGCACTATTGTATTTCTCGCGCTTCTGTCTCCAACTGCTGTATAGTAGGGTCCTCCTGCAAGCTCATCAGGACCTCGAATGACTATTCAAAAAGTTGTGTGCAGTTTGCTATTGCACTGTTGACTGCCGCTATTACTTCTGTGACAGCAGTTGCACGCTGCTCCTTTACTTCTAACAGTGTTGGAGGTTGGGCCTTGAAATGTAGTTCGGTGATTTGTAGGTTCAACTCCACCTGAACCCTAGCAATCTTTGTGCGAGCGTCGCGCACCCCTATAGCCAACTTGCAGACGCACACCTCAACTGGTTCTTCCTCCAGAATGGTCAACTCTGCGACCATTCGGCATGCCTCCTCCACGAACAGAATTATATGTTTGTTTTGGTCGGTTACCTTGGTCACGACAGTGATGGCAGAGTCTCTCTCTAGGGCCATCTATTCATTATTAATCCTATGCTCGCTAATCACCTATAGGGCGTGGTGCTCACAGGTCCTCAGCTCTGCGATCACTCCATCCTACAATAGGTGGAGTGCCTCACCAGGGAGCACTACCAAATTCAACCCCACTCCCTTGAGGGTGCTGACAATGGGCCTGTCAGCTTCATTCTCCATGGTCAGTGCTCCATCAGGCAACACTATCGCGCTGGAGACCTTCGCATGCAGCATCTCGACAGCTTCTGAAGTGCCGATAGCAAGGTTGGTGAACATTGTGCTAGCCGGTTATGTTTGGGTCTATAGCTCCTGCAGACCTGTCTAGATGGCCCCCAATATTAGTTGCTTCTGCTGCTCAAACTACTGTAGGGCCTCCGCGGTGACATCCTGCACCATGTCTCCAATGTCATGCAAGTTTCCCTCTGTGAGGGTGATTGGGTCCAACGACGTCTTAGTGGCCTTGGATTTCTTCCTCGACCCTCCTTTCTTTTGCTCCCTTGGACGCTTGATGCCGACAGACGTCTCCCGCGGGTTCGCGCTGTGCTGCTCTGTCTGCTCGTCTGTCTCTTCCTCTATCTCGAGCAAAGGTGACCTCGCGCCTTTGTCAGAGCCCCACTCTATTCCACCTGTTTGCTTCTCTGTCTGCTGAGCGGCATCACGCTCCGCATGGGCCTTGCCTCCTTCTTCCTCTTCTCGGCCATTTGCGCCATCTTGAGCTTGGCCTCCTCCTTCTTGTGTTACGTGGTGGACTTGCTTGCTCCCACTACCAAGTCTGATGTAGTTCACCATTCTACCAACCAACTATCAAGCACTGCATCAATTGCATCATCCGTTTCCAAGTAAGGAAAGTCGTACCATGTCTGCACAGGGTCCCTCCGCGCCCTGATCGACACATGGTGAAAATATACCTTGAACTCCATGTAGCCTTACAGGTTGGCAAACACAATAGGCGACAACCGTGGTTTGCGATTTATAGCCATGTGTATGTTCATCTCCATCAAGATCCAAAAGATCTTGATGTCCTTGATGCGTTTCGCATCCTTAGCCACCCACAACGAAGCGTACTTCGCTGCATCTAGTAGGTCTGACGCGACTGAAGGGAATTGAATGTCTTCTGGCAGCTCCCATGCTACCAGCACAATCGACAGTAAGAGCCACACATAGTGGAACATCTTGCTGAGATCTTGTGCCTCATGGCAGTTCGCAAGGAACTCACCACAGAGATAGTGCTCCCAATTGAAATGGACTCCTTCGGCACACTGGGCTACTAGCATGACAACAGGTGGGGGCACCTCATCGGCATGACACTTCCTCATCACCTTCCCGACCAAAATTTGTGTGGCCACCTTTACTGCAGGGTCACTGATACTTGAGATGGCATAGCCCTGCGGCTTCTTCACAAGCTTAAATTTTTCCTTCACGTCCTCCGCGAGGGCCTGCTTGCCACCTTTTCTGCCAAATATTGTGGTTGGATTTTCACTTGTGTAGGGCAACCGTGTGATCCTATGGATCAATCTTTCGGTGATGGGTATTGGCTCCTCCACCCACAAACACCCATCATGCACCAAGCATAGCAGCTGCTTGATGACCAACACTATAATTAGGGTGCGGTTGTAGTGTAGCACCGTAGCAAGTTGAGCAGACCTGCCTTGTCTACTCCCCTGAGCCACTTCCGTGGCTACAATGTGGTCATCTCGGGGGTTGTATCAATAATGCGGCGCATCAGCTGCTTCGTCGCTAAGTGCGGGTTGTTCTCATGGTCAGCTAAGTCCCAGTCTTTGAGCTTTAACAGAGGAACCCGCCCCAAGCGCGGTCCTTCAAAAATAATCTCATTCGGCAGTAGAGGGGTTTGCAAGGGGACCTTGCTTTTGTCGATATATTTCGACACCTTGGCCTTGCCCTTGCACGAAGGGACATATTTAGGCAATTGAGTGATAGAGTTAGCACCTTGGACTTCAACTTCCTCCACATCTATCCCCACGTCCTCATCGTCCATTGGGATGTCTTCAATTTCTTCCTCCTCTGGTTCCAGATTGATGGCTTTGCCCTTTTCTTGTGCGGTGGGCTTGTCTTTTGGTGGGTTTCTTCTTGGCGAGGTGCGCGCCAGTATTGTAGACTGCTTGCCTTTCTTATCCTTCGTGCTCTCCTTGGTTGGGGTTGGTTTTGGTCTTGGCATCCGTGGAGATTTGGGAACTTCCGCTAATACTTCGGCAACCTCTGGAGCAGCTTCCTCTGCCTCCATAACAACTTTCGGCACAACCTCCTCGGCTGTCACTGCTTCGGCATCCATAACTTCAGCAGGTGTTGACATAATGGTATTCAACAGTTCTCATGTCACCTCTGGTAATTTCTCAAATGTCGAACTCACTATCAGAGTTTCGAAGAATTCTCGATTCATGTGCGCCTGAGAGCTCAACAACTCAATTCTCAAAATGCCAAGTGTTTTTCGCTGGGCAGCCACCTGTAATTTATAGGGCATTTTGAATTCAAATCCGACCGTTCCCCCCACATTTGGTTCATTAATGCTGGATTGGCAACAAATTTTCAAGGATCTGACCCATAAATTCCATCTTAAATGCCAATCGCCCGCTCCATTTGGCCGCATTTCTACCATCAAATCATGAACAGTGACTTTAACGGTCACTTTCCGGCTAACTTGCATGATTTCTCCCTGGGTAGCGCAGCTCCCTTTGCACCGTCGCGAACCCTGTGACACTTCCTTGCTTCGCACAATCCTCCAATCACGCAGCTCCCCAACCCGGGCAGTGTAGTTTATAGTCTTGCGCCTCCTTTCAACTGCCTGGAGTGCTAAGACTGTGCTACCCTCATATAGTCACATAGCCGGACCACCGGTGTATGGCTTCAATCAGCTGCCATTCACCTTTCTTGGGAAGGGATCTCCATTCAATTTAACTAACTGAACTGATCCATTGTCGGTAATTTCCTTAATGACATAGGGCCCTAACCAGTGCATTTTAAATTTCCCTAGAAATTTATCAAACTTGTTGTCATATAACAAAACCAGGTCATTTACCTTAAAGGTGCGCAACTTAATGTGCTGATCATGCCATGATTTTTCGCTTTGCTTTTGGATTTGTTGGTGAAATCCAGCTAGAAATATCTCTTCCTCAAGCTCAACCAGTTGCGTGAGCCTCTCTTCCAGGGCTCCGTGATCTGTCATACCCGTGAGTGCCGCTATGCGTAGACTAGGCACAATGTATTCCATGGGCATTACTACTTCAACACCATATACAAGCCTAAAGGGTTTTTGTCCCGTCAACTTCTTGCATGTCGTCTGAGAGGCCTATAGTACTGCGGGTATGCGTAGGTCCTAATTACTTCGCTGAGCATTGCAAACCTTGGTTAGCGCATTTTCCAACACCTTATTGAATGCTTCCACTATCCCATTAGCCTGTAGGCGATAAGGCGTGCTCTTCTGGTGATATACCTGAAATTCCTCAATCAACGCACTGATCGTCTCATTCAGAAAGTGCGTACCACAATCACTCATCAAAATCTTTGGACACCCAAATCACGTTAGTACATACTCAAAGAGGGACTTCACAACAATCACGCCTATGCAATCCTTCATAGGCTGTGCCTCTGCCCATTGAGTCAAATACTCCATCGTGGTGATAATGTACTGCGCTCCCGTCTTCTTACCTTGGGGCTGAATGGGCCCCACAAAATATATCGCTCATTTCTCAAACAGCTCATCCCTCCATGATGACCTTCCCATCCTTTGACACACATCGCATGCCTTGTAATAAGATTTTGAATCTTGATGGAGGGTTGGCCACCACAATCTTGCGGGTAGAATATTCTGCATGGTCGCTCTTCCTGCATAATGACCTCCTGCGGCACCCCCATGAGCATCCGCGAGGATACTGCTTCTTTCAAACTCCGATACATATCGTCTCAATATTTCATCGGACCCCATTTTGTATAGATGCCCAGCAATGACAAAATTTTTTGCCGCGCACCACTAACTCCTTCTGCTGGATGGTGTAACCTTCCCGGGCAGTTCCTATCATTAGGAAGTGTATGATATCTTCAAAATGATCTTCCGCGATGTGCACAAAAAATAGTTGCGCGTCAAGAAATCCCTCCTTCAAATTAGTGGGCTCTTCCCCTGTTTCGATGCGTGACAGATGGTCTGGTTCCGCATTCAGTCGTACAGGCTTCACAATGACTTCAAAATCATACTCTTGGAATAATGACAACCACCTACAGATTCTCCCCCCCAACACAGGCTTATTGACTAGGTATTTCAGTGCGGAATGATCAGTGTACATCTTAAAATGTCCACCCAACAAATAGTGTCTAAAATTCTGGAGCATTGTTGGCTTGAGGGGGCTTGACCCAGGTTCAATGTTAATTAGCCAAAAAAATCCCTACACTACTAGCCCTTTTGGCATCAGCCCACGGAGTGCGGACCGAAGTCTCACTCGAAGTAGTATGGGGGGATGCTGGAACCAAGTTTTCGCACCTTGATATGGTTGTGATGTTGGTTAATTCCCTCTATCCCTACCTTCTCATAGGTCACTTAGCTCTAGGGCTTGCCAGACTAACCCCTTATTCCTCCCTTCAATACCTTCACGAAGAGGTACGATCGACCTTTGTGCAGCCCTAACTAGCGGCTCAGGTACTTTCGCGCTAATATAGCAGCATACCGTGCAGATTCTCAAATTAGTCTTAAGTGACTTTCTTATCTTATCAACAATTATAGTTAACACCACGTAAACAGATATCCTTAATTGCGTTAAGTTTTCCAATGTAATTACATTCATTCGCGCATCATATAGGCATAATAAAGGAAATTCATACATAACACATCAAGATGCATCAACAGAACAAAGACACAAAAATTGCAGAATATTTCTCTTTATTGATATCTTCCAAGTGATTACAAACTTGATTTACCCTGCGCACACAATTGCAGGGGTTCGCGCACTCAGCTGCGGACTTCTACCCTAGGCCTCTGCACACTCAGCTACATAGCCTCCACCTACACTACGACCCGAATCTTAGACTTCTTACTTTAGAGCTATGACTCTTTACATGATTGATCATTCTAACTACTTAGAGATTAACTCTTTTTTATACAATCCCATGGTCCACGGACCATGGGTAGATCTCTTATAACCGACTTTACTTTACAAAACTAAGGGCGGACAACCCTTTATGACTTATGACACCTTCGCGCTCTGCGACCACAAAATGCAGAGTCTTTACAATTTTATTACAAAATTTGACTCAAACATGGGCTTTTAGCCCCAAAACTGCCCTTGGGGGATCCCACTCCCAACAGGCCCCCAACACAAACATTGTGACTTGCCCTTGCATCACTCGGTAGGCACGAAGATCTTTGCACAAATCCCTTCCATCTCGACCCATATTACCGCAACCTCGGCCGTGCATTGAGCTACCGTCTGCTTCACGTCTTCCAATGTCTGCTCGGTCATTGCTCTTGTGCTGTCAGCCTAAAGCTTTTGTTGCATTGCCTGCAGAGTCACAAGCTTGCCTTCAATATTCCCTGTCACTGCATAAGCCTCATCTAGCCAGGGCTTTAGTCTCGCCTTGAGCACTGCTTCCTTGTGCAGCGCTGCATCCACCTGTTCCTTTAGCTTCTTGGCCTCCTGCAGCTTGGCTAGTTTCTGTGTTAGCGTGACAGTTCGCGCTGTGCCCTTAACCTCATCGTAGCGCTGTTGTAGCTCACGCGCTTCCATCTCTAGCCTCTGTACATTGGGGTCCTCCTGCAAGCTGGTCAAGACCTCAAATGACTGTTCAAACAATTGCGTGTAGTCTGCTATTGCACTGTCCACCACTGTTACTGCTTCTGTGATAGTGGTCGCCCGCTGTTCCTTCACTTCTGGCGGAGTTGAAGGCTAGGCCCTCAACTGTAACTCTGTAATTTTCAGGTTCAACTCCAACTGAACCCGTGCCATCTCAGTCCGAGTGTCACGCACCCTTATGGCCAACTTGTGGATGCGTACCTTGACTGGCTCCTCCTCCAGAATGGCTAACTCTAGAACCATTTGGCATGCCTCCTCAATGACCTGCATAATTCGCTCGCTCTGATTGGTCACCTCGGTCTCAGTGGCGATGGCAACATTTCTTTGTAGGGCCATTTGCTTATTTTTGATTTGTTGTTCACTGATCACCTGGAGGGTGCGGTGCTCTCGGGCCCTCAGTTATGCAATTACTCCATATTGCAAGAGGTGGAGTGCTTCACATGGGAGCACTGCCAGGTTCAACCCTACTCCCTTCAGGGCACTGATAGTGGGCCTATCAGCCTCATTCTCTGTGGTCAGTGCTCCATTCGGCAGCACTATCGCACTGGAAGCCTTCGTGCACAGCATATCGGCACCCTTTGAAGTGCTGATAGCCAAGCTGGTAGACACCGAGCCAGCCTACGATGTGCGGGTCTGCAGCTCCTACAACCTTGACTGGATAGCTCCTAGGATGATCTGTTGTTATTTTTCAAATTGTTGCATGGCCTCCGTTGTGACATCCCTTACTGTGTCACCGCTATCATGCAATTCTCCCTCTGTTAATGTGATGGGGTCCAGTGAGGTCTTGATCGCCTTTGACTTCTTTTTGGGCCCTCCCTTTTTCAGCTCCCTTGGGCACTTTATGCGGGAGGACATCTCCTGAGGGCCCACGTCATGCTGTTCTGTCTCCTCTTCTGTCTCAGGTGAAGGTTACCTTGCGCCTTTGGCAGAGCCCCACTTTGTCCCACCTGTCTACTTCCCTATGTGCTGCGCAGCTTCGCGCTTCACTTGGGCCTTATCAGCGGCCCCCTTTTCCCTCTTTTCGGCCAGCTATGCCATCTTAAGCTTGGCCTCCTCCTTCTTCTTCTGTGCAGCAGACTTGCTCCTGCCCACTGCCAAATCTGTGGTAGTGCACCACTCTGTCGGCCATTGATCAAGCACCGCATCAATGGCATCATCTGTTGCCAGATAAGGCAAGTCATACCATTTTTGCGCAGGGTCCTTTCGCGCCCTGATGGATACTCGATGGAAGTCAGCTTTGAATTCGACGTAGCCCTGTAGGTTGGCATACACTGTTGGCGACAATCACGGTTTGCAATTGATGGCCATCAAGATACTCATCTACATCAATATCCAAAAGATATTGCTGTCCTTGACTCGTTTCGTGTCCTTAGTCGCCCACAACGAAGCGTACTTCGCTGCTTCTGGGAGGTCTTGCACGACCGAAGGGAACTGGCTGTCCTATGGTAGCTCCCATGCTACCAGCACAATTGACAGCAAGAGCCACGTGTAGTGGAACATTTTGCTGAGCTCTTGTGCTTTACAACAGTTCATCAGGAACTCTCTGCGAAGGTAGTCCGACCAGTTGAACTGGACTCCTTCAGCACATTGTGTTGCGAGCACGACGACAAGCGCCGGCACCTCATCGACGCGACACTTCCTCATCACCTTCCTTGCTAAGATCTGTGTGGCTACCTTCACAGCGGGGTCGCAGATGCTGGATATAGTGTATCTGTGTGGCTTCTTTACCAGTTTAAATTTTTCTTTCATTGATTCCGCGAGAGCCTGTTCGCCACCTTTTCTGCCAAAGATCATGGCCGGATTCTCTCCTGTATATGGCAGTCGCGTTATTCGGTGAATCAACCTATCTATGATGGGTATCGGCTCCTCCAGCCACAAACACCCATCATGCACCAAGCACAGCAGCTGCTTGATGACCAAAACTGTCACGGGGTGCAGTTGTAGTGCGGCACCCAGAGCAGGTTGAGCAACCTTGCCTTTTCTACTCCCTTGAGCCACCTCCATGGCTCAAATGAGGACATTCTTGTATTCATATCAATGATGTGGCGCATTAGCTGCTCGGTCGCCAGGTGTGGCAACTTCTCGTGATCCACTAAGTTCCAGTCTTCAAGTTTCAGCAATGGTACTCATGCCAAGTGTGGTCCACCGAAAACAATTTCGTTTGGTAGCAGAGGGGTTTGTAGGGGAGTCTTGCTCTCTCATCGATGTCCTTTGGTATCTTGGTTTTAGGCTTGTGCGGAGGGACATACTCCGACAACTGAGTAATAGGGTTGGCACCCTGGGCTTCAACCTCCTCCACTTCAACTCCCACATCCTCTTCATCCATTAGGATGTCTTCCTCCTCTAGTTCTAAGTTTATGGCCTTGCCTTTCTCCTGTGTAGTGGGTTTTGGTGGGTTTCCCCTTGGCGATGCACACATCGGTATGGTAGGTTGCTTGCCCTTCTTGTCCTTCACGGTTTCCTTGGTTGGGGTCGGCTTTGGTCTCGGCATCCTCGGTGATTTAGGGACTTCTGCCAATACTTCGGCCACTTCCGGAGCAGCTACTTCTACCTCTATTTCCATTTCCTGTGCCGACTCCTCTACTACTTCCTCGATATTTATAATTTCTGCGGGTGCTGACATAACACTTTCTAATAGTGCTCACGACGTCTTTGGCAAGTTTGAAAATGCAGGAGTCTCTTTGAAAGCCTCGAAGAATTCTCGATTCATGGGTGCCTGAGAGCTCAACAACTCAATTCTCAAAATGCCAAGTGTTTTTTGCTGGACAGCCACTTGTAATTTATAGGGCATTTTGAATTCAAATCCGACCGTTCCCCCCAAATTTGGTTCATTAATGCTGAATTGGCAGCATATTTCCAAGGATATGAGCCATAAATTTCATCTTAAATGCTGATCGCCCACTCCATTTGGCCACACTTCTGCTGTGAAATCATAAACAGTGACTTTAACGGTCACTTTCCTGCTGACCTGTGTGATTTTTCCCTGGGTAGCGCAACTCTCTCTGCACTGCTGCAAACCCTGTGACACTTCCTTGCTTCACATCATCCTCCAATTGCCTAGATCCCCAACCCGGGTAGTGTAGTTTATAGTCCTGCTCCTTTCAACTACCTGGAGCACTAAGACTGTGCTACCATCATCTAGTCACATGGTTGGACAACTGGTGTAAAGCTTCAAGCAACTGCCATTCACCATTCCTAGGAAGGGTTCTTCATTCAATTTGACTAGATGTACCGCTCCTCCATCGGTAATTTCCTTAATGACATAGGGCCCTAACAAGTCCATTCTAAATTTTCCTGGAAATTTATCAAAATTACTGTCATATAACAAAACCAGGCCATTTACCTTAAGGGTGCGCAACTTAATGTGTTAATCATTCCATGCCTTTTCGCGTTGCTTTTGGACCTGTTGGTGAAATCTAGCTCGAAATCTCTCTTCCTCGAGCTCATCCAGCTGTGCGAGACTTTCCTCCAGGGCTCCGTGATCTGTCATACCTGTGAGCATTGCTATGCGCAAACTAGGCACAATATATTCCATAGGCATTACCGCTTTAACACCATAGACAAGCCTAAAGGGGGTTTTTCCAGTCAACTTTTTGCATGTCGTTCGATAAGCCCATAGTACCACAGGTATGCGAATGTCCCAATCACTTCGCTGAGCATTACAAACCTTGGTCAATGCATGTTTGAGCACTTTGTTGAGCGCTTCCACCATCCTGTTAGCCTGCGGGTGATAAGGTGTGCTCTTCTGGTGGTATACCTGAAATTCCTTCGTTAGCACACTGACCGCCTCATTCAGAAAGTGTGTACTGTGATCACTCATCAAGATCTTTGGACATCCAAATCGCGTCAGTACGTGCTCAAAGAGGAACTTTGCAGTGGTGCGCCAGTGGTTCCGAAGGTGATAATGTACCTTGCTATTGTCTTTCCTTGGGGCTAAATGGGTCCCACAAAATCTATCACCCATTTTCAAAGGGTTGCAACGTCATCTATGGATTAAACATCATCTCATCCCTCCGCGATGGCCTGCCAGTCCTTTGACACACACCACACGTCTTGCAATACGCTTTTGAGTCCTAGTGGAAGGTTGGCTACCTCAACTCTATGTGTAGAATATTCTGCGCAGTTGCTCTTCATGTATAATGTCCTCCCGTGACGCCCCCATGAGCATCCACGAGGATGCTAATTCTTTCAAACTTGGGTACATATTGTCGCAATATCTCATCAGACCCCATTTTGTATGGATGCCCATTAATGACAAAAAAATTTGACGTGTGCACCACTAATTCCTTCTTCTGCTGGACAGTGTATCCTTCCGGGGCAGTTCCTGTTGTTAGGAAGTGTATTATATCCTCAAAATGATGATCCATGACGTGCACTGCAAATAGCTGCGCGTGATAGAGGGAATTTCTCCCCTAGGGCTTTTTGGGTTGAAACCCTAGCAGATTGAAAGTTATCTATTCAAAGAAACATACATTCATACAACCATTATGCTATTATAAGCAAATTCTATGATAAGGGTACGTACCTTTGGTCCTACGTTTGAGAAGGCCCTTAGGGTCCAAACCCTTCTTGGAGTTCCCTTCTTCTCTTTTGTCCTGCAGAACAACCAATTCAAAGAACACACAGTACATGGACAAAAACTTATAAAGAAACCATCTTCATGTTATAAAGAAAGGTAGTTAGTTATGAAATCCAAACAACCATTTACATATGAATTCTAAACATGAATATCATTAACATAAAGAAGATTCATTTCGGGAACCAAGACATGTGTTTCTTTTATTATAGACAAATAAAGTACATAAAAAAGGAATATTTTCACCTGAGTCACCTTCAGCAGGCTCCAAGCAAAGCTTCCTTCCGGATCCGTTCCAGCCTCAAGCCTCTAACAAAACTCCTTCCATGACTCTCTCCATGATGTCATAAATAATGGATGAACATCAACACACAAGGAAACAAAGGTTTCCTGTACAAAATGGGGGAAGTGCAGAAGGCACAAGGGACTTCAGACATGGTCAAGGGAAAAATCTCAGCATAATAACCTTTCTCTCTCTTCTCTCCTCCCTTAGGCCTTCCCTTTGAGGTCTTTTTATACCATCTCCAAAGTAGTTTTTTAGTTAGGAGTTGGTTGGGAACAGTTGGGCCACGGGCACTAACAGGTGATCAACAGGTAAAACCCGCGATCTCCGCCCAAAAATAAGGAGTGTTATATTTTTTTAAGTGTTTTAATACATACACGGGGGTTGGCTATACACATACCCGCGTATACACGCATTTAACTCAGGGCAATGTCGCGTATAATTGATAAAACACTGTTTTTTAAATTTTAGGACCAGGTCTGGAAGGAGGGGTTGCCCTAGGCCATGAGTACAGCATCACAAACCATAAGAGTGAGATTTGGAGCTATAACAGATGCCCCCTAATATATGAGGTCAGAAGGGGTACATGATGCCCGAAATATATTATGCGAGTACATGGAAAGGAAGTCTGTCAAAAACCGAGGAGGACTTCACCAGAATTCAGCCTGCCAAGCCACCAAAGGAGATCAGAAAGAAACACTATCTGAGGCGGGCATACCCATGCTCAGAAAAAGTAAAGCATGTCCGCATATCAAGTACAAGTGGATCCACTAAGTATACAAGTATAAATGACTGAAAGATACATAATGGATCATCTGATCATAATGAACAAGTACATGTATGAATATCACATATAAGACTGTCAATGATGCTGAAAGATGCAACGGATCACTGATATCAAAGACTGATCCCCAAAAGGTACCAACTGAACATGATGGAATAGGATGGTACTACACTGCAAACTCAGGTGCCAGCATATAGAATGTCGCCATGACTGACTGCAACATATATAGTGGAGTGGTATCAACTAGCAGCAACAGGAGCAACTGTCAAGTGAAGCAATGAATGCTGATACAACCTGAGGTATTCACCGACCGCCGTGGTACATTTCTACACCATGGGAATAAATGATCTGAATTCGACCATGTGAGAAATCGTTTGATTACTGGTCATTGATGTATACCGTTAACAAACGCGAGACTACTCACCGATAATGATAATGAGCGTCAAGGTACCCAGTACAATCTAACAAGTGTGAATAGATGAGCTGGAGTCGAACACCTGTAAGAATCTATCGATCAGGAGACAATGATGGTTTCCCACTGTCGAAAGCGAAGGATCTGCCACTAATGACTGCAAACCCCAAGGTACTGCCAAATGGACTCTAGATCTTTGCCCCAGATCAATGAGTCGGAGTCGATAGGGAAGATCCGCTAGAAGGAAGGCATTAAGGCATCCTTCATCAATCTATCGCGAGTGTAACCCGTAGGCCAATAATGTGGAAGGAATCGGACGAAAAAGATGTAGTAACCCAACCGAAGTACGTTTCCGGCGTACACAAGATGTGGCTAGCGCACGGTAGAAACCTTCTGAACCAACCAATAATGAAAGCTGACATAGAGGCGAGGTATCCACCAATAGGGTCAAATGGAAAACAAGGTACTACACGAATCCCAATGTGTGATAATGTAAGCTGACGTCGAACACAAGGGAAACCACTCAGTCAAAGACCCATGATACTGATCAATGCTGAGCACAAGGTGACCTATCAATAATGAAAATAGGGCCAGGGTGCGGCTCTAGGCCTGTCCTCAGAGCAAGATGTCGTCGTCGATAAGGACAAGACCCGCCAGCAAGAAGTCAATGGGGACCTTCTCAAACGGGCACGAGTAAAGGACCAATATAACTAATGTGATGATAGACATGATACTGAAAACCAGGGATGGCCGACTGAAAAATGAGTCAAGAGACACCGCAGAGAGGCCGACTCAGGATAACTTCCCTTGAACAAAAGCACGACTCAATGTGACTATGTGGCAGCATATGATGACTCTGTATAAGTTTGCCATGCAGGAGGCACGAACGAACCCTCCATATGATTGGAAGAGATAACCAATTGGTGGAAAACTGACTCAATAACAAGGTTATGGCGTACCTAAGTCAAACTAAATCCCACCCATATGGAGGAGACTTTGTTTTGAGTGCTTTGTTCAAGGGCGACACGACTGACTCTAGCTGCCAACAATAAATGGAAATAATGTCCCGTTCCCGCTCTTTTTGGAATATTTAATTTTTTTTGTCTTTTTCTGTTAAGCCGGAAAAAGAATAAAAGAATGTTATGGTACAGTGGAAAGAACGAGTGTCGGTGAAACAGATGATCTAGTTCCTGGGAAAGGAACGTTCCTATGCTGAATGCGGGGAGGTGAAAACTGGTCAGTGACACTCAAAGGTATGTTCCTTCCACGGATCAAGGTGTGTCAAGCTGCAAAAGTCAAAGGTATGCAAGGTTGATTTTTCAGACGTCATGGTCAAAAGTTGGCTTAAACACGAGTCCAAGTGAAGCCGGCTCTAGGCCAAAAGGTGCAAGTGGTCAACATGCAATGCAGTAGTACAACTCAACACAAAGGAGCCTCTAGGGTATAAGGCCAGAACAAAGCGGAGAATCTAAGAGGAATGAGTCTTCAACGCATAAGTCATGGCGGGACTACAGAGGACTCCCGAGCCTACTCAAATCGGAGCAGCATGAGCAACAAATGTCAGTGAGGTGCTAACTAGGATGCCCATGTAAAGGATGGCTCTACCATCGTGTCATGATTTAAAGAATCGGCGAGTGAAGATGGCTTACAAACCATAACACGATGGGATCGACCCTATGGCAGATGTATCGGTCAAATGGAGGCTAGTATGCATAATGCAACGGAAAAATGGTGTCCCTAACCTATATGCCAGTGAGAACACGATACCTGCCATGACGGGTCAGCAGTCATGGAACCGTCTCGAAACTGAAAATCGTCCAAAATGTCCTGAAAAACAGACCAATCTCGACATTCCAAGCTCCCAAGTTAAAAGTCACATGAGGCCAAACAAAATAAAATTTTGAAAAAATTTTGCATTTTCAAAACTTATAAAAAGCATTTTGGACTCACCATTTTTACCATTTGAGTTTGAGAGCAAAAGATTTGGAGCAAAAGGAGCAAACTTCCCACAGCCAGATTCAACTGTTCAAATTCGTCGAAAACCTCCAGGTAACTCTTATACTTAGCTTGCAATTGATTGTGACAGGTTTTAAGATTTTTGATTGATGTTTCACCGTTGAACTTTTGTCCAAAATTTCCTCGCGGCGTATACGCGGGTTGGTAATATTGAACCCGCGTACACGCGGGCCCTATACGCGACTGTGTGCATAGGGACCCGCGTATACGCCGCGAACCATTTTTAAACAAAAACTAATGGTCTTAAATCGATTTTTTCTCAGGATGCCTGTCACGTGGCGTGAAAGAGAGCACGCAGCGGTAGACAATGAAGTTATGAACAGTCCAGAAGCATTAGATGCCCTACGGGGATGCGGTTTGCTTAAATTTTTCAAATTGCCAAATATGAAAGCGAACACGCGTCTGCTTGAGATGCTCATTGATTATTGGGATGTCGATGAGGAAGCTTTTATGATCGATCAGATGCCACTCAGGGTAGAAGTGGAGGATATCTATTTTATCACGGGCCTTTCCCGAAGGGGAGAGGTAGTACAGTCCCGGGGCAGGACACGGAGTGGCCTCTCGATAGAGGACTATGTACAAATATACTGCCCGGGACATCCCAAGAAGGTTGGGAGCCAGATTTCCATCACACATGTGGCAAGTTTATCACTTAGGATAATCCTGTTTACCATGGCTCGAGTGAACGGATCATCCTCTCTGCATCAGGCGTCACGGCAAAACATGAGCGTGGCAGTTGACTGTCTCACTACTGTGTTCGACTGGTGTACTCCTCTTTTGGCCAACATGAAGAGCCAGCTCACTTCTATCAGGAGGGGTCAGACTAAAAACTTTGGATATGGGAGCATCTTGTGTACTTTCTTTTTCGAGAAGGTTCCCGCACTCCGCCCCAGGGTAGCAGTTTCCATCAGTATCCCACGCGATCCACGCATGGGCCGGTGAGCTGATCTGATGAAACGTCTGGGGGGTGGGGAGGTTCCACGGACTGCCTTCGAAGATGACTTCTTCACCTCGTGGGATCAGCAAATCATCGCCATGGATGACTACCCCTATGTTGGGCTAGATTTCCGAGGAGATCCTGATCTAGTGTTACCACCGAATGCAGCATGGGGCGAGATTGGTAAGATTTTTTGATTTTATGATTTTTTTGGATTTTTCAAATATAATGATGAATTTTGAAAAATATTTTTGATGAGATTCAAATGACTGATATGATGATCATGTTCTAGACATCGGGCCGGTACGACCAGATGGATTCCCGTGACATGGACGGCGCGACCGAGGAGCCGAAGAGGCGGCTGCTGATACAAAACGGACTCTAAACAACGTCCAGCGACACTTGGCGAGATTGAGCTGCCGAGTACCGATGGTTGTCATAGAGGACCTTCCTGAGGATATGCAGCATCATGTGGTTGGCATGCCACGTGACTGGGTTCGCATTTTTCGGCGTGTGGCCAATGCTATAGTGACATAGTTAGAAGTTCATCCTGAGCCGAGGCGTTAGATATGCCGGACATGATTATGGGCATTTGAGTCCCAATTTTGTATATTTTTTGGACACACATATGTACACTCGAGACGTTTTACGATATATATATATATATACAGTTTGACTTTTTGATGCTTGATTTTATTATGATGAATGATTGATGTGCCAGTCTAATGCCTGATTAGTGATAGAATCAGCTAACCAATTATGAGATCTTGGAATGTGCAAATAATTAATATAAATAAATGATCTTTGCAACAACCTCACCCTTAAATACTGGCGATATAAAGATGGATCCCGTACCCGATAAATGTTATTTAATTGAGACACTATCAATTGAGAATCAAGATATACTACCAACGAGTCGATCCCATGAGAGATTGCCTCGGATAATAAATTAATAACAGCAGTATACTCGGCCATATTGTTTGAAGCAGGACCGATGCACATGCCTCTTGATGCCATCAATTGACCAGTTGGATAATAGAGTACCCAAGCTATGGAAGAAAGATTCCGAGTGTGTCGACTAGCACCATCGACGAACCCAAAATAGACCAAATCATCCATCAACACCTGCCACAGCAGACCAAAAAGTGCTGATATCAGAAAACTCTCGACGATATATGTACAAATATACATAAAGTACAAAGAAGCCATTGCCTGGCCAAAGCTACGCAAAGCACTTCCTTTGGTAGAGCCCGTCAGGGGGCTCCGCCAACTTACTCCTAGGGATGTTTATAGGTACGATGATCGAACCAATCAATATACTCCCTTTGGCAAATGAATGTGTTGGAGCTAAAGGGACCGTACAAACATCACTAGTCGAACTGGAGGACCGAGATTCGACTTCATGCGTAGGGGAACGAAAGTTTAACCGACGATGTAAATCTTCCAAAGGTCGATCTATGGCCGTCATTGCTTCGAATATCGCTTCATCCGATGGAAAAACAATATCCGAGCAATCCAATGCAGAGGTGGAAACAAGGGTCCGAAAATGAACCACATCACCATCTATCTCTTTCCCAGAGGAAGAAGTAGAATGGTTATCTGCAGAGTTATCGTTAGACTCGCATCTAAGCTCCACTGCAGATATAAGAGATTCTATTCCACCCACCTTATCGTCACCTGATGTGGTCACAGATGAAGCTAAGGTTCCAGGATTCGAAGAATAAGGAGTTTGAACAAACTCTCTCCGTAAAGGGTCCCTGGAGGATGAAATTGTATCTATCCCAGCTGTAGGAGGGGGAAGATTAAACGTACCCATCAATGAAGAGTACATCTCGACTCCTAAACTCTCAGTAGGCGGATGGGGGTTACCCACTAAAGGAATAGTAGAGTCAGAGTTTGCTTGAGGATCGACTGGGCAATAGTCCAACTGATCAACCTTAACAATTTCCCCTCATGAGGAAAGCAAATGACACGAAACAGAGTCGAAACGACGACGTCCATTTTGTATACCCAGTTCCTTCATAATAGGAGATTATAGTCTAGGTTAACATCTATGACCTCTACTTCGATGTTGACGACCTTCCCTCCAACACATATAGGAAAGGCTGGGATAATCCGGTATGGCCTATGAGAATGACCATCAAATGCTGTCAATAGGGTGGGTGAAGGAACAACCGACGGTGATCCAATGGCCTTCCAGCATGACATAGACATGACACACGTGGAAGCTCCCTCATCTACAACCGTCCGAAAAATATTCGTTTTCTGGTAGGTAGACTTTATCTGGAAAGCCATGTGATGAGGAAGTCTCTTTTTGACATTACTCATATCAAAAGTGAGAGCTAAGGAATTACTTGGATCTACTACCCCCATTGCCGATAGCAAGGCACTTCGTTGAGCAGGACACGACTGGAGAACCTCTAACGCAGACATAGCACATGGACTCTGGGCCAGATCCTCGACAATGGAGTAGTTCTAGGCTGCCCTAATATTAGGGTTGATAGTCGCACGTTTTGCGGAACCTTTCGGTACCCGAGGTATAGTCTCGACAGAAGATCGCTCAATATGAAGCGGGTTGTTAGTTTCGGGAACTGATTTACCCTTGGAAGTTTCACCTTCACCATAATTGCGTGACCGTGTGGTCACATTAGCGTGAGCACCCATCATGAAGACATTTGATGACTTGTCCCCTTCCTGGTTGCCCCCTGCAGAGGTACCAAGGTTTGAACTCATGCCAGCAAGAAGTTGCTGCCCTTGGGGAAATGGGTTGGTTAACACAGCTTGAGAACTAGAAATCCCTTGCTGTCCTAACAAGCGCTGAGCATCTTCAATCTTGGGGCAGAGATGAGTTAGATGGTCTCCATTGCACAACTTGCATGGAAACTTAACTTTCTTTCTCGACTCACTTCCACCACCACCAGCATTGTTGCCGGATTTATTTGCATCAGGCTTCCCATCCTGGTTCTTTTTCTTACCTCGTCCTTTCTTTTTCCCATTGGAATTTTGATTTCCTTTGGGGTTATCAGATTGGACGGCATTTATTGAAGAAGTTTGGGAAGCGGGGGGATTAGACGATGTGACTTGGTTGTTAGAAGCAGTTTGCAAGGACAACTGCTGCAATTAATTCAACAAGTTCACGGTAGTTGTGTCTACTGACCCAACGATACCATCCGCGTGTGGACCTGGCTTCAACTTAGCTATGTCAACCTTAGACCCAGGAGGGTCTGGCAAGTATTTTTGTAGGATCCCAGACTGAGAGTCGATCAATTCTAATTGTTGAGCCCTAAAAATGGCTTGCTCCTTAGAATAGACTCCAGACATGGAGACATCCTTGGAGATCTCGGGTTGTAAAGACTTCAAAAACCACTCGAGATGGTACTCCTGAGGGATTTCGGCTTTAATGAGCCTCTTTCTCCGTCTCCATTCCTGAATATGGTCAGAAATGTGGGTTGCCTTATCCTGACGAAAGGTGGCCAAAAGTTCAGTTCCAGCATCATAGCGGACAGGCAATTGGAAATGATTTAAGAAAATATTGGCTAAGTCAGCGAACGATGTAAAGCTGCCCCCTAGCAACTCTATATACCATTTGGCCGCATTTGTTATATACCTAGGGGGGATAATATGGGGTACCAAGGGAGGTACCCAAGGTAATAATGTAATAATGGGATGGGCCATAGTAATAAATAAGGTGGTTAACCCATGTCATGTAAGGGACCACAAGTAGTTAATAATAATGTAATGGGCCCATGGTATGAGTTGATGGTATGAGGGAACCATGGTAATGACCCATGGTATTGTATGTATGAGGCCTATATAGAGGCTAGAGACTCCATGCGGAGATAGAGTGAAGGATTATTGTATGAACAGGCATATGGCTTGTGGAGTGTTCTCCTTCCTTAAGGAGTGAATGTATGGTGTTGCCCTACCTTAAGGGTTTGATCAATAAAGAAGCATTTCTATCTATTTCTATCTTGTTATTTCTTGGGTTTAGTCTATTATCATAATATCTTTGGATCAGATTTACAACAATTGGTATCAGAGCACTTTCTTGGGTTATTTGCATTATCATTTCATTTTATTTCTGGGTTATTTGCATTATCTTATATTTTTGGATCAGATCTACAACAATTGGTATCAGAGCACTTTCTTGGGCACAAAAGTGGAGATTATTTATTTATTTATTTATTTTTGCAGGGTTTCGGGGGTGGCGACTTTGCAGGTCAGATCTGTACATTTTGGTGCAAGATCTATAAAATATAATTACAGATCTGTATTCTTTGTGAAAAATAGCCGATTTCAAAAAAAAAATTCGGTTGAATCGGAGTCCGTATGAAGGAGATATCACTGATCTAAAAATCAGTGGGGTTGCAGACAATTTTCAGGGCAGCGAGTTTGCGGCGCAGATCTAGATGTCTTGGTACAAGATCTGCAAAATATAATTGCAGATCTGGATTTCAAAAAAAAAATCAGTCGAATCGGAGTCTGGATGAGGGAGATATCGCTGAATTAAAATCAGCTCTTTTTGCAGAAATTTTGGGTGACGGCGGGAGAGTAGCAGCGTAGGTCTGTAATTCCAGTGTCTGAATCAGGATTTCTATCACGTGGGCAGATGCAGAATGGTTGCTCCATTTCCAAAAACAGGTTATAATAGAGATTCTGAGCAATATTGACGAAACTGTGACAATTACAAATTTTCTGCAAGTAAGGGAATTTTTTCTTCATGGCGACTCTATATTTTACAGGAAAAGATGATGGTCCTACTATTGAAGAATGCATACAAAGATACAAGTCCATATATGGGACATTTTTGAAGTTTCAAATGCTGTCTAATATGAGAGGTGAGGCTCAAAAATGGAATTTATTACTTGACTACGAGCGGTGGAACAAAATTTCAGATGCAGAATTTGAAAAAGTCTTTTTGGACAAATGGTCTCGGGCTAGGAAAAAGGAGAATGAGACACATAAAGGGTTAATTCCTACTGGTATATCCTTATTGCAGATTCATGGATTGATTCAGAAAGAGAAGATCATTGTTTCTATCAATCCTAGTTGTAAACATAATTTTATCAGTGTTAATTTGGCAAAAAAATTGCAAGTCCCAGCAAAACAAATTGAACATACACAGGTTGATGATAAGGATGTTCAAATTTATAAGAATTTGAAGCTTTCTATGGATAAGTATGTGTTTCATGGTGATTTTTATGCTTCAGATATGAATAACATGGATGTTGTTTTGGGATACCCTTGGATGGAATTAGTGGGTACTATCAATATTAATGTGCAAAAGAAATTCCTGAAGCTCTGGTATAAAAAGAAGAAAATTACATTACAGGATATTTCCATTAATAAACAGGTAGAGTCCATAGAGGTTGATGCAGAAGATGTTCCAAGGTTTGACATATTAGATGATGAGCCAGTGATGATAGACAATCAAACACAAACAGAGGCTGAAGCAGAAAAGGTTACAGGTGTTGATACATCAGAGGAGGGCTCAGTGGTTGAAGTCATATTGGAAAAGAAGACACCACAACGGGCACCACAACAGGGTGAATTAAAGAAAAAGACACCGTGGGTTAAAACTTCAACATATCATCACCCACATCACCCCGCAAGACAACAACCAACAAGATGGCAACCAATTAGCCACAAGGACAACAACCCCCGTATGACGGATAGCGAGGAGCGACGATCCACCTACTACACACAGAAGAGATGCCACGGTCAACTTCCATCTCAAGCGAGCGAGGCACCAGCGAGATCGAGGGTTCACCTTTCTCTTGGATGGCTAGATGCATGTGCATGGTACCAGTGGACTACTCTTTTGAGTAGATCTTATTATTTATGTTCTTCCCATGTTTCGGGGACGAAACATGCTTAGGGGGGTGGAATGTTATATACCTAGGGGGGATAATATGGGGTACCAAGGGAGGTACCCAAGGTAATAATGTAATAATGGGATGGGCCATAGTAATAAATAAGGTGGTTAACCCATGTCATGTAAGGGACCACACGTAGTTAATAATAATGTAATGGGCCCATGGTATGAGTTGATGGTATGAGGGAACCATGGTAATGACCCATGGTATTGTATGTATGAGGCCTATATAGAGGCTAGAGACTCCATGTGGAGATAGAGTGAAGGATTATTGTATGAAAAGGCATATGGCTTGTGAAGTGTTCTCCTTCCTTAAGGAGTGAATGTATGGTGTTGCCCTCCCTTAAGGGTTTGATCAATAAAGAAGCATTTCTATCTATTTCTATCTTGTTATTTTTTGGGTTTACTCTATTATCATAATATCTTTGGATCAGATTTACAACAACATTACCAGTCAAGGTGCGCTGAAAGAGTCTCAACCTAATCGAGTCATCGATAAGGGAGTTAGATGAGCACCACAAATGGAATGTGGTTACATGGTTGCCTGGGTCCTCACCACTCTTCCCTTCGAATTTTGGAATGTTTGAAGGGAGTTTGGTTGGGACCAGAGGCCAGGCCGGATTGTACTTGATTGGGTCATTTGTTAACTTAGTGAGATCTGACAAGTTTAATGTTTCCAGAAACAGAAGCCTAGGAGGACCTTGGGGATTCCACCCAGACTGGGCAGAACTCCCAAAGTTCTGAAAAGATTGTCCTGGAATTTGAGAGGCACCAGGCTGCCCGAAGTAACCAGTAGAACCGGCTGAACCAAAAGGCAAGCCTTGTGATCCAGCAAAATTCAGAGTTTGACCAACTCCGGCCGTATAGCCTCCATAACCAGCAAAGTTTCCTCCTAAAGGATTGTAAGGAGTTGATAACCCCTGATACAGATTCCAAGCCGAAGCTAGGGGAGGAATAGCTTGAAACGAACTAACCGTGGAGTACGGCCTATTCCCTTGTTGGCCGATAAACGGATTCCCAGTTCCCGCGCTACTGACCCCAGGGTTATTCCAACCTTGGAAAGGATTGCTGCTTTGTCCTACAGAAGAAAAAGGCATGGATCCTACCGTCGGGTTGGAATGTGGTATATGACCACTTCCAAAAGGAAAACCCTGGAATGAAGCCGATCTGCCCATCATGGACGTAGCGGCACTAAATGGAACCGATGGAATACCCTGTGAATGGGTGCCAAATGGGAAGAATCCAGTACCAAAAGCATTGGTTTGGGAATTTCCACTTGTGGATGGAATGGAGGTAGACCCAACTAAAGATGTGCTAGCAAAAGATCCAAACAAGGAAGTAGAGGAGATGGAAATGGTTCCTCCCCCTTGCACCGATGTTGGGGTTTGCATAGTCGTAGCACTTGTAGAAGCCATGCTTCCAGTAGTGGTCATCGATGGTAAGCGCGTAGCGTAACCTGGACTTGACGGTCTATGCGTCAGAGTCCCAACGTATTGCAGTACGTCTGGATGACTAGATGGTAGTGGAGAATTTGGAGCCGCTAACGACTCTGAAAGTTCTTCTACCTCTATGTTATTCTCCGCTTGAAAGAGAACTCGAGAAAGGACTGGAGTGTCCCTCTCTTGTTCAGAAGTGCCAGGCCTTGCTTGGCCGCTAATGCCCCCGAGAGGAGGATCAATCCCCGATGCGTCAACCAGCGTGGGATGGAACCCACCGGTAGTATTGCCTCTGCGCCTTCTAGGAGAAGGCTCTAAACTTGGTGGCGAAAGACCACGAAGTCTTCGAGACCGTCTAGGAGATCGGTCAGCCACTTTGAATTTTTTGTTATGATCTAACTAAAGACTCAAAAAATTGAAAGCTAGGCCAACTAGGAGCACAGAGCACACACTATAAAGTCCCTAAAGATACAACCAGTCAAACAACTTCCAAGTATTTCCGCTCCGGGTGATTAAGACCGGACACCAAAATACGAGAAAGTGAAATAAGGGGCCTTCTGAAGATAGTCTGGGATGATGAGGGCCCAATCCTATCAGTGAAGGTATCAGAGGAAGTTACGCTGACCTCCTAACAACAGCCTGTGCCGGTGCAAGCCCCCAAGCTTCGCAAGGGTGCCCTCCAGTAGTACTGTCGAGAGTGATGCAACGTCAACCTCAGGTGCCACGGGATTCCCCTCCGCAGCCACTTGTGTAGTTCCTTAGGAGCAGCAACTATGGATACCAACTCGTCGCAGGAGCTAGGCGGAATAGTCGTGAGGTAAGTTCAGACAAGTAGGAGAGGGGGTATCTCTCTTCCCTGTCTTCACAAACCCTCGTGCTTAACTCCCAAATCCGGAGCTTTCTTGGTCTTCCTAACGCTATTGGATTTTCTCTCGTTATTCAGAATCCTACGTTTGACGTTTATATGGCCTTGGAGAGTTAACTCTCCACTCGCCTAATCCAAGGCCCTAAAATCCTAATCTTGTTGGTGTAACTGACTAAAACAAAAAAGTTCTAGTGAATTTTAGTTAGCGCTTGATTTTATTAGGCTATTCTTTAAGTCACAAGGTAACGGAAGTGAAACTAGTGGTGTTTTTTGACGCAAAAGAAATTAATAAAAACTTAACTACATGCACATGCACTTTTTCGTTTTTCGATGAAGAGCAATTTCTATAGGGTTCAGAGGTACTTCTAATAAAACAAATTTTTCTTAATACACACTTCACACTCACAAAAGCTAACAAAGCTATATATGCCTAGGGGATGCAAATCTATCCTAATGCAACAACTATATGTGGATGCAAGATTCAAAACTACTCTAAAAACAAAAAATGAAAGTTGCTTGCTTATCAATCTTTATCTTGCCACTTAAAATGCCTAGATGGAATATGAGATGTTACCATTCCTTTCGTCTAAACACTAAAAACAAGTTCTAAGACAAACATAAAGCACTTTCACTTACTAAAAGGAAACCAAATGAAAAGCAAGTTCAAGAAAGCAAAACTAAGATTTTCAAAAGATTTTCTTCAAAGCAACAAACAAAAAAGTCTTTTCAAAAAATGCTCTCAACAACACTGAAACTTGTGATTGAAGAATAGGCAATTAAACACTTTTGCGAATTGACACCACACAATGGATGAAGACTCAACAAAAATAAATGTGTTTGAAATCGCTCTTAACAATCAAAAGCAGCAATGAAAGCTTTGGCAATGAAAACCAAAAGATCAAAAAGACAAATTCCAAGAAAGTGTCAATCAACAACTTTCATGAAACAAAGAAGTGGATGGTCACAAAGCAGTTTTTTCAAGCAAACAAAAAGTCACACAAAAGCAAGATTAACACAAAGATTGAATTCAATCTTCCTACCCTGATGAAACAGAGCAGCCAAGATTCCTAGCAAGAAATCTTGCGTGCTTTAGCAAAAAACGATGATGCTTGCAATCAACAAAAAACAAGACCAATACTCCTTATAATCAGAGAGAATTCAGAACAAGATGCTCGTTGTAAAACAAATAATTGATACTGGAAAATGACTGTTTCAGACTGACTCAAACCACCAGACAAACCTTCAGAGACTAAAAAGATTTATAGATCTTGAAAATTGCAATATATACGTGACTGTACTTATGTACAGATTGCGTGTATACGCGACTATGTTTGAGGAAACCTGCGTATACGCGGGTTCACTCAAAGAAACAAGCGTATATACACTTCTGTATCTAAGAAAAACAACGTATATGAAAAGCTTCAAGAAAAATAAAAAAGACAAACTGAAGAAACTGGCAAAACTTAAAGTTCAAAAACAGACCAGACAGTAACAACAAGCAGACAAGGCAGCTGAGCCCTTATTGGCTTGAAAAACACCCAAACTAGGAACAACAAAAATGTTGTCCCCAGCGGAGTCGCCAATTCTGATAGAGGGAATTGCTCCCCTAGGGCTTTTTGGGTTGAAACCCTAGCAGACTGAAAGTTATCTATTCAAAGAAACATACATTCATACAACCATATTATAAGAAAATTCTATGATAAGGGTACGTACCTTTGGTCCTACGTTTGAGAAGGCCCTTAGGGTCCAAACCCTTCTTGGAGTTCCCTTCTTCTCTTTTGTCCTGTAGAACAACCAATTCAAAGAACATAGCAGTACATGGACAAAAACTTATAAAGAAACCATCTTCATGTTATAAAGAAAGGTAATTAGTTATGAAATCCAAACAACCATTTACATATGAATTCTAAACATGAATATCATTAACATAAAGAAGATTCATTTCGGGAACCAAGACATGTGTTTCTTTTATTATAGACAAATAAAGTACATAAAAAAGGAATATTTTCACCTGATTCACCTTCAGCAGGCTCCAAGCAAAGCTTCCTTCCGGATCTGTTCCAGCCTCAAGCCTCTAACAAAACTCCTTCCATGACTCTCTCCATGATGTCATAAATAGTGGATGAACATCAACACACAAGGAAACAAAGGTTTCCTGTACAAAATGGGGGAAGTGCAGAAGGCATAAGGGACTTCAGACCTGGTCAAGGGAAAAATCTCAGCATAATAACCTTTCTCTCTCTTCTCTCCTCCCTTAGGCCTTCCCTTTGAGGTCTTTTTATACCATCTCCAAAGTAGTTTTTTAGTTAGGAGTTGGTTGGGAACAGTTGGGCCACGGGCACTAACAGGTGATCAGCAGGTAAAACCCGCGATCTCTGCCCGAAAATAAGGAGTGTTATATTTTTTTAAGTGTTTTAATACATACACGCGGGTTGGCTATACACATACCTGCGTATACACGCGCTTAACTCAGGGAAATGTCGCGCATAAGGGATAAAACACTGTTTTTTAAATTTTAGGACCAGGTCTGGAAGGAGGGGTTGCCCTAGGCCATGAGTATAGCATCACAAACCATAAGAGTGAGATTTGGAGCTATAACAGCGCGGTAGGCAATCCTTCCTCCAAATTAGTGGGCTTTTCCCCTATTTCAATGCGTGACAGATGGTCTGGTCCCACGTTCAGTCATCCAGGCTTCACAATAACTTCAAAATCATACTCCTGGAACAATAAGAGCCACTTGCAGATTCTCCCCCCCAACACAGACTTATTGACCAGGTACTTCAGCACGGAGTGATTTGTATACATATTAAAATGGCCTCCCAGCAAGTAGTGCCTAAACTTCTGGAGTGCATACACCATGGCTAACCCTTCGCGCTCAGTGGTAGAATAGTTCTTCTCCGCTTTAGATAGTGTTCGGCTTGCGAACATGATAGGATGGTCCAAGTCTCCTCCGCCAACCTGTGTCAGTACTGCTCTTAGCGTTATACATGATGCGTCGACATGTACATGAAACTCCTTCTTCCAATCCGGGAAGACGAGAATCGGCGCGGTGACCACCTTTTCTTTCAATATATCCAAGCTCGTCTTACAGTCCTCATTCCAGCGGTATGTGACATCCTTCTTCAATAATTTCTCCATAGGTGCAGTGATCTACGCATAGCCTTTGATAAACTTCCTCTAATATCCTATATGTCCCAGGGTAGCATGCAACTGCTTCACACTCCTCGGTGCTTCCAAGTTTAGTATCACCGCTATCTTCGCGGGATCTACCACCAGTCCCTATCTGCAAACCACATGACCCAACAATGTCCCAAAAGGAACACAAAACAGACACTTCTTTAGATTGAGCATGATCTTGTATCTTCGACAGGTATCCAACATTAGGTGCAAGCTTTCTACATGGCGTTTCACTAGCCCAAACACAGTCCAGTCATCAAAGTATACCTCCAGGAACTTATGAATAAATTCCTTGAACGCCTTAATGACTATGCGCAAGAAGATTGCAGGCACATTCTTCAATCCAAATGGCATTACAGTGTATTGAAAACAACCCCACTCAGTCGCGAAGGTTGTCTTGCTCCTATCCTCTGGCGCAATTTTGATCTGGTGGTACCCCGAGAATCCATCAGTGAAGGAATATGCTTCCTGGCCACCTACATTGTCCAACACTTCATCAGTGAGTGGAGTTGGGAAAGGATCATGTATGCAGGCATCATTTAGCTTTCTTAGATCCACACATATCCTTATTTTATCCTTCTTCTTCTTTTCCTGTACCACCATGGGGCTTAGCCAGTCAGATTCTTCCATAGGTTCAATGATGTCTGCTGCGAGCATCTTGTCTAACTCTAAGTGGACCTTCTCCTTATACTTCGGATTGAGATGGTAAGGTCTTTGCTTAACTGGATTTGCGTTGAGTTTCAACATGATCTTCATAACACCCACGTCCCTAATTACCCCCTTTAGATCCGTAAACTTGGTAGGGAATAAATCCTAGTACTCGCGGAGCAATTCAACGACCTTATCCACTGTTGTGTCATCCTAGTAATCTCCAATCTTTGCGAATTTGGGGTCTGGCTCCGTACCAATGTTTACCTGTTTTGTTTTCAATGGCGCGGTTATATCAAGATTTTTGATTTGCAGTCCTTCAACCTTGTGGTGACCTTCTATTTCAGGGATGTTAATCTTTCGCGGATCCTCATCCTCTTCTTCAACGGTTACATTATAGCATTCCAACGTGTGACTGTAGAAATTCCCACTGTAGATCACCTGATAATGCAATATACTAAAGCAAAATACTTGATCTACTTCTACAAACAATTTTGCAGAAGCTTAATTGAATATGAACAAGATCAATAGAATAGATATAACTAATAAGAAGAAATAAATCACACATAACATAGAAGAAATAACCAGGGGAAAGCCTAAGCATAAAACCCCAACTCTGTATTATCATACAAGTGGAAATCTTGTCCAATTTACAAAGAGAATCAGCTCAAAAGCTATCCTGCTCTCTCTGTAATCAAACAATGAAGCTCACAGACTGAATAGACATGGTATATATCCTCCTCAAGTCCTCCAAGCCTCCTATTTCTTTGCGCAATTTTTCTTGGGGTCTAGTGAAGCCACATGTGTGAATTGGCCTCATCACACTCACTAAACAGGAAGAAGTAACAACGCAATTCTCAAGGAAAGAATTCCTTCTGCATGCAAGGAATATTCACCAAGGAATATTCTAGCAACTAATAGTACATTGTTCCTCCATCTGATCTCAACTGGGTCTCTGTCTGAACTGACATGCATGAGTTATGTATGGGAGAATATTCAGTTATCTGAAGAGCAGCAGTTATATGCAAGCATGCATTAATTAACTGAACTTACATTAATTTAAACAAACTGTTTAAATCAATCTAACTGGACTTGACTCAGTTAACTGAGCCTACTAATTACAACTCAAATTAGAACTCATCCTTATCTCTTTAGCTTATGGATAAATTCCTCAATTAATAAAGAAACTATTGCATGTCCTCACATAGACTTCATGTTTGATTTTTCACAACTAATTAACTCATGGTGAATTAATTAATTTATTTTCAAACAACTGTTAAGTTCAAATTAGAATTTTACTTCCTATTTTAGTTTAGGGACTGACTAAAATAGGAAGGTATCCCAAAATGCTATTTATAGAAAAGCTATTTTTAGCACTTTCACTTTTCATCCATTTTGCTAAGTTCAACACTGGCTGAACTGCTATTTATAGTAGTGCTATTTTTAGCATTTCTTGTTGCTATTTTCAACAGTGACTTAGATGAGTAACCCACTCAGGCTGAATCGGGTCTAAAGGATCCTGTGGTATCCTAAAGATTGCTGCTTTCACCTCTTGTAGCGCCTCATCAATACAATCAAACCCATCTTCAAAACTGAATGTCATTATGAATCCTTCACGCATAATATCCCATTCATCTGTACAATGGAGAAGCTCTATTTCTACATACCAATTCATCAGGATGACGTTCAAGGTGTGACAGAACAAGTGCACCCATTCAGGTTGGGGCTTCTCTCCATAAGCCTGGGCCCATTTGGCCAAATGCGCGTGCAGATCATCCTTCCCATCATACTTATTTGTCATTCGCATCTTAGGCTTCCCAAATCGTGTTCTCATCATCCTCCTACATTCGCGCCAAGCATCAAAGATTCCCTTATGCATACCCCACCATCTTGCGGGCATAGCGTGCAGTGCCCAGTCCAATGCCTGGAAGCGCTGTTTTTCTGGTACCTCCCTTTTAAATGCATCCAAAATGATATCTACATCATTCAGGCCATCATAAGTAGGTAGATTTCTTATCTCTGAGGACACACAACGCAACGACTGGGTCATCATGTTGCAGTTCAGCGTAGTCACTTCATGTAACCGATTCTGCCAGCGCTCTAACTCTTCATCAGAGTCATAGGTGCAGGAACTCTCACGATCCCATGTAATTCGACCATCCACGGTGGGATTCACCCAATCTTGGTCTCGCACTCTTATCTTATAGATGCAGTCCAGATCGTCATCACTCTCATAATTGCAGACTAGTTCTGTATAGCGTGATCCTTCAACAGGATCTAGGGTACTATTACGCGTAGCGATTTCTTCTCAAATATCATCTTTCATTTCTTTAGATTGATTACCCCGTTCATATCAGTAGCCCAGTCAATTCTGAGGAGCTCATGATAAGGGTTGCTGTCATCCACTATCTCTATTACTTCAAAGTTAGTCAGTGTGCTCGCACCTTCAATATCCATAGTCACCCCCTGCAGCCGCCCAATGGGGATGATCTTCTATTGATTCGCCATCCTTAGCTGAATTAGAGACCATTGTAGCGCGGGTCTCCTCATTCGTTCCCAAGTCTGCTTCGGTAGGACATTCACGTCTGACCCCAGGTCCAAAATAACCTGATCCATTTCATACTCTCCTATCTATGCGGTCAATCTCATCTCCCATCCCGTCCTTGTTTTATGCTTGCCAATCTTTCGTATTATGCGCTACTCACCCAGAGCGGTTCCAGCGCATCTATTTATGAGCTCTTGTAACCCCTTCACAACCTTGCTATCATGCAGTAACTTCATACAGGTCTCCAGGAAGGTTGTGAGCATAGAAGGGTCCATCTCTTGATCAGGCTTATCCTTGCTCCCTGAGGTGGAGGCCTCAGCAAAGCTCTTTTTTGCTTCCATGAAGGTTTCATGTGCGCACTCCAAATCGAACTCAAGCTCCTTCGCCGTAGCTTTGCGAACCCATGTACTGTCTTCTAGCTATTTCCCCTTGTCATATCCTCTCGTGATGCCACTCCAGAGCACTATAATCGCATTTGGATCCTCTTCGTGCGGCTCAAACCTCATCATCTGCAGGTTCTGAGTCGGCAAATGTGGTAGCGACCCTTTGTCACGTATCCTAGCTATCAGCGTAGGATAGTCTTTCGTTTCATGATCAAACAGAGTGTAATACTTGCACGAAGGACGTGTTGGGTTAGTGCAATTATGGGCATAGTGTCCTGGTCCTCCGCAATTGTAGCAGATCAACTATCCTCAACCTCTGCCAGGTCCTCCTCCGCCTTGTGATGAGCCCCAAAAATGGACAATTATTTGGGCTCATTCAACCTCCTAATTTGACTTAATCCACCATTCTAATTAGTTTATTGCATGTTTTTGATTATATTTATGTTAATAGAGTGAATTTGGTTAGTCATTATGCCAACAAGTCTAATGGGTGCTTTGTGTAGCCTTTTTGGTCAACTTGGAGACAAAATTGAAGGTCTTAATGAGCACTTGGCAGCCAAATTCGTGGGAGAACAAGCTAGAGGATTTGTAGGAAGGTGTCCCCTTCATTTATGGGCCCTTACCTCGAATTCTCCACCATCAGCTCGGAGTTCAAGGGCCACCGAATCAATCAACACAAGGGCAGCCAAGCAAGTCAAGTAGGATTGCTGTTAACTCCAAGTTTTGGGCAGCCGAGTCCCTAAATTCTAGGAGGACTGTTGGGTCCTCAAATTGTATAAATAAGAGGGCTTAAGACCTCATTTCAGTTAGTCATTTTGGTTAGCTAGTTGGTAGTCATTTTTGTAGCTAGTAGTTAGTCAATTTGGGTTTTTGCTCTTTGTAAGCCAGTTTTGGCGTGATGTTAGACTCATGATTATTTAATAAAGGCAGGCAGCTTTGGATTCAATTCTGAGTTTTTAAGGGAGCTATAGCTCTCAGGTTAGGGCCCAGCCTGAGAGCAATAGACCTCCTCTTCCTTGTACTGTTACTTGTTTCTTTGCAGCACTTTATTTCCTCTGTTTTGAAATGCATTTAGAATTTACAGTCTGCTGATTTGATTTCTTTTATGTGATTGAGTAGGATTAGTTTACAGTTCAAGTGCTTTCAGTTGCTTAGATTAGAGTAGATTGTAATTCATTAGAGCTCCAAAAAAGGTTGATAGTGCACTCGCTGCCATCTCTGTTTAAAGATTGGGGGTGTGGGCTGTACCAACCACCAAAAACGCAGTCTTATGCTTTCATGCAAGCTACCACACAGTCATTGCAATTGTAGATCCATCCATGCATTTTTCTCTTGAGCACTACTGCTTCGTTCCAACACCATGCACGATTTTTCTCCACACTTTACATTGCTATTCATTGGTTTAATAACACAGTTAGAATCGGTTGATGGAATTCTCGGTTTTGTGCAAGATATAGAGGATTTGTTTCTTTTACACTGCATAGCATCACGTTATCGTGTTCTTCTTCTTCTCAACCACGCCTAAAGCCACCTGCTCGACCTCTGTTCAGCTCGTTAACCTTCCAACTCTTCCATTGCCCACGTAGCTTCATCTTTTTGACCTTTCGTTGCTGCCATCCTTCTATCCACCAACCAACTTCGTGCACTCTTTCTCCATCCTGTTTCTCTGCCCCTGAGTCATCACAAGCTCCATCTCCACTTTACCTATCCACCCATACCGTTCCATCACTTCACCATCACCCAAAACTTCCACTTACAGCACATCCTGTAGAAGTTAGCAGACTTCCTGTAGAATTCCTTAGTTTCCTGTAGGATCCCCTGCAGACATCCTGTAGAAGCCTGCAAACTTGGTTGCCGAGCATCTGAACATTGTAGACCTCTGTGGACTAATGCTAGGGACCCTCTGGGACCTCTCCTAGCCCTCCTGACCTTTCCCAAGCTTTCTCTCCCTTCGCACCACCTCTGCACAGCCAAACCCTAATAAGAAACAAACTCATAATCACTCCATCCACTTAAGCAAAAATACAAAAACAATGTTCTCCTTCATAGAAGTAGTTTGAGTTCATGCATTTCACATCATTAGAGGTAATGGCATCCTTCTTAGACATTTGCACTTTCACTATTGCATCATAGAGGTCAAACTAGTCAAATTAGGGTTTACTAGGGTTTCATGTTTTGGTTGGCTTTCAATTCATTTTTGCAAAGTAGATTGATTTCCTCTGAGATAGCCTTCGTCCATCATTTAGAAAGCTTCTTCTGAGAGCATATAGAAGTTGGCTTGAGTCCTAGCGGACTTGTGCCAGCTGACCAAGTGACAGCTGCGACAAGAGCTAGTACTTGTGCATACAGCACCGTCGCTTCCAAGTTTGTACGAACTACCGGGTTGATAAAATTAGAGATAGGAAGCCCCAGGAGTTGTAGCATTATTGCTACAATACTGGAGCCCACCATCTTTTTGGCGCCGTTGCCGGGGAAGCGTCAGAGTATTAGTAATTTTTGCTTTTCTTCTATTTTCTTACTCTTGCCTTCTGCTAAGTAGTTTATTTCATTTCCATTCTGCAAAAGTAGCATAGACATTTCCTACTTTCATAGATTAGCATTTCTTGCTTTCATAGATTAGCATTTCAATTCCGCAATTTCATTTCTGCAAACGTAGATTAGCATTTCAATTCTGCAAGCGTAGACTAGCCTTTCCATTCCTGCAATTTCATTTGAGCAAAGTAGATTAGTTCTTTTCTGCTTTCATTTCAATTCTGCATTTTCATTTTAGCAAGATAGTTAGTTACAGTTCAATCTATTTCAGTTTTGCAAGTAGAAGTAGAAAAAAACAAAAATCAAGCAAAAAGATTTCATTTCATGCCTTGTAGGAGTAGAGATAAGTTAGAAAAATGATTGCAAAACACCCCCACTGCTTCACACAGCCTTCTCTCTTCTTCGATGGCTGTGATTGAAGAACCCCTGGGTGGACATCAAGACATATTTGAAGAACCCCTAGGGGAGAAGAAGAAGAAAACATTCCTCTGGAGCAAATGGCTACAAGCAGAAATGTTGGGAGCAACATCTTGTCCAAAGATGAATTTGAAAATCAGATCAAAGATTTCAAGAGTGATATGAGGCAGTTTCTTGCCATGCAACTGGATACCTTGCGGATCCAACAGAAGCAAGAGGAAGCCAAGAGGGCTTTGGTCATTTTTTGTCCTAGGTGCACTAGAAAGCATCCTAGGAACGAATGTCCATTGTACTCCATAGAAGTATGTTTTGTCTGTGAAGAATACCATCCTACAGATCAGTGCCCTTCCTTACCCAGATTCAAAGCTGCATATCAGAGAGCCAAAGGAGCCACTGAATCACCCTATTACATGAACCAAAGTTGGCCGCATGGACCTAGATCTTACCAGCAGGAACTGCAAGGGACACCCGAGACCTATTATGACCCCTATCAAGCCACTTTCATGCCTTCTTGGGGTCCCGCTGCTCATCCTTCCTGGTCTACACCTCCTCCTTGGTCATATCCTCCTTGTTCCTTCACAGATCCATATTATGCCCAACCAGCTGCTCATTCGTTTCACTCTTATGCTCAGCCACAGCCTCAGTGGAATGCACCTTATCAGGAGTGGAGGCCCCAGTACAACTCTCATCCCGCTCATTTTCCTCCACCACCTGCTCATCCACAACCATCGCCTCCTCCTCCACCAAGGCAACCCCAAATGCCTACCCAACCACAATTCCATCCATCTCCATCTCAATTTCACACCTCCACTCAACTACCCGTACCATTTCCAAAGCCATACAATGGAGCAGCTCAACCCCATTGCAAATCTGAGGCACAACATATGCAAATGACTCCTCTTGAGCTCAATGATCTTCACCATAGCTCAGGAAAAGCATTGCAAAAAAGAGATCATCTTGAAAGCATTGAAGGATCACATCCAGCAAAAGAAGATTCCAAAGAGGAGATCAAAGAACCATGGGCTGCACTTGATGAAGAGAAGAGATCAGAATCAGAGATCGAGAGAGTTCCCTCATGGTTACCATCAAATCTTCCATGTATTCAAGAGAAAGATCAACAAAAAGAGGAAGATCAGAAGGTCATGATGGAAGGTGACATGAAGAATGATCCAGATTAGCAAAAGAACCAAGGATATCAAAGCTATATTGAGATATGGTTTCAGAAGGTCACTAAGTTGCAGCAGTACTTTCTTCCTCAGCTTTGTTTGATCCCTTCAACGCCAGATCATTTGGTATCTGAGATCTAGATACTTGTCCAAGCATGCATTTCGAGCCTTCACATCATTTTTTCTCTAATCTCGATGTGCACATGGCTCCATTGGAAGTATTCTTATACTTGAAAATGATTTTGTTTTTCAAGTAGGGTAGGGTAGAAAAAAAAAAAAGAGAAAAAAATGAAAATAAGATGAAAATAAAGATCTAAGGTGAAAACCTCCTCGGAGGTGCCTTAGATTGGCTCATTGATTGAAAACCTCCATGAGGCGGTCAATGGGTTGGGAAAAAAGAGAAAAGAGAACAAGATCTTTGGGTGAAAATCTCCCTTGGAGGCGCCCAAGGCAGGCAATTAGGGTGAAAACCTCCATGAGGCGCCCTAGTTGTTTTTCAAAAAAAAAAAAGAGAAAAAGAAAAGAAAAATAAAGCTAATCTCCATTGAATAATTTCATGTTGTAGCAGTGACATTGCGGGTTGCAAGAAGGACGTTTCATGATAGGAGGAGCACTCAAATCAAGGTTAAAGGAATCGTTCTTGTGCCTTCTACAGGAAGCTCTGTATTTCTACAGGAAACATCCTGTAGAACCTTTGGACGAGCCAAATCCAATTTCAAAAGTGATTCTAATGGTGGGAGTCTATTGATTAGGCCTACAAGCACTTGTGTGTCCATCCCTTGCCTTTCTCCAGCATTTTTTCCACCTCCTTGTGCTTCTCATTGTGCTTCTACAGGAACTTCCTGTAGAAATTGTGGGAAACTAGGCATGCATTTCAAAAAGTGGTTTGGCGAACATGGTAGCTTCCTCAAGGGTTCAGAAGCCCTCATGCAATCTTCCAACTCCTCCTCCATCATCTCCATCCCTGCATCACAGCCCAAGCTCAGTTTTTCCTTCCATGCAAGCACATGCAAAAGGCCTTGAAGCAAAAATCCATAGAACAAAATTTGTTTTTGCCATAACTTGAAAACCATGCATCCATTTGACAAACCGTTTTATGGGGAATTGTACAAGGTTGATGACAACATGCCTGAGCAGTTTCATGCAATTCTGGTGCACGGTTTCTAAGAAATTAGCCTCCATCACCATCAGCCATTTTTGCATTTTCTCCATATCCGTGCATCCATTTCAAAACCTGTTTCATGGGGATATGCATGTGAGTGATGGTAACCTACCCAAGCAGTTTCAACCGATTCCGATGCACGATTTCCGAGAAATCGAGCTCTGAAATCTTCAACCATTTTCCATTTTTCTCGAAATCCGTGCATCCATTGATCACGATTTTGCTATGGGAGATGCATAATGATGATAGGAACATGCTCACCGAGTTTCAGATCAATCCGGTTTACCGTTTGAGGGCAATGGCGAAAACAAGTTCTGGTTTTGTGACCATGCAGCAGCAGCAGCTTGAAGGTGCAGATCTGAACGTGGAAAACAATTGCATGCAGCTCAGATCCGGCCAGAGGACACCTGCACAAGGAAAAAACAATCAAATATTAGCAGCCAAGCCACATGCAATCAGAAAAACCAATGCATGCAGCAATGACAGGCCACAGCAGCTCACGGCAGCCATTCAACTTCGAGGTATGTGACTGATCTCATTCTTCTATTGCATAAATTTAATTTGAAAACTGCATGAATTGATGGAATGGTGGAATTAAGCCACGGATTAGCAAGGTTCAATCGATTTTCTTCTCTAGCACTCAGCTGGAAGTCACGCAGTACATGTGGATAGCTGACTTACATGAAAATTAAAGCAACAAGGAGTGTTGGTTGTTTAAACTTCAGCTCAACTCACGGCAGTGATTACAGGGGGAAAACACATAGTTCATGAACAACACTTCCAGTTGCATGTGGCCACGTACACTTGGCCACTTCACTCTCTCACGCAAATCACGCAGCAATTAAAGGCGTCTCAGCTAAAACTTATGAATTGTTGTTCATATGCACTTTCCACATTCTCAATTGAAGTGTGCACAATCGGTTAACATATCGTCCTCCACTAAATTTTTCTACCTGTTTTCAAAATTATCCCGCATATCATATTGTTTAGAGGCGCAGAGACATCCTACAGGCGTTTCTACAGGAAGTATTCTATAGGAAATGCAGAAAACAACCATGCAGAAAGAAAATGTGGGATTTTCGACGAATTTCAAGCTCCAAATGAGGTAGGATCAGGGAAACTTCATTGTGCATGATTTGTTGGTACAAAATGGTGAATGGAACATGGCATCAAATTGAAAAAATGATAGTAACATTCTACCTGTGTATTCAACTAAACATGAAAGATTGCCTGCATGTTTCACTGTATTTTACCAAGTTCTTTCTCTGCACTCTGAAATCTCCTCGTCATCTTTAAAAGAAAAGAAGATATATGCTGTAGTAGAGCCCGCCCTCTATGCACAAAAACTTGAATTCACATATGTATCTATGTGTTGAGAAGAGAATTTGTGCCCTTATGCTTAGTTATGCAAAAACAAATATTGTACTCTCAATAAACCGACAGTTGAATTCTGGGTGACAGAAACAAGAGACTTATTGCTATCTGGTATTCTGAGGAACACAAGAGAAACTCCTCCCTGGGTTCAGAAAACACCAAATTCAGTTGTCTTCTATTTTAGTGATTGATTATTGTTTTCCTGAGCATTTTCTTTTCTAATTAAAACATAAAAAAGCACCCCCACCATTCCATGAGGATTCATAATGGGAGAACACATTGAAGAAGGTGAACAAAAAAGCCAATGATGAGGGAGCACAAATCATTCAAGCAGAGGGCAAAACAAAGGCAGAACAGAGAAAAAAGGCTACAGTAGAGAAGGCAGAAGCTAAACAAGATGAGAAGAAAGCCAAAACAGAGCATGAGGAAGCAAGCTAACAGAGGCAGAAAAGACCAAAGAAGAGGAAAAAAGGAGGAAGAGACACACCATGAGAGATCAGTGACAGTAGACCGAAACAGTTTCTACAGGAAGCCAGAAAACGGCCACTACAGGACTTTCTACAGGAAGTCTGGAAACGGAGCAGCAAAGGGAGAAATCGCCTGAGATTTTGGCCAGGGAGGCGGTAGCAGTGCTAGATGCCCTAAGCACATCTCCAAAGCAAAAAGGGAAGCAAAAAAAGGAGCCTTCCATGTACTTTAAGGCAAGAAGGAGCATGTGGATAAAAGCTGGCAGACCCTAGCCACAGTCAGAGGAGCCAATTACAATTGAGGACACCACAGCTAAACAAAAGGAAGAGTCTCCTTCAAAGAGATCCATCATCTGTGAATGAGGAAGCTAAAAACCTTCACCTAGAGAGAGCAAATCAAGATGATGGACTCAAAGACAGTCTACAGGAAGCTGAGACAGTTCTACAGGAAGCTACAGGACTTTCTACAGGAAGTTCTGTATTTTTAACAGAAACATCCTGTAGAAGCCTTTGGGCAGGCCAGAATCAATTATGGAGAGGGATTGGAAGCTTGAAGTCTGTTGAGGAGGCATGCAACCACTCTTTTCTTCCATCCTCCACTGGTTTCATATCCTTTCACCACCATTGCCGCCATCAGATTGAATGTACTTGCACAATCATACCAAGGTTGAGAATTCACTAGGAAAAGGAACATGCAGTGGGAAGAAGCAAAGAAGCATGGTTTCATGACAGAAAAGAGGACATCACTTCAGAAGCTTGGCATGACAAAGAAGCCACTAGGGCCATCAAAGATGAGGAGAGAGATTGGTTGCTCAGAGGATGAGCAACACTTTCAGTAGGGGGGTGATGATGAGCCCCAAAAATGGACAATTATTTGGGCTCATTCAACCTCCTAATTTGACTTAATCCACCATTCTCATTAGTTTATTGCATGTTTTTGATTATATTTATGTTAATAGAGTGAATTTGGTTAGTCATTATGCCAACAAGTCTAATGGGTGCTTTGTGTAGCCTTTTTGGTCAACTTGGAGACAAAATTGAAGGTCTTAATGAGCACTTGGCAGCCAAATTCGTGGGAGAACAAGCTAGAGGATTTGTAGGAAGGTGTCCCCTTCATTTATGGGCCCTTACCTCGAATTCTCCACCATCAGCTCGGAGTTCAAGGGCCACCGAATCAATCAACACAAGGGCAGCCAAGCAAGTCAAGTAGGACTGCTGTTAACTCCAAGTTTTGGGCAGCCAAGTCCCTAAATTCTAGGAGGACTGTTGGGTCCTCAAATTGTATAAATAAGAGGGCTTAAGACCTCATTTCAGTTAGTCATTTTGGTTAGCTAGTTGGTAGTCATTTTTGTAGCTAGTAGTTAGTCAATTTGGGTTTTTGCTCTTTGTAAGCCAGTTTTGGCATGATGTTAGACTCATGATTATTTAATAAAGGCAGGCAGCTTTGGATTCAATTCTGAGTTTTTAAGGGAGCTATAGCTCTCAGGTTAGGGCCCAACCTGAGAGCAATAGACCTCCTCTTCCTTGTATTGTTACTTGTTTCTTTGCAGCACTTTATTTCCTCTGTTTTGACATGCATTTAGAATTTACAGTCTGCTGATTTGATTTCTTTTATGTGATTGAGTAGGATTAGTTTACAGTTCAAGTGCTTTCAATTGCTTAGATTAGAGTAGATTGTAATTCATTAGAGCTCCAAAAAAGGTTGATAGTGCACTCGCTGCCATCTCTGTTTAGAGATTGGGGGTGTGGGCTGTACCAACCACAAAAAACGCAGTCTTATTCTTTCATGCAAGCTGCCACATAGTCATTGCAATTGTAGATCCATCCATGCATTTTGCTCTTGAGCACTACTGCTTCGTTCCAACACCATGCACAATTTTTCTCCACACTTTACATTGCTGTTCATTGGTTTAATAACACAGTTAGAATAGGTTGATGGAATTCTCGGTTTTGTGCAAGATATAGAGGATTTGTTTCTTTTACACTGCATAGCATCACATTATCGTGTTCTTCTTCTTCTCAACCACGCCTAAAGCCACCTGCTCGACCTCTGTTCAGCTCGTTAACCTTCCAACTCTTCCATTGCCCATGTAGCTTCATCTTTTTGACCTTTCGTTGCTACCATCCTTCTATCCACCAACCAACTTCGTGCACTCTTTCTCCATCCCGTTTCTCTGCCCCTGAGTCATCACAAGCTCCATCTCCACCTTACCTATCCACCCATACCGTTCCATCACTTCACCATCACCTAAAACTTCCACTTATAGCACATCCTGTAGAAGTTAGCAGACTTCCTGTAGAATTCCTTAGTTTCCTGTAGGATCCCCTGCAGACATCCTGTAGAAGCCTGCAAACTTGGTTGCCGAGCATCTGAACGTTGTAGACCTCTATGGACTAATGCTAGGGACCCTCTGGGACCTCTCCTAGCCCTCCTGACCTTTCCCAAGCTTTCTCTCCCTTCGCACCACCTCTGCACAGCCAAACCCTAATAAGAAACAAATTCATAATCACTCCATCCACTTAAGCAAAAATACAAAAACAATGTTCTCCTTCATAGAAGTAGTTTGAGTTCATGCATTTCACATCATTAGAGGTAATGGCATCCTTCTTAGACATTTGCACTTTCACTATTGCATCATAGAGGTCAAACTAGTCAAATTAGGGTTTACTAGGGTTTCATGTTTTGGTTGGCTTTCAGTTCATTTTTGCAAAGTAGATTGATTTCCTTTGAGATAGCCTTCGTCCATCATTTAGAAAGCTTCTTCTGAGAGCATATAGAAGTTGGCTTGAGTCCTAGCGGACTTGTGCCAGCTGACCAAGTGACAGCTGCGACAAGAGCTAGTACTTGTGCATACAGCACCGTCGCTTCCAAGTTTGTACGAACTACCGGGTTGATAAAATTAGAGATAGGAAGCCCCCGGAGTTGTAGCATTATTGCTACAATACTGGAGCCCACCACCTTGTCCGCGCCATCCCCGCATTCTTGTCAGGGGGCTGTAGTTCTGCCTGAACCCTATAGGCGAGAGTTCTATCCATCATCAATTCATAACTCCTACAATTATGCTCATCATGCCCTACCGACCTACAAAAGTTGCAGAACAGTTGTTGCAGTGCCTGTACAAACTTTTGTAACAAATGATAGTTATCTGTGGCATGTTTTCCTGCTACTTGGCATATTGCGTACCACAATGCAGGCCCCGTGCTTGGTCCTGCTTGAGCTTCTAGCCTCAAAGGCATCGGTCCTCCTCCTGCAATATAGTTCGCAAAGACCGGGCAATGGTCTTTGTCATGTCCCTGACTCTTGCATTTTAGGCACCATACCTCTTCGCGCACCTTGGGTCGAACCGTTCTGTTCTACTTCAGACTTTGCATCTCAAGGCACAGATTCTTCAACTGTGCATGGATCTGCTGAACCCCCAAATTTGGATCTTGCATTGGTGTTTCATGCAGTCTCATGGCAATCTCCAAGGCCTCTGCCTGAGTCGTTATCTTCTGTTGTGACAACGCAACCCTTAAGTGTGGTAGGAGCGAAGCCACAAACCATTCGCGATGTTGTCCATCTGTTAAGTTCATGTTAGCTTCGCGGATTTTACATTTCAACCTTTGATGTAATTCCCAAGGTGTCACTTGGTTGCGTCGCGATTTCCTTGAATCCTAGAATCAGCTGTGCCTCATATTTAGGCCTATTGAACTCTCTATTCAGTGCTATCTAGATGTCTGCCATTCCAGCATTCAGGTTATCATTAGAGTACTTGATATTCTAGGTTAGCGCACGATCTTGCAGATCACTAACCAATGTTACCTTCTTTATGTGATCATCTGTAATGCCTTAAGCTTCCCACACGGCTTTCACAATGAACTAGAACTGGTCCGAGTCCTTGTTCCCCAAGCCTTTGAACAAAGGCAACTTTACTAAATTTTCCATACTGAACTGCGGTGGAGGTGGAGGTGGTACGGGTAAAGTCATAGTTGATGGTGGTGAAGTTGGAAGTGGTGTGGGCGAGGTGGTATTCGCGGGAATCCTTGTCTTATTAACTGAATAACACTTTGTGTAGAAACCTGTGATATCCCCTCTTAGTCACCTCATGGAGGTGAAATCAATGGACTATACTCAGGACCCTTTTTTCCTTCGCTCCTGTAAGTCTTTCTGCTTTGCATAGCTCCGAACATCAAGGTAGATGCATAACCCATTTTTCACACAATAACATTTTAATCCAGGTATTCAAAGATTTCATGTACTTACCTCGTGGTCCTTTGAAAAAGTGTTGCTCCACCTCACTGTAGCTGACTGAGGTGTCGACTGTGAATTTAGTCACAAATCCTCCTATGACGTGATCGAGCCAATGATCGACAGTGTAGACGATCTTGTCATCAGATGCTTCCAATTTTTTTACTAGCTCTGGGGTCCAAACAATAGGACCGTCAAGTTTCCACTTTCCTTGGCTATCTGCTAGCTTCGCGATCCACTCGTATAGCTCAATCAGAAAGGAGCAGAAAAATATTTCATGGATCTCTGTATATAAGTATTTGTCCAACCATTGTTCTCCTGTGCCATGAATTCGTGGATCTTCTTATCCAACCAGTCTCCAATCTCCTTCTTAGTTGGATTCCAATGATACGACATCACACATCTCTTATGAAGATTCCGGTCCTGGCAACGGAACCATTTGTTGGCTTGAGGGGGCTTGACCCAGGTTCAACGTTAATTAGCCAAAAAAATCCCTACACTACTGGCCCTTTTGGCATCAGCCCACGGAGTGCGGACTGAAGTCTCACTCGAAGCAGTATGGGGGGATGCTGGAACCAAGTTTTCGCACCTTGAGATGGTTGTGATGTTGGTTAATTCCCTCTATCCCTACCTTCGCATAGGTCACTTAGATTTAGGGCTTGCCAGACTAACCCATTATTCCGCCCTTCAAAACCTTCACGAAGAGGTACGATCGACCTTCGCGCAGCCCTAACTGGTGGCTCAGGTACTTTCGCGTTAATATAGCATCATACTGTGCAGATTCTCAAATTAGTCTTAAGTGACTTTCTTATCTTATCAACAATTATAGTTAACACCATGTAAACATATATCCTTAATTGCGTTAAGTTTTCCAATGTTATTACATTCATTCGAGCATCATATAGGCATAATACAGGATATTCATACATAACACATCAAGATGCATCAACAAAACAAAGACACAGAAATTGTAGAATATTTCTCTTTATTGATATCTTCCAAGTGATTATAAACTTGATTTACCCTATGCACATAACTGCAACAGTCTACGCATTCAGCTGCAGGGGTCCGCGCACTCAGCTGCATACTTCTACCCTATACCTCTACACACTCAGTTGAAGAGCCTCCACCTATGCTACGACCTGAAGCTTAGACTTCTTACTTTAGAGCTATGACTCTCTTACATGATTGATCATTCTAACTACTTAGAGCTTAGCTCTTTTTTATACAATCCCATGGTCCGTGGACCATGGGTAGATCTCTTACAGCTGACTTTACTTTACAAAACTAAGGGCGGACAAACCTTTATGACTTATGACACCTTTGCATTCCGCGACCACAAAATGCGGAGTCTTTACATTTTTATTACAAAATTTGACTCAAACATAGGTTTTTAGCCCCAAAACTTCCCTTGGGGGATCCCGCTCCCAACAATTACGTATACCATGGCTAACCCCTCGCGCTCAGTAGTGGAATAGTTCTTCTTAGCCTTGGATAACCTTCTGCTTGCAAGCACTATAGGATGATCTAATTCTCCTTCGCTAGCCTATGTCAGCACTGCTCCCAGCGCTATACATGATGCGTCGACATGTACATGAAAATCCTTCTTCCAATCCGGGAAGACTAAAATTGATGCAGTGACCATATTTTCCTTCAATACATCCAAGCTTTTATTACAGTCCTCATTCCAACAGAACATGACATCCTTTTTCAATAGCTTATCCATAGGCGCGGTGATCTAGGCATAACCCTTGATAAACTTCCTGTAATACCCAGTATGTCCTAAGGTTGCATGCAGCTGTTTCACACTCCTTGGTGCTTCCAAGTTAAGTATCACCGTGATCTTTGCGGGATCTACCATTAGTCCCTGTCTACAAACCACATGACCCAATAGAGTCCCAAAAGGAACACAAAATAGGCACTTCTTCAGATTGAGCGCGATCTGGTACCTTTGACAGGTATCTAGCATCAGGCGCAAACTTGACACATGACGTTTTACTAGCCCAAACATAGTCCAGTCATCAAAGTACACCTCTAGAAACTTATGAATAAATTCCTTGAACGCAACAATGACTACGCATGAAAAAATCGCAGGCACATTCTTCAATCTGAAAAGTATTACAGTGTACTGAAAACATCCCCACTTAGTCACGAAGGTCATCTTTCTTCTATCCTCTGGCGTGATTTTGATCTGATGGTACCCAGAGAATCCATCAGTGAAGGAATACGCTTCCTGGCCTCCTACATTATCCAATATCTCATCAGTGAATGAAGTTGGGAAAGGATCATGTACGCAAGCGTCATTCAACTTCCGGAGATCTACACATATCTTGATTTCATATTTCTACTTATTTTCCTGTACCACCATTGGGCTTACCCAATCAAATTCTTCTATGGTCTCAATGGTGCTTGCCATGAGCATCTTTTCTAGCTCTAAGCGGACCTTCTCCTTATACTTCAGATTTAGACGGTAAGGTCTTTGCTTAACCGGTTTTGCATTGGGTTTTAACGTGATCTTCATAATTCCCAGGTCTCCTATTATCCCTTTTAGATCCGTAAACTTGGTAGGGAACAAATCCTGGTATTTGTGAAGCAATTCAATGACATTATCCACCATCACGCCATCCTAGTAATCTCCAATATTCACGAATTTGGGTTCCGCCTCCATACCAATATTTACCTATTTCATTTTCAGTGGCATGGTTATATTAGGATTCTCAATCCGCGGTCTCTCAACCTCGTGGTGACCCTCTGTTTTAGGGATGTTAATCTTTTGTGGATCCTTATCTTCTTCTTCAGCGGTCACGTTATAGCATTCCAGCGCGTGGCTCAACTGAGTGTTCCAATCGGGTTGAATCAGGTCTAAAGGATCCTGTGGTATCCTAAAGATTGCTTCTTTCACCTCTTGTAGTGCTTCGTCAATACAATCGAACCCATCTTCAAAGATGAATGTCATTATGAAGCCTTCGCACAGAATATCCCATTCACCTGTACCATGGTGGAGCTCTGTTTCCAAGTACTATTTCATTGGGATGACATCCAAGGTATGACAGAACAAGTGCACCCATTCCGATTGGGGCTTCACTCCATAAGCCTGAGCCCAATTGGCCAAGTGTGCACGCAAATCATCCTTTCCGTCATTCTCACCTTTGGCTTCTCAAAGCATGTTCACATCATTCTCCTACACTCGCGCCAATCATCAAAGCTACCCTTGTGCATACCCCACCACCTTGCGGGTGTAGCGTGTAGTTCCCAGTCCAGAGCCTGGAAGCGCTTCTTTTCTGGTACCTCCCTCTCAAATGCATCCAAAAATACATCTACATCATTCAGGCCATCATAAGTGGGCAGATCTCTTACCTCTGATGACATGCAACACAGCGACTGGGTCATCATGTTACAACTTAGCGTGGTTACTTCATGTAGCTGATTCTGCCAGTGCTCTAATTCTTCATCAGAGTCTGAGGTGTAGGAACTCTCGCGATCCCATGTAATTCATCCATCCACTATTGGATTCACCCAATCTTGGTCTCACGCTGTTATCTTATATATACAGTCCAAATCATCATTTCTCTCATAATCGCGAATTGGTTCAGTATAGCACGATCCTTTAGCAAGATCTAGGGGTACTATTACGTGAAGCAATTTATTTGCAAATATCATCTTTCGCTTCTTTAGGTTGATTACCCCATTCATGTTAGTAGCCCAATCAATTCCAAGGAGCGCAAGGTAGGAGTTGTTGTCATCCACAATTTCTATTACTTCAAAGTTAGCGAACACACTCGCGCCTTCAATATCTACAATCACCCCTTGCAGCCACCCCATGGGGATGATCTTATGCTAATTTTCCATCCTTAATTGAATTAGAAACCACAGCAGCACAGGTCTTCCCATCCGCTCCCAAGTCTGCTTGGGTAGGACATTCGCGTCTAATCCCATATCCAAAATAACCTGATCCATTTCATATTCTCCTATCTGCGCAATCAATCTCATTTCTCGTCCTGTCCTTGTTTTATGCTTACCAATATTTCATACCACACGCGGTTCACCTGGAGTGTTTTCGACACATCTATTTATAAGCTCCTGTAATCCCTTCATAGCCTTGCTATCATGCAACAACTTCATGCAGGTTTCTAGAAAGGTCCTAAGTATAGAAGAGTCTATCTCCTGATCAGGCTTATCCTTGCATCCTGAGGTGGAGGCCTCAGAGAAGCTCTTCTTTGCTTCCATGAACATTTTGCGTGCGCATTCCAAATCAAATTCAGCCTCATTCGCCGAAGCTTTGCAAACCCAGGTGCTGTCTTCGGGCTATTTTCCCTTATCTTCAGCTATTGCAATTCCACTTCGGAGCACTATATTCACATTTTGATCTTCTTTGCGAGGGTCAGACCTCATCATCTATAGGTTTTGAGTCAGCTGCAGTGATAGCGTCCCTTTGTCACGTATCTAGGCTATCAACGTAGGACAATCCTCAGTTTCACGATCAAACAGAGTGCAATATTTGCAATACGGATGCGTAGGGTTAGTGCAATCACGGGCATAGTGTCCTAGTCCTCCGCAATTGTAGCATATTAACTGTCCTCGACCTCTACCAGGTCCTCCTCCACCTTGACCTCGTCCGCGCCCTAAAATCCTATTCGCGCCATCCCTATGCTCTAGTCAGGGGTCCGCATTTCTGCCTGAACCCTATAGGTGGGTGTTCTGTCTATCATCAATTCATAACTTCTGCAGTTGTGCTCATCATGTCCTACCGATCTACAAAAGTTGTAGAATAGTTGTTGCGGTGTTTGTACAAACTTCTGCAGAAAATGACAGTTATCCGTCGTGTGTTTTCCTCCTACTTGACATATAGTGCACCACAATGCAGGCCCTGCACTTGGTCCTGCTTAGGCCTTTGGCCTCAAAGGCATTGGTCCTCCTCCTACAATATAGTTCACAAAGACCGGGAAATGGTCTTTGTCATGCCCCTGACCTTTACATTTCAGGCACCATACCTCTTCGTGCACCTTCGGTCGAACTGTTCTGTCCTACTTCAGACTTTGCATTTCAAGGAAAATATTTTGCAACTGCGCGTGGATCTGCTGAACCCCGAGATTTAGATCTTGCATCGGTGTTTCATGAAGTCTCATTGCAATCTCCAAGACCTCTGCTTGAGTCGTTATCTTTTATTGTGATAGCACAACCCTTAGGTGTGGCAGGAGTGAAGCCAAGAACCACTCACGTTGCTGCCCATTTGTTAAGTTCATATTAGCTTCACGTATTTTACACTTCAACCTTTGATCCAATTCCCAAGGTGTCTCGCCTGGTTTCATCATGATTTCCTTGAACCCCACAATCGATTGTGGCTCATATTTAGGCCTACTGAATTCCTTATTTAGCACGGTCTGAATGTCGGCCACTCCAACATTTGGGTTATCATTAGAGTACTTGATGTATCAAGTTACCGCGCAATCCTGAAAGGCACTAACCAATGTTGCCTTCTTCATGTGATCATCTGTAACGCCTTGAGCTTCCCATACAAATTTCACAACGAACCAAAACTGGTATGAGTCCTCATTTCCCAAGCCTTTAAACAAAGGCAGCTTCACTGAATTTTCCATGATGAACTGCGGTGGAGGTGTTGGTGGTATGGGTGAAGTCATAGGTGATGGTGGTAAAGTCAGAGGTGGTGTGGGTGGAGGTGGTAGGTGCGGGAATCCTTGTCTTATCAACTGAATTGCACTTTGTGGAGAAGCGTCCACTACTCCCTCTTCATCACCTAATGGAGGTGAAATTAATGGACTATATTTAGGACCCTTCCTTCCTGTTATCACTTAATAATTCTAATGCCAAAATTTCTCATACTAGCTTGATGACAAAGGTCGGTGCTAGTCTAAGTTTTTTTTTTTTTCTTTACTTAGAGTCTAAGTCTTAGGGGGTCTTGAGTCAAGTATGCATTCTCCTTCATCGCTGTTCATTCTCATTCATCACCGGTCTCATAGCCATGTGTTAGTTGGTTTAAAAAAGTACTATGTACCACAAAGCCTTTTAGGTGATTTCGTAGCACATGTAACCATCCTGAAGTGTTTTCGCGCATTAATCCTTTTTGACAGATTCGCAGCGCAAAAGTCCTTTAGGTGATTTCGTAGCGCGAAAGTCCATTAGGTGATTTCGCAGCGCGATATGTTATTAGGTGATTTTGCAGCGCATAATTCAAAATTTACACTGACCGTGCTGCGAAATCGGAGATTCATGCATTCCACAACGAATCTTTCCCAACTGTCAAATCTGTCAAGTTAATCTATGGCTGCGTCATTCATTGTTAGTTTGTGCACTCCACATATCACGTCCAATCGCTTATCTCCATTATTACAACCACCAGGTACATTGATACACACGGAATACAAGTTCCAAGGAAAGCCAGGTATGCACAGTTTTAATGATGATTGTAAGCCTTGCATGAGAAACAAATCTGCAAGATTTCAATTTGAAAAAACATTGTCATCAAGCGAGGCAGCAATTCAAGCGAGGCAGCTATCAGGCGAGGCAGAGTTTGGATTTTGAGCAGCGCTAGCATTTCCAGCCTCCATTACACTGAATCTTCATGGAGGGATCGACAGAAAGGAAAGATCACAGATCAGGCAAATGTCTGAGAAACGAGCCTGAAGGTTTAGACATAACCTTGAAGAACAGAGAAGTCGAGCATGCATTTAAACAAGCTGGATGTTGGAATTTTTGCAAGAAGCTTCAGGGAGGTCATGCACAAGTTACTAAGGAATTTGCACTGAATTTCACAGGACTAAACTCAAAGGTTGGCATGCTGGAATTGCAGGTCTCACCAGACATGATATCCACAGTTACAGAAATTCCAAGAGGGCAAGAAAATTGGTTCAAGAATTTCAAATTTGACATGAACCCATGCAAAGAATTTCTAAAGCAGGAGTTCATTAACTCAGATTTGAGCAAGTCTGTTCCTAGAAGTTATGTTAAAGAATCATATGCCCAATTGCTTACTTGTATACAGAAGTATCTGACCTGTGAAGGGAGATATAACAAAGTGTATTCATACCATTTTAAACTTCTGTTGCATTTCACAGGGAAAACATCTATTGATCTACCTTTTTACTTATTCCGCAGCTTAAGTAAAATGTGTGACAAGGTACAATTGAGAAAAGAAGCCTGTGAGACTTCATTGTTCCACCATGGCTTGGTTACGTTGATTGTTCTACATGAACTCCAGAGGGTAGGCAGAGACTAGGACACATTTATATTCATGTCCGGTTTCAAAAGCAAGACCGGTCTCAGCCCTCAAGCTACCAAAGAACCTTCAACAACAACCGGTCCTCAAGCAGAAACAAGAGCCAAGAGGATTTCAAAGTTAAAAGCAAGGAAACAAGTTGGAGAGTCTACCAAGCCACTGACTATTCAGGATACACCCCAGCAGTCAATTAAAGAGAAAACTCAGGTCAAAGAAACTGCACATGAATCAAGCACAGGTGGAGGAGTTCAAAGAAGAAGAACTAGGAGCCAGGTGGCTAAAGAAAAAGGTAAGTCAGTGAGTATTGAAGAAAGCCCTATTTCAAAGGGAGACTTAAATGATTTATTGCAAGCAATTGAAATTAAAGAGTCCCCACTAGTTCAAGCTGAGTTGGTACAGTCAGGAAAAGAGGAGGCTAAGAAGGTCAAAGCCTCAAAGAAACTCAAGTTTGATGATCAAGTTGATCAATTTGTTTTTAAGCCCAGGAGACCCATAACAAGGAAGTTCAAACAAGTACAGGAGGTACCGCCAAGAGCTGATGAAACAGGGGAGGTGACACGGCTTCATGAAAGAAAGGATAAAGGAAAAATAGTTGCCACTCAAGAAGAAGGTAGTGTGGAAGACTTGAAAAGGAGAATGGAATCTGCCAACTTTGAAATTTCTAGATTGAAGAAAGCTGCTAGGAAATTTGCAGCTAAGGAGGCTTATTTCAACCAAATGCAAGCTCTGTGGGAGGACCAAACATTTCAAATTCCTGAGGTGGTTGATTTTAATGTTCAATTCCATAGCTGGACTACTCCTGCAATAAAAGAATCTCAATTTATCAGAAAAGTCAATACAAACCTCAGGTCTGGGATCAAAGTAATGAAGAAACAAATTGAAGACTTAAAGATACAATTGAACCAATAAAAAGAATCTCCATAAAGAAATCTCACTTCAAGTAAGGATATGTTTCAGAGTTTTGATGGTTTTGCTTGGTATAATCTTTTTAAACATTCCCATTCAGTTTGGAAGGTCTTGGAACAGTTGAAAGAATGTTTAAATAGCAAAGCGCTCAAATAGCAAAGTTTGGGGTTGAAACTGTGATTTTTGAAACAACTCAACAGTTTCGTAGCGCGCTACGAAACTGCTGAAGGTGATGACTAGAGCTCAGTAGTTTCGTAGCGCGCTACGAAACTGCTGAAGCTAAACAATCCAATATCAATCAACCGGTTTTGAAACATAAGCGGGAATTTTGAAAGGGGAATATATACAAGGCATCATCTGAAGCTATAAACATTCAACCAGGTCAAGACAGGTGGAGAAAGTATGGATTCGAATCCAACTTTAAATTTTTGTCATAAAGTGAGCACATTTCCCACAGTTCAAGATAGGTCAAAATAGCTTGAAAGAGTTTTTGCCTTTACACATAAAAGAGGTGGACAACACATCAAGGACGTGGCCATCTGTTACATTTTGGATAATCAAGGATAAAGGACATGCTTCTTTGGATTCAAAAATTTTGAGGCAAACTAAAGACCGATGAGCAAGGGTAGTTTCCTATGTTTCAGGGAAATGGAGAAGATGTGACATTGAAGACCAGCATGGAGTTTTGAACATTCATCACAACCAAACTAAAAAGGGACCAGATGTCAAAGAACAAGAATGTTTGTAATCAAGGCTAATACTAGCATAATAAGGAGTTAGACTCCTACTTGATTTAAATCTCTAGAAAGTCTAGTTATAGTTTGTTATATTTAATAGGCAGTTAAAAGTTGAACAGGTGTCATTAGAAATAGATTTCGAGTTCCCCTCAGGTTTGAGGAGGAATCTCAGTCAGGTAGAAGAACTTTATAAATAGGAGAAAGGGAAATGTAATCAGGGTTGGAAGTTTATGTAAAAAAGCTCTGTTGTCAAGCTTATGTAAAGACTCTATTTCTTTTGGTAATACAGTAAATGGCTTCTGCTGCTCAAGAATCATAGTGACTTCAATGTATGAATTCCTCTTGTTGTCTTTCATGTTATATACAGTATTATGAGTACTTGATTACTTAGAAATCACTTGCAGTGTTCTAATTTCCTTCATATGCTCAAATACTGTCCCTTTTGTATATGCTGTACTTTATCTATATTGAAGTCTGAATGCCTTGATTTTATTGCAAAGCCAATTCACTGTTGATACTAAATGACATATGACTCCATGAGCCCAATGGATGCTTGTTAATTTAGATTTTACTAGCCTCATTCCTATTTTTTTTATAAAGAGTTAGCCATCTCAATTATAATCACAAACCTTAAATCCTTTGAGAGAGCCCTCTCAAGCTAAGGAGGCTAAGCCTTAGCTAAAAGATTGGTCTGAAACAGTTACTTGAAGTCTTCCTGGTCTGCAGCCTTCCAGGGCCTGATTTTGAGATAACACTTCCTTCATTCCTGTAAGTCTTTCCACTTTGCGTAGCTCCAAACATCAAGGTAGCTTCATAACCTGTTTTTCACACAATAACATCTTAATCCAGGTGTTCAAAGACTTCAAGTACTTACCTCTCGGACCTTTGAAAAAGCGTCGCTCTGCCTTGCTGTAACTAACTGAGGTATCGACCGCGAATTCAGTTACAAATCCTCCTATGATGCGATTGAGCCAATGATCGACAACGTGGACGATTTTATCCTGAGAGGCTTCTAGTCTCTGTACTAACTCTAGGGTCCAAACAATAGGACTGTTAAGTCTCCACCTTCCTTGGCTATCTGCTAGCTTCACGATCCACTCGTATAGCTCAACTGGAAAGGAGCAGAAAAATATCTCATGAATTTCTATATATATGTACCTGTCCAGCCACTGTTCCTTTGTCAGTCATGGATTTCTGTTTTCCTGTGCCGTGAATTCATGGATCTTCCTGTCCAACAAATCTTCGATCTCTTTCTTAGTTGGATTCCAATGATACGACATCAAACATCTCTTGTGCAAATTCTGGTCTCGGCAACGGAACCATTTGTTGGTTGTGTGGGGCCTGACCCAGGTTCAATGTTAGTTAGCCAAACAAATCCCTACACTACTGGACCTTTCGGCATCAACCCGCGGAGCGCGGACCGAAGTGTCACCCGAAGCATTATGGAGGGATGCTGGAACCAAGTTTCCACACCCTGAGATGGTCATGATGTTGGTTTATACCCTCTGTTCCTGCTTTCACGTAGGTTTCTAAGCTCTCAGGCTCTGTCAGTCTATCCGTTTATTACGCCCTTTAGTACCTCCGCGAAGGAGTACAATTGAACTTCACGTAGCCCTAACCTATGGTCCAGGTACTTTCGTGCTACTATGACAGCGTATTGTACAGGTTCCCAAGTTATCTTAAGTGTTTTACTTATCTTACTAAACAATCACAGTTAGCACCGTGTAAATAGATATTCTTACTTGCTTTCAATTAACCAACATAATTACTTACATTCACGCATCACATAAGCATTGTAAATGAAGTCCATACACAATATGACAAGATGTATTAACAAGAAATAAATACACAGGAATTGCGGAATACTTCTCTTTATTGATATCTTCAGATTATTACAGATTCTATCCACCCTGCGCACACAACTACAGGGGTCCACACACTCAGCTGCGGACTTCTACACTAAGTCTCTGCGCACTCGGCTACAAAGCCTCTACCTACACTAAGACTCGAAACTTAGACTTCTCTACAAAGACTCCAAGCCTTGTCTTCTACTCCCAAAAACTTATGACTACTTACAACGTACTTACTTAGCTATTTTTATACAATCCCATGGTCTGCGGACCATGGGTAGATCTTTACAACCGGCTTTACACTTTACAAAATAAGGGCAGACAACCCGTTATGACTCATGACACCTTCACGCTCCATGACCACAAAACGCGGAGACTTTACAACTTTATTACAAAAATTGACCCAAAACATGGGCTTTTAGCCCCAAAATTGTCCTTGGGGGATCCCATTCCCAACATAACGTCTGTTGGGTGTTCATTCTCCTTAGCAAATTTCTCAAGGAACTTTTTATTGTAGAGCTTTTGTAGCTTTGGTAGATTGTACATAAGATGTAGGCTGTCTACTGAAAAAGATCCCATAACCTCATGCCTGTTATTTTTGAACTCTCTGCCCGAGATATCCACCACACCAATTATCCACTTGACCATATCTTTGTATGGGATTATCTTTGGCCTTGAGGCTATGCGGTGTAGAAATGAGCACATTGTCTCGAAGTAAGAGGCATCGGAGGAAACATGAGCATCGACTGTGGCCTTTGCTACCAGAGGCCTTGGTTTCTCTTCTTCTAAAAAATAATACATGGCTTCCCATGTTGAAGTTCCTCCTGCTCTACTGTACGTAGTATCGGAGAATAGAGGGATCATTTCTAACTTTTCAGACACGTCTGCCTTTCCCTTATTTGCCATTGCTCCTAACGATTCTTGCTGCAGATTTTTCCTAAAATGGAGAAAAGTGGAAGCTATCGGATAGACACAAGTGATAATGAAAATAAGAATGAATGATACAAAAAACCTTGAAAAGGTGACAAAAAAGGAGTTTTAGTAAAATGCACATGAAAAGATATCGTATCACGTCAAGCCACTTTTCAAAACTAAATGCCATTAACCCATAGTAAATGCCCACTAATGGTTTGTTATTGCTACCTTTATTACTCATTAATGTTCGCATTGTAAAATGGGAAGAACACTTTTTTAAGGTTACAAGCATTGATTTGCGAAAATGCCGATTTTTGCGATTGTGATGCAATATTGCAAATCGCATTATCGCATTTTGATTGTGTGATTTTTTAAAGTTCCTCTGGTTTCTGCAGGATGCGATATGCAGGACGTTATTTATTGTTTTTTTTTTTAAACCGTAGCTTGTTTAACAAGATTTACCTTATAAAGCGTTTTTCATTTGCATAATGGACTTAAGTGTTACTTTATAACATAGGCTCCAACCGGGTCCGGGCTTTTATCGCATTTCACAACATCGCGTGGTTTGTAATATTTCAAAACTTTCTTAAGTATTCCTGACATGATGTGATATGGTTGAATTTCGCATCACAATATCGCATTTCGCATGATTCAACATACTTTGTGAGGGTGCGCCCTTTGTGAATTGCGATATGCGATACGGGCTTTATTTTGAGAGGAAATGCCTTAGGACCTAGTTTTTAATGAAAATCCTAATGATATCTAGGTTAAGCGTGGTGATTCTTTTAGATCGCATTTTGCGCGTTTTTCTTGTTAATAAGGCTTTTGACACACTCAGTCCAACGATACGCGAAAAGGCAAGTATTGCTAGCTTTCAAAGGGTTTTGACTTGATATCTTGTTTTATTCCAAAAATTTTAAAAGAAAGTGTCTAAACGCTAAATTTGTTTTTTGGAAGGTTTTTTTAAGGGTCCCCATTTATTGATAGATATTAGCTATTATATTAATAAATGGGGGGTTGTTGAATAACACAACAATTGACGATTCATTGGAAGAACCAGTTATCTCTGACAGTTTTTTGAATTTTCTAAAAACTTACAAAATAAAGGTAGTTCATAAAATAAAATACATGAAATATAAGATAAGTAATATTTCTCTGAATAATAAAAACAAAATCTACTTAATTATCATCCATTTGATTATTCTCTTCAATATGAAAACTTCTTTGTCTACATCAGCCATTACTAGGTTTTAAAGATAAAAACAGGGGGATCACACAAATCAGCTTTTAGTTGTACTCAGTTGTCTTAGGTAGAGCCTCTGCTGCTAGCAGCCGTCCATAACCTTGACAAGGTTACCTTTTAACCAACAATGATTCAATATCCCATCTAGATAAGAATGCAAATTTTTAAAGATAAGTTTAGATTCATATACTTACTTTCTTTTTATTTTTTCTAAACAATTCTCTTTTCTTTAAAATTTTCATTTTTCTCCTTAAAGGCCATTGTCTTGGTTTGGTGACCAAAATTGACAACGCCATTCACTGGTTGTAACTTAACTGAACAAGTTGGCTCTTGATGAGATCCCTTGTCTTTTGATTGACACAATCTCAAGCCATTACCATATGCAGTATTGGTAATGTCAGCTAGTTATTTCCCTATGAACATGGTAAGTCGGCTCTTGATGAGACCTCTTATCCTTTAAGTTTAAGCATATTTTAGAATTACACTCTAAAAAAATGAAAGCTTACTAGATGGGGAGAATCATTAACCTCTTAAGATGTTATGGATGAAAATTATAGAGTTAAAGATGCTTTTCTGTAGAGAGTCCTTGTTTTGTTATAGATAGTTTTCTTAACTGATGGTAGAACAAAGGTTCTTTTACAAAGTTGAGCTTCATCAAAGGATAACTAATTTTGGTAGAGGACAAGCAATTTCTCAGAGATAGAACTTAGCTTATGTTTCGAATGTAAAAATGATCTTCTTAACAATTTCTACTTATACAAGAAAAAAGTCAAAATATAAAATAGACTATTATTATAAAGGCCAAAAGTAAATGCTACTGAAATTTTATTTTCCTAAAAAGTAAAAACAATAATATACAATGAATAGAAGAGGTTATCTTCTATGAAAAATATTTTTTCAGGATTTTCCCATTAATAGGCAGAAAATCTCTCTTACCTGATAGATCTTGCAATAAAAAGGTTGATGGGCCTACTTGTTCCATAATATGAAACGGTCCAAGCCACATTATTTGGAATTTGGTATGCTTACCTTTTTCCTTATGTGCTTTATCCCATTTCAATACCAAGTCTCTGAGTTGGAAGGATTTTGAACTTATAGAATTTGCATCAAAAGAAGATTTGACTAATTGTTGATGATGTGCATGTGTGATTTTGGCCTTTTCCCTTTCTTCTTCGAGCTTAAGGATTTGTGATTGTCTCACTTGCATAGAAGAGGAAGGGGTTTCTTCAATAAATTAAACTAGGGCTAGAGAGGGAATAACTACATTTGTAGGGAGGACAACCTCTTTCCCATAGACAAAATTGAAGGGAGAAGTGCCTATTGAGGCCTTTTGTGTTATTCGATTTGCCCATAGAGAAAATATTAAATATTTGTGCCAATTTTTCTGACTTTGATCAACGGTTCATTTAATAATTCTTATGAGATTTTTGTTTGTAGATTCGGCCAAGCCATTTCCCTGAGGATAATAGTTAGCATAGTATTTAAGTTTAAAACCTATTTTAAGAGAAAATTCTGTCATAGCATTGCCCTAAAAATAAGATGCATTATCAAAAATGAAGGCAGGTGGCAGAGCAAATCTGGTAATAATAAAATGGTCAATAAATTCAATGATGTTTTCAGAATCAACTACCTTAAGTGGAATTTCTTCCACCCACTTTGTGATCTAATCAGTTGCTGTAAGGATATATGTTGGCTAAGTGGGGCCTGACCCAGGTTCAGAAGTGATTTAGGCAAGCAAATTCCGGTACTACTGGCCCTTTCGGCAATAGTTCACGGAGCGCAGACTGAGGTCTCACCCGAAGTAGTATGGGAGGGTGCTAGAACTAGGTTTCCGCACCCTGGGGATCTCTGATATGGGGCGATAGGGACGTGATCCAACCTTCACGCTTATTGGGCTACGCACACCAGCGGGCACTTTATGTCCTGTGTTACTGCCTTCGTGTGACTCTAGCCGTAGTGCGACCCGTGTTAATTACCCAAGTCTCCTTAATTAGGGTCTGTTCGCTGGTTACTTAGAATATTTTCATACATAAGAATTCATACAAGTGTTTATCAATTGCGCACATATAAATAACCAGATAAAAATAATGCATAACATCAAAATATAGATCCAGGAACAGATGCACAGTACCTCGAATTAAACTTATCCTTATTAATAATCCTTTTCAAGTTCAATCTAGTTATAGACCTGACTTCACCCTGCGCACTCAGCTACAGGGGTCCGCGCACTCAGCCGTGGACTCTACTAGGCCTCTTCGCACTCAACTGTAGAGCCCCTTCCTACTACTACTGTGACCCAATACACTTCAGATCCAATTCTATACTCTAACCATGCCTTCGCATATTCTTCTATTTCTTAGCCCTCTTTACACTTAGAGCCTCACTCTATTTATACAATCCCATGGTCCGTGGACCATGGGTAGGCCGACACAACTTTACATTAAATTACATTATTTTAGGGTGGACAACCCTATGACCCAATTATACAATTCACGCTCCGTGCTCGTACTTTTCGAAGTATTTACATTACATTGACTAAAACTCAGGCTTTAAGCCCCAAAAACATGCTGTGGGGGATCTGCTGCCCAATAGGCCCCCAACACAAACATTGTGACTCGCCCTCGAGTCACTCCGTTAGTGTGGTGATATTTGCGCGGAGTCCATGTAGTAGGTCTCGCGCAACTTGGAGTTCTGCGACACACAATTCCGCTGTCTGCTGTACGTGTTGCACGTGTGTCTCTGAACCTTCATGAGCAGGGCCACATTCCTCTCTAACTGCATAAAGTCCTTGCATTTGTGCCAGCTTTCCTTCGATGTGAGCTGTAATTGTGAAAGCTTCATCAATCCATGGTTGGGTTCACACTTTAAGCAAGGATTCTTTTTGTCGCATCGCGTCTAACTAGTCCTTTAGTGCCCTTTCTTGCTGTAGTTTGGCGAGTCGTTGATTAAGGACGACCATTTGCACGGTCCCTTGAACACTGTCGTATTCCTACTACAACTCTCGCACCTCTGTCTCTAGGCACTGTAGGTTCAGATCTTCTTGCAGGTGTGTAAGCATGGTTAGTGCTTGATCCAACATCCCGGTGCAATCCTGTATCACCTGGCCAATTTGCTCCAACCTTGTCTGGATAGCGTGGGCGCGTTGGTCTCTGACTTTTGGGGGCGTGGAGGGCTGCGCCTTCAATCATAGCTCGACGATCTACAGGTTCAGATCTAACTAAACCTTCCCCATTTCCTCCCTGGCCTCGCGAACTCCAGCTGCCAATCGGTGGACTCGCTCTTCTGCTGGTAGCTCTGCCGACACGAACAACTTTGGGACGCTCCTACATGTATCCTCTACCGCTTCCTCCAGTCTACAAGCCTATGCAACCAACTCATCACGCTGGAGGCTGAGCTGATCCATGTTGATTTTTTGCTCGTTCAAGACCTAGATCGCGTGGCCTTCCCTTGCGCGGAGCTCTGCGATGACCCCATCCTTTAGTTGGTATAGAGTTTCACGCGACAGGGCTACCAAGTTCAAGCTGATGCCTTTCATGCTGCTCATCGCAACTCGGTCAACCTTGGTTGCTGCTGCTAGCGCGCCTTCGGGCAACACGAAAGGGTTGTCCATATGGGTGCGCAGCGTCTGTTTAGCCTCTACGGTTCCTACTACGACATATGGATCCATTGTACCTATTTGGGGGGGGTTGTACGTGTAAGCCTTGCAGCTGCACTCTGAGCTCCCCTAGCATAGTCTGCTACTCCATCATCACCTCTTGGAGTGCGTCCTTAGTGACATTGCGAACTGTTTAGCCAATGTCAAATAGATCACCTTCTGTTTGCATGGATGTCTTTGTCGCCTTCACCTTCTTCCTGGGAGCTGGTTTCTTCGGGACGCGTGGTCGCTTGAGTTGGGTTGATGCTGAACCGGGGCCATGCACTCTTCTGTCCTGTCCCCTTCCCCAGTCTGCTGCCCCGTAGACATTTCCTGGCCTTCCTTAGGCTCTTCTGCTGTAGTTCATTCTACTGCCTACGCTGCTACTGCTGCTGCCTCCTCAGCCTTTGTCTGCGTCATTGCCTTTACTGCCTTTTCATGGAGATCCCTAGCCTCTGTAGCTGCCTTCTCATTGCGCTGCTTCTTGGCTAGCTTGGTGATACGATGCTTGGCTGCTTGCTTTTGCTTCTGTGTGGCTACCTTTTCCAACTCAGTCAAGTCTAGGGCACGCCACTCCAGAGGCCAAGACTCCATTACTGCGAAGATCACATCATCTGTTGCGATGAACAGAAGCTTCACCCATTTCTGCCCTGGATCCTTGTGCGCCCAGATATACAGGTTATGCATATCCGCCTTGAACTTGGCCGAGCTCTGCAAGCTGTTATAAACCGTGGGAGATAGGCATGGCCTTTGGTTAATCCACATCCAGATGCTCGCCTCCATGAGCACCCAGAACACCTTCGTCTCGCGAATCCTCTTCGCGTCTTTGGTAGCCCAGAGCAAGGCGTACTGCGCGTCTTTTGGTAGATCATGCTCAATACTGGGGAACTGGCTGTCCTCCGGTAGCTCCCCTACAACTAACAGGATGGATAAGAGCAACCACACGTAGTGGAAGGTCTTACCCTACTCCTGGGCCTCCTTACAGTTCGTTAAAAACTCCTTGCAGAGGAACTATGCCCAGTTGAACTAGACCCTATCCACGCATTGCTCTGCGAGCACAATCACAGACGCTGGTACTTTGTCGGCGCAGGATTTCCTCATTAGTTTGCTGGTCAGCAGCTGGGTGGCTATGTGCACCCCTTTGTCCTTAATGCTTGCGATTGTGTACCCCCGCTTTTTCTTCTCTAGTTTATACTTGGCCTTCATAGCTTCTGCAAGGGCCAAGTCACTGCTTTTACTCGCTATGGCCGTGGGGTCATGTCCTTTGAAGGACAGGCAAGAAATTCTATGAATTAGGTCGGCCGTGATGGGAATAGGCTCCTCCAGCTAGAGATACCCATCATGCACCAAGCACAGCAGCTGCCTGATGACAAAAATGGTGATGGGCGTGTGGTGGTAGTGGGGTATCCATCGCAGATGGAGTAACCTAGCCTTCTCCACATTGTGCAACCATTTTCGTGGCTCCAAAACAGTAACGGTCCCCTCTGGGGTTTGCTTCATTAAATTCTCCATAGCCAAGTGTGGGAACTTCTCACTATCCATGAGGTCCCGATCCTCGAACTTCATAGTAGGTATTCGTCCCAAAAGCGAACCTTTAAGTATTATACCATTAGGGAGGAGCGGGGTCTGGAGTGCACTCTTCGTGGAATCCAGGTCTTTCGGTACCTTGGCTTTCCCTTTCCATGGAGGGACATACATGGGTAACTTTACTATGGAAGGCATTAGTGAGACATCCTCCTCCACATCATCTTGCACCTCAATTTGACCAATTAGAGCTTGCAATTCTTCCTCCTCTTCATTTGTTTCAATGGTGTCGGCTTTGGATTTCTCTTCCAATGACAACTTGCCAAACTGTGGGTTCCTTGGGGATACATGGACTGGTCCCATGGTCTGCTTATCTTTCTTTGGCCGCGGCGTTTTTGGTGACTTTGGGACTTCTGGCGCAACTGCCGCCTCTCCGGTCTCCTCATGAACCATATGGGGCTCCACGGCCTCACTAGTGATATCTTCAACGAATCAAATTCCTGGTCTGATAGCAGTCATCGTGTCTACACTTGAAGGTGGTAAGAGTATGCAGCGCTCAATGCTCTGTAATTGATCAATTCTCTAACCACCAAGTGTTGTCTTGTGGCTAGCCCTGGGGGTTTTATAGCATCTTTTGAATTTGAATTCGACCATTCCCCCCACTTCTAAGTCATTAATGCCTTCTTGGCGGTAGATTTTCCCAAATCTAGCTCTTAATTCGTGTCTTAATTGCCCGCTGCTCGCTCCTCTTTTCCTTAAATTGGACATCTTGTCATGAACAGTGACACCAACGGTCACTTCCAAGCCTATCTGCATGGCAGCACAGCTCCCTCTGCGCGACCATGACCCCTATGACATATTGGTCTTGCATGCAACCTTCTTGTCGCACAGCTCCCCCACAGACTCTTTTATAGTCTCGCGCTCTCTCTCAACTACTTGGATCGCTGAGACTATACTCCCTACGGCTAGTCAGGTGGTCGCACCACCTGTGCGAGACTCCAATTCACCTTCCAGCCTAGTTCGCGGACACTCCTTAATTTCCCTTGCGACAGTCAGCACCACACGTTCTTCCTTACACGTTGCACTCCCCTGGTTACTTTGTCTGGTAAGGTGCGGTCTTAGCCATGGTAGCAGAGCCACAAATTCTCGGCAGCAATCTTCTAATGCAGTAGTATGGTTGCCCATATCTTGTCCTGTCATTCTTAGTTTCTCGACGCAACATGCTTACGTGATTTCGTTTTCCAGTTTTTTGATTTATGCGTCCATTAACATGCTTTTCTTCCTCAACCGTACCCGATCTTCATCGAGTTCACAAAGTTTAAGGTTCCCTCGCCTAATGGCTTCCTGTAACTGCATAATTACTCCATTTGGGTCCTCGCGTGTTGTCCCACTTGTGGGAGCTATTGTGTAAGGATACCTTTCCTCCAAAATTATGGTCTCAAAATTGCTCTTCAGCTTCAGAATCATTTCCGCGCTCAGGTTTTTGCACATGGCCCTATAGGCCCATCGGACCGCTGGTACGTGCAGGTCCTGATCAGTTTGTCTCGCCTGGTGAACTAGATTCAAGATTTTGCATACCTTCTTGAATGCTTCTACATGGAATGTTTGTGGTGCGCGTCGCCTTTCCTGCTACTGTGTCCTGTTCCAATTTTCGATCCTTAGTTTGGGGTGTGCTTGTGTGGACTGCACAACACACGTTTATACCCATCGACACAGGTGGGTGTGCAAGCTGCTCCATCCTAGCTGGCCGACTCTCGTTCGAAGCTGGGGGCTTCAAAACCATAGGCGCATCATCCCTCTACATTTGTGCCAGTCCTCAAAATTTTCTTGATGTGTACCCCACCATCATGCGGGTGTTGTGCGCAGTTCCCATTTCAACGCATCGAACTGCTGCTGTTCCGGTACTGCGCTTTCAAATTTGCTCAAGAATTCATCCACCGCTATCAATCCATCATATGTTGGCAGCTCTTGTGCCTCTGTTGTCATGCAACGTAGTGATCTAATCATCATGTTGCAATTCAGCATTGTCACTTCGTGCAACCGATTCTGCCAGCGCTCTACTTCTTCGTCTGAATCCGAAGTGCAAGAGCTTTTGCACTCCCACGAGATTCTCCCATCTGTAGTCAGATTCACCCAATCCTAGTCTTGCGCAGTTATCTTTTAAATAAAATCAAGATCATCATCGTTTTCATCATCGCGCAATAATTCAGTATAACGCGCTCCTTCGGCTAGGTCCAGTGGGACTACTACGCGTAGTGACTTTTTCTCGAAGATCATCTTCCACTTCTTCAGGTTGATGACTCCGTTCATATCAGTGGCCCAGTCTATTCCTAATAGCACAAGATAGGGATTTCTGTCATCGACAATTTCTATTACCTCAAAATCCACCTGTGCGCTCACGCCTTCAATATCAACTGTTACTCCTTGCAACCTCCCCATGGGAAAAATCTTCTGTTGGTTCGCCATTCGTAGTTGAATCAGGGACCATTGTAACACGGGCCTGCCCATGCGTTCCCATGTTTGCTGTAGTAACACATTCACGTTCGAACCCAAATCTAGGATTACCTTATCCATTTCATACTCACCAATCTGCGCAGTCAATCGCATTTCCCTTCCGGTGCGCAAGGCATGCTTTCCCAGTTTTTGGACTACGCATGGTTATCCTGATCTCGCGCACCTAGTGATCAACTCCTGTAGTCCTTTAACTGCCTTGTTGTCATGAAAAAGTTTCATGCATGTCTCCAGAAAGGTAGTAAGCATTGAATGATCCATTCCTGGCTCTGGTTGATCCTTACTACCTGAAGTGGAGGCCTTCGCAAAGCTCTTCTTAGCTTCCATGAACATCTCCTTTGCGCGTTCTAAGTCAAACTCAGGTTCCTTTGCAGGAGCCTTGCGAACCCATGTATCTTCCTCTGGCTGCTTCCCCTTATCCTCCCCCGTGGTCACACCGCTTTTAAGCATCATGTTCACATTCAGGTCTTCTTTGCGCAGTTCAAACCTCATCATTTGTATATTTTGAGTTAGAGGAGGCTGGAATACCCCTTTTTCACACATCTATGTGATCAACGTAGGACAATATATTGTTTCATGATCAAACTGAGCACAATACGAACATGATATCCTTGTTAGGTTGGTACAATCGTGGGCATAGTGCCTTGGTCCTCCGCAATTGTAACAAATTAACTTTCTGCGGCCCCTTCCTGGTCCCATTCCTCCTCGTCCTCGACCTCGCCCTTGAAATCCAGCGCGCACCATCACGCAGCTGGATCGAGGGCTCACGTTTCTGTTTGCATCCTATAGGCTAGGGTCCGATCCATCATTAGCTCGTAGCTGCGACAAGTGCGCTCATCATTGCCTATCGACCTATAGAAATTACAAAACAACTGCTGGGGTGTCTGTGTATACTTCTGTAGCAAATGACAATTGTCCATCATATATTTCTCTCTTATCTGACAGATCACACACCATAAAGCGGGTGTCGCGCTTGGCCCTGCCTGTGCCTCTAGTCTCAATGGCTTTGGCTCTCCTCCTGCCAAGTAGTTCGCGAACACTGGACAATGATCCTTATGATGACCCTAGCCTTTGTATTTTATGCACCATACTTCATCATGCGCCTCTAGTCGTGGTGCTCTATCCTGTTTCAAACTTTGCATTTCCAGGCATAGATTCTGTAGTTGTGTATGGGTTTGTTGAACTCCCAACCTAGCGTCTTGTATTGGGGTCTCATGCAACCTCATCGCCATTTCTGACGCTTCAGCCTGGGTGGAAAGTTTCTGTTGTGACATCGCCATCCTCAAGTGCGGTGTCAGAGATGCCACAAACCATGCGTGATGCTGTCTGTCCGTCATCGTCATATTGGCTTCGTGGATCATACTCTTCAGCCGCTAATTTAGATCCCAGGGAGTCTCGTCCGAGAGCATCACAATTTCTTTAAACCCAATGATTTATTGTGTTTCTGACTTTGGCCTGCTAAACTCCCTGTTTAGCGCGGTTTGGATTTCTGCTATCCCTATGTCTGGGTGGTCATTAGAGTGCTTGATATACCATGTCAATGCACAATCTTGCAGTGCGCGCATCAATGTAGCCTTCTTAATATTGTCGCCTGTGACACCTTGCGCTTCCCATACTGCTCTTACCACGAACCAGAATTGATTCGGATCTTCATTCCTTACTCCTCTGAATACTGGTATTTTGATCGCGCTTGCCATACTGAACTGTGGAGGTGGTGGAGGTGGAGTGGGTGGAGGTGGAGTGGGTGGAGATGGAGGTGAGGGAGGTGAAGTAGGTGGTGGCATGGGTGGAGGTGGTAACTACGGAATGCACTACCTTATCAAAATGACTGCGCTTCTCGGAGAAACCTTAGCGAGCTCTTCCTTGCTCTCTTGCGAAGGTGAAATTAAGGGATTGTTTTCTAATTCTTCGCTACTTTTGTAGATCTTTCCGCTCCGCGTCGTCCCAAGCATTAATGTATTCGCATGACCCTCTTTTCACACAATAGCATTTTAATCCAAGTATTCAAAGACTTAATATACTTACCTCGCGGTCCTTTGAGAAAGTGTCATTCTGCTTCGTTATAGCTCACGGTTGTGTCTACCGCAAAATCAGTGATAAATCCCCCTATTATCTGATCGAGCCAATGGTCCACCACTCGCACGATCTTATCTTCTGATGCCTCTAGTCTGCGCACTAATTCTAGAGTCCACACTATTGGTTTGTCGAGCCTACACCTGCCCTGGCTGTCAGCTAACTTCGAGATACATTCAAAAAGCTCAGACAGAAAGGATGCAAAGAAAATCTTGTGGATTTCCATATACACATAGCGATCCAACCACTTTTTCTCAGATACTTGCGGAGTTCTGTTTTCCTGAGTTGCGAACTCGTGAATCTTCTTGTCCAATCACTCTTCAATTTCCTTCTTTGCTGGGTTCTAGTGGCACGACATCAGACATCCCTTAGGTAGATCCTGGTCCTGGCAACGAAACCATTTGTTGGATTAGTGGGGCCTGACCCAGGTTCAGAAGTGATTTAGCCAAGTAAATCCCAGTACTACTGGCCCTTTTGGTAATAGTTGCAGAGTGCAGATTGAGGTCTCACCTGAAGTAGTATGGGAGGGTGCTAGAACTAGGTTTTTACACCCTGGGGATGTCTGATATGGGGTGATAGGGACGTGATCCAACCTTCGTGCTTACTGGGCTACGTGCACCAGCGGGCACTTTGCGTCCTATGTTACTGCCTTTGCACAGCTCTAGCCGCAGCGCGACCCATGTTAATTACCCAAGTCTCCTTAATTAGGTTCTGTTCGCTGGTTACTTAGAATATTTTCATACATAAGCATTCATACAAGTGTTTATCAAGTGCGCACATATAAATAACCAGATAAAAATAATGCATAACATCAAAATATAGATCCACGAACAGATGCACAGTACTTCGAATCAAACTTATCTTTATTAATAATCCTTTTCAAGTTCAATCCAATTACAAAACCAACTTTTCCCTGCACACTCAGTTGTGGACTCTACTAGGCCTCTGCGCACTCAGCTGCAGAACCCCTTCCTACTACTACTGCGACCCAATACACTTCAGATCCAATTCTATACTCTAACCATGCCTTCGCATATTCTTCTATTTCTTAGCCCTCTTTACACTTAGAGCCTCACTCTATTTATACAATCCCATGGTCCACAGACCATGGGTAGGCCGACATAACTTTACATTAAATTACATTATTTTAGGGCGGACAACCCTATGACCGAATTATACAATTCACGCTCCGCGCCCGTACTTTGTGGAGTCTTTACATTACATTGACCAAAACTCAGGCTTTAAGCCCCAAAAACATGCTGTGGGGCTCCTCTGCCCAACTATATATTTATACTGCTTTGAAGAGTGAGGAACAGTCGCACCTATTATATCCAGTGCCCATTATTCAAATGTTTGTTCAATGTTGACTGGTTTCAATGGTAATGTGGGTTTCCTCTATCTCCCAGCAACTATTTGACAAACTTTACATTTCCTTACATAATCGTGTGCATCTTTAAATAAGGTTGGCCAATAATAGTCAACGTGCAAGATTTTATGTGCAGTTGTGTCCCCTCCAAAATGTCCACCAGCTGGTCCATCATGGAGTTCCTGCAAAACCTTTTCTGCCTCAGATTTTTCAAGACATCTAAGAAAAATAGAATCATAATTTATTCTAAATAACACATCATTGATGATTTGGTACTGTCTAGCTTTTAGCCTCAAAGCCCTTTTTCTTTTGTAACTTAGTTGCGTAGGGGCATATCCATTTCTCAAATAAAAAATGATATCAACATATCTGGATTCAGTGTCATTGAGGCTTACCTCATATACTTGTATATCATCACCTAAATCTTGTAGTGCTAGTAAGTTGGATGCTCCTGCTAACATTTTGCAAAAACCTTGACCTTTTAGAATTTTGGCTGGTCTAATCTCTATGTCATATTCTTATAGTGCTATTACCCAATTTTCCTTTCTATCTCCTAAATCCCTTTATATTAATAGATTTCTCACTGTTGAGAACGTGACTTTTACCTTGGTATGGGTTTTGAGGAGAAAGGGTCTGAAATGCTTTATTGATTTGAAAACAATGAAAGCTTGTTTTTCAACATCTGAATAGTTTAATTCAGCCCCCTGCAAATTGGAGCTAAAGAAAGAAATCAGTGCTTTGGCTTTATCATCATTGACCTATGTTAATATGGCTGCATATGATTTCTCGGAAGAAAAGGTATATAAAATGAAATGATTAGAAAAATTTGGGGTTGCTAGTGAGGGAGCATTCAAGATTGCTTGTTTAATTAGATCAAAGGCTTCATGCTCTATATGTCCCCATTTAAAAAGAGAATTTTTCTTAATCATGGATTGAAGAGGTAAAACAATTCGTGAAAAGTCAGGGACAAATCGTTTGACAAAATTTATCTGACCTAGGAAAGATTGCATTGATTTTTTGTTTTGAGGTAAAGGAATTTAAAAAATTCCTCTTATCCTATCAGGGTTAATGTGGATCCCTTCTTTGGATACAATAAATCCAAGAAGCTTTCCTTTACTTAGAGCAAAGAAAGATTTCTTGGGATTGAGAGAAATTCCATACCTCTGACAACCCTCAAAGATTTGTTTTAAATCCTTTAAATGATTACCGTGCCTTTTTGAGTACACAATTATATCATCTAAATAGATTACCACTGATTTATTAACTAAGCCTTTGAAAGCTATGTCCATGGCTCCATGAAATATGGCACATACATTGGTTAGCTCGAATGGCATATTTTGATAGGAATAGGTGCCCTATTTGGTTCGAAAGGTAGTTTTCAACCGGTCATCTATATCTACTAGAATCTGATTGTAACCTGAGAATCCATCTAGAAAAGGCATTAGTTCTGAGCTTGCAGCTGATTACAGTATCTGTTCCATGGGAGGTAATGGAAATTTGTCCTTCTGACAAGCTTTGTTGAGATTGTGAAAGTCTATACATATTCAAATATCACCATTCTTTTTTCTGACAAGAAAAAGGTTAGAAACCCACCTTGAGTGCCTGACAGGAAAGATAATTTTGGCCTTGAGCAGTTTATTCAATTCGGATTTGATCTGATTTTCTAGATTTGGGTGAATCTTCTTAGCTTTTGTTGCACCGGTTTTTCATCAGAGATCATGGGGATGGTATGTTGAATTATAGAAGTGTCATAATTCTTCAAATCTTCATAGTTCCAAGATAATACATTCTTGTATTTCTTGAACAAATGAATGAAGGCTAGTTTTTCATCCAGTGTAAGACCTAGACCTAGATTGATATTTTGAGGTTTAAGGTCAGTTCCAATATTAACAAATTCAAAACTCAAAGTTGAACTTTGAAGTTTTGAGTTGGTGGGCTTCTTGAATATGTTCTTAAGGTCATATAAGTCTTCCAGCTTAACCACAGACTTAGGTATGGCATTTATAGTTGCTTCTTGCTTACGCTGACTGTCATGCTGATCTTCATCAATTATCTGGTCATCATACGAGCCTTCAGATTTAAGAAAGCTTATGATATCCAGATCATTATTAAAGACTCACTAATTAGTATATTTTCGGGAATGGAAGGCCTAAAAATCAATTCAATAGAAAAGTGATCGGGACTGTAATCTCCCGGTGGAATAAGCTTGGATGGAAGGGGTAGGCTACCTTCAAAAATCCTTTTATAAATCGGTGATAGTATCCAGCCAGCCCTAGAAAGGATCATATGTCTGTGACATTTTTGGGGGTGGGCCATTCCATGATGGATTTAATTTTCTCTAGGTCCACCGCTATGCCCTCTTGAGTGATAATGTGTCCTAGGTACTGTATCTCTTCTTTGAAAAAATCACATTTACTAAATTTTGCATACAATTGGTGTTCCCTTAGGACCTGTAACACAATCCGCAGATGTTGGTGATGTTCTTCTATATTTTCGAGTAAATCAATATATCATCAATAAATATTAATACAAATTTATCCAGGTATGGATGGAATATTCCATTCATCAGACTCATGAATGTTGTAGGGGCATTGGTTAGTCCAAAAGGTAGGACCACAAATTCATAGTGCCCATAACAGGTACTAAAAGAAGTCTTTCCTATATCTTCTTCTTTTATTCAGATTTGATGATACCCCAATCTTAGATCAATCTTCGAAAATATCTTAGCACCTTTGACCTGATCAAATAGGTCATCAATTCTAGGTAATGGATATTTATTTTTAATGGTTAATTTATTTAATTGACGATAATCAATGCACAATCTCAAGGTGCCATCTTTTTTCCTTACAAATAACATTGGTGCTCCCCAGGGTGACACATTGGGGTGTATGTAATTCTTATCCAATAGTTCTTGGAGCTATATTTTCAATTCTGTAAGTTCAAGCACACTCATCCTATAAGGAGCCTTTGAAACTGGGGTTGCTCCAGGCATTAATTCTATGGTGAAATCAATATCTCTTTTAGGTGGCAGCCCTGGTATTTCCTCAGGAAACATGTCTACGAACTCTTGAATTATTGGTAGATTCTTCAACTCAGGGGCTAACTTATCAGTTTTAGTGTAACCCACTTGTATTGCATAGATACGACAACCTTTTCTCAAACACTTCCCTAGCTGGGAAGTAGTGATGGGTCTTAACTATACTGGCCTCTTAATACCCTGCAGTTCTCTTCTAATACCTTCATCATCCAAAAAGTTGACAGTCTTTTCCTTACAATTTACTAAATACCAATGAGCTTCCAGCCAATCCATTCCTATTAAAATGTCATACGAACCTAAAGGTAAAATATTTAAATTCACCTTAATGATTTGATTTTCTATTTCAACGGAACAATCCTCCACCTTAGCTCCCACCTGCCACTTGGCTCCTATGGCGAGTTGAACTAACCAGGGATTTTTAAATTTCTTAGTTTGTAACTGACATAGATCTACTACTCTAGGACTTATGTAACTTAGACTAGCGCCAGGATCTATCAAAATCGAAACAGCATGTTTAAACATTTTACCTTCCATTTCAATCATGTTGGGTTGATAATCTGCTTGTCAGTCTTCCAATGTTGCATTAATCTTAGGTATTTCCCTTGCTATATCACCCAATGTTTTAATATAATGAGGTTCTCCACAACCCCAACACTGTAGTGGTGGCCTTTGTCCTAGCTCGCCTTCAACTTTGTTGGATGGATTCACTAGCCTGTTTTCATTTGTGAATCGAGTTTTCTATTGATCTCTTTCTATGGGTTTCCCCTACTATCCTTTGACAATATTTCATAGGTTACCCATTCAATTAATCATATTATTCGGCATGGCCCTTTGCCCCTTCTTCGTTGTCCAACTTTTTTAATGTCCTTTTTCTACATCTATTGGTAACAGATTCTGGCCTTCCGCACAACATCATCCATAATTTTCGGGTACTCAAATTCCAGTCGTTCCTTCATATGTGCTGGAAAACTATTGACAAAATGTTGCACCTTATCTTTTTCTTCTCGTAAATATGGTACATATCACAACAAGAAGTAAATTTGAACACATATTCATCCATGGTTAACTATCCCAATCGTAGTTCGTGAAACTCTCTAGCTCTATCATCATAAAACCATTTTTTTAGGTATTTGTTCTGGAAATATTTCTGAAATGCATCCCAGGTAATTGGTTTCTTGTTAAAATCATGTAGAGCCTTTATTTACTCCAACGAGAGGATATCCTTTACCCGTAATTTATAAACATCTAACTGAGCCTTTAAATTTTCGTCATAATCATAAATCTGAAAGTAATTCGTTAAGTTTATTAACCAAGACTCAACAACCTCCTTAGTCTCACCATCATAGCTTGGGGGCTGAATCTTTTTAAATTCTCCTTGTAATTCAACCTTCCATCTCTTCTTTTTCTTTTTACACTCATCACTATCAGAGGTCGCCTCGGTCTCGCTATCTTGTGTTTTCTGACCACCTCCAAACTCCTGAGTTTGGCTCCCTTCCAGCATAGAGTCCTGTTTTCTCTGGTGAGACTCACCCCGATTACCATTATTAGAACTTGGTTTTGAATTTCGATGATTTTTCTTATCCATCAGGCTTTTGATAATTCATTCCTGTTCCCATACAATTCATTCATTTTCTGTTTGGAGAGTCGCCATTTTTCTTGAAGATGTTGGATTGTTCCCATCATTGTAGTTTCTCTATTATGACATTCACTTTCCAGCTGAATCCACAACTAAGAATTAGTTCCTTCTACCAGTATTGTGTCTTATTTTTTACTGGGTCTTGTTGAAGGTGTAGAGGTGAGTCCACTTCTCCTCCTTATGATAATTTATCTTCTCCCTCTCTTTCCCTCTTTCCTATGAACACACACACAAAAACAAGTTTTGTAACATCCAATGAGGTATTTAATATGGAACCTTTGCTCTGATACCACTTGTAATGAACCTATACAACTAATTAAATTATTTACCACTGAATATACATATAAAAATAAAAACAAAAAATAACTCTTTATAAAAGAAATCTAATACAACCTTTGTATAATAGAGTTACCATGGTAATTATGATTATGATCGATTCAAAATATACACTTATATCATTTACATATTACATGTTTACTTTGGTGTTACCACTATGCAATGAGAACTTTAATAATTTTACCATCGTGATATTAGTTTTTTACACTCTGGCTCATTTACTACACTAGTTAATTATGCCAGCGTAGAGGCATCTTGAAGTTGCACCTGCTCTGTCCACTTGGCAACCAAAACTTGGGATTTGTGTTTCCATCCACGGCTCACATCTAGTCATCTGATCGGATGGCTGGGAGTTAGCCAAATAGGTGGTTGAAAAACTAACTTGGCCCAACCCCTTGTGCTCCGGCATCATTTGTTCTGTTTGGTTTTGGTGTTGATGCCTCAGGAAAAGATGTTTGAGGTCTTAGGGTTTAAATCCCTGCAAACCATGGCATCCTTTGATAGTTCTGAATCGGAAATGAGATGAACCCACCCGTATTTTACTTCAAAATCTAAGTGGTAAGGGTCGTTTATAATTTTTTGTTACAGGCTTGTTGTATTTTCCTACTCTTTATGGTTTAATACATTGTTGGAAGTGTTGGATCTTATCTAGGGTTCTCCCGGTGGAATAAGCTTGGACTCACTAATTGGTATATTTTCGGGAATGGAAGGCCTAAAAATCAATTCAATAGAAAAGTGATCGGGACTGTAATCTCCCGGTGGAATAAGCTTGGACACTCGTATTTTGGAGTCTTGGTATAGGGGAAATATTAAACGCTATAAAGTGAGAAGTAAGGTCTTGGACTAATGATTGATAATGTTTCAAATGTCCAGACAAATAGTGTATAGTATTTCTTACCTCTACTATCACAATTTCCGAATCTCCAAACACTTGCAGATATTTGATATTAAGGCCGATAGCCTTATACAACCCTTGTGATGAGCCCTAGAAATGGGTAATTATATGGGCTCATTTTGCCTCTTATTTCGACTTAATCCACCATTCTCATTAGTTTATTGCATTTTTTTGAATATATTTATGCTAATAGAGTGAATTTGGTTAGTCATTTTGCCATGTAGTCTAATGTGTTCTTTATGCAGATTTTTTGGTCAATATTGGACAAAGTCAAGGGATTTATGAGCAAATGGCAGCCAAAACTCGAGGAAGACAGGGAAGAGGATTTTTAGGGGGGTGTATCCTTCATTTATGACCCCTTTCCTCGAATCCTCCATCAACAAATCGGAGCACAAAGGTCCACATTCCAAGGGGCAGCTGAGCAAGTAAAGAGGGACTGCTGTTTATTTCCAGTTCTAGGAAGCCGAGTTCCTTGATTTTAGGAGGACTGTTGGAGGACTCCATTTGTATAAATATGGGGGCTTAGGGCCTCAGTTTTTTTAGTTGGATTTTAGCCAGTTACTAGTCAAATTTTCACACTTTTGTGCAGCTCTTGTTCAGCTCATTTTCGAGCTTCTTTTTGAGAACAATTCATGTAATGTGACTTTTATTTTTGATAATGAAGATGAAATATTTCCTGAGCCAATACTGATCTATTTCAGAGGGCTGAAGCTCTTGGGTTAGGGCCCAACCCAAGCTTCCCAACACCTCTTGCTTTGTACTTATATGTTTTTGCTTCAGTTCATGAGTTAATTTCTGTTGCATAGGTTCATTTTACTTTGTTAGATTAGGTTGCTTTTGATGGTTAGCATAGTTGTTTTTTTGTTTCAGTTGCTCAAGTAGGTTACTGCAGTGAAAAAATAAGATTCAAAAAGGCCAATAGCAGGCCCTGATCTCCTTTCTCCCTTCTTGGGACTATGATTTGAGGTCAAGGCACTACTGTTGCCACCAAAAACACAGTTTTTGCTCTTCCATGCAACTACTAGTGTGATACTTTGATTTGGAAAGATTGATATTGGTTCAGATTCAGTTGCCTAGATCATTTCCTGTTCTTTTACCATAGATATCTCTACATGCTTTTCTGTTCAAAGGTTACTGTTCAGCATTTTCTATTTGTAGGTCAGAAATTAGGTCAAGCTAGAGAAATCTCTGTTTTCATGGTATAGTTAGTTCTTTCTTTGATCAGTTTTTGTAAGTAGATGTGAAGATCTCTTACAGGACAACTCAGATTTCCATACATCCATAAAATAGCTAGCACCAGCTCACTTCTCATAGATTTCCCAATTCATTCGCAACATTTCGCCAATCTTCCCTAATTTCTACGTTTTTCTCCATAAGCTTCCCTCTTGCCGTTTGAACAAATCCAACCATCATGTTCCCTCTTGATCTTCCTTGACAAGCTCCAGACACCTCAACATCTTCATCTAGCCTTCAGTTACTCTTTCCCATCTTTTTTCCACCTTCAAAACTCCAAAAATAGCTCTCGGCCTCCCCCTGTAGATCCCCCTGTAGATCCCCTGCAGCCTCTTGTAGAACTCCTTGTAAGTGGTTTTTCGAAATCCAATTGCAATGGAAGTATTTAGAAGGGTACTAGGAGCTTCTTAAGACCTCTCCAAACCTTCCTCCACCTCTACAAAAGCCAACTCCATCTTCCTTCGCCACCAAACCTCTGCACAGTCATAACCAAATAAATCACAAGCATAATAATCTCACATAAAAACACTCAAAATCACAAAAAGATGTTTTCTTCTCATTTCTTTTTAGAAGTAGCTTGAATAAATGCAATTTACCTTTTTAGTAGTAAATGGCACTCATTTCATCAGTTTTCATCTCTTTTCCTACAAAAGTAGGGTTAGTGGGTAAATTAGGGTTTGCTAGGGTTTTCTTTTACATTCCAGTCTTCTTTCTATTTCTGCAGATAGAATAGCCTCTGTAGAGTTAGTTTTCTTTCATCACAGTTAAAAGCTTCTTCTGAGAATTCATAGATGTTGGCTTAAGCTCATAGTGAACTTGTGCCAGCTGACCAATTGACAGCCTGCAGTAAGAGCTAGTACTTGTGCATACAACACCGTCGCTTCCAAGTTTGTTATGAACTACCGAGTTGATAAAAGTAAAGTAGGAAGCCCCAGGAGTTGCAGCATTATTGCTGCAATACTAGTGCTCACCATTCTTTTTGGTGCCATTGCCGGGGAAGCGACAAAGTATTTTGTGATTACTGCTTTTCTTCTATTTTCTACTGCAACATTCTGCTAAGTAGTTTATTTCAACAAAAGTAGAGTAGCTGTTTCATTTCAATTCTGCAAAAGTAGATTAGTCATTTCCTGCTTTCATTTCCATTCTGCAATTTCAATTCTGCAAAAGTATATTAGTCATTTCTTGCTTTCATTTCAATTCTGCAATTTCCATTTTGGCAAGAGTAGATTAGTCATTTCCTGTTTTCATTTCAATTCTGCAATTTCCATTTTAGCAAGAGTAGATTAGTCATTTCTTGCTTTCATTTCAATTCTGCAATTTCCATTCCAGCAAAGTAGATTAGTCATTTCCTTGCTTTCATTTCAATTCTGCAATTTCATTTCAGCAAGTTCATTTCAGTAGTTGCAATTTGTTGTTCAATCCATTTCAATTTTGCAGGTACAAGCAGAAAAAAAACAAAAATCACCCAAAAAGAGATTTCCTTTCATGCCTCATAGGAACAGAGACAATTCAGGAAAATTCCTACCCAACACCCCCACCACATCACTAAGTCACCCTTCTCTCTTCTTCGGTGGCAGTGATCTAGAAGAACCTATAGGTGAACCACCAGAGATATACGAAGATCCTATAGCAGAAGAAGAGCAAGAAACCATTCCTCCTGAGACCATGGTTGAAAACAGAAACGTTAGAGGGAATGGGGAAAGAGTAGAGGGTACCTTTCCTATCCGAGAGACCAATGGGGACACTAAAATGAAAAACATAAGTCCCTCAGCCTTACCTCACTTCCATGGATTGACTACCGAAGATCCTGATACCTTCTTGTTTGAATTTGTTGTTATCTATCGAACCTATGACTATGCAGAAGATGAGAAGAAGTTGAAACTATTTCCTTCTACCCTCAAGGATGCAGCATTACGCTGGTTCATGGGGTTACATGGCAACAACATCACAACTTGGGCTCAGATGCAACAAGCCTTTAACAAAAAATACTAGGACTACTGTAGGTCAAAGGATACCAAGGAAGAGATCTTCCGAATGACCATGGGAAGCGATGAATCCTTAGAAGACTATGAAGAGAGGTTTTAGTTCAATTATAAAAGGGCCAGGTGCACACTTGACCCTGAATCTCTAAAATTGGTCTTGCTCAGAGGATTCCCTGAAGACCTTCTAGATACCCTCCATTTGCTGGTTGGGGGAGACATCTATCAACTACCTTATGATGACATAAAGACTATGTTTAGAAACTATTCTAGGGCAGCCAGAAAGAGAGGTAGGGGAAGTCAACCTTTAGCCAGTACATCCTCATCCAGTTCATCTCTTAGAAGTGAATTTGAGAATCGGTTGGAAGATTTCAAAAGCGAGATGAGGCAGACTCTTTCCATGCAAATGGATACCTTGCATATCAAAAGAAAACAAGAGGAAGAAGAGAGGGATTTGGCCATTTTCTATCCTAGGTGCACCAAAAGGCATCCTAGGAATGAATGTCTATTGAACTCTGTAGAAGTATGTTCAGTCTGTGAAGAAAACCATTCTATGAATTAGTGCCCTTCCTTTCTCGGACTTAAAGCTGCATACTAGGGGGGCGAAGGAGCCACTGAACCACTCTATTTCATGAACCAAAGGAGGCCACATGGGCCCAGACCTTACCAGCAGGGAATGCAAGGGACATCCCAGACCTATTACAACCCCAATCAAGCCACTTCCATGCCTTCTTGGGGTCCCCCTGCTCATCCTTCCTGGTCCACACCCCCTCCTTGGTCATATCCATCTCAATACCATGCTCAACCAACTGCTCATTCATTTCACTCTTATGCTCAGCCACAGCCTCAGTGGAATGCACCTCATCAGGGGTGGAGGCCCCAATACAACTCTCCTCCTGCTCTTTTGCCTCCACCACCTGCTCAACCACAACCATTACCTCTTGCTCCACCAAGGAAACCTCAAATACCTGCTCAACCGAACCTGAACCCTAATAACAGACAGGCCTAGCAGGTATATAGTGGAGAAACATCATGCCCGACCTATGCTGTGGAGATTCAGGAGATTAACCTACGATCTGGGAAGGTTCTCCCAGATAACCAACCTCCCCCTAAGGAGGATGAGGAAGAAAAATAGGAAAGTGAACCAAAATCCATTCCACCATTTCCTAAGAGATTAACTGGAACCACACAACTGACCCCATAAGAAACTTAACTTCTGGGAGAATTGAAATAGTTATGTGTAAAGATACCACTTCTCCAAACCATAAAGGATGTGCGTATATACAACAAGATGATCAAGGAGAAGTGCTTCAGGCACCTAGGCAGGTGCAAGAGAGATGCTCCAACTATCAATGTCATAGGACAATTGTCTGACCTAATGTTGGGGCAGGTAATCTGTCCGAAATATCTAGACCCTGGAAGTCCTATAGTCGATGTCCACATCAATGGCACCATAATCCTCCATATGCTGGTTGATCTAGGGGCTGCCATTAATGTGATGACCAATGACACTATTCTCGAGCTCAACCTTCAGGGTTCCCTGAGAAAGACCACAACAGTACTACAGTTAGCAGACCGCTCCATCGTGACCCCTGAGGGGATTATGGAAGATGTAATGGTCTCCATCGATTCTTGGGAGTACCCTACTGATTTCTTGGTTCTCCAACCAAAGGCAAAGCTCACTGGGTATCCTCTCATCCTGGGAAGACCCTGGTTGGCTACTGCAGATGCCTACATCAGTTGTCGAGCTAGGAACATGAAAATCAAGAATGGGCATATGTCCAAGCAGCTAGTCCTATATCCTCCTGCCCAGCCTTTGTTAGAACATGATTTACCTCTCTAGTTGGAGGAGGAAGATGATGATGAAGTCTATTCTGCACCACTATGTGCAGTGGAAGCTACCATGGGGGGGGGGGGGGGCACAAACTGAGGATGATCTTATTGAAAACTTGATTCAGAATCCACCCCCTAGTGTGTTGCCATTAGAAGAGCTGGTGGAAGAAACCCAAGCCAATCCTTTAGTTGATCTCTATGTGGCTGACCCGACCTCTCTCTGAGTTAAGAATGTGGAATTTGGCCCAGAAAGAACCTTGAAGATCAACTCATCCCTATCCACCTCTCAGGAGAAAGAACTGTGTAGCTTATTGAGAAACCACTTGGATGATTTTGCTTGGAGCTATAAGGAGACGAAAGGAGTGCACCCTTCAGTCTGCACTCATCACATTTCCATCAAGGAAGATTGCAAACCAGTTAGGCAGCCTCAAAGGAGGATGAATCCAGCCCTTAAGGACATTGTCAAAGAAGAACTGCAAAAGTTGCTGGATGCAAGATTCATCTACCCCATCTCTGACAGCGAATGGGTCTCTCCTTTGGTGCTGGTGCCAAAGAAAAATGGGAAGTTGAGAATCTATGTCGATTATCGGGAACTAAACAAGGCCACCAAGAAGGACCATTTTCCTTTTCCTTTCATAGGTCAAGTGTTAGATGGCCTGGCAGGGAAGAAGTTTTTCTCCTTCCTAGATGGGTTAAGTGGGTACAACTAGATCCAAATCAGCCCAAAAGACCAAGATAAGACCACTTTCACTTGTCCTTGGGGTAGCTTTGCATACTGGGTCTTACCTTTTGGATTGTGCAATGCTCCCACCACTTTCCAAAGAGAAGTATTGAGTATATTTGCTGAACTGGTTCATGATGCAGTGGAAATATATATGGATGAATTTACCCCTTATGGTTCTAACTTCTAGGAAGCTTTGTCTAACCTAGGAAAAGTTTTGGACAAATGTATTGAAATGAACCTGTCCCTTAGTTCTGAAAAATTTGAATTCCTGACGACTGAAGGGACCGTGCTAGGTCATGCAATCTCTCAGCAAGGATTACAGGTGGACCCCAACAAAAATTGCCATCATCCAAAGGATCCCACCTCCTCAAAAGGTAAGAGATGTTCGAAGTTTCCTAGGTTTAGCAGGGTATTATAGAAGATTCATTAAGGATTTCAATAAGCTAGCCTCTCCATTGTTTGGTATTTTGGGAAAAGATGTTGAGTTCATATGGACTGACAATTGTCAAGAGGCTCTGGATACCTTGAACAGTAAATTGGTGATTGCCCCAATTTTGAGAGGTCCAAATTGGGCCCTACCTTTCCACATTCATACAGATGCCTCGAACAAAGCGATAGGAGTAGCCTTAGGACAAGTTGATGAGAATCTGCCTTATGCCATATATTTTGTAAGTAAAAACTTGTCCAAGGCAGAATTAAATTACACTGTAACCGAAAAGGAGCTCCTAGCTGTAGTCCATTCCCTAAATAAGTTCAAACACTACATCACCGGCTATCAACCATTCGTACACACTGATCATGCTGCAATTAGGTATTTAATGAACAAACTAGATGTAAATGCTCATATTATTAGATGGTTGCTTTTATTGTAGCAATTTGATTTAACAATCGTTGATAAGTCGGGTAAGGAAAATGTTGTTGCTGATTTTCTGTCTAGAATAGATCTGCCTACGAGTGAAGAAGGAATGGTGGATGATCAAATGCTAGATGAACACCTATTTTCTCTCTCCATGGTTTTCTGATATAGAAAATTACTTGGTTTCAGCACAGTTTCCACCACACCTGTCCTCAAAAGAGAAGAGCAAGATCGTGAGGAAAAGTGCCCCATTCACTTGGATTGGGGGCAATCTCTTCAAACTTGGCCCAGATTAGATTATGAGGAGATGTGTCAGGGAGGAGGAAGTTTTTGACATTCTCCTAACCTATCATGATCAGCCCCGTGGGGGCCATTTTGCAGCGAAGAGGGCTACCTTCAAAATTCTGCAAGCAGGTTACTATTAGCCCACTCTTCATCAAGATGTAAGGAGATATATCAGCGAATGCGACCGATGTCAAAGGATGGGGAAACCTACTCCAAGGGATGAGATGTCCCGACAACCTCAAGTGACTTTCGAGCCATTTGAGAAGTGGGGCATGGACTTTGTGGGTCCTGTCAACCCTCCTTCAAAGCAGAAATCTTACATTATTGTGTGCACTAATTATCTGACAAAGTGGGCAGAAACAAAGGTGATCAAGGTAGCAACAGAAGAAAAAGTAGTAGATTTTTTGAGAGAGAATATATTCTACAAGTTTGGATATCCAAGAGGATTAGTCACAGATCAAGGGAGTTAGTTTACCTCTAATCTGATTGAAGACCTGCTCGCACACCAAAAAATTAAGCACAAAACTTCCACCCCTTATCATCCAGAAGAAAATGGGTAGGTGGAAGTCACTAATAGAGCTTTGGAAGGAATTTTGACCAAGGTAGTGAGCAGCAGTAGAAAAGATTGGGCAGATTGATTGGTTGAGGCCACCTAGACCTATAACACCACCTGGAAAACGACCATAGGTTTCACACCCTATGACCTGGTCTATGGGAAGAAGGCTTTGCTGTCAATAGAATTTGATTATAACACACTAAGGATGGCAGCTTCGCTGGACCTAGATCTCAACTATGCACAAAAGGAAAGGTTACTTCAGCTAAATGGATTGGATGAATAGAGATTGCAGGCCATTCTCCACTTAGAGGTAGTCCAACTTCAAAGGAAAATATGGCATGACAGAAACCTCAGAGAGAAACAATTCCAGGAAGGAGATTGGGCACTGCTATATGATTCAAGGTATAAATATTTCAAGGGCAAACTGAGGACAAGATGGTTGGGACCGTACACAGTAGAAAGGTGCAATGACAATGGTTCAGTGCTGATCAAGATCATTGATGAAGAAGCCATCCCCATGCTTGTCAATGGGCATAGGTTGAAAATCTACAGGAAGTACCTCCCCAAGTAAGAATTCATTGAGAATCTGAGTAAAATAGTGTTGGTAGTGGAGCAGGTCTGTGCCTCCACTCCACCCACACCCTAAAAAAAAAAAAAAAAAAGATCCCTGAGTGAAAACCTCCCCTTGGATGCGCCCAGGGCAAGCAGTGAAGTTTAAAACCTCCTGGAAGCACCCCAGCTGTCTCATACAAAAAAAAAAAGAAAAAAAGAGAGAAGAAAACAGAGGAACAAAAGAAAAAATAGAAAAACTAACTTCTTTTGAATGCATTGCAGATTGTAGGAGGGCCACAGAAGAAAAAGGGACATGGCCAGGCTGAATACACCCCTGATATATGATTTCTCCATCACCATTTTCTTTCCCCAGGCCTTGGTATCACTTGTTCTGAAAATTATGCATCCTACAGGAAGCTCTGTGCATTCTACAGGAGGCTCCTGTAGAAACCACAGAGAGCTCGAAATCAAGTCCAGAAAAGGATTAGAGGGCTAGAGACTTGTCCAGAAGGCTTTTGGACCTTCATTCCACCATTCATCCTCCCAACTCTCCATTCCATACCTGTACCCCTGCAGTTCCACTTGCTTCTTTCCTCCCCGCACAGAAAATACAGAATCATGTTTCTTTTGTTTAAAAAAAAAAAAATGAAGAATAAAATAGCAGCACTCTTAACTTATCTCTTACCTCATGCATACCAGTTTCTTTTCCTTTTCCTCTAGAACCTTCCTCAGCTATCTCTTCAGTCCCTGCTCAAACCTCAACCAGAAATTTTAGAGGGAGAAGCAATTATAGGAAATCCTGCAGGATTCCTGTAACAGCTGATCCCATTTAAAAATCGAGCTCCAGAGGCAGGTTCAGTGAAACCACAGATGATAAAACAATAGCATGAGGTAGCCAAGCCACCAGTTCAAAAGCCACGAGTACCAACAGTAGCAACAATCCATGAACAGAGTGCCAAAGTTTGAGCATGCAACAACACGATAGCGACTAACAGGTAAGTGACGAAACCCGTTCCTTTGTTGCATGAGTATAATTTAGAAACTGCATGAACCATTGAGATGGTTGCAATTAAATGAAATTGGTGGCTAGCTAATTGGCCACCCTCGTCCAGTTCAAACAGAACCCCTCGTCCAGTTCAAACAATGCCTCGTCCAATTCAAACAACGTTCAGTGGGTGCAATCGGCACGTGTGTTCAGTCAACTCGGGAAGAAAAACTCAAAACAGGTAGTGGTGGCGGCGTATAATGGGAATGATGGAAGTGATTGCAGGCAGGCGGCATGAAGTATCATAATGGCACTGGAGTAGGGACCAATGGTTCGGATGAAGATAATGTACCCTTCCTGCCACCTCATCTCGTCACTGCAGAACACACCATGAGATTAAGTACACTGCAGTCGACGCCTTCATCACCTTTGTTTTCATTTGCATCGTCATGCTCTCGACTGAAAAAACTTACCTACCACCTTCAAAACCTCGAAACAGTCGCTCTCTGTCAGTTTCAAAACCCTTCTGCTTATCGGGCTCTACAAGAGCATTATCGCACTCTACAGGAGCAGAAACACAGTCTATAGGAGCCTTTCTATAGGAAGGCCAGTGAGCAGCTCTACAGAGGGAAAATTCGGGATTTTATGCCAAATTCAAGCTCGAAAAAGGTAGGCTCAGTAAAACCCACTCTGAATTTCATATATCTACAAAAGGTGGTGGGATTTGCAGCAAAGTATTGAGCTGAAAGCAAAGGAAAAAGTAAGAACAGAAGTCTGCCTGTGTTTTTTGAAATATATACAGTCTCTCCATTTTACTCTCTGCACTAAAATTCTGTCTCTTTCTCCTCCATGGTATTCTCCTGTGTAAATAAGTGATGCAACCATAGGAAATTAAGATTGTAAAACAGTGAATTTGCATTGGGTGGTCTGCTTACTTTGTGAAAAGGAAAAAAAAAACACTGTCTTGTATACTCTCTGTTTTTTTAAAGATATTGTTTCCCTCAAACAGACTGAGAAGTAAATTAAGTTGAGAATAGAGTTTGAAGGGAAGGAAAATTGCAAATTTCTTTTGTTAAAAAGGAAGAACACGAAAATTCTCTCTTTGGTTCTAGAGAGAAAACCTCAGCTGTTCCTCTATTTCCTGGTTTGAAAATTTGCTGCCTTCCTCCTCACCTGAAACATTCCAACAGTCTCTAAACATCATGACAGGGGGTTTTATGAGGAAGGAGCCTCTGAATTCAACTAAATTGCATGAACATCCAGAAGTGGTGGCCCTCTTTACCAGGGAAAATTGGATGCCTTTCTTTGAGAAATTTCATGGGTATGATGAGGAGGTTACAGAGGAATTTTTATTGTCTTTAAAACCCCACTCAAAAACCCATGCTACAGTTAGTTTCAGGGGTCTAACCATAGAACTTACACTAGAGTTCATCAGCAGAATTACAAGTCTCCCACTTGGGCTCCCTTGGAGCAAAGAAGAAAAACCACTAGGACAGGTTGCTAAGAAGACCTTTTTCCAGCCTGATGAACATCCTGTGGAGGATAAGAATGGGATCAGGAGGACAAGTATACCTTATCCATGGGGTGAGGTCAGCTATCAGATCATGAAATATATCTCTTGTGAAGGAAGATACAACATAGTCTATGGTTATCATTTCAGACTATTACATGAACTAAGATATGGCATGGACCTGCCTGCATCTAGAAAACTCAGTCTTCCATATTTTCTCCTCCAATCCTTGATAGAGTGTAGCACCAAATTGAATGCAGGGGTTCCAGACCAACTGGCTCACCATGGGCTCATTAAATTGTTGGTGGAGGATTCCCTCCACACATACACAATCCTTATAGCCTAGGAGATTTTCAGGAACATGACTAAAGAAGATGACATAAAAACTCTCACTGATGACCTTAGTCCATCTGGAAGTGAAGAGGAGGAAAAAAAGAGGAAGCTGAGAAGGACATCCATGAAGAAGAACAGAACATTCAATTGGAAGAAGAAAAAGAAGAAAAACAGAGAGGAGAGGAGAAACATGACACCACCACAGATGAACCTAAAGCAAAGAAGAAAACAACATCAAAAGAAGAAAAAGGGAAAACCACAACAAAGAAAAAGAAGGGGACAAGAACTAAAAAGAAGAAGCCTAAGACAACTCAGAAAAAGGCTACCACAGGAAATGCAGAAACTCAGCAAGTAGAGAAGAAAACAAAATCAGAGACAACAGAAACAGGAAAAACAGTAGATGGAGAAGAAGAAAAACAACAAGAAGAAGTGTCTCCTGAGACACTAGCAAGAGAAGAAGCAGCTGTTCTTTCTGCACTTAGTACTCCATCCAAGCCCAAAGGGAAAAGGAAGAGACAACCATCTATGTACTTTAAAGCTTGAAAGAGCACTAGAATCAATATGGGGAAGCCTCTTCCACCTTCAAAAGAGCCCATCATCATTGAGGATGTCCCTACTGCAACAAAGGGGGAATCTACCTCCAAAATCTCCATCACTTACAAAAGAGGGAGCCCTAAGACCTCTACCTGGAAAGAAAGGATCAAACTAATGGACTCTAAAGCAGTCCTACAGGAGGTGCAAACCTCTCTATAGGAGACATTGGCAAAGCTCAAAGAAACTGAAAAACTTGAAAAGAAGGTAGAAGAACAGACCCAGGAGGAAGACAAGGCAAAAGAGATACTAGAGCCTGGACCTCAGCCTAACTTAGGCTCCTACTACAACCTTTTGGAAGGTGGAAAGATCATCCCACAAAAGTTTGCAGTGCCTCTTTTCTTCGAGCTGGAAAAGGAAAGAGTCATGACCCATACATGGATGCAGATTGCAAAATCAAAAGGGGTAGAAGACATTGGGCACATGGAAAACAAGTTGAGAGAGATGGGCAAATAATTGAGCATGGTCAGGCATACATAAAGCATTAGAAGAGCTCAATTGGAGGAAGAAAATGAAATGTTGAAAAAGCAGCTACAAGAAAGGGAACCTCAAGGAGGAAATGAGCTGTCAATCTTAAAAGGACAGCAACAGAAAGAGGAACCCCAGGCAGACAGTGAGACATTAATAAAACAACAACAGGAAAAAGAATCCCAGGAAGAAAATGAAGTGTTGATTTTGAAAAGGCAGCTACAGGAAAAGGAAGCCCAGTTAGCCTGCATGGCTAGCTGGGAAATGGAGGCATTACAGTGTAGACAGCCAACCAAATCATATGCACTGTACTTCAAAGATTAGTGGCTCCAATTTCAGATTAAGACACTGGCCCAGAGGGGCACAATACCTTTTCAGGATTATGGCCAATTTATGCATTTATGTGATCACAACTCAGCTGAGGACAAAGCAAAGCTAGAAGAATTTTACTTGCACAACATGGCACTTACTTACATGAATTTGTGGGATCCAAATGCTACGTTGGGAGACTTGCAGTTGATGGCTATGGCATCTTGGATGAGCCATGAAGATAAAAGGGCAGTAGAAATCCAAAAAATGATGGAAAAAGAACTAAATGATCCCCTGATGATTAGAGCAGAACCAGCAGAGCCCATGGCTCTCATCTATTCCCACTAACACCTTGCAGCTAATCCTCAAGTTGTCCCTAACTATGTTGACAAGCAAGCTTAGGCTATTGCTCATTTCGAGGACATGGAGAGATTGTTTGGAGATGACTACATTCATGCCTGCATGAGAAGATGGAACACATTGCCACACAACCTACGGTTCAGGGAGTATCACTCCCCAAACAGGATGAGGGAAGCCATGAGGAGAGTGCCCCTATATAAACACTCAATGCAAAGCTTGAAGGCAAATTGGATTGGCCTTAAATTCAGTCCTCCACTACTGCTAGGACTGCTGGAAGGAGTAAAAGAGGAGGAAGAACATAAACAATGGGAAGAAGTGAATAGGAAAGCAAGTTTCTATGATAAAGAGGAAGATATCACGTCGGAGGCATGGGATGTCAGGGAATCTGTCAGAGCCATCAAGGATGAAGGGTTAGATTAGTTGCTCAGAAGATCAGCAACCCATTCAGTAGGGGGTGATGATGAGCCCTATAAATGGGTAATTATATGGGCTCATTTTGTCTCTTATTTCCACTTATTCCACCATTCTCATTAGTTTATTGCATGTTTTTGAATATATTTATGCTAATAGAGTGACTTGGGTTAGTCATTTTGCCATGTAGTATAATGTGTGCTTTATGCAGATTTTTTGGTCAATATTGGACAAAGTCAAGGGATTTATGAGAAAATGGCAGCCAAAACTCGAGGAAAACAGGGAAGAGGATTTGTAGGGGGGTGTCTCCTTCATTTATGACCCCTTTCCTCGAATCCTCCATCAGCAACTTGGAGCACAGAGGTTCACATTCCAAGGGGCAGCCAAGCAAGTAAAGAGGGACTGCTGTTTATCTCCAGTTCTAGAAAGTCGAGTTCCTTGATTTTAGGAGGATTGTTGGAGGACTCCATTTGTATAAATAGGGGGGCTTAGGGCCTCAGTTTTTTTATTTTGATTTTAGCCAGTTATTAGTCAAATTTTCGCAATTTTTTGCAGCTCTTGTTCAGCTCATTTTCGAGCTTCTTTTTTAGAACAGTTCATGTAATGTGACTATTATTTTTGATAATGAAGATGAAATATTTCCTGATCCAGTACTAATCTCTTTAAGAGGGCTGAAGCTCTTGGGTTAGGGCCCAACCCAAGCTACGCAACACCTCTTGCTTTGTACTTATATGTTTTTTCTTCAGTTCATGAGTTAATTTCTGTTGCATAGGTTCATTTTACTTAGATTAGGTTGCTTTTGATGGTTAGCATAGTTGTTTTTTTGTTTCAGTTGCTCAAGTAGGTTACTGTAGTGACAGAATAAGATTCAAAAAGGCCAACAACAGGCCCTTATCTCCTTTCTCCCTTATTGGGACTATGATTTGAGGTTAAGGCACTACTGCTGCCACCAAAAACATAGTTTTTGCTCTTCCATGCAACTGCTAGTATGATACTTTGATTTGGAAAGATTGATAATGGTTCAGATTCAGCTCCCTAGATCATTTCCTGTTCTTTTACCATAGATATCTCTGCATGCTCTTCTGTTCAAAGGTTATTGTTCAACATTTTCTATTTGTAGGTCAGAAATTAGGTCAAGCTAGAGAAATCTCAGTTTTCATGGCATAGTTAGTTCTTTCTTTGATCTGTTTTTGTAAGTAGATGTGCAGATCTCTTGTAAGACACCTCAGCTTGCCATACATCCATAAAATAGCCAACACCAGCTTGCTTCTCATGGATTTCCCAAGTCATTCGCAACATTTTTCCAATTTGCCCTAATTTCTGCCTTTTTCTCCATAAGCTTCCCTCTTGCCATTTGAACAAATCCAACCATCATGTTCCCTCTTGATCTTCCTTGACAAGCTCCAGACACCTCAACACCTTCATCTAGCTTTCAGTTACCCTTTCCCATCATTTTTCCACCTTCAAAACTCCAAAAATAGCTCTCGGCCTCCTCATGTAGATCCTTTTGTAGATCCCCTGCAGCCTCTTGTAGAACTCCCTGTAAGTGGTTTTTCTAAATCCGATTGCAATGGAAGTCTTCAGAAGGGTACTAGGGGATTCTTAGGACCTCTCCACACCTTCCTCCACCTTTATAAAAGCCAACTCCATCTTCCTTCGCCACCAAACCTCTGCACAATCACAACCAGATAAATCACAAGCATAATAATCTCACATAAAAACACTCAAAAGCACAAAAATATGTTTTCTTCTCATTTCTTTTCAGAAGTAGCTTGAATAAATGCAATTTACCTTTTCAGTAGTCAATGGCACTCATTTCATCAATTTTCATCTCTTTTCCTGCAAAAGTAGGGTTAGTGGGTAAATTAGGGTTTGCTAGGGTTTGCTTTTACATTCCAGTCTTCTTTCTCTTTCTGCAAATAGAATAGCCTCTGTAGAGTTAGCTTTCTTTCATCACAGTTAAAAGATTCTTTTGAGAATTCATAGAAGTTGGCTTAAGCTCCTAGCGAACTTGCGCCAGCTGACCAAGTGACAACTTGCAGTAAGAGCTAGTACTTGTGCATACAGCACCGTCGCTTCCAAGTTTGTTACGAACTACCGGGTTGATAAAAGTAAAGTAGGAAGCCCTAGGAGTTGCAACATTATTGCTGCAATACTGATGCTCACCACCTTGAACCAAGGCTTTAAACTCTGCAGTGTTGTTTGTGCATTCGAATTCAAGTCTGCATGCTAAAATTGTTTTTCCCCTTTTGGGCTAACTAATATGCATCCTTCTCCAGCTCCATTATTAGATTTGGATCCGTAAAAAAATAATTTCCAAAATAAAGAGCTAACTACAGGCTTATCTACAAAATTTACACACTTAGAAGTATCTGTTTGAGAAAAATTTTCAACTTGGGATACAACAGAATTTTCCAAGAAAGGTGAAGTATTTGCACCAAAATTTCATAGAAATGATTCAATTGAGAAGTTTTCGATGACATTTCTACTATACGTGACTGACTCATTTTCTCCTTCAAGTTCTGTAACAATGTATTTTTAATGTTTTTTGTGGTCAACCCTTATTTGATTTGGCTTGCCATTATAGGGAAGCCACATGTGGGACCAGTCAGTTGCAAAATAGCCATGAAGCTTTTCTGACCAGTCTCTACTAAGGATTAAACCATAGAACTCGGGGATATCAGCCACAAGAATGTTAATGACTTGACAGACTTTAGGATTTGATGAGAGTTTGATAGTGACTTGATTGAACTCTCCTATAACTTCGACTTGGGATTAGTCTAACTGCATAATGCACACAACAAACTTTTGGGGTTCAACATTCAATTTGGCATAAACTGTTCATGGTAGAATGTTAGATGAAGCTCCAGAGTCAACTAAACAGTTGTGTATATTTTTGTTGAAAACTTCAAAAGTCAAAAGAAATGGAGGAGTATGGGATTTAGATCTTCCTCCAATTAGGGAAATATCGATAGGATCGATTTTGTCTAATGAGGTATTAGGAGGCCTTCCTATCTCTTGGGTAGCTTATGATATTAGAGCAGCGGGAAGAGGAGAAGTAGGGTCTGCTTTTAGTTCTTTGAGTAATAGCTTCTGTTGATGTTTCAGCTTGCTAAGCTCGTGAAAGGTAATGTTTTCCCTAGTCTTTTTCATATCTTCCACTATGTTATATTCCATTTCATCGGATACTATCAGGGTTTTAGCTAGAGATGGAGCATCTGATTGAGGATTGGTTTGAGTGGATTTAGATGAAGATTTCTTACCTATTGCTTTGTCTTTGGGAGTTGGAGTTGATACCTTATGCTTTGAATTTGTTTGTGGCAAATCAACAGGGTTTCTACTCTTGGTTGCAACAAGTAATGCTTCTTGTGTTTCTTCATTGGAGAGGATAAAATCCCACATTCCTTGTAACTTGACTACCTATTCATCATCTGTTTTCTCTTCAGCTGTTGAGACTTCATCTTCCTCCACATCCGATTCAACATTTGATATGGTGCTTGGAGGCTTAGTATCAGAGGGGGGATTTATTTTGTATGGTCTGAAAGGTTTCTTTGAGGAAGTCTCTGCTACCTGTTTCTTGATATCAACCATTTCATTGGACATGGTTTTAAGGACTTTTTGTAAACCTTCAAGATCAAAAGGATCTTTAGGTGGTTTTTTCTTGGACTCATCCCTAAAAGTCACTTTCTTGGATTTTCATTCTTCTAATGCATTTTTCTTATCTAAGGCTAGAATTCATTTTTCTACAATTATGGATTCTTTCATGTTTTCTTCAAAAGTTGGTTTGGTAGCTCTATCAACGAAAATAGCCATGTTTGAAGGGAAAGCAGAAATGTACCATTCATTTTGGACTTCATTGCTGGGCTTAGATGCCATTGGTATTTTATTCAATAGCTTATTGAAATGAGAATTGAAGTCTTTTATTGGTTCTCTAGGTTCGACTTTCAAGTTGGAGAGATCATTGATAATAATAGCCGTTAATCTATCATCTCCGAACTTGGTTAGAAACTGCTCTTGAAAGGAATCCAAACTATTAATAGAACCTGATGGTAATGAAAAGTACCATGATCCTGCTGATCCTTGTAAGGTATAAGGGAATAATCTTACAACTTCATCTTCTTCCACCACTTCGTTTAGGTTTATGGACAACATAAAATTGTTTATGTGTTCCTCAGCTGGTAGGCCATCATTAGGATTGAACTTTGGTAACCATTTTTCCGGATGGGTTGGAAATTGATGTAAGGGTCCTGCCATCCATACAACTCCTGGATTTGTCCATGGCCTTTGAGGGTTTTGAGCCATTGTAGGTATCTGTGTAGAGGAATATGTTCTAGTGGTTGAAGGTGATTGGGTAGAGGAGGTTTGTGCTCCAGTACCTGTGTAAAACACGATATGGAGTTGTAAAGTGGATGGTTGATTTTGTGATGAAATGGATGGAATGAATGAAGACGTTTAAGGCGATGATGAGAGAACCTCACTATGGGATTCAGATTGAGTCTTCTTAGCTCTCTTACGGTTTGGTAGAGGAAATTCAAATGGGGGGATCCCAAGCTTTTCACTCTATGCTCTAGTCAACCTTTGAGATGAGGGGAACTGAGAAGTAACACTAGCTTGGGATAACTTAGATTCTTCTTGAGATATTGAAATCCCCTATAACTTATGGATCAAAGACTAGACTTCAGGGGTTTCTATAGAAGAAGATTGATCTGACTTTTTTGAAATCATAGTAGTGGATTCTAAAGGGTTCTTTACAACTTCTCGTTTAGGATTCAGAGATTTGGAATGCAATTGAGAAGTTGGAGGTGAGGGTGAGGGAGTTTTACTCTTAGAATGGCCTGTTGATTTGAATTTACTTGCCATTCATAGTTAGGCCCTCCTTCTAGCGCCAAAATGTTGAAGCCTCGAAAATCATTGCTACAACATGGGGGAAAACCACCCGGTCCAGAACTTGGTTAGCAACTCATTTTATGTTTGGTGTGGTGGCTTTGATTGGGGATAATGGGACCAGTTTCCCAAAAGAGATTTTGATAGTGTTGATGGGGTGATATATGATGTAACAGGGGAATGATTAAGCTAAGTATAATCTAATCTAAACTACTAAACACATGCATATATCCTAGTTTAAACACTATTTGAATATAAATATACCTGGGAATTAAATAAAGTATGTGATCTACAATAATGTCCTATAGCAATTGGTAATAAAGATCATTCAATTGCAATAAGAAGTGAAATTGTTTAACAATAATCGTTTTGGATAAATAGTTAGCCAAAATGATTGTGAAAGATATATCACATATAAATCGTTCATGTATTTAGAATAAAATCAAAGCCAACATCATACAAAAGTGAAATAATGCTGATTGTAATTCAGAATTTCACCCATAAAAAAATTGAAAGAAGAATTATTCCCTGATACATAAATAAAACAAAATCATAAGATAAAAGTACCATATATGACAAGTGTTAAATTGGAAACTAGGGCCAAACTCCATGTGGGTCACCTTATTTATGGCAACTGACATTTTTATTGGATCCCTCTCGTCGAGAGGTGTAGGATTGATCCAAAGATCATCCGATTCCGATATGTATTGATGGAGATATGAATTTATTTAGATTATGGTTTTATTATCTAGCTGACCAGCTCTTACGTAGGCTCAGGAAGCCCAAACGTCATGTCTATTCAACCTATACGTCTTGGTATAAATAGAAGAGGATTTGAAGTCATTTAAACACTCTTCATGTGATCTCTCCATGTCTGGTTTTTTGGAGATGGAAAAAACGCTAAGAGTATTTGCTATGATGCCCTAGCCGCAATAGCATAATGACCTAGATCTAAACTCTGCTATGGAAGAAACCCTAGAAGATGTCACTAAATACGTAGCAACAGGAAGGCTAGATCTCATAACGCAGTCCAAGAAGGAGCCTATGCACCAGGCAGCGTGTAATTTGGGTAGCCATGACATTTATGGTGAAACACAGTTATGGTGAACACAATATATATATCCGCTTCACGCTAGACCATATGGAACGTTGGAACAACAGACAATCAGGATTATGGTGAACGCAATATCTATATATATATATATCTATATCTATATATATATATATATATATCCGCTTCATGCTAGTTATGGTGAACACAATATAAATATCCGCTTCACGCTAGACCGTCACATATATGGAACGCAGATATATAACGCAGTCATATAGCCCGTCATATTCATGACGTATGGAAACAATTAAGTGATACCCTAACGCAGCAAATATACGCAGGACAGAAACGATGAAGCCGTGTGTGATCTGAGATCTGGCAGTGTAGATCTGGAAACTATACATATGCTGTCCACACAGAGATATACCTCGCAGATCTCATAACAATATATTGAAACGCTGGATAGTCATGATATGCTAGGCAGTCATGGTGATATACCTCACAGGTCATATGATATATGGACGCAACAATCATGGGACACAATAGTGTATGGAACGCAGTCATCATACGCTGTATGAAACACATTCACCTAGACACAGTCATATGTATATCACCTAGACACAGTCATATGTATATACGCTTCATGATGTATGGAACGGTCATATATATTATGAGAGCAGTCATATAATATATATAATCTACTTCAGTTATAACTGCAGTCCAGCATGGTTATGAAGAACGCTGGTCATATAAACAGTGATAAGCAAATAATGGGACTGCGTGGAGGATAGCCTAGCTGCTTTGCTAGGCTGCAAGCCATAGCAAGCAGCTAAGGCTGATATACAGAAGGATAGTAAAGGTAGCATGATGATATGAGCTTGGGCAGCAGCATGATGTATGATACATGGAGCATGGACAGTATCATGATAAAATCACAAGTATGGGTTGTATGATGAAATCATGAAGTAGCACGACACATGGGCAGCATGAAGTATGAAGTCATGGACAACTTGATGTATGGGCAGCACAATGATCATAAACAGCATGAAGATGCATGATGCAGCATGATGGTGCTACACGGTAAGGTGCAGCAGATGAACGAAATGGATAGGTGAAGTTGTCACCTAGGAGATTCAGTTGAAGCAAAATGTCTTCAACTGATCTCATCATTATAAGAAATGATCTATGCTCAGATCCAGATAAGTCAAAGTGTTGACTTTTGTTGTAAATGTATTATCTCTCTCTCTCTCTCTCTCTCTCTCTTTCTCTGCTGAACTTTGAAGATAAAATAAGATTTGATCAAAGGGTTTCCCCACACATTGTGGGGTTTGTCCCTGGATTGCACACATCTTGTGTCCTCTTGTCTTGGCTTGTCTTCTGCAATCTATATTTATGTTCTCTCTGCAGTTTACTTTATGCTGATGTGATTGCTAATATGGAAAAGAAATTAAATAAATTGCTCTAGCATAGAACATACCTAAAATTAACAACGAGTCCTGCTCATATACTTCAGTAATATTGACCTAATTCCAATCAAACCAACATATTCTAAGAGTACAAAAGTGCATTTCTGTAGAGCATGCAAGACATTTAAGAGAAAATAGATCCTGTTCCATTCATTCCATCAGAACCTCCTCAAAGGTACATAAGTGCATGTTTTGAAGAATGTTTCTGATAAAATTTCTGGACCCCTCTCTAAATGCATGAGGGGTTTAAATACTAAACTATAGGTCCTAAAATAGATTATTACAAAAATAGTTGAGGACGTTTAAATGATCTGCCTCAGATGTTGGAAATAATATTGAGAGGGGGGGGTGAATTAGTATTATCAAATTCTTTTCAATATATCTTCCTTATTTATACTTTGAATAATTCTTCAAATATTGATCATTACTTTGTATGTCAGTATCATAAAATAATGAGCAGGAACAAGAAAAGCAAATAGTCACACAAAAGAACACCAGATATAAGGTGGAAACCCAATGTGGGTGAAAACCACCTGCTGCAATATGTCTCTATCTTCTTTCAATTAGAAAATTCCTTTTACAATGATTTTTTACTGGTGCAGTCCTTTACCAGTATGCAGGCTACAACCTGCAGAGAGCTACAACCCTCTCTCGTTCTCCAGCTTCTCCTGGAAGGGAGCTACAACCCCCTTAGCTCTTGTACTAGCCAAGATACTAGTACGTAGGTGCTGGCCTACTGAAGGCTACAACCTTCTCTTTCTTCCAGGGACCACGTTTCATAAATTTTAAGACTAGATCGATGAACATCAATCAATCATCAAGTATATCTGCATCAAACAATCTCCTTTCCCAATTAGCACTAAATCAAGTAAACACTTCTCTGACAGCTGTACCCAGAACACAGTAACAGTAACCACACACCAAATTCTGAACCCAGAATACTGCAGCAATAGATAGAGGCAGCTAGATCATAATTTAAAGATATACGCTACTTCAACAACCTGAAACCTGAGTGCAGATCTATAAAGGATAATTCCTTCTTTCAAATATTCAGACACTAATTAACCCAGATTGTCAGATTTATAGATCAAGCATGCGCCTCATATAACAGATCAAAATCATGCAAAGATACTATTATTCAAGCATAAATATTATGACCCATCAAAAGAACTTATCCTCCTTTATGCGCTAAGGTTCCTCCTTCATTCATATCCAGATCTGCACCATAACCCAATCACAAATATTTTAGATCTAGCACTTATTAGATATTCAATTCATTCGATGATCCTTTGCCAAATGATCTCCTTCCTCTTTTATAGTCTTAAGCCTTCCACAATACCACGGTCCAAAACCATCAGATCAAAAAACTGTTGGACTAATACCATGAACCAACCATGAAAATGCGTGAGATCAACACTTTTGGATGCAATACCATGAGCCAAAACCATAGGATCAAAAACTGTCGGACTAATACCATGAACCAACCATGAAAGTGCGTGAGATCAACACTTTTGGATGCAACACCACGGACCAAAACCATAGGATCAAAAACTGTCGGACTAATACCATGAGCCAACCATGAAAGTGCGTGAAATTTTCTCTTCATGAAAGGAACTTTTCTATGCATGAAAGTGCGTGAACTTTTTCTCTACATGAAATAAAATTTTCTCTGCATAAAAGTGCGTGAACTTTTCTCTACATGAAATAAACTTTTCTTTGCATAAAAGTGCATGAAATTTTCTCTACATGAAATAAACTTTTCTCTGCATAAAAGTGCGTGAACTTTTCTCTACATGAAATAAACTTTTCTCTGCATAAAAGTGCGTGAAATTTTCTCTACATGAAATAAACTTTTCTCTGCATATAAGTGCGTGAACTTTTCTCTACACGAAGGAAACTTTTTTTTCTTCATGAAAGAAACTTTTATCTTCATGAAAGTGTGTGAACTTTGTTGCACTATAATTTATCATCTGAGATGAGTGGGTTGCCATCAAGTACAACATATGTATCATAATGCCAATATCAGATTATGCAAAAATAAAACTAAAATAAAAATAAACTAAGTGACTAACTCCTTTGCATTCAATCTTTGAGATCGCAAATATCTGTCATAGGATTGAGCTGTGTTAGTTGTCCAATTGCAAATTTCAGCTGCCCAACAAATATAACGTCTATCAGCGCTGGCACCATTTTTTGTGTGGAGGTAGTTAAGCATTGCAAGGTCATCCACTGGTTGTATGGTTTTACTAAGAACTGCCAGTATGCTTCCCAGTTTAGCTTGCCCATTTTTCTAATTACCTCATTTTCTTTTTCCGCCTGCCTCTACTGCTACTCTAGTTGTTTGGCATTTCGAAGAAATCTTGGTATAGACTCTGCAACAAGGTTGGTGCCATGCAGCTTTTCATTGATGGATTCTATGATGCTATTTGCTGCTATTTCCGCGACCACTGTTGCCCTTTCTGCTTGATTGAGCCGTGAATCCCAAACTGTGGTTGCCCTTATTGCTTTCTTGAGCCATGAATCCCAATCTGTGAACAATATGTCTTTATGTGATTCCTCCAGCTTTGGCAAATCAACCTTTCTCCCCTCTTCTGATTCTTGCCAGGTGATAAAGTCAGAAACCCTTTTATGGATTTCATCATACTCAAGTCTCATGTCAACAACTTGGCTTGTTAGCTTATCACTGATCTCGTAATAAGGACTTATTTGCGAGATTTTTTGGCATAGAACTTCCTTTTGCTACATTAGTTGGGAGTTAAGACTGAGTTCTTCCTTTATGAACTCATCGATTTGCAGATTGTCTTTATACTTATCTATCATGGCTTGTATCCGCGCATCTCTTTCCGCTAGGCTGGCCTGATGTTGTATTTGCATCTTTTCAAATTCTTGTTGGAGCTGGGCTACTTGTAATTCTGCTTGTTGGTTGTATTTCTCGTGAGCTAATTGTTGTTCCAACAAAAGAATATTTTTTTCCTTTTCTCTAAGTAGCATTTGGACCTCTGTCTCTTTGTCAATAGTTGCTGTAGCATAGGCTCCTACAAATTTTGACAGTCTTGTGAGGTTTTTAGATGGGTCCATGGGTGAGTCTTTCCATACAATGTCCACTCGTCCATTGTCGGGGTCGTAATAGCTGCAACATCTAGCTTCCTCTTCCTCTGTCTCTTAATGAAAACCTTTGTGAGCAAGACTATAAAACACATCTAATGGAGGAATTTCCTCAATTCTCAAAATAATTTCTGAAGTGGGGGTTGCAGGAATGAGCTCAACATCCTGAGTGCCTACAATTTTCTTTGCTGTTATTTCTTGAGTTGACTTACGTTGTGGAGTCTGTATCTTAGATGCTTGTTCATCTGTATGAAGCTTCTTGTTGAAATGCTCCCATTCCTTTTCCAAATCAATAACTGGGGTTTTGCTGACTGAGTGGAAGTAGAGTGAATTTCTGCCTATTTCTTTGCTAAGGTGTTCTCAGCTGTTTCTTTTGTAGTTTTCACTGTGTCCCTTTCAGACTCTTTATTGTTATTGCCTCCCCCCTTTTGAGACTGCTGCTATGAGTGCTCTAACTCATGAGTAGATCTCTCCTAGGTCTCTGCTTCGAAATTTTCTTTGGAGTTGTCCTCCAAGATTACACTAGGAGATGGCTCCCTTATCGGTTCAATCTGTAGTAGGTATAATGGGACCTTCTTTAATCTCCTCTTTCTGTACACATGAAAAACTTCAACATCATCTAGGGCAAAAAGTAGTGATTCCATATGCATCACATATGAAAATGTTTCTTTTTGTAGGAAGAGGTCATCGAAGGCATCTTCCTCATGGGTGAATGGTTTCACTTTCACCATAGTAGTGAAGTCCTTAATAGTACCATTTGGGTCATACTGCCTTCATGGGAATGTAGCTAATTTCAGAGATTTCATAATCTCTATCTCTTTTCATGCATTTCCAAAATCATGTAGTGCAAATGCACCACATTGCAATGGAAATGTAGGCCAAATGGCCTTCTTATGTTCTTTCAACCCTTTGCCCATCCCACTGCAATGGAAATGTAGGCCAAATGGCCTTCTTATGTTCTTTCAACCCTTTGCTCATCCCACCTTCCCCTATCATTTGGTAGGCTATCTCCCTGGCCATTAACTTGTCGAGGACATAGTATGGGAGGACATGCAGTGAATAAATGCTCCCAAATACTCTGATATAGGTAAATGTCTCCTCCCCAAACCATATGGCTACAGGAAAAATATCCACTTCAACTTCTTTGGAAAACCTAGGGGCGGTTGCGTTGTAGACTTGTTTATGGATGGGCAGCATAACTCCTTGACAAATCTTGTAAAAATGGGGGTGAAACTAAGACTCCCACAAACTCTTATGGTACACATGGATAGGAAGCGGGTCTTACACAATCCACTTCCATCCCATAATAGGAAATTTAGAGCTGAAACAAGAGTACATCCATTACAAAAGCACTCATGAAAAATGGGGGATAAACCCTTAAAGAGGGACTTCTCTTTCTCCTATACTCCATAATGGCTTTCACCAAATTATCAGACAAAATTTGAGCCCAATTCATTATTGTTGCATTCACAACTGCTTCTATTAATGGCAGCCACTCCGAGGAAAATTTGGTACTATTGGGCTTACCGAACAATCTACATAGCATGGTTGCTGCAAAACTATAAGGGGGAGAAATAGATGCCGTAGAATACATACTTGTCTTATCCCATTTGATCTTGATTTCGTTTTCTGTCCAAGCCCACATAACGTCTGCTGAGTCTTCATTCTCCTTAGCAAATTTCTCGAGGAACTATTTATTGTAGAGCTTTTGTGGCTCTAGTAGATTGTACATAAGCCATAGGCTGTCTGCTAAAAAAGATCCCATAACCTCATGCCTTCTATTCTTGAACTCTCTGTCCAAGATGTCCACCACATCAATTATCCACTTGACCATATCTGTGTATGGGATTATCTTCGGCCTTGCAGATATGCGGTGTAGAAATGAGCATGCTGTCTCGAAGTTAGAGGCATCAGAGGAAACATGAGAATCGACTGTGGCCTTTCATTTTAGAGGCTTTGGTTTCTCTTCTTCTAACAAATAATACATGACTTCCCATGTTGAAGTTGCTCTGTCTCTATTGCACGTAGTATCGGAGAATAGAGGGATCATTTCTGGATTTTCAGACGTGGCTGCCTTTCCCTTCTTCGCCATTGCTCCTAACGATTCTTGCTGCGGATTTTTCCTGAAATAGAGAAAAGCAGAAGCTATCAAATAGACACAAGTGGGAATGAAAGTAAGAATGCATGATACAGATAACCTTGAAATGGTGACAAGAAAGGAGTTTTAGTTAAACACATATGAAAAAATATCGTATCACGTCGAGCCGCTTTTCAAACATAAATGCCATTAACCCATAGTAAATGCCCACTAATGGTTTGTTATCGCTACCTTTATTACTCATTAATGTTCTACATCGTAAGACAAGAAGAAAACGTTTTTAAGGTTACGAGCTTTGATTTGCGAAAATGCCGATTTTTGCGATTACAATGCAATATCACAAATCGCATTATCGCATTTTGATTGTGCACTTTCTTTAAAGTTCCTTTGGTTTCTGCAGGATGCGAGATGCGGGATGTTATTTATTGTTTTTTTAAAATTGTAGCTTGTTTAACGAGATTTACCTTATAAAGCATTTTTCATTTGCATAACAGACTTAAGTGTTACTTTATAACATAGGCTCTAATCGGGTACAGGATTTTATCGCATTTCGCAACATCACATGGTTTGTAAGATTTCAAACATTTCTTAATTATTTCCGACACGATGCGATAAGGTTAACTGTCACATTGCAATATTGCATTTCACATGATTCAACATGCTTTGTGAGGGTGCGCCCTTTGTGAATTGCGATATGCGATATGGGCTTTATTTCGAGAGGAAATGCCTTAGGACCTAGTTTTTAATGAAAATCCTAATGATATCTAGGTTAAGTGTGGTGATTCCTTTAGATCGCATTTCACGTGTTTTGCTTGTTAATAAGGCTTTTGACACACTCAGTCCAGCGATACGCGAAAAGGAAAGTATTACTAACTTTCAAAGGGTTTTTGTAGAAACTTTTTCTACAAATCATCTAGCTCTGATACCATGTAGAAATTTTGAATAATATAACACTTATTCATAGAGATTATCCCGATTATACACTATTTACAGAATTCATGCATAATACATAACCTCCTCTACGTCGATCATCAATTTTGCAGAATTAAGAAACAATCGCATGCGCACATTGAAACATCAATCACACATATCAACACAGTATGTACTGGGGAAAGCATACAGCTGAAAACCCCCAACTATCTATATATTATAATGATAGAGAAAATGTAACAATACATAGTACAATACTCCTCACAAGTACTCAGTACTATCTCCACCTGCTACACACAAACTAGCTCAGATCTGAATCAAGTCACAGGTTCAAATCTCCTCCACTGTCTACCTGCCTCTACTGCGCAATCCAATGTGAGAATAGGAATGATCCAAGTTTGAATTCCCTTTTTTTGTACTACGCAATCCTCATTGGCAATCTCCATCAATGATTGTGCAAATCTCATGCACAACTATAGTCACAACTGATAGCAGTCTCACTCTTTCACCCACCTCTAACACTTGTCTCCACTGAACTGTCCATGCACTGAGTTAACTGATGTATTCTTTAGTTGCTTTATGAGTTAATAATTAGTGAATTAATTAATAATTAATTCACATCACTCATCACTAGTGTATTTGGCAGTTAGACTAAATACAACTAGTTCAACTAAGTCAAACTGAACACAACTCCATCAACTCCTCAATCAACTCCACCAAACTCAATCACTTGAGTTCTAACTGAAGTCCATCATGCAATAGCTCAACTAACCCATAAGAAAAGCATATTTCCTTCTGGCAGTTGCATGTGCCACATCTGTAGCTCGAACTGAAGTGCTCCAAGAGGATAAGATAATGTTTATAGTCCAAATATTATTAAGAGCTAATAATATTCGACTGTTCTATTTTTAGCCTAGCAGTCTAAAAATAGACTCCGCCCATATGTATACAAATAGAAGTCCATCTATTTTTACCAACATGACCAATCATCAACAAATAGCATCCTGCAACTCATAGATCACGATCCATATGTCTAAAAATAGACATAGTCTAAAAATAGACTTTGCTCCAAAAATAGCCTACGGGCCCACTTAGTGAAGGTGACTTCTTTTCACTAAGCTCCATCATCTTGTTGCATTTTCAACACTCTCTCTCAAAAAGATATGTATTATCTGCAACCCCTACCCTACAACTTTTGAATGTTCTGCATGCAACACATTTGCTCGGTCCACTTGCTCCAACAACACTTGGAACAAAAACACTCCCAATTGACCACTCTGTTGGGCTGGGAACATACTCTGATGCTGAAGCTCTACCTGTTGTTGACAAGTGATCCCTCTCTGACATCTATGCTACTACAACATCTCCATGCATCTCACACCATTGCACACTTCTCTGTGCCACCTAGCACTGTGCAAAACACTTGTGCCTCTCACATTGTTGCAGCCTGCTAGCTATGCGCTGTCCTGGGATTCCCTACACTATCGCTCTCTCTACTGCTCCATCCGCATCTGTCTCTACCCAATCAGTTAGTTCCTGTTACTCCACATCGGGGCTCCCGTAGCAAGGTCTCATCCAAGAGGTTGGGTACCTCAAGGATCCTGCGACTCCTCCTTGGGGCGATCACTCTATATCGCCCCACCTCCTACCTGGAGGTATGGATGCATGTGATTCCTCAGCCCACCTGGCTCGAAGTTTCCCCCTAATGGAGGTCTCTGCATGAGTAGATGTCTCTACTCGATCTCCTCTCAGCTTCCCTTATTGTGGCTGCTCCATAACCTCTTGAAGCTGCTGCACCAATCGTGGCTCCTCCACAGTCGTCTGAGATTTCTTCTGGCTCTGCATGTTGAGAGGTAATATATGCTCCCTCTCAACCACCAAGTCTCCATCAGTTACCTCGCTGCTCAAGGATTTGCATGCATCTTGAATCTCAAGAGCATACAGGTTCTTGACTCGTGAACCAATCTGCTTCACCTGTCTAGTGATGATGTGTCTAAGGAAGCTTTCCCTTACTGAAGACTACATCATAGCCTCCATCTTCCAGCATCGCGATCGACACCAATTTTCTCTTCAGTCCTGGTACATACTTGTCATCGGTCAAGGTAAGGTGAGCTGCATGCTCCCTCTGAAAAATAACCGTGCCTACACCTGAGACACTATACTTCTCATCATTACCCATCGCTATGAGTATCTGGAGATCTTTCTCCTCCAAAGTACTGAACAAACACTTGTCACCGGTCATGTGGAAAGAAGCTCCATTGTCAAGAAACCAACCACTTCCCGCCATGGATGAAACCATGCATGCAAAGAGTGTGAAATCCAACTCAAACTATGAAGCAAGTGCCTCACCTTCAGATCCTTCCCCGGATCCCTTCTTGGATTTCCTCCGTGGACAATTTGCAGCACAATGGACCACCTCATGACAACGAAAGCATCACACTTTCGATTTGTCAACCTTCTTCCCATCATTGGAAGAACTGGATTTGGAAAGAGAACCCTTCTCCTTCCCCTTCTTTGCTTTGGCAGCCAAAGTGTAATTTTCTTCATCAGATGCCTTTGATGAAGATCCATCCCTGGTATTCCGCCTAATCTCCTCTTGCACAAGATCCAACCAAATTCTCTCCCATCCTGGCAAATTCTCCTGACCATTGACAGAGTCCTGATAGGAATGCCAACTGTTTAGAAGACCAAGGAGAGCCAAGCTCACCAAGTCCTTATCATCGACAGTCACCCCCACACTTCCCAGCTCATCCCGACATTGGGTGAACTTCGTGAGATACTTGGGCATACTGTCTCCATTCTCACACTTAATGTTTCTGAGTTTATCCTTGAGCACCAACTTCCTCTGGTCGCTCTTGCTTTGGAATAAATCTGTCAACATTTTCCACATCAAGTATGGAGAAGCCTTTCCATGTAGGCTGGATACAATGTGATCCTCCACACTCTCCAACAGAATCCTTCGACACTTTGCTGTCTTCTTTTGCCAAGCCTCAACGTGAGCAGCATTAGTAGGCTTTGGGACCTCAACCTCTATGAACTCCTTCAACCCATTGTCATCTAACACCGCCTCCATCCTATTTTTCCATGCAATATAATTCGAGCTGCCTTAAAGGGCATACTCCAATCGCAATCCATTGAAAGACATTTCAACTTTGACACCAAGAAAACACTGCTACAAATTCAAATTCCACCAGCTCAAAACTCAACTGCTTCTGATCTAAAATTCATGAGAACAAGGTATTTCTTGTGCAGAGATTGACTGTATGGGCTTTTACCGGATATCTCACCTTCCAAAAAAGGATGAATCCAGAGGCTACCTGGCCCAATTACAGACTCTGCATGAAGAAATAAAATGTGAACACTTTTTGAATAATAGATTTGATGATCAACTTCGCTCCGATACCATGTAGAAAATTTTTCTATAAATCAGCTAGCTCTGATACCATGTAGAAAGTTTGAATAATATAACTCTTATTCACAGAGATTATCCTGATTATACACTATTTTTGGAATGCATGCATAATACATAACCTCCTCTACGTTGATCATCAATTTTGCAGAATTAAGAAACAATCACATGCACACATTGAAACATCAATCACACATATCAACACAGTACGTACTGGGGAAAGCATACAGCTGAAAACCCCCAACTATCTGTATATTATAATGGTAGAGAAAATGTAACAATACATAGTACAATACTCCTCACAAGTACTCAGTACTATCTCCACCTGCTACACACAAACTAGCTCAGATCTGAATCAAGTCACATGTTCAAATCTCCTCCACTGTCTGCCTGCCTCTACTGCGCAATCCAATGTGAGAATAGGAATGATCAAAGTTCAAATTCCATTTTGTTGTACTATGCAATCCTCATTGGCAATCTACATCAATGATTATGCAAATCTCATGCACAGCTATAGTCACAACTGATCGCAGTCTCACTCTTTCACCCACCTCTAACACTTGTCTCCACTGAACTGTCCATGCATTAAGTTAACTGATGTATTCTTTAGTTGCTTTATGAGTTAATAATAGTGAATTAATTAATAATTAATTCACATCACTCATCACTAGTTTATTTGGCAGTTAGACTAAATACAACTAGTTCAACTAAGTCAAACTGAACACAACTCCATCAACTCCTCAATCAACTCCACCAAATTCAATCACTTGAGTTCTAACTGAAGTCCATCATGCAATAGCTCAACTAACCCATAAGAAAAGCATATTTCCTTCTGGCAGTTGCATGTGCCACATCTGTAGCTCGAACTGAAGTGCTCCAAGAGGATAAGATAATGTTTATAGTCCAAATATTATTAAGAGCTAATAATATTCGACTGTTCTATTTTTAGCCTGGCAGTCTAAAAATAGACTCCGCCCATATGTATAAAAATAGAAGTCCATCTATTTTTACCAATATGACCATCATCCACAAATAGCATCCTGCAACTCATAGATCATGATCCATATGTCTAAAAATAGACTTTGCGCAAAAAATAGCCTACGGGCCCACTTAGTGAAGGCGACTTCTTTTCACTAAGCTCCATCATCTTGTTGCATTTTCAACAGTTTTGACTTGATATCTTGTTTTATTCCATTTTTTTTAAAAGAAAGTGTCTAAATGATAAATTTGATTTTTGGAAGGATTTTTTAAGGTTCCCCATTTATTGATGGAATATTAGCTATTATATTAATAAATAGGGGGGTTGTTGACTAGAACAATAGGAGGATAGTTTCATTGTGTTGCTTCCTTGGAAGTTAGCCCCCTATTAATTAGGGAAATTCCCACTTAGAATTGCACAATCCCTATAGGCCCTTCTATGACTGCACCCACCACATGTAGAACTAGGAAAATTATACAACTGATAGTACATTGCCCTTGAACTCCAATCTCAACTGGGTAACTCAAATTTTATGCATGCATGTGTTAATTATGGATGATTTATCAGCTAACTAGTTGAAAACTGAAGTTGCACTCCACCGCTAAAACTCCTACTAGTTTCTCCAACAGTTGGAATTAGTTTAACTGACCTTAACTTAGTTTAACTAAATTAAATTATCACAACTCAAATTAAACTCAACCTAGGCTCCTAAAATTTAGGAGAAACTCTACATGACTCAGGTTAGGCCCTCAACTAGAGTTAACTGAGCCAAGTAAGTGAAATTAACTTAGTTAACTCATTATTGTTGTCCTGTGACGTGGAATTACAATTTTCTCCTAATTTAATTCAAGGGAAAATTAAATTAGAATTTTCTTGTTTCCATTTTCAACACTCCCTCTCAACAAGAAAGGGATTATCAGATACCCCAATCCTGTCTCTATGGAACTCGAATTTTCCTCTTGACAATGCCTTTGTTAAAATATTTGTATCTTGTTCCTTTGTAGGAATGTATTCCAACAACATGATCCACCTCTGCACATAATCTTGTAGATGGTGATACCAGATGCTGATATGCTTGGATCTATCGTGAAAAATTGGATTTTCATAGACTTTGATACAAATTTGATTTTCACAGTAAATCATGGTGGGATCCATCATTTGACCTAATAACTAAACAATAATCTTTCTCATCCAAATAGCTTCACAAGTTGCATGACTAGTAGCCATTTACTCTGCTTCTGTTGAACTGATTGCAACTGATCTCTGCTTCCTACTATACCAAGAAACTTTTGTTGACCCAATACTAAAGACTCCTCCTAAATTTCTCTTCCAATATGATGGACTACCTTCCTAATTTGCATCTGTGAAGCCCTGAGGCTTCACTCCCTCTACCCGTTTGTTCTAAATAACATACCGAGTAGTGCCTGTAAAGTATCTCAACACATGTTTGGTTGCCTTCTAGTACAATTTGGTTGGCTTAACCATTGCTTGACTAAGTTGGTTAACTACATAACACATGTTTGGTTGTGTGTTCACCAAATACATAAGTAAACCAACAAGCTTCCTATAAATAGTGACCTCCACCTCATAACCTGAAGTGGCATCCTCTTTCCTCCAATTTCCTGTTAGAGGAGTGTCCATCAGTTTTCTAATCTCCATGCAAAACTTCTTTAATATATCGTTGGCATACTTTCCCTGAGATACAAACATTTCCCCATCTCCTTTCCATACTTCCAAACCAAGGAAATAATGTATGAGTCCCATGTCCTTCATCTCGAATTCTCTTTCAAGGTCCTCTTTGCAAGATTTTATCAAGTTCTCATCATCGATTAAAATCAAATCATCAACATATAATACTATAATAAATGATTTACCTTCAAAAATAATATGATAAAGGTTTTCATTTGCTTCACTTTTGGTGAAGCCCAACCTGGTGAAATAGTTGTCGATCCTGTTGTACCAAGCATAGGGTAATTATTTTAATCCATACAATGATCGCTTGAGTTTGCACACATGTGACTCTTTGTCGAAGGACTAAAATCCTTTCGGTTGTTTAATGTACACCTCCTCCTCAATAACACCATTGAGGGAATGTTTTATTCACATCCATCTAATGTATCTTCCATCCCATTTGTGCTGCAAGTGCTACAATTGATATGATAGAAGAGTAGATTACTATTGGAGCAAATATATCCTTGTAACCAATTCCCTCCACCCGAGAGAACCCTTGGCCACAAATATAGCCTTGTGTTTCTCGATGCTTCCATCTGCTTCTTGCTTCACCTTGTAGATCCACCTCAAACCTACCACTAACTTGTTCTCTAGTCTTGGGACAACTTCCTAAACACTATTTCTAACTATGGAGTCATATTCCTCTACCATGGCATCAACCCATACTAGCTTCTGCACTGCTTCCTCTAATGAGGATGGTTCTGTCTCAACTAGCTCACTCATCATGGCCATGTACATAAGCTTACCGATCTGGTGACCTCCTCTCCCTACGATGTGATGTGGGTGCTCCTACATTCTCTCTAGCATCATGCAATAATATGTCAATTTCCTTAGTGCAAATCCTTCCATCTCTAGATGTCTTTGCATGAGTGGGTGATTCCAATATCTTCTCCTCTACTTGTGGCTACTCTACAACATCCTGAGGTTCTTCATTTCGAGCCAAAATCTCCTCATCTGCATGCAACTGAAGCTCCCTCTCAAGGGATCATCTCACGGCCTTCTCTTCATCGAACTTCACATCTCTAAGAACAACTTCCATCCTGTGAGATGGAAGGTACAACTGATAGTTGTGAGGTGTATCAGTGTACCCCACAAATATTCCCAACTCAGCTGTCGACTCTAGATTTTTCCTTGCATCCTTGGAAACATGACAGTAAACTGATGAATCAAAGATCTTGAAGTGTGACACATCTATTTTCTTCCCCGTGAAATCTTCTTTTGGTATACTTATCCCAAAAATCCAATGAGGACTCTTGTTCTGCACACATACCGTTGTGTTGCATGCTTCAGCCTACAATTGCAACGGTGGGCCCTGATCATGCAACATCGCCCATGCATCTCCCACAACACTTTTTTTTTTCCTCTCAACCACCTCATTCTGTTGCGGGTTATGGGGTGATATTAACTCCCGTCGAATGCCTTATTTTTCATAGAAGTTCTTGAACTCATTCAACACATTCACCGCCATTATCCCTCCTAAGAGCCTTCACTTTAATTCTAGTGTCTTTCTCAACAATTTCTTTAAATTCACAAAATTTGCAGAATGTTTGGTCTGTCTTCTGCATGAAGAAAATCCAACACTTACATGAGAAATCATCTACAAATATAACATAATACATGTGTTGGCCATGGAGACTTTTGAGAAAGTTCCACACGCATATGAGTGAACTCTTTCAAGGATTTGTTTTCACATTATTGTCCTTATCATGAAAGGTGGTTTTGGTGTACTTCCCTAGTTTATGCCCTTTGCATGTATCTCACTACTCTAGTGCACCTTGGGAATTCTTGTAGAATATGTTGCATGATCTTCAAGGCTCCATGGTGCAAATGGCCAAGCCTCATAATTCACCAATGTCTCAGCTCTGCACCTTCTTTGCTTTCGTGCTCAAAGAGACATAGTCTTATACATCCAATTTGTAGAGGTTCTTCACATGAACTTCAATCTTCTTCACTTGTCCCATGGTGATATGTCTAAGGAAATCATTTCCTTTTCTAAATATCACATGTAGCCATGGTCTTCCAACGTAGAAACTGAAACTAAAGTCTTCTTGAGACTCAAACATACACGACATCTTTTAATATGAGAGGAGAACCAGATTCACTCTTAAAAGTAAATGTACCAATACCAATCTCGTTATACCTTCCATCATCTCCCATCTCGATGTGCATCTCCAGGTCCTTCTCCTCTAAGTCACTAAAAATTATTTTTTGCCTGTCATATGGAATGGGGCTCCACTATACAAATACCATACACTACCCATCACTGATGTCACCATTCATGCAATGAAAATGAAATCCAACTTGAATTGTGAATCTAGAGCTTCACCTGCCGCTCCTCCTAAGGGCTTCTTGTCAGCCTTCTTGTGCATACACTTCATGGCATAGTGTCCCAGCTCATGATAGTGAAAACATTTAATCTTCAACAAGTCTTTCTTCTTGCCTGCCTGACCAGAATCTCCTTTGGATTGGGATTTCTTCCCTTTCCCTTTCTTTGCCTTTCCAGCTAAGGCACAGTTCTCTGCATCCTCAACCTTTTATGAATTTCCCCCTCTGTTGCTATGCTTGATCTCTTCTTGCACAAGATCAAACCATAACCGCTCCTAGCTTGGTAGTTTGTCTCTACCATTCACGACATCCTGATAACTTTACCAGCTATTGGGAAGACCCAACAGAGCTATAGCTACCATATCTTCTTTTGGAATAGTAATATCGACCTCGCCAAGTTCATCACAACACTGTGTGAATTTTCTTAGGTACTATGGAATTGATTTGGCCTTTTGCATTTTGATGCCACAATTTTTTTCCTTCAATGTTAGCTTCCTATGTTCACTGTTGTTTTCAAACAAGTTGGTAAGTGTTTTCCACATCGCGAATTGAGTTTCTTTCCCATGGATATTCGAGACAATATGATATGAAACTCCCTCCAACCTCCTTGCTTTAGCCTCATCCTTCTTCCAATGAGTGAGATCATGGGCATCCATTTTTGGGGGTTTAACTACGTATGTCTTGATGTAATATAGTAGCTTGTTATCATCTAATACCGCCTCCATACGGATCTTCCATGCCACAAAATTTGTGGTTCCTTCCAAAGCATACTCGAGCCTGAGTCCGGTGGAAGTCAACTTCTGAGTCCTGGAGAAAACTTGCAACATTGATATTGTAATTCGAACCTCCTGCACAAACTTTGAATTCTCTTCTCTTCTATTGTAATTCTTTCTCTGGTACCATGTATAAATTCCTTGTGGATTCAAACTAATTATGTAATATTCTAAAACAAAAGACTTGAATCTACTCTACTCATTAGCAGAAAAAATTAATCGATCGAGAACTCACAACATAAACATGAGACAATATTCAATCACATATTCTAATATATTTATCTAAGGGGAAAGCAAATGCTCAAAACCCCTTCCTATCTATATTGCATTAATGAGAAAATAGAGAAAAAATACAATGCTTGTTCAATCCTGAATAATCTCTGCACAAGTATAGTCTATCTCACTACCAAATTACAAGATGACTCTAGCCAATACTTAGCCAATTCTACTGCCTGCCAAGCTCCTATTTCCTTGCACCATTTCCTTGGGAATTACCCCCCTATTAATTAGGGAAATTCCCAATTATAATTGTGCAATCCCTATAGGCCCTTCTCTAATTGCATGCACCACCTATGCAACTCAAAAAATTATACAAATGATAGTACACTATCCTTGAAATCCAATCTCAACTGGGTAACTCAAATTTCATGTATGCATGAGTTAATTATGGCTGATTTATCAGTTAATTGGTTGAACACTTAAGTTTCACCCCACTGATATACCTCCTACTAGTTCTCCAACAGTTGGAACTAGTTTAACTGACTTTAACTCAGTTTAACTGGATTAAATTATTACAAATCGAAATAACTAAGCCAACTAAGTGAAATTAACTTAGTTAACTCATTCTTGTTGTCTTGTGATTTGGAATTACAATTTTATCCTAATTTAATTCAAGGGAAAATTAAATTGGGATTTTCTTTTTGCCATTTTCAACCAATTTGAAACGTTTCTTCACAATAACCTTGATCCGCTTCACTTGCCACGTGGAAATTTATCTAAGAAAAACCCTCCCTTTGCTAAATATCACATCATAGCCACGATATTCCAACACATCAACTGAAACTAAATTATTCTTCAGACCCGAAACATGCCTGACATATTTTGATGTGAAAGGAGAACCAGACTCCCTCTGAAAAGTAACTATATTAATATTAGTCGTGTTATACCTTCCATCATCTCCCATCTCAATCTACACCTGGAGGTATGTGGTGCAGGTAAATTCTCGATGCAAACAAAGATAATTCCTCTAGCCTGAGAGAGTGGGTCTAGCCACAAACAAACAATCTATGGAAAGATTCCTTAAGCTAGAATCAAATAAGAGGGCCTACCTCTTAGAATGCTATTCTGCTTGGTGATGATCTTGCTTCCTTACTCCAGCTACCTTTCGTTTCCTTCCTTCAAATACCTGAAACAAGCAAGAAAACAACAACAACAAACATGATAGCATACAAATTGCATTCAACCTACTTAAAAGGTTAAGGAACCTTAAGCCATCTAATGTGAGATAACACTTAATGCAGGAAATTAATCAATAGTTGTATTCATATAAGTTTAGAAAGAAATTACAACCAATGCCTTGACGTTGCTGGTCTCCTCCGACGTATTTGGGTTCCCACACCTCTGTGAGCATCTCATGGATAGCCCCAACAATGGAAGTTTTAAGGATTCTTCCCTTTAGTTCCAAACCAAACCAAACACACTATTCTCCCTCCACGAACATAAATTAGAAGGCTACAAGCTATGATATCTTGCTGGTTATTCAAGCTCCAAAAATACTAAGACTAGTTTAGCTTGGAAGAGGAGGAGTTTATATAGCTTGGATGGAGGGGAGATGGTTCCTCTTATCATGGGAGGGGCCTTATCTCTTGGGTTTGTTCCATCTTAATAGGGGAAATGAGCCCAAACTGACTTCCTCGGCTCCATCCAACCCAACCATTTACCAAACTTCCGTTACGAAGCTTCTAGACCTGGAAGCTTTGACTCCATATTTAAAAAAATTTCCAAAAGAGGATCAACACGACTGAGAAAAGGCTCAGTTGCACCGTACGATGCTAGTCCTGGTTTCAATCTTTGCAAATTGGCACGAGGAGGGAATGGGTCATTAGCGCCGGTCTTGTAAACTGGGGTAAAAGGAAGATTCTTGGGAAATGATACAAAAGGGAATTGTTCTGCTCATGAAGAGGGACATAATGGGAGTCTCTTCATGATGGGACAGTATGTAGGGTTCACTGTAGAGGTCCTCCAGGATCGTGGAATGGGGAGCACAGGGACAGTGACAAAATGTTGTGTAACAGATGCCCCCTAAAGCATGAAGGCTGAACTAGAGTGAGGGGTGAAATGCTTTACAAGTAGATGCGGGGAACCAGAGTCCGTTGTCGGAAAACCTGCAAGAAAGCATATATATATATATATATATATATATATAGATATTACTGAAAACTCTGACAAATGATACATGAATCATGGTATGGACGTAGTCATCTAGAGAAAGATCATGTAAATGGATCCAAGGCATGGGCGCAACCATCCAATAAAGATGATCATATCAAAACCAAGGTATGGTTGCAACCATCCATTTGAAAGAGACATGTATATTAGCATGACCATGTCACATCACCTTGCAACCTTGACTTTTGTGATCTGAGCCTAGGGTCTTGCGCTCCAACACGACCTGATCAAAGTACAAATTATAACATGTGAATAGATGGGTTGAAGTTGAACATGCTAGAAAGTCGCTTGATCACCGACCAATGATGTGAACTGCTAACAAGCGCGAGAGAAACCACCAATAATGACAATGGCTCTCAAGGTACCAGCAACACAATCCACAGAATGTGAATAAAGGAACTGAAGTCGAACACTCGTGAAATCACCCGATTGAAAGCCAGTGATGTGAACTTGTCATCAAGTGCCAGGAACTTGCCATTAGGGCATGCAAGCTCTAAGGTACTGGAAGGGAGTCCCTCAGCAAGCTTCTTGGATAATGAGCTGAAGTTTATAGGAAGTGATTGTGTCGAAGGAGGGCCATGATGTATCCCACATCATCGATATGAGACAAATGGATGCAATGATTATGGATGATACAAAGAATCAGGAATGAGTGTAACTACAGAAGGACAACTCATGAACATATCGGTGACATGAATCTGGAGTTCGACAGCTTTTGGATTCATAGGATCGGAGGTCATGATGACATGGCAAAGATCAAATGGAAGGCAAAAATGAACGGCCCAACCCAGGAAGGTCAATGATGAAGTAAGGATATCCCAACCCGACACGAAGCATAAAGTGTCATGTTCAAGAGTGAGCTACCGACACAACTAATAGAATTGCCCATTCTCCCCCACCATTTCTACAAGTACCCCAAATTTTTTTAATCATAAGCTTGAAGGGGATAGCATGTGCTTTCATTGTCATTCCATCCTTCGGATGAATCCGACCTAGTAAGATTAATGAGCCTTAGGAAGGAGAACCTCATGTTCATCATAGTGACGAATCTGATGTCGTTTAATGTTTTAATGAGTCTAACAAAGGTGTAACTTGATATCTTTTTCATGTTTAGAGAGTTTGAAAAGGACACACAAAATAAAACTCCACATGGTCCCTTTTCGTACATTTGTGTCTCTCGAGCCCGAAAAGGTAGAAAACGATACTTGAGAGAACCGCCTGACCATTTCAGTCAAGCAGTACCTTTTTCGTAAATAGTTTATCCCAGCCTGAAAAAGGGGTAAACATATACTAGGTAAACGACATTTCACAGCCTTTAACAAGTTCAAAACAACAAGAGATCTACAATCTTTTCGTATTTTGAGAGTTAGAAAAGAGCTCAAATATGACTCCCTGCTTTTATTTACTTTAACGAGTCTAAAAGGGAAAAATACTCGGCTCTATTTTCATTTGAGTTTTTACGAGTCGAGAAAAAAAACTCCATATGGTCCCTTTTCGTACATTTGTGTCTCTCAAGCCGGAAAAGGTAGAAAATGATACTTGAGAGAACCGCTTGACCATTTTAGTCAAGGAGTACCTTTTTCATAAACAGTTTTTCCTAGCCTGAAAAAGGGGTAAACATATACTGGGTAAACAATGTTTTGCAGCCTTTAACGAGTTCAAAATGATAAGATCTCGACAATATTTTCGTATTTTGAGAGTCAGAAAAGAGCTCAAAGATGACTCCCTGCTTTTATTTACTTTAACAAGTCTAAAAGGGAAAAATACTCGGCGATCTTTTCATTTGAGTTTTTACGAGTCGAGAAAAGAGCTTAAAGGTGACTCGCCCTAGAGGAACGAGTGCTATAAAGGGTAGCAACTGGTTCTGGTTATGGTAGAACTACTAAACAACTAATAGTTCAAGACGCTAGCTAGTAAAACCATTCATTGTTGTGGTTCCTTAAGAAAGGGTTAAACGACCAAGTGAAAGCATATGATCAACCAAAGAGATGGTGGTGATGGAATGAAATAACCAAGGCTCATCTAGTAGAAATTATCTGATAAAAACGACAACCATGAGATGTAAATTGTTGAAAAGTGTGCAACAAGAAATGCTTGTTGAGAATGCAACAAGATGATGGAGCTTAGTGGAAAGGAGTCGCCTTCACTAAGTGGGCCCGCATGCAAATTATGGCGCAAGTTTTATTTTTGAATCCCAGCAGGGATGATCACAGCAGGAGTGACCACAGCAGGGATGATCACAGTAGGAGTGACCACAGCAGGAGTGATCACAGCAGGAGTGATCACAGCAGGAGTGATCAAAGTCTATTTTTAGACTGGTTGTCAAAAATAGAAAAGTCAAATATTATTGTCTCATAATAATATTTGGACTATAAACTTGATCTTATTCTCTTGGAGCACTTCAGTTTGAGCTACAGATGTGGCACATGCAGCTGTCAGAAGGAAGTACGATTTCTTTGTGGGTCAGTTGAGTTGTTGCATGCATGACTTCAGTTAGAACTCAATCAATTGAGTTTGGTGGAGTTGATTGTAGAGTTGATGGAGTTGTGTTCAGTTTGACTTGGTTAAACTAGTTGTAATTAGTCTAACTACAAATAGAATAATGATGAGTTGTTAAACTAATTATTAACTCATAATGCAACTATAGAATACATCAGTTAACTCAGTTGCATGTCAGTGCATGTTCAGTTCAGGAGGGACAGGTGTTAGAGGATCAGATTGCTATCAGTTGTGACTATCGTTGTGCATGATGATTTGCACAATCAAAGGGATTGAGTATGCCAATGAATTGGCCAATACCAAGTATTATAGCCTCTCATCACGTATTTCCCAGTGTGAGTGATTCTTTGGAGGTTAAATACGAGTTTGGTAAACCATTCTCATTCATTCTTGAGCAGGTATTGAGCTGTGGAGGCAGGCAAGCAGCAGGGGAGATTTGGAGATCAAATCTGAGCTGTATTGTGTGTAGCATGTGGAGATAGTACTGAGTACTTGTGAGGAGTATTGTACTATGTAATTTTACATGTTCTCAATCACTATAATATACAGATAGTTGCGTTTTTTAGCGAGATGCTTTCCTCGGGAAAATACTGTGTTGATATGTGTGATTGATGCTTCTATGTATGCCTGTGAATGTTTCTGCTTCTGTAAATTGATGATCAACGTAGAGGAGGTTATGTATTATGCATGTTCCGCTTATAAGTGTATAATCAGGATAATCTCTATGAATATGTGTCATATTATTCAAAATTTCTACATGGTATCATAGCTGCTTGATTTGTAGAAGAGATTTTTACAGGATATCAAGCGAGGATTGATCATCGGATCTATTATTCAGAAAGTGTTTACATTTTATTTCTTTAGGCAGAGTCTGTAATCGGGCCAGGTAGAATCTGGATTCATCCTTCTTTTGGAAGGTGAGATATCCGGTGAATGCCCATACAGTCGATCTCTGTACAAGAAATACTTTGTTCTCACGAATTTTAGATCGGAAGCGATTGAGTTTTGAGCTGGTGGAATTCGTTTATTCCAAAGCAAGAGCGACCAAAGGAAGTTGGCGCTCAAGGATAAACTCAGAAACATCAAATACGAGAATGGTGACAATATGCCCAAGTATCTCATGAAGTTCACTCAGTGTCGAGATGAACTGGGAAGTGTGGGGGTTATTGTCGATGATGAGGACTTGGTGAGCTTGGCTCTCCTTGGTCTTCCGAAGAGTTGGCATTCCTATCAGGACTCTGTCAATGGTCGGGAGAAATTGCCAGGATGGGAGAGACTTTGGTCAGATCTTGTGCAAGAGGAGATTAGACGGCACACCAGAGACAATTCTTCATCTATGCATGATGAGGAGAATTGTGCCTTAGTGAGTAAGGCGAAGAAGGGGAAGGGGAAGGTTTCTCTTTTCGAATCTAGTTCTTCCAATGATGGGAAGAAGGTTGACAAGTCGAAGGTGAGATGCTTTCGTTGTCATGAGTTGGGCCATTATGCTACTAATTGTCCAAAGAAGAAATCCAAGAAGGGATCCGGGGAAGGATCTAAAGGTGAGGCACTTGCTTCATAGTTTGAGCTGGATTTCACACTCTTCGCATGCATGGTTTCATCCATGGTGGGAAGTGGTTGGTTTCTTGATAGTGGAGCTTCTTTCCACATGACCGGTGACAAAAGTTTGTTCATTACTTTGGAGGAGAAAGATCTCCAGATATTCATAGGGATGGGTAATGATGAGAAGTATAGTGTCTCAGGTGTAGGCACGATTATTTTTCAGAGGGAGCATGGAGCTCGCCTTACCTTGACTGATGTCAAGTATGTACTAGGACTGAAGAGAAACTTGGTGTCAATTGAGATGCTGGAAGACAGAGGCTATGATGTAGTCTTCAGTGAGGGAAAGGTTTTCCTTAGACACATCATCACTAGACAGGTGAAGCAGATTGGTTCACGGGTCAAGAACCTGTATGCTCTTGAGGTTCAAGATGCATGCAAAGCATTGAGCAACAAGGCAACTGATGGAGACTTGGTGGTTGAGAGGGAGGGTATATTACCTCTCAACATGCAGAGCCAGAAGAAGTCTTAGACGATTGTGGAGGAGCCACGATTGGTGCAGTAGCTTTAAGAGGTTGTGGAGCAGCCACAACAAGGGAAGCTGAGTGGAGATTGAGTAGAGACATCTACTCATGCAGAGACCTCCAGTAGGGGGAAACTTCAAGCCAGGTGGGTTGAGGGATCGCATGCAGCCATACCTCCAGGTAGGAGGTGGGGTGATGTGGATTGATCGTCCCAAGGAGGAGGGGCAGGATCCTTGAGGTACCCAACCTCTTGGATGAAACCTTGCTACAGGAGCCCCGATGTGTAGTAGCACTAACTAACTGATTGGTAGAGACAGATGCGGATGGAGTGGTAGAGAGAGCGATAGTGCAGGGAATCCCAGGACAACGCATAGCTAGCAGGTTGCAGCAATGCGAGAGGCACAAGTGTTTTGCACAGTGCTAGGTGGCACAGAGAGGTGTGCAATGGTGCGAGATGCATGGAGATATTGCAGTAGCGCAGATGTCAGAGAGGGAGCACTTGTCAGCAGCAGGTAGAGCTTTAGCATCAGAGGGTGTTTCTAGCCCAACAGGGAGGTCAGTTGGGAGGTGCAGTGCGGTGCAATGCTGGGAGATAGAACTAGTAGCAGCACAGATTCAGTCAGAGATCAAAGTGATAGAGGCTAGAGTAGTCAGATACTGTAGAGCACAGAGATGCAGAGTTTTCAGTCGACAGAGGCAATAGCAGTCAGAGACTTTGATGACAGAGCAAGTGGACCGGCCAAATGTGTTGCATGGAGAACATTCCAGAGTTACAGGATCGGGTTTGAGAGGAAGCCTTTCTTGTTGAGAGGGAGTGTTGAAAAGCGTGCAACAAGAAATGCTTGTTAAGAATGCAACAAAATGATGGAGCTTAGTGGAAAGGAGTCGCCTTCACTAAGTGGGTCCGCAGGCAAATTATGGCGCAAGTTCTATTTTTGGATCCCAGCAGGGATGATCACAGCAGGAGTGACCACAGCAGGAGTGATCACAGCAGGAGTGATCACAGTAGGAGTGATCACAACAGGAGTGATCAAAGTCTATTTTTAGACTGGTTGTCAAAAATAGAAAAGTCAAATATTATTGTCTCATAATAATATTTGGACTATAAACTTGATCTTATTCTCTTGGAGCACTTCAGTTTGAGCTACAGATGTGGCACATGCAGCTGTCAGAAGGAAGTATGCTTTCTTTGTGGGTCATTTGAGTTTTTGCATGCATGACTTCAGTTAGAACGCAATCAGTTGAGTTTTGTGGAGTTGATTGTAGAGTTGATGGAGTTGTGTTCAATTTGACTTGGTTAAACTAGTTGTAATTAGTCTAACTGAAAATAGAGTAATGATGAGTTGTTAAACTAATTATTAACTCACAATGCAACTATAGAATACATCATTTAACTCAGTTGCATGTCAATGCATGTTCAGTTCAGGAGGGACAGGTGTTAGAGGATCAGATTGCTATTAGTTGTGACTATAGTTGTGCATGATGATTTGCACAATCAAAGGGATTGAGTATGCCAATGAATTGGAAAATACCAAGTATTATAGTCTATGCTCACGTCTTTCCTAGTGTGAGTGATTCTTTGGAGGTTAAATATGAGTTTGGTAAACCATTCTCATTCATTCTTGAGCAAGTATTGAGTTGTGGAGGCAGGTAAGCAGCGGGGGAGATTTGGAGATCAGATCTGAGCTGTATTGTGTGTAGCATGTGGAGATAGTACTGAGTACTTGTGAGGAGTATTGTACTATGTAATGTTACATGTTATCAATCACTATAATATACAGATAGTTGGGGTTTTTAGCGAGATGCTTTCCCCGGGAAAATACTATGTTGATATGTGTGATTGATGCTTCTATGTACGCCTGTGAATGTTTCTGCTTCTGTAAATTGATGATCAACGTAGAGGAGGTTATGTATTATGCATGTTTCGCTTATAAGTGTATAATCAGGATAATCTCTGTGAATATGTGTCATATTATTCAAAATTTCTACATAAATCAGGCATGGGTTTATTCCTACACACTCTTGAACAATGGGGAACTTTGCTTGAATTCTGTTTCATGTTTACACAAGCTTGAAATGAAAAACTATGCTTGAGTTTGGTTTCAATTTTACACAAGATTGAAACAAAGACAAACTATGCTTGGATGAAAAAGAAATGGCATGCCCCTAGCATGATGAGAGCCAAGGCACATGTCCCCCAAACTTCATTTCATTCACCGAAGTAGATACCGGGTTGCTAAAAGGTGGATGGAATGAATTTTCAATTTTGAGATCAAGGAAAGACTCTACTGCAATTTTACGAGATCTGTATCAAAGAATCAATTTGGAAAAGGGAGTTGTTTCATTTTTTAATGAGGTTGACACAACAAAAGAACTATCCTTAGATATCTGTTGCATTTTTTAACGAGGTTGATACAGGAAGAAAATGTCCTCGGATTCCTTGATTCATTTTTTAACGAGCTTGACACAATACAAGAAACTATGTTCACACCCCTTGTTTCATTTTTTAACGAGCTTGACACAAGATAAGGAACTATGCTCCCGACACTTTTTTCATTTTCTAATGAGGTTGACATAAGGCCATGAACTATCCTCATGATTTGAGCATGGACCATATGAGAACATGGCTCCCAAGAGGTCCTCACTAGACGGGAGAACCACGCTCTAGGAGGAATACATGTCAACTGGTACCAATGACAGATCGAGTTCCAATGCCCCCAATACATAATGTACTATACCATCTATTTGATCATTAGCAGATGTGGAGACAGAGCAGGTAGCCACATAATTGACCTGTGGTGGGGAGGGTACTACTTGTAAACAAGAACCAATAGGGGACGATGGTGGCATAGGAGGCACGTGGTGACCAATGAATGATAATTGATCAATGGTCACTATTCTCCCTTTCTATGGAAAACAATCACATGGAAAAGAGAAGAAATAAGAGCTCCCATGACATAGACATAGTCGCGTCCAAGGAGAAGATTGAAATCTAAAGGACCTTGGACTACCATCACATCTATATAGATGGTCTTTCCTCCCAAAGTAATAGTGAACTTTGGAAGCATCCCTAAGGGATGACTGGTTCCTCTATTGAAAGCCAACAAATTCTGGGTGACAGGCACAAGTTGTGGGGAACCCAAAGCTTGCCCAGTAGTAGAAGACATGATGCTAACAGATGTGCCTTCATCTAGTATAGTGCCATGTACTACCATATTATAGGCTTGTAATATAATCTAGAAAGGCACATAAGATGGGAGGCAACATGCAGTCAATTGACTCCAATCAAAAGAAATGACAGAACTACTTAGTGGGGTTATCATATGATTTCCCCCATGCCCTATAGGAGAAGGACTCTCCTGAACAACTGGGACAGGAGGGTCACTCTTCGACTCATAAGAATTTGAGGAGATGAAAAGGACATGAGTAGTATGATCATCACTACTCTCTTTGGGAACAGAGTGAAAAACTAAAGGCGAAGCCAAGTCGACACTCTTTTCGACCAATGGTTGGTCAGGAACAGACACAAGAGAGTCATGCTCAGGAAGAGAAGGATGGGAAAGAGATGAATCCAAGTCAATCTCTTTACCAACTAGGAGAGGGTTAGAAGAAAGCCTCTGATAACCAATAGGAAGTTAGGGGTGAGGAGCTGTAAGGCTTTCCAAAAATTTGGAAGCTTTATCCATAAAAGGACAAATGTGAAGAATATGCTCTTCTTCACATAACCTATAGGGGAATTTAATTGTTCCCTTCTTCTTACCATCACTAGCCGAGGGTGTAGCATCAACATGATCTCCAGAGGTTGATGGGGATGGTCGATCCAGATTTTGAGACCATACATCTAAGACTCTGGGAATACTAGAACAGTCTCGAAGGAGATAGTCACCCTTACATAGCCTGCAAGGGAATTTTACCTTCAGTGGAGGCTTGGAAGGTTTGTCGACGGGAAGTGCATTTGGAGTAACAACTGCACGATTGACCTCTTACTTATCTGACTTCTTCTTCTTCTTAGCCCCCTAGTTACTGGATTTAAAACTTTCACCAGGAAAAGTAGAAGAGGAAGGTGAAGAAATAGGGGAAGAAGGTGAGAGGTTAACCTTAGAATCAACATGATGTGGTTCAAATGAAGGAGATGGTTGGGTAGGAGTTGGGACACTCGGGACCACCGAGGTCGAAAATAACTAGACAGGTAAACCAATGGTTAACCCAGGGAGGGACAACGTTGCCATATAAGGAGAACCAACGTTTCCAAACGAAGGAAAAGGACCACAATTCACATCTGAGGGGAATCCTTGACTGGTAGACTCTGAAAATGTTGCCATTGGAAATGACCCTAAAGAATTACTAAGGAAGATAACTTTAACCAGGAATATTTCGTGGGTAGTTAATTTTAAGACATTGAAACAAAACTTTTCCTTTTCATATTTTAAGAGTCGAGAAAAAGACAAAAGGTGATTCTAATCACTTTCGGAGTTAACGAGCTCGAAAGGACAAGTGCTCAATGATATTTTAACTTTAAAGAGTCAAAAAGACAAAAACGATTGCTCAGGATAATCTAGGCAAAAGGATTACTAGGTAACCATGAACTGCAGAATACCTCCCGGCGAATTGAGAAGTACGAGTAGACAATCTCCCAAAATGCTGTGTTAGGTGTATCACATTTACAAGGTGGCAAACTCGGCTTCCTATGGATATAGGATTACAAACCTAGTGGGGTATCCCTTTATATATGTGATGGTACAGGGAGCACAAGTACGTACTAGCGCTATCTAATGCTGAAGCGAATGACAACTACTAGTTTTAAAGATGCCATAACACGTATCTAGCCTAGAACTCTAAATGTGAGCGTTAAGTTTCAATCCTTCCTTAGGTTAATTCAATAAATTTTAACGGTTGATCTTGACTTAGGTTTCAATTCCAAGGCCCTACCACTGTCATGTGAAAACTCCTGTATGCAGGTATATGAGAAAAGAAATCTTTGTCTTCAATGAAAGTTAATGCTAATTGAGGGATAGAGAGCACATAATCAATGCAACAATCAAAGAATGAAATCCTTCCCTAATACATGTCCTAAATGAACTTAATCTTCGCTTAACAACAAAAGAATTTTCATTTCATTGCCAATTCTTGTGATGATGCAATTCTAGCTTCTCAATGACACTACTAATGCAATATTTTCTCTTAAGTAAACTAGAATGATGTTCTTCTTTTCATAAAATGCAAAATGAATCTTTCACATAAAGCACTTTAATGAAAATTTTCACAATTCCGAACAACAAGCATCGACCAAATCCAAAGCATGATAAATGAAACTAAAAGCAACTTCTTACCTAAATCACACAAACCAAACACACAAATTCTTCAATCGACATACCAAGCAACGTAATCTATGCTCAGAAAGAGAAAAGAGACACTCGAAATAAGAGAACAAACGAGACTCTTTCACTCATTTAATTGAAAATGAAGCAATGAAGATGTTGCAACTGAAAGATGGATTAAATGAAGTAGAAAATCAGAAACTTGACACAATGGGTAAACAAACAAATGAATGGTAATTGACCTAGATGACCTAAGGTCATAGAAGCTGTTACACAGTAATTTGTCACCGTTTGTCACCGTCCCTGTTACCCCTCGCCCGCACACTGGAGGACTCATTCTGGGACCTGTGAGAAGTGACATGACCTGAAACCACTTGCATCATATTCCTCTAAGTATGAGCTTCATATGCCCTGAAGACATCTCCTGCAAAATTCCCATGAAAACAACTCTTTTTGCATTAGCGCGGGTCCACAGTTCACTGCCCGCGCCAATGAGGGAAATCCTCTAAAAAAGGCACTCCATTGGCGCTCTGTCCCAGAGTCGCAATCGCGCCAACCGAATTGAGTAAAGTTTTTAACCAACAAGCTTCCGAAGGTTCTCTTCAACCCATTCACCAACTGAATCTATGTTGAGCTAGGATGGTTTGGCTTCGAATCTCCATAGAAGGGAAGTGGTTTGCCACCTTTCATGGAAGTTTCTAAGTGATAAAGCCAATCCCATGAATAATGTGGTTGATTCTATCTCTTTCCTCTCTATCTATAAAAGCTTGCCTCTATGCCTTGAGCAAGCTAGTAGTGAGTTACAATAGTTCTAGTCCCAGCATAGTGATAGAGAGTTTGAAGCTGCAAGAGCCTTCTTTGCACCCATATGGCCAAATCTAAGTAAGGAGATTCTTGTCACCCAAAGAGAGAGAGGCTTGTTCCTCATCCCAACAAGCTTTGCAAGACTTGTGTAGCTGACTACCCAGCCAAAGGAGGATTTTACGTCAGAACAATGGTTGTATTCTTCTTTGTTATTTATTAATAATAGATGACTATCATTATGGTTCCACTCTCATTGTCTTATTTTTGATGTTGAGTTATATCTTTTCTGACTGATATATAATTGCATCTACTAGATTTTATGCTTTCGTGTTGTTCTTTGCATGTGCAGGTGTCCAATCATGGAGATCATGGGAATCGTGACAGGCCAAGGCAAAAGAACGAGGGCGACATCTCTTCTACGAACACTAGCATTGGAATCCAACTAGGTTCTCACCATCCACTTTTTATTTGCAATTAGGGACTTGCGTGATAGCATTGTGTGATTGTTGCTAGACCCGGTCTGGGCTAGTAGGGATCGTCTCTGTCCGCAGAGAGGATTTACCTCCACAACAATTTGGCGACCATACTGGGGAGATCTTGTTGTTTGATTTGTAAACTTTAGACGGATCCTGAAGTACGGCCAAGTAGCCTTCGAAACGCTATTTCTTTGCATTAGCGAAGTAGATCAACGCCACTTCAGTCAATCTCCGGTTTGGTTTACGGACTAAACAACTTGGAGTTTGTCTTGTCTCTTTGGTTTTTCTTGCTTTGATTGCTTAAATAGCTTTCTGGGTTGGATTTCTTGCTGTTTCTTGCTTCTTGGTTTGCCTAGATACTGTCTTCAAGCCCTGGGTCGCTTGCTTTTGTTTTTGATTTAGCAAACTTTATTAGCGCACTTTTTAGCCTTACAGTCGCGCCAATTGGCGCAAGTTGCTCAAAAACAACCCGCGCTAATCCCTTAAAAGCGCGAGTTGCAGCCTGACAGTCGCGCCAGGCCTGTCAACTTTTCAGTTTGCTTGTCCTTAAGCCCTCTGAGCTTGGATTTTGTGTCTTGCTGTGTCTTTTTCAATTACTGGAGTGTGTTTGATCCTGGTTTGACTGGTTTTAGACCTTCATCCTTCGGGTGTTTGCCTTTTTCTATCGATTACACCTTTTAGCCCTAGGGCATCTAGTGGCTTGGTGCATCGAGCCTTCCGTAGGAGTCTTGGGTTCTTTGATCGTCCAGTCGACTTTGTGATTACCTTTTGCATTTGCTCGGTAGTTGTCAAAGCTTTTTTCAAGTGATTTGTTTCTTTTTCGCTTGGGTTTCACTTGGCTTCGTTTGGGCTTAGATCACATAGCTCATAGAGGTCTTTGTGTTTTCTTCTTGGTTTGAAGGACTGTTTTGGTGTTTTGGGGATTAGATTGTGTTTTCATTGAGTGAAATTGATCTTTTGCTCGGTGTTACTGTCTCTCAAAATTTGTTTAGTGCACTTTGCCATTGAAAAGAAAAACGAATAATCTCTTTTGCGTTGCATTAGTTAATTGAAATTAGAAGCTTTTCATTGATTGAGTGATTTAAAACAAAGAAAAGTTTCGTTTATTTGTCATTAGCTGCATTAGAGTGCTTCTTGATTGTGGTCATTTTGTTTGAGAAATTCTCAACTCTCTCGTAGTTAGTATTCATCGAACGAAATGATATTCTTTGGCATATAGCTTGCATTTAGGGAATTGTGAGAGATCACATACGGTAGGGCCTGGAAACTGAAACTTAACTAAAGATCAACCATAAAATGAACTGAATGAACTTAAAAACGCATTGGAACATAACGCTCCCTAATTAGAGGTCTAGGCTAGAGACGTGCTCCAGCGTCGTTAAACCTAGTCACTGTTGTTTCACACTACGGTTGGGTGATTCCTCCTTTTGTGACTCGATAGTGGTCTAGCACGGACTTGAGCTCCCACGTACCGTCGCGTATATAGGGGAGACCCCACTAGGTTATCATCCTTTATCCATAGGAAGCCGTGTCTGCCACCTTACAAGCCGTAATGCACCGAACACAGCATTCGGGAAGATTGACTGTCGTACGGGAAGTCCTTGGTTTTCATATGATTGCCAAGGTGTATATGCAGTTTTACGGATTTGTTTGGTAAACCCTTTGCCTAGTCTCTCCAGAGTAGTCACTTTTGATCCTTTTCGGACTCCTTAAAAGAAAAGGCTCACTTGAGCAGTTTGTCACTTCGGGCTCACAAAACATTCGAAGGCGACTAGAGTCACCTTTTTGTCCTTTTCTCGACTCTTAAAACATGAAAAGGTCAAGTTGTGTCCTTGCGTCTTAAAATTCATTTGGCCATGATAAACATTACCTAGTTAGATCTTGTGTGCGTTAGTTTGAGTAGGGTCCTTTATCGTTAGACTCCCTTAGGTCTCGTTTGAAGTTTGTCATCCTGGCTGAACCGTCGACTCCCGTTCCAAGTGATCAAGGGTCTCCATCTTCCGCTGCTCCTGAGGTACCGGTTGTAAGTGATACTCTTCCTGTTATCCCGAGTATCCAACCGATCAACTCTCACGCTCCAGACGATGAAGGTTACGAAATTCATTGGAACCCCATCTGGGAGCCTGACGAGGACGATATTCCTTTTACCCCCCCTAGTGTTTCGTCTCCAATGTCTACCTCTCACATGGATGAGACATCTCCTAGAGTGAGTGAGACACCTGTGTTGTCAAATATCGACACTCCCATCCCAGCTACTTCTCCACTCCCCCCATGCTATCAGTCGTTGAGGGATAGGGTAAGTGCCAGGACTCCCGCTTCGACTATGTGGGATCCCCATATCACTCCCACCACGGGATCTTTTGTTTCACAAGTCCACACTACACCTGTCACTTCAGTTCCGACGAATCCAACTGTTTGTGTAGCACATTCAACTCCGGTTGTTAGTGCCGTAACAACGTCTTCAGCCTTGAACACTGGTGCTAGTCCCCCTCACAGTCAAGTGAGTAATGGCCAGCCGGCACTCTCGCCTAGAGTCGTCCACCCTGCACAAAGTGCTCCACCCTCTTTTGGTCCCGTTCCAAGAGGGGGGCCATATGATGCATATGGACAAGTTGTTCAGGATCCGAACGCGCAAGGTCCACTCTTTTATTATGATTCTACTGGTCAATACCTTCAACTTTCTCAACCCTTGCCTACTCAACCTTTTGTTGAGGTTTCGGTACCATTATCCATTGCTTGGAACCCTGGTACCAACTCTTTCCATGGAGGCCAAGCAATGCCTGCACAGCTTCAAGGACCGCCTAACCAAGGCCAGCCATCTTATGTGCAAACCCCCCAAGGGTAGCAATATTATGGCCAGCCTTACCCAGGACAATCTGGGGGCCCACAAGGACAACCCTGTCAGGGACAACCTTCGGCCGCTAGTGATCCATCATTTACTTATCTGAGTCAACCTTCTGGTTATCCGGGGCAACCTGGTACCCAGCAAGGTTACCCGTCTGGACAACCAGGACAACCTAACATCCAACAAGGCCAACCTGGTATCTAGTAGGGTTATCCCTCTGGACAAGCTAGACAAACTTATATTCCACAAGGTCAACCGGCTGTCCAATAGGGGTATCCTTCTGGGCAAGGGGGGTAGCCTTATATACAACAGGGCCAACCCACTGCTCAGCCTAGTCATCCTTCTGGGCAAACGGGTCAGCTTTCTATACAGCAAGGCCAACCCACTGCCCAGCTTAGTCATCCTTCTGGACAGGCTAGCCAACCTCAAGGTCAACCAGCCGTCCAGCCCGCTCAACCATCTGTTCCGCAAGGACAACCCTCGGTTGCTCAAGGACAACCTGGTACCCAGCAAGCTCATCCTTCTGGGAAAACGGGTCCGTCCCAAACCCAACCAGGCCAACCTTCCGGCCAGATGGTCCAAGCTCAACCTGTTCAAGGACATCCCTCTGGGCCCCAAACTCAAATTGGTTATCAAATGCAAGGTGGGCCACGACCCCAACCTTCTTACCAAGCGCAGCCTTCTTATCAGGCTCAGTATGGAGCTCAGCAAACGTATGGCTACCAGCAACCCCAGGGGCAAACTCAGTTTACCCCTTATCAAAATTATCAACAGATGCAGGTCACTCCTTACCAGAATTATCAGCAGCAGTATGTTGCACCTGCAGGTCAAGTTGCTAATCCATGGGGTGCTGGGGGGTAGGCCCAGGCTCAACTGTCTGCATATGGATAGAATCCTTATGGACAGAATCCATATGGACATAACCCCTATGGACAAAATCCCTATGGGCAGAACCCTTATGGGCCAGGCCCGTCCGGAAAAAGTCCATGGGGGCAACCACCACCTGGTTGGAACCCTGGTACTACCTCTCTTCCACATCCACAAATGTCCTTTAATCCTCAGTTGCCCTTCTTAGCAACGTTGGAACTTCCAGATGTGTCCAAATTGACAAATGATCCCATTCTTCATAATCCATATTGGCCACCAGTTCCAACTAAGATACCCGGTGATTGCCCGAAATTTGATGGCAAAGCTGGTGAGGACCCTCAAGCCCATGTCATGACCTATCATCTTTGGTGCTCATCCAACTCATGGCTTGATGACTCCATCTGGCTCCGCCTCTTCCAAAGGACTCTCACCGGCTCGGCCACTAAGTGGTATATTGAGTTGAATCGCGGAACATTTCAAGACTTCAACTCGTTGGCTATGGCATTCCTAACTCATTTTCAGTTACCCATTCGGTATGAGACAGAGACACATCTCCTTACGTCTCTCAAACAGGACACGGCCACACATATATCTGATCATATACATGAAAGGAGATAGCGTTGTCGCTTGATCAAATTCTGGATTCCTGATCAGCTCCCGACCAATTGGTTCACGACTTCCTTTGTCCCTGCAATTGCACGAGACATCGCCATGGGAGCTTGTGTAACTGAAGAGCAAGCTATCGCGCGTGCTCAGTACCTTGACTTGGTATATTCTCAGTCAGGTACTTTATATGATTATTTGCCAGATGCCCCGAGACCCGGAACATCCAAAGCTCCGCCAAAACCATCTGTTGACGGAGTTATTGGCTCTGTAAACGCATCTTCAAAGAAATCATCCGCGAACCCTAGGAAGCAAAAACAGAATGCTTCTAATGGAAATGCTTCTCAGGGTCAGTCTAATTCTGGAAGTACCTCCGAGGTAAACGCCGTTCAGTCCACCACGGCAGATAAATCCTCGAAAGGGAAAAAGAAAGGGAAAGCCAAGAATAAATCTGAACAGCCCAAACAGGACTCCCCTAAACCTCCACCCGAGGAAGGAGCCAAACGTAAACCTAAGTATCCTTGTCTTATCTGTGATGAGGATCACTACACTAAAGACTGCCCCAGACGGTCCGAAGTTAGTCGATTATTGAAAGGTGCTCCTGGGACTCCCGCTGTGCTTAAAGAACCTTTCCCTTCTCAGCAAACTCAAATGGTGGCAGATCCATCGCAACCCTCTTCTTCATTCGGCTCTCAAGTCTTCATGGCTGGGACGATTCCCATCCATGTCACTACTCGAGTGAAAGAATATCCATCTCATGCCGGGAAAGAGCCGGAGGTCCCCTCCAGCGCTCCTCCATCCAGTTCTGGTCCACTCCACATCGAACGACCTAGCACTGAGACGACGATCCGACCCCCTCCAAAAGGTGTACTCCGGAAGTCTTCTTACAACCCGAATGCTCGTGCTGCTCAGCACTACAGCATTGTTGAGGACTTAGCCCAGGCTCCGTCTGCTATGTCCGCTCTAGAAGTCCTCCAGAGCTGCCCCTCCCAGAGGAAGTCCTTGCTATCGGCCATCGGTGGCATAGACCCGGCTGACTCGGATCTGATCTCTTTTGATCTCGAGGGCTATACACCGAGACTGCCTCACCAAATCGCTTTCCTTATACAGGTCATCATCAATGGTAAAACGATTCATCGTACAGTCATTGATGAAGGTGCCTCAACTTGCATCATGTCTGTTGCTTGCTGGAAAGCTATTGGTTCTCCAACATTGAGCCAGTCTCCTATGACGTTAGAAGCCTTTGATGGAAGAGAGTCCCGTCCTTACGGTATCCTCCAACGCTTGCCCATCTCCTTGGAAGGGAAGACGGTAGAAGTGGAGGTCGAAGTTGTCGACGCCAATCTTACCTACAACCTCCTCCTCGGACGTAGCTGGACATACGCCATGCAAGTCGTGGCTTCCTCCCTTTTCCGTGTCATTCGTTTCCCTCATCAAGGGAAGATTGTCACGGTGGACCAGCTCTCCTTCTTCGCCTCTTCTTCTGAAGGTAATGTGCCGTTCGTGGAGCATACCTCTAAATCATTCGAGAGTGTGGGAGCCGGACTCTTTAAGGATCCCGCCCTAATGGGTGTCTTTCCCCTTCCACCTCCGAATCTCGCCCCTATTAAAACGATTTCTGTCCATCAGATAGAATCTCGGGGCGATATGATGCCATTCGAGCGCAATAACAGTGATGTCAACCTTCACTCCATTTTCAATGGACTGAAGCTTGGGGGGCATGTACCTCGAATTGAGACACCATGCTGGGGGGCATGCCCATCCCTTTATTCTCAAGTTTAGTGCGCTTCGACTTGTACATGCGTGTGTGTATGTGTGTGAGTTTTCATGTTTTCGGTTTGGTGTGAAAGCGTGATTGCCCCTTATTGTGTCTTTTTGCTTCTTGTGCAGATGTCGGGTGCACCTTACATTGGTTTCGCTGATGGTGCCTGTCGCAGCACTCATAATTTTTCCTCTGCGGCGTGGGTGATCTACGATCCTCACGGTGAGTTGATAGATCTTCAAGGTGTCTGTTTAGGCTGTACTACAAACAATGTTGCTGAATATAGCGCTGTTATTGAATTATTAGCCGAGGTAATTAATCTCGGTATTCGTACATTGCTTGTTAACCTAGACTCTCAACTTGTCGTCCATCAGCTCAATGGGCGATATTCCATCAGAGACCGTCACATTTTAAGGTTGTACTTACGTGTTAAATTGTTAGAAAGGAATTTTGACTTTATCACATATCAGCATATTCCACGACGATTAAACACATTATCTGATGCATTGGCCAATCATGTATTAGATAGACATTTGCGTAATTTATAATCAAAACATTATACAAGCAAGCACATAAAAGCACAATAATAAACCATAGGCATATGTATATATATATGTGTGTCATAATGTTTGCACCGCGTGTGTTACAAAACCCAAAAAATAATACATGTTCATCCTGATACATCCTCGGACAACATGTCCCTCAAAAATATGCATGAAAAAAGCCTAGGAGTCTATTCGTGGTGGTGCTCATGATAACACGTCACCGCGCGCACCAAGCGTCTCAACAGACGATGGATGCGGGTCGGCACCCCCACTATGTGCCTCTGGTATGCAAAGGGCACGTCCGCCAATCTGGCATAGCCTGGAATCACTTGGGTTAGTCCCTCGAGATTTTGCACCAGCTCTTCCCCCACGGCTCCCCTTGCCTGAGGGTCAGCTGCAGGTTGGTCCCTCCGCGCTATAGGAGACAAGTCGGCTGGTCGCTCCAGGCCCACATCTGCATATACATACAATTGTCATCAGAACATGCATGTATTGACAAAAAAATAAAATGAAAATACATAAAACACCAAAAGAGAAGATCATACCTAACTCCTCTTCCCACTCCTCCCCCTCTGGCAGTGGGAGGTCTGGGTCCCCCATGAAGTTGGTTCCCGCGTATGGCCAATCCTCTACCACGATCAGCTGACGGTGAAGCCATATGAAGAACTTGGGCCTCCATGACATCTGTTGGCCCCCTCCTCCTCTGGGCATCAATGCTGCCCAGCGAGCCATCCTAGGCTCTCGTGGCAATGGGTCCGCCACTACAGCTCCCTGGTACTGAAAAAGTGGCAATCGTTCCAAGAAGAATGACACCACAATCGAGCCATACCCGAACTGTTTCACTCCCCCGCGCTTACATTTTGTAAGCTGCCTTTTGATATTTGTAGTCACCGCTGTAGCCCAGTCAAAAATGGTGGGGCTAAGGCATTCTGTCGCTAGTAACAGATGATTCTTGCTTGCCTCATGGGGCGCCTGTACCCCGGCTGCACGCGTGATGGTGAACAGTATCACCCTAAGAGCCAAGTCATGGATGGTGGCGATATCCACCTTAGCACTGTTTTTCCCAAATTGTGCCTCTGGGCACACACGAGCCTTCACTTCACCTATCTTCTCCCCGGAAGGCCTGCTTCCGGTCAAAATAGGGCTCGCCCCTCTCCGTGACAGCCTAGTAATGAAGTACACATCAGATACATCCAGCTCTAAGGTCTGATCCCGTAAGCGGAATACTTGGTCATCAACATCCCAAGCATCCACTATGAACTGTAATAGCTCTGGTTGAGCTCGCAGATAAGAGGTGAGGAAGAATTTCTTGAGACCACAGTCTCTCAAAGCATTCATGCATCCCTCATCCGCTATGGCTAAGGCATCTACGGCATCGTGCTCCCGTTCTTTCCATTCCACCACCATTTTTGCTTGTTTCCTGCACCCACAAGGATGAATAAATCATTAATGAAACCCTGGTAGACTTGCAAACCAGTCAAATTTCGAAAATGATGGGAAAATTTAAGTAAAAAATTAGGTCGCGCGGTTGGCGCGACTGTTTCTAAAACAGTCGCGCCAATGGCGCGACACCTTTGGGTAAATCACCCCATTGGCGCGGACCCGTGCCGGATACCTGCGCCAATGGGGCGCAACCCTAAATTTTAAAATCCCCCTTGCCGAGGCTCAATTTAGGAACAAAATGCATAAAACAAGTATGGAAATGGAGCTAAAGGAAGCGCCTCTTACCTGGAACTGGCGGAATCTCAAATGGTTGCCCGGATTGGCAGTAATCGCTGCTCGAAGTTTGCACCCCAAATGGACCACTACCACTATGCAAAAGGTAAAAGGTAAAAGTAATTTTGTTTTTTACATTTTCACCATATTTATAGACTTTTTGACTTGTAATTAGGGTTAAAGAGTTGTTTTTTGAATATTTTAATATATTTTTGGTCGAAAATGGATTTTACGCTTGCTTTTGGTGCTATGACAGGTCCTTTTTGCAACTTTGATGATGAAACAAGTTGTATTTTATACTTTTTCGGACTCGGTAAATACACGAAAAAGTCACTATGGAGTCATCTTTCAGCTCTTTTCTGACTCGCTAAAAATGAAAAGATCGCCGGGTTACCCCTCTTGACTCGTTAAAAGTAAATAAGAGGCAGTCGTCTTTAAACTCTTTTCCGACCGTGTAAAAATGAAAAGATCGTCGGACCCTTGTCGTTTCTGGTTCGTTAATGGTTATGAAACGACGTGATGTTGATCGCTTTTTTACTTTTTCAGATCGATATCACTACTCATGAAAAGTACTCCTCGATCGTAATGGTTGGGCGGTTCTTTCGAGCATTATTTTATACTTTTTCGGGCTCGAGAGACACAACTTTACGAAAAAGGACCCCCCTGGAGTTTACTTTTCTGCTGTCTTTTCAAACTCTCTAAACATGAAAAGACACCGAGTTCTTCCTTTTTCAGACTCGTTAAAACTTAATGACATCAGACTCCGTCATAATGACGCTCACAAGCATATGCTATCCTCGTCAAGCTTGTTAAAAATAACTGGGGTACTCGCCAGAAATGGTGGGGAAAATGGACCCATAATTATTGTCGTGTCGGCAGTACGTCACTCTTGAACATGGCACTAGTCTGCATTCGTGTCTGGGTGGGAACATCTCATCTTGTTTTACACTTGCCTCCGTGGGTTTGGGTTATCCTATTTGGCCTTTCATTTTCTCATTACCTTGTCACCATGACCTCTGCTCATTTGATGCCCAGTACTGCCAAATCCACTGTCGTGCCGCCGATATGTTCAAGAGAAGTTGACCTCTGCAGCAGTACAACCTCCTCTGATACCTCACATAATTTTGCACCACCACAACATTCTTCCTCTGTCTCGTGTCACTGATGTGGGAAACATTATGGCCCACCTTTGATCAAGGTCACTTCCTGTCGACTTCAGCTCATTATCCAGGAAGTTGATCTAGAGACTCCCTTCGGTGCCTTAGAGCCTGCATGCCTCAATACTAGGTTCTTCGTGTTCGACGAGAGGTTTTCATCATTGGCCTCCGATCGAATGATTCTGCGGGTGTTCGACGCCAGCTCATTGATTCACACGCCGTAGATTGTACCTATAGTACCTTGAGGACCATTGTCATTATTGGTGGTACCTCTCGCGTCTGTTAACAGTTTTCACTATTGACTGGTAATCAGACGATGTTCATGCATGTTCGACTTCAACTCATGCATTCGCATGCTTGAACTTGTACTCTGTTCGGGTCGAGATGGAGCGCAAGACCCTGGATTTCGTCTATTGGAATCCAGGCTGCGATTTGTAGCTTATTATGATTATTACATGACTCATTCACTGGATGGCTGCGACCATGCCTGAGTCTATTTTTCGATCCTCTCTGGATGGCTGCGTCCATGCCTTGGATCTAGATTCTTATGTACTCTATTATGGATGGCTGCGCCCATACCACACATATATCATGTACTTGAGATATCAGTTGTACTTCTTTATGCAGGTTCTCTGGCGGCCGTGTTTTCAGTCACGCATGTTCTTGTAAAGCATTTCACCCCTCTCTCTCTCGGGCCTCATGCTTTAGGGGGCTTCTGTTACACAGTAATTTGTCACCGTTTGTCACCGTCCCTATTACCCCTCGCCTGCACACTGGAGGACTCATTCCGGGACCTGTGAGAAGTGACATGACCTGAAACCACTTGCATCATATTCCTCTAAGTATGAGCTTCATATGCCCTGAAGACATCTCCAACAAAATTCCCATGAAAACAACTCTTTTTGCATTAGCACGGGTCCACAGTTCACTGCCCGCGCCAATGAGGGAAATCCTCTAAAAAAGGCACACCATTGGCGCTCTGTCCCAGAGTCGCACTCGCGCCAACCGAATTGAGTAAAGTTTTTAACCAACAAGCTTCCGAAGGTTCTCTTCAACCCATTCACCAACTGAATCTATGTTGAGCTAGGATGGTTTGGCTTCGAATCTCCATAGAAGGGAAGTGGTTTGCCACCTTTCATGGAAGTTTCTAAGTGATAAAGCCAATCCCATGAATAATGTGGTTGATCCTATCTCTTTCCTTTCTATCTATAAAATCTTGCCTCTATGCCTTGAGCAAGCTAGTAGTGAGTTACAATAGTTCTAGTCCTAGCATAGTGATAGAGAGTTTGAAGCTGCAAGAGCCTTCTTTGCACCCATATGGCCAAATCTAAGTAAGGAGATTCTTGTCACCCAAAGAGAGAGAGGCTTGTTCCTCATCCCAACAAGCTTTGCAAGACTTGTGTAGCTGGCTACCCAGCCAAAGGAGGATTTGACATCAGAACAATGGTTGTATTCTTCTTTGTTATTTATTAATAATAGATGACTATCATTATGGTTCCACTCTCATTGTCTTATGTTTGATGTTGAGTTATATCTTTTCTGACTGATATATAATTGCATCTACTAGATTTTATGCTTGTTTTCGTGTTGTTCTTTGCATGTGCAGGTGTCCAATCACGGAGATCGTGGGGATCGTGACAGGCCAAGGCAAAGGAATGAGGGCGACATCTCTTCTACGAACACTAGCGTTGGAATCCAAGTAGGTTCTCACCATCCACTTTTTATTTGCAATTAGGGACTTGCGTGATAACATTGTGTGATTGTTGCTAGACCCAGTTTGGGCTAGTAGGGATCATCTCTGTCTGCAGAGAGGATTTACCTCCACAACAGAAGCCATCCAGAAACTCAAAAAATCAACCAATGAAACTTCAAGCCAATCAATTAATCAAAACTGGCAAACAAATCATTCTAGTCACTTCTTGGCAGAAGAAGGGAGTCTGAGGGTCAAGACACATTGGCACTGGAAAGGGAGAAATTCTATTTTTTTTTTTAACTTAGAGACCGACACGACTGGCTAGGTTATAACTAGCACTGATCAGCACAACTGACCAAGCTACAACTAGTGCTAATAAGACTAATCGACGTGACTGGCCAGGCTACAACTAGCGCTAATCGAGGGATTCGAAGAAAAAATAAAAAATAACTTCACACAGGGCTAGACTTAGCACATTAGAGGGTGGGCTAGTGTCTGTATGCCTTCAAACAGGCTAAGAGGTAGAAATTATGAGGGCAAGACGCACTGGTTATGATTAAGGAGAAACCCTGATCTTCACCTACAGGAATCATCATGATTTATTAACTAACAATAGGCTCCATAAGGGGGTATGACGTGACTATGTAGAACAACTCATGTTGATCGATGCGACTGTCAGAAAATTAAATGTGCTGACCGAGGATTTAAAAAAAAAAAAAAAATTTCAAAGGCCAAAACTAGACCTGCCACTATAAATTTCAGACTTAGAGCAGTAAACCAGGCAAAGCAGAGAGAACCAAAGGAAAAAGGTGACACTACAAAAGTTCACACAAACCATGAAATGAAAAATTAATCAAACGAGAGGATTGGCTCCCCAGTGGAGTCGCCAATTTGTGGTGTAGGTAAATTCTTGATGCGGAAAAAGACAATTCCTCTAGCCTGAGAGAGTGGGTCTAGCCACAAACAAACAATCTATGGAAAAATTCCTTAAGCTAGAATCAAATAAGAGGGCCTACCTCTTAGAACGCTATTATGCTTGTTGATGATCTCGCTTCCTTACTCCAGCTACCTTTCATTTCCTTCCTTTGAATACCTAAAACAAGCAAACAAACAACAACAACAAATGTGATAGCATACAAATTGCATTCAACCTACTTAAAAGGTCAAGGAATCTTAAGCCATCAAATGTGAGATAACACTTAATGTAGGAAATCAATCAATAGTTGTATTCATATAAGTTCAGAAAGAGATTACAACAAATTCCTTGATGTTGATGGTCTCCTTCGACGTATTGAAGTTCCCACACCTCTACTAGCATCTCATGGATAACCCCAATAATGGAAGTTTTAAGGCTTCTTCCCTTTAGTTCCAAACCAAACCAAACACACTATTCTCCCTCCATAAACATAAACTAGAAGGCTACAAGCTATGATATCTTGTTGGTTATTCAAGCTCCAAAAATACTAAGACTAGTTTAGCTTGGAAAAGGAGGAGTTTATATAGCTTGGATGGAGGGGAGATGGTTCCTCTTATCATGGGAGGGGCCTTATCTCTTGGGTTTGTTCCATCTTAATAGGGGAAAGGAGCCCAAACTTACTTCCTTGACTCCATCCAGTCCAACGATTTACTAGACTTCTGTTATGAAGCTTCTAGACCTGGAAGCTTCGACTCCATATTTAAAAAACTTGCCAAAAGAGGATCGACGAGTCTGAGAAAAGGCTCAGTTGCACCGTACGGAGCTAGTCCTGGTTTCAATCTATGCAAATCAACACGAGGAGGGAATGGGTCATTAGCGCCAGTCTTGTAAATTGGGGTAAATGGAAGATTCTTCGGAATTGATACAAAAGCGAATTGTTTTTCTCATGAAGAGGGACGTAATTGGAGTCTCTTCATGATGGGACATTATGTAGGGTTCACTGTAGAGGTCCTCTAGGATCGTGGAATGGGGAGCATAGGGACAATGACAAAATGCTGTGTAACAAGGTCCTTCTCCTCCAAGTCACTGAAAAATTAAATGTTTCCCATCATATGGAATGAGGCTCCACTATCCATATACCACAGATTACCCATCACTGATGTCACCGTGCATGCAATGAGTGCTAAATCCAACTCGAACTGTGAAGCTAGAGCTTCACCTGCCGCTCCTCCTAAGGGCTTATTTTAGGCCTTCTTATTGGCTTTCTTGTGCAGATAGTACACTTCCCTTGAACTCCAATCTCAGGTAGGTAACTTGAATTTCATGCATGCATGAGTTAATTATGGTTGATTTATCAATTAATTGGTTGAACATTGAAGCTACACCCTGCTGCTAGACTTCCTACTGGTTCCTCCAAAAGTTGGAATTTGTTTAACTGACTTTAACTGAATTAAATTATTACAACTTAAATTAAAATCAACCTAGGCTCCTAAAATTTAGGAACTACTCTACATGAATCAAGTTAGGCCCTTAACTCGCATTAACTAAGCCAAATAAGTGAAATTAACTTAGTTAACTCATTATTGTTGTCTTATGATGTGGAATTACAGTTTTGTACTAATTTAATTCAAGGGAAAATTAAATCATGATTTTCTTGTTGCCATTTTTAACACTCCCTCTCAACATGAAAGGGATTATCAGATACCCCAATCCTGTCGCTATGGAACTCAAATTTTCCTCTTGAAAATGCCTTTGTCAAAATATTTGCATCATGTTATTGTTAGGAATGTATTCCAACAACATGATTTTCCTTTGTGTAGAAATTCCTTGTAGATTCAAACTGCTAATTGTAATTTACTAAAACAATAAGCTTGAATCTACGCTACTCTTCAACAGAAATAATTAAACAATCACGAAATCATGAAGAATACAAGAGAAATAATTCAATAAACACATTACACAATGATTTCCTAGGGAAAGCCACAAATAAAAGCTCTTCCTATCTGTATATTGCATTATTTAGACAATATGAGAAGATTACAATGATGTGCTCAAGCCCGAGCAACCTCTCCACTATCCTTATGTGTCTCATGGCTTCCTAGACAAGCCTAGGCCAATAATTAACCAAATTTGGCTTGCCCAAGTCCCTATTTCCTTGTGCTGTTTCCTTTGGAATTAGCCCCCTATTAATTAGTGAAATTCCTCAATATGAATTGTGCAATCCTCATAGGCCTTCCTTTGACTTCATGCACCACCTATATAATTCAGATGATTATACAATTGATAATACATTGTCCCTGAACTCCAATCTCGACTGGGTAACTCTCTTATATGACATGCATGAGTTAATTATGAGTGAATCATTAGTTAACTGGTTGAACACATGAAGCAACACCCCACTATCTGATGTCCTACTAGTTCCTCCATCAGTTGGAACTAGTTTAACTGACTTTAACTCAGTTAAACTGAATTAATTAATTACAACTCAAAGTAAACTCAACCAGGGCTCCTATAATGTAGGATACACTCTACATAATTGAAGTTAGACCCTAAACTCAAATTAAATGAGCCAACTAAGTCACTTTAACTTATTTAACTCGTGCAAGTTATCTTGTGATATGGAATTACAATTTATTCCAAATTTCATTTAAGGAAAAAGTTAAATTAGGATTTTCTTGTTTCCCTCTCAATAAGAAAGGGATTATCAGATACAGAACTTGAATTTTCCTCTTTATGGTGCCTTAATCAAGATGTCTGCATCTTGTTCCTCTGTAGGAATGTACTCCAGCAACATGATTCTCCTCAGAACATAATATCATAGATGGTGATATCGAATGTCGATATGTTTGGACCTATCATGAAAAACTATATTTTCAAAGAGTTTGATAGAACTCTGATTGTCACAGTAAATCACTATAGGATCCATCTACTGACCAAATAACCCAACAAGGATCTTCCTCATCCAGATAGCCTCACAAGTTGCTTGAATAGCACCCATGTACTCTTTTTCTGTCGAATTGAGTGCAACTAATATTTTCTTCCTGTTTTACCAAGAAACTGTTGCTGACCCAATATTGAAGATTCCCCTTGATGTGTTCTTCTTGTCATATGGACTCCCTGCCCAATGTGAATCTGTGAAGCCTTACACTTCACTACCTCTGTCTATCTGTACCAAAGACCAAAATGAGTGGTGTCTTTTAGGTATCTCAACACATGTTTAGTTGCCTTCCAATAGAGTTTGGTTGGCTCCATGAGTGGTGCCTCTGATGGATCCCTGTTGGGATTTGCAATGTTGACAAAATATGGTTACTACTGTGGATACTTGTTACACAAATTTTTTTCATTGTCCCTATACTCCCCATCCCTTGATCCTGGAGGACCTCTACAGTGAACCTCATGTGTTTTCTTATCATGAAGAACATGCCTTTACATCCCTCTCCATCTGCAGAACATTTCCCTCTTACATAATTTCCCAAGAATATTCCTTCAAACTCAGTTTTAAAGGCCGGTGCTATCACTCAGTTTCTTCCCCATGTCAATATGTAGAGTTTAACACCGAGCCTAGCATCAATCGGCGCTGGTATTCATCCATTACCCGCATGAACCTCTTTTGGAAAGTTTGTAAAAATGGAGTCGAAGCTTCCAAGTCTAGAAGCTTCGTGAACAGAAGTTTAGTAAATGGTTAGTCGAGATAGAGCTGAGAGAGATTGTTTGGGCTCTTTTCCCCTATTAAAATGGAACAAAACAAAAGGGATAAGACTTCTCCCATCATAAGAGGATCCATATCCCCTCTCTCAAGCTATATAAACTTCTCCTTTTCCAACCTCAACTAGCTAATGAAAGGGTTGGAATAATCTGCAAAATCTTGATAGCCAAAACAACTCTTGATAGCCTTAGCCTTCTAGTTTGTGCTTGTAAAGGGAGAATAAGTTTGTAGTTTATTTGGTTTAGAGAAGAGGAAGAAGCCTTGAAATTCCATTGTTTGAGGTGAATCATGAGATGCTAATAGTGGTGCTGGAACCCAGACACGTCGAAGGAAACCTGCAACGCTAAGGTGAAGGTTGTACTTTCCTTTTTGTCATAATAATACAACTAATATTTTGTTTCCTATATCAATTGCATATGCTATTTGGTAGCTTAAGACTCCTTAGCCTCTTAAGTAGGTTGAATCTATTGTATGTTATCATGTGTCTGTGATTTCTTGTCTATTTGTTTCAAGTGATTGATTGACATTAAGGAGCTGATCGTTGGAGCAAAGACACAAGGGCTTCATCAAGCAAGGATTAGCGATACAAGAGGTAGGATCTTATCCATTCTCAATCTAATGGAACTTATGTCAGACTGTCTTGTTTGTGGCTAGACCCTCCCCTTGGGCTAGAGGGATCGTCTCTGTCCTTAGAGAGAATCTTCCTACTCCACAAATTGGTTGACCTCTCATCTTCTTCCCCTATTTCTTCATCTTCCTCTTCTACTTCACCTGGTGAAATTTTGAAATCCCATAACTAAGAGGCTAATAAGAAGAAGAAGAAGACAAAGAAGAAGAAGTTTGGTATCAAGAAGCTAACTGTGCATCTATTTCTTTGAATGCACTTCCCATCGACAAACGTTTCGATCCTTTGTGGAAGGTAAAATTCCCTTGCAGGCTATGTAAGGGTGACCACCTCCTTCGAGACTGTCCTGGTATTCCCAGAGTCTTAGAGGTATGGTCTTAAAATCTGGATCAACCATCCCCATCGACCTCTGGAGATCATGTCGATGCTAAACCCTTGGCTAGCGATGGTAAGAAGAAGGGAAAAATTAAATTCCCTTGTAGGTTATGTGAAGGAGATCATCTTCTTCACCTTTGTCCTCTTATGGATAAAGCTTCCAAAGTTTTGGAAAACCTTACAGCTCCTCAACCCCAACTTCCTATTGGTTATCATAGGCTTTCTTCTAACCCTCTCCTAGCTGGTAAAGATGTTGACTTGGATTCATATCTCACCCATCCTACTCATCCTGAGCATGACTCTCTTGTGTGTATTCCCAACCAACCGTTGGCCGCAAAGAGTGTCGACTTGGCTTCGCCTGATCATGTTCTTCTTGTCTCCTCAAATTCTCATGAATCGAAGAGTGGCCCTCCCATCCTAGTTGTTCAAGAGAGTCCTTTTCCTATTCCCGTAGAGCATGGGGGGAATCATATGATACCCCCACCAAGTAGTTTTGTCATTTCTTTTGATTGGAGTCAATTGATTATTTTCCACCTTCCATCTTATGTGCCTTTCCAGATCACAGTACAAGCCTATAATATGGTAGTACATGGCACTATACTAGATGAAGGCGTGCCTATTAGCATCATGTCTTCTACTACTTGGCAATATTTGGGTTCCCCGCAGCTTGTGCCTGTCACCCAGAATCTGTTGGCTTTCAACGGAGGAACCAGTCAGCCCTTAGGGATCCTCCTGAAGTTCCCTATTACTTTGGGAGAAAATACCATCTATAAGGACATGATGGTAGTCCAAGGTCCCTTAGATTTCAATATTCTCCTTAGACGTGACTATGTTTATGTCATGGGAGCTCTTGTTTCTTCACTTTTCCGTGTGGTTTGTTTTCCACACGAAGGGAGAATAGTGACCATTGATCAATTGTCATTCATTGGTCACCAGGTGCCTCCTTTGCAACCATCGTCCCCTATTGGTTCTTGTTTACAAGTAGTACCTTCCCCGCCACAGGTCAATTATGTGGCTACCCGTTCCATCTCCACATCTGCCAATGATCACACAGATGCTATAGTACGTTATGTACTAGGGGCATTGGAACCTGATCTGTCGTTGGCACCGGTTGACATGTATTCTTCCCAGAGTGTGGTTCTCCCATCTAGTGAGGACCTCTTAGGAGCCATGTTCTCGTATGGTCCATAAAAAAAGGTCGGAGCATAATTCCTTGTCTTGTGTTAAGCTCGTTAAAAAATGAAACAAGGGGTGTGAGCATATTTCCTTGTCTTGTGTCAAGCTCATTAAAAAATGAATCAAGGAGTCCGAGGATAGCTTGTTCCTGTATCAACCTCGTTAAAAAATGAAACAGATTCTGAGGATAGTTTGTTCCTGTATCAACCTCGTTAAAAAATCAAACAGATTTCGAGGATATTTTTTTCCTGTATCGACCTCCTTAAAAAATGAAACATATGTCTGAGGATAGTTCTTTTACTGTGTCAACCTCGTTAAAAAATGAAACAACTCCCTTTTCCAAATCGAGTCTTTGATTAAGATCTCATAAAATCCCAGTCGAGTCTTTTCTGGATCTCAAAAGTGAACCTTCATTCCATCCACCTAGCTGAATGAAATGAAGCTTGGGGGGCAAGTACCTCGATGAGTCATGCTGGGGGCACCTTTTCCTCATCATGAGTTCAGGTTTTTCTCGCCTCCTTTCATGCGAATTTTTCACCGAGTCTCTACCGTTTTCCCATTATCACAATGGGGTTTCCATCTTATGACTTATAACCCTCACTCACCTGAGGGGGAAAGGGGGCACAACCTTTTATGAGTTTTACTCTATTATTTGGCCGAGTTGATGCTTACATGTCATGTCAACGGTAAAACTCCAGTTTTCTTCTCTGTTGATTGATTACCCAAGTCCGGAAATGGACTCCATCAAAAAGTATTATGCATGAGTCATCTCGCATGGTTACTTATGTACATAAATGTGTTATTCATTTTTGTGCAGTTTGGTTTGGTGTGTTTTTCAAGTAGCTTTCCTGCTTATTATGTCTTCACCTACTTTGTAGATGTCCGTGTCTCCTTATGTTGGTTTTGCTGATGGTGATTGCCATAGTACCCAAAATTTATCATCCACAACATGGGCTATTTATGACCCTCATGGTGAGTCGATTGATCTTCAAGGTATTTGTTTGGGCCCAACAACTAATAAAATTTGTGAATATAGCGCAATTCTCGAAATTTTGTTAGAAGCTATTGCTCTTGACATTCGAGAAATGGTTGTAAACCTTGATTCACAACTTGTTGTTCTTCAACTCAATGGACAATATTCTATCAGAAACCCTCAATTATTGAGAATGTATTTTCTTATTCATCTATTGGAAATAAATTTTGATTATATTACATATCATCACATTCATAGGCATCTGAATACATTAACCGATGCATTGGATAATTATGTTTTAGACATACATTTACGCAATATGTGAAAAACATTGTATCATAGTAAACCGGAAATATAGCATATATATGTCGATAATGTTTGAGTGTAATACATCAAAATCCAAAAACCAAATATGTGTGTTGGAGAGGCAAATCCCCTCTACGGATAGAGGCGATCCCTACTAGCCCAGAGTGGGTCTAGCAACAATCAGTCAATGCTACTATGCAAGTCCCTAGTTGCAATTAAAAAGGTAGGCAAAGAGCACCTACTTGGATTCCAGCACTGTTGTTTGATGAAGAGATGCCACCTTCACTCCTTCGCTCTGGCTGGTCACGATCCTCCGTGATCTCCGCGAATGGATACCTGCACACACGAAGAGAAAACAAACACGAGCGTGAAATCTAATAAAAGCAACCATACATCAGTCAGAAAGGATGTAATTCACATTAACCATTGCATAGACAAATGAGAATGGAACAATAATAGTAGTCATCTATTATTAATCAAGAAGAGAAGAGTACAACCAAATGTTCTGACGTCGGTATCCTTCTCAGGAGGGGCCAGTCAGCAAGTCTCTTAAGCATTCACCTTTGGAAATGATTCTCCAAAGACAAGAAACTCTCTCTCTCACCCAAGCAAAACAACACAACCTTCCCTAAGCAATCAAACACTTCCACACTTATCACACCAACTACCTATAGTAGCAGCAATCTGAGCACTATAAGCTCCACACAATCCAAGCTATTCCAAACTAGCTGCTCATGGTAATGGTAGAGGTTTATATAGGAGAAGGAGTCTCCTTGAATAGTGGAAGGATGAGCTTATCTTCAAGGGAAGTAGTTGCAAAGGGTCGAACAGACATGCCATAGAAGGGAGGCGATACTCACAAAGCCAACAACCAAGTCTGGAGTTATCTGGAAGGCTGGCTGTTGGAACAAATTCGCCTAAACTGGATCAGCGTGGGTGCATAACTGGTCTGGCGCACTGACGTCGCAAAGACATAATGGAAAGGGCCATGTCAGCGCGGGTAAATACGAACAGAGGCTGCGCTGGTCATGAAATTCGATCAGCGCGGAAAAGTCGTGTGCTTCCGCGCTGGCAGCGCACGCGGTCTGTTATGAAGCGCCAGTCATCGCGGATATTTTGGAAACAGACGCGCTGATGAGGAAAACTTTGGAAAAGTGGGTTTTTTGGCCAGTTCAGAAGGCATGAACTTGATTATTGTGAATTCCTGACACAGTAGGGTGACTGACAGGGAGACAGTGACAAATTACTGTGTAACAATGTGTTCCAAGCACATCCATGGCTTGCAGGCCTCAAAACTGTAAATTCTAACTACAGACTACTTTGTGTGATGCTCATGATAGCATGTTACTACTCGCACTACACGAGTCAGTAATCAACGGATCCGATCTGACACTCCCACTGTGTACCGTTGATAATGGCGAGGAATGTCCTTGATCTGTGCATATTCTGGAATCCCTCTCGTCAGGTTATCCAGATTTCGAGCAATCTCCTCTTCGTTGTCAACTCCTTCCTGGTAAGGAGCGACCTCGAATTGCCGAGCCATGCACCTTGCTATTGGGGACATCCCTGCTGGTCTCTCTGGTCCAACATCTGCAATTACAAAGTCAAGGTGTCATGAATACATATATTCAAAAATAATAAAAAACCAAAAACAAAATTGTTTTTCTCACCTCCATCATCGAAGTCCTCTCCCTCTGGGAGTGGCATGTCAGGATCACTACAGAAGTTAGTCCCGCTATATGGCCAATCCTCCACGATGATCAGCTATCATCTAAACCACAGAAAGAACGCAGGCCTGCAAGACATTTGTTGGCCCCCTTCACGTCTGGGCATTAGCTTGCTCCACCAAACCATCCTTAGATCTCATGGTACCAGGGGGTTCACCTCTGCCATCTGATAATGGAACAGTGGGATTCGTTCCAAGAAGAAGGTTACTAGGATGGAGCCATATCCAAATTGCCTCAAATTCCCTGCTTTGCATTTGGATAGTTTTTGCTTCATGTTTACTTTCATTGCTTTTGCCAAATTGAAGACAGTGTGTGCCATATAGTCCACAACATATTGGAAGCAAGATTTGTTGGACTCATGTAGTGCTTGAGCCCCAGCTACTCAGTTGATGGTCAAAAGTATCACCTTCAATAGAATATCATTTATTGTCATAATATCAATCTTGCCACTTGTAGATTTCAGAGCTCTTGGGCAATGTGGGAAAAAAACATGTTTATGCTCGCCCTAATAGGCCTACTTCCATACAATTGGACTGGTTCCCCTCTACGAGACAGTCCAGTAATGAAATAAATATATGAAGTCTTCAACTCCAGCTCTTGGTCATGGATCATGAATACCTCTCGTCCGATATCCCATAGACTGATCAAGTACTACAGTAGTTCAGGTTGAGCCCGTAGGCCTGGTGTCAGAAAGAACTTGAGGAGCCCACAGTTCCTCAATGCGTCAAGATAGTTTGGATCCTCCAAGTCCATTTGGTCTATTCTTTCATGTTCATGTTCTTTCCACTCAATCACCATTTTCTTGCCTTGATTTTCCTACAAACACCCCACATTTAACTCAACATCAGTTCTTGAGAGGGAAAATTCCAATTTAAAGCATTAAATTTGGGCGAAAAATGTAATATTTCGGTTCTCTGCGCCGACGCAACTATTTTTAAAATAGGAGTGCCGATGGTGCGATACTTAGTGTTAAAAGCTGACGATCAGCGTGGTCCCGTGCCTGGATCCCGCGCCAACCGTCGGTGAATTGTTTTTGCAAAGAGCCCCTCAAATCCCCTGCAAAGATGGTTAAATGCTTAAAAAACAGGTGTCAATGCAAAGAACAAGGCCACAACTCTTACCTGTAATGAATGGTTCAATGATTGGCTTCCTGTATCTGCAGAAATTCGTTCTTGAAGATCTAGGGCAAAAGTGGGTAAAAAACTGCTCAAATGAGGTAAATGGTAAAAATGTTTTACTTTTTTCCATTTTTATAAACTTTTGACAGTATTTTAGGGTTTTAAAAGTATTTTTCACCATTTTTCCTTAGAAATGGATAATGTGTTTTCTTCTTGTGCAACGACAAATGATGGTTTTCCAGTGATGATGCAAAACTGGAGTCGTATTTAAGCTCTTTTCTCGACTCGTAAAAAATGGAAATGAAAAGATTGCAGAGTATTTTTCCCTTTTTGACTCGTTAAAGTAAATAAAAATGGGGAGTCTGCTTTAAGCTCTTTTCCAACTCTCAAAACACGAAAAGATTGCCGAGCTCTTGTCATTTTGACATCGTAAATGGTTCCGAAACGTCGTTTACCCAGTATAGGTTTACCCCTTTTTTGGGCTGGGATAAGCTATTTACGAAAAATGTACTCCTTGATTGACATGGCCAAGAGGTTCTCTCGAGTATTATTTTCTACCTTTTTGGGCTCGAGAGACAACTTTATGAAAAGGGACCTTTTGGAGTTTTTCTTTTTGTTTCTTTTTCAAACTCTCTAAACATGAAAAAGATACCAAGTTTTTCCTCTGTCGAACTCGTTAAAAGATAATGACATCGGATTCGTCACCATGACGGACGTGAGCTTATCCTTCCTACGGATCGATAATATTTCTAGGTCAGATCCATCCAAAGGATGGACTTATATTACAAGTATATGTTATCCTCTTCAAGCTTGTGATAAAAAATAATTGGGGTACCTGCCAGGAATGGTGGGGGAAAATGGAAAATTTTACCAGTTGTGTCGGCAGCTTGTCAGGTTGGGAGATCCTCACTTCATCATTGACCTCCCTGGGTTTGGGTCATACACTTTTTTCCTTTCCATCTGATCTTTGATATGTCATCATGAGCTCTGATCCTATGGATCCAAAAAGCTACCAAACTCGGGAGTCATGTCGCCGATATGTTCAAGAGTTAACCCTTCTGTAGTTTACACTCATTCCTAATTCTTTGTATCATCCATAATCATTGCAACCCCTTGTCTCGCATCAATGATGTGGGATACATCATGGCCCTCCTTTGACAAGGTCACTTCCTGTTGACTTCTGTCGACTTCAGCTCATTATCTGGGAAGTTGGCCGAGAGACTCCCTTATAGTACCTTAGAGCTTGCATGCCGAGAAGTTCTCATAATTGGCCTTCAATCGAGTGACTTCACGGGTGTTCGACTTCAGTTCCTTATTCACACTCCGTGAATTGTGCTACTAGTACCTTGAGAGCCATTGTCATTATTGGTGGTTTCTCTCGCGCTTGTTAACAGTTCACATCATTGACCGGTAATCAAGTGACTTTCTAGCATGTTCGACTTCGACACATCTATTCACATGCTAGAATTTGTACTTTGATTGGGTCATGTTGGAGTGCAAGACCCTGGGCTCAGATTACAAAAGTCCAGGTTGCGAGGCGATGTGACATGATCATGCTTATATACATGTCTCTTTCAGATGGATGGCTGCGACCATACCATGAGTCTGTTATATGTGATCCTTCTCATTATTGGATGGTTGTGACCATACCTTGGGTTAGATATGATCCTTCTTACTGGATGGCTGCGCCCATACCTTGGATCCATTTACATGATCTTTTTCTGGATGGCTGCGTCCATACCATGATTCATGTATCTTTTATCAGAGATTTCAATGATGTATATGTATCTATGCTTGCTTGCAGGTTTTCCGATGACAATCTCTGGTTCCATGCATCTACTCATAAATAATTTCACCCCTCACTCTTGTTCGACCTTCACGCTTTAGGGGGCATCTATTACACAACATTTTTTCACTGTCCCTGTACTCCCCATCCCTTGATCCTGGAGGACTTCTATAGTGAACCTCATGTGTTTTATTATCATGAAGAACATGTATTTACATCCCTCTCCATCTACAGAACATTTCCCTCTTACATCATTTCCCAAGAATATTCCTTCAAACTCAGTTTTAAAGGCCGACTATATCCCTCAGTTTCTTCCCCGCGCTGTGCTGAGCCTCATCAATGGGTAACTATATGGACCTTAATTCACCTCCTAGCTTAGTCACATCAACTCTTCTCACAATTTATTACATGTTTTGATTCTATTTTGTTTAATGAGATGAGTCAAAGTGAGATATTATGCCTAGTGGACTAATGTGCATTGAACACAGGTTTGTGAGAGAAAATCAGGGAATTTTGGCAAGACTAAAGGCTAAAACTCAAATGGGACAAGGAAGAGAGATTGTAGGAGGTAAATCCTCCTGATTTACTCCTCCCTCATTCGAATATTTCTCCATCAATCACACTAGCTCGGAGTACACGCAGCCAAGTCATGAAGATCAAAAGGTAGCTGAGCAAGTGACAGTCAAGGAGTTAGTTTATCTTGAGTTTGGGAGCTGAGCCTCCCTAGATTTAAGGAAGTCATTGGGGACTTCAATTGTATAAATAAAAAGGCCTAGGGCCTCATTAGGGTTCAAATTTCTGTTGTACAAACACTAGTTATTTTTGAGCTCTAGACTTGTGGAAGACATTGCTATGTAATTTTCTATTTTGATAATAAGAATGAGAATTTTCTTGATCCAGAACTGAGTTAACTCAGAGGGCTGAAGCTCTTGGGTTAGGGCCCAACTCTAGCAGAAAAGGATCCTCTTCTTGTATATGTATGCTTAGATTGATTTAATAGATTCATGGTTAAATTGTCCTTAGAAGTATTTCATTGCAAGTAGCATATATTTGATTAGTTTGTTTATTAGTTTGCTTCCATTTGCGCTTTACTTCCGTAGTAGTTTAGAAGAGATAAAGGACCAACAAAAAACTGTCAATATGTTTTTTGGCCTCACTTCTTCCTTCAGGATCATGATTTGAGGAAATGACTCCTATGCAGGCCCAAAAAGGCAGAATTCTACTTTCTCATAGAATTTAGAGTTTTCTGTACTTCAGCCAGCATTTGATCAATTTGCAAGAGTAGGAACTAGTCATCATTTCTTCCATATTCAACCTTATAGTAGATCTCATCAATGATTCCATCTTATTCTACAAGTTTTCCTCATGCATGAAGTAGACAGCTAGCTCATTAAACTCTGTTTTCCTAGCTTATTGAAATTCTCCTTGTTTACATGATTTTTGGGAAAATATCAATGTTTGATGCAGTGCAGGTGTTTCAGAAGTAAAGAGAGATCTCATAGCCAACAACCTCCTTCAAACTTCATCCATCCATGATCATTCCTTTCTTTCACTAAGACCCTCACCAATTTCATCATTTTACAAGGAAACTTCTCCAAGCATGTTGAGCAAATCCAACCATCTCCCAACCTTGGTTTTGAGTTCTGAGTGATCCTAGGAATTTTCTTGCTTCATTCCATCCACCAACCACCTTCCTTAAGCCTTCCATCACCTTCAGCACCCATCATTTTTCTCTTGGCTATATCCTGTAGAAATACAGGGAATCCTGTAGGTTTTTAGGACATCCTGTAGGTTTTCCTGTAGTGGCCTGTTTTGAGGCCGAATTGAGGGAAAAGCCTCTAGGAAGCCAGAAAAGGTCACCTAAGGGTCTCCCAAACCTCCCAACCATCCACCAACATTCCTAAGATACCTACCACATCGCCAAAATAGATTAGCTTTCAAACTCTTCCATAAAAACGATAAAAAGAAAACATATTTATTCTAGTCATTTACATGCATAGTAACAATGTTTGATTTTTTGAAATTACATGCTTAGAACAATAAAATTTCATACATGATTAACTTAGCATTATTTATGAAGCAGAGTCTCTTAGCAGTTAGCTAGAAAATGGTATGATTTTAGCATTGGATTTCAGTCTTTTTCCTTATTGCAATAGACAAGCTTTCTCTTAGAGTAGATTTCTCTTTCCCTCATCAGTAATCAAGCTTCTTCTGAATCCATAGAAGTTTGGCTTGAAAAAACCTAGTGGTCTCTTGCCAGCTGAATAATGACAAAAGGGCAGAACCATCACTTTTACTTGTGTATACAACATTGTCACCTTCAAGTTTGTACGAACCCCGGGTTGATAAAGTAAAGTTGGTAGCCCCAGGAGTTGCAACATTCTTGCTGCAATACTGGTGCTCATCACATTGATATGCAAAGTTTAACACTAAGCCTAGTGCCGATCGGCACTGGTATTCATCCATTACCGGTGACGACCCTCTTTTGGAAAGTTTTTAAAAATGGAGTCGAAGCTTCCAAGTCTAGAAGCTTTGTGAACAGAAGTCTAGTAAATGGTTAGTCAAGATAGAGCCAAGAGAGACTGTTTGGGCTCCTTTCCCCTATTAAAATGGAACAAACCAAAAGGGATAAGACTTCTCCCATCATAAGAGGATCCATATCCTCTCTCTTAAGCTATATAAACTTCTCCTTTTCCAACCTCAGCTAGCTAATGAAAGGGCTGGAATAATCTCCAAAATCTTGATGGCAAAAACAACTCTTGATAGCCTTAGCCTTCTAGTTTGTGCTTGTAAAGGGATAATAAGTTTGTAGTTTGTTTGGTTTGGATAAAATAGGAAGAAGCCTTGAAATTCCATTGTTTGAGGTGAATCATGAGATGCTAACAGTGGTTCTGGGACACGAACATGTCAAAGGAAACCTGCAACGCTAAGGTGAAGGTTGTATTTTCTTTTTGTCATAAGAATACAACTTATATTTTATTTCCTATATCAATTTCATATGCTATTTGGTAGCTTAAGACTCCTTAGCCTCTTAAGTAGGTTGAATCTATTGTATGCTATCATGTGTGCTTTGGTTTCTTGTCTATTTGTTTCAGGTGCTTGATTGACATTAAGGAGCTGATCACTGGAGCAAAGACACAAGCACTTCATCAAACAAGGATTAGCAATACAAGAGGTAGGATCTTATCCATTATTAATCTAAGGGAACTTATGTCAGATTGTCTTGTTTGTGGCTAGAACCTCCCCCCTAGGCTAGAGGGATTGTCTCTGACCGCAGAGAGAAACTTCCTACTCCACAATAGTCCAAAATTAATCTCAAAAGAAATGAACCACAAATATCTTAAGTCCAAAGTTTGGTTGGCTTAACCATTTTTTGACTATGCTTGTTAACTGCAAAACATATGTCTGGTCGTGGGCTCACCAAATCCATAAGTGAACCCACAAGCTTCCTGTAAATAGTAGCCTAAACTACTTCACCAGAAGTAGCACCTTCTTTCCTCCAATTCCCTGCTAGAGAAGTCTCCATGGGTTTGCTTCTCTCCATGTGGAACTTCTTCAGTATCTCTTTGGCATACTTACCCTAAGAGACAAACAGTTCCTCGTATCCTTGCAATACTTCCATATCAAGGAAATAATGCATAAGCCCCAGGTCCTTCATCTCGATCTCTCTTGCAATATCCTCTTGGAAATATTTTACCAGCATCTCATCACCTATTAGAATTAAATCATTAACATATAATACTGTAATAAAAAATTTACCTTCAACAACAATATGGTAAAGGTTCACATATGCTTCACTTTTGGTGAAGCCCAACCTAGTGAAATAGTTGTCAATCCTGGTGTACCAAGCATGGGGTTCTTGTTTCAACCCATACAACACTCGCTTGAGTTTGCACACATTCGAATCTTTATTGAAGGACTCAAATCCTTTTGTCTTATTAACGTACACCTCTTCCTCAATCACTCCATTGAGGAATGTTGTCTTCACATCTATCTGATGTATCTTCCATCCCATTTGTGCTGAAAGTGCTAGAATAGATCTAATTGAAGAGTACCTTGCTACTGGAGCAAACGTCTCCTCATAATCAATGCCTCAACCTTAGAGAACCCTTTGGCCAAAAATATGGCCTTGTGCTTCTCGACACTCCCATTTGTTGCTTGCTTTACCTTTTAGAGCCATCTTGAAATCACTACTGACTTGTTTGCTAGTCTTGGGACCACTTCCCAAACACTCTTTCTGATAATGGATTCATACTCCTCTACCATGGCATCAACCCATACTGGTTGTTGTATTGCTTCCTCAAATGAGGATGGCTCAATCTCTACACTCTCGCTCATCAGATCCATGTAGCCAGTGTACCAATTTGGTGACCTCCTCTTCTTGCCTTGTGATGTGGGTGCTCCCATATTCTCTCGAGCATCATGCATCAATCATTTAGCCTCTCTAGTGTGCTTCCTTCCATCTCTGGATGACTCTGCATGAGTGGGTGCTTCCAATCTCTTCTCTTCTTGTTGGGATAGGGTCCCCGGGGTCAATTTTGGGTAAGTTTAACCAATTTTTGTAATAGATTTTGTAAAGAATGTAAAGTCTCTGTGAAATGTGGAAGTAGAGTGTGAAGTTAATTAAGAGTCAAAGGAGAATTAGCCCCTTGTATGGGTAAGTGATAGAATGGTTTTGAGACTCATCCATGGTTCGCGGACCCTGGTATTGTATTGAAAAAACTATGTATAGTTGAGTCATAGTGAGTTTAAGAATTGATCAAACAATGAATTGGAATAGAAGATGATTGGTTTGGGCAAGTGCTAAGGTAGGAAAGCTTTATTTCCTGTACTTAGGCAAAAGGGGAAGGCTCCTGCAATTGAGTGCGCAAAGACTTTGGCAAGTATGTAGCTGAGTGCGCGGGCCCCTTCAGCTGAGTGCGCAAGGTGGAAGAGTCTGTAAAGTTGAACGCTGAATATAATAAAGACTGATTTTGGGACAAATATCTTGCCTTTGAGTATTATTCTTATTCCTGTTCAAGTTATGCTTTATGGCTTAATTATCTGTTTTCTATGAAATGAAGTGTAGTTGCTGCATGAATCTATTAAATTCTTAATGTGTATGCATGAACTAAGTAATAATATGTTTTCATGAAGATAAAGGTTAAATCTGTTATGATTTATGTTGAATTGGATAGGTTTGCATGAAGGCAGATCCAGGGTTATTATTTAGTGCTTGAAAGTGGACAAACTACTTATTTTAGGTCTGTAAAGTCTGATTGCAGACCTTCATGAAGGTCTAGAAGCCATTTTCTTATACTTGCAGTAGTAGACCAAAGAAGGATACAAATATGCGTGAATGCATATCTGAGCTACAAGGGCTTAGGATCACTTATCATACGGTCTCTGGATGTAGAAAACTGGTTCTAGCATCCCCCAATACTTCTTCGGGTAAGACTGCAGCCTGCGCTATGCAGGTTATTTCTGAAAGGGCCAACCGTTAGGGTTTTGTTGGTTGGAATGAACAACTATGAACTTGGATTAGGCCCCCTTAAGCCAACAAATGGTTCTGTTGTTGGGACCGAGATTTATCTAAGAGATGCGTGATAAATAGTTTACTATGAAGAAAGAGATTGAAAAGTGGATTGACCAAAACGTGCACGTTTTCGTGGATCAAGAGAACAGAAGCCCTAAATTATCCAAGGAGCAGTGGTTGCAGAAATTTTTGTATATAGACGAAATCGAAGCGTTCTTCTGTTTCTTCCCTAACAAACTACATGAGTGGTTGTCTAAATTAGCCGATAGTCAAGGGACATGGAGGCTTGATCGTCCTATAGTGTGGAATCCTAAACTAGTGTGATGTCTAGAGGCATCAGAAAGAAATATTTCTCGAGCCATGGATCACTGGATTGAATGCACATCGGGAAGTTTTTTGACTTATTTTGCAATCGATAAAAATATCAGCTATGGCGAAGAAGAACGAAGGCTCTTTAAAGGATTGCGGGGTAAGTATTTGAAATCATTGAAGACTTGGATTAAAATGTTTCTATGTGAAAAGAGGGTTATGCAATTACCTTGATGTTTGGGGCTACACGAAGTGAGAGATTCTTTAGAAGAAATGAAGGATCAAGTTTAGCGTACAGTCCGCTCATTGAACCCCCTTCAAGTGTCGACGAAGGGAAAATGTTGACTATGCTGTGAAGTGCAGTTTAGTTAATTACATAGGGTATCTCGAGGATACCTCGTCCATCCACTCCACCTCTGCCTCCACCTCCACTTCCACCATTCAACATGGAGAACACAATGAAGATGCCTATTTTTATAGGAATAGGGAGTGAAGATCCTGAATAGTTCTGGTTTGTCACAGGAGATCTATGGACGATAGAACAGATTACAGATGATAACATCAAGAAAGTGCAACTAGTCAGAGCCTTACAGGATCAAGCATTAACATGGTACATAAAGTATTGCACTGATAACCCCACCGCGACATTGGCGGAGACCCAGCAAGCTTTGAACAAGGAGTTCAGAAAGCCTAAGTTAGAGGTGCAGTTGGTGACTGAGTTTAAAGAAATTTGACAAAAGGTAGATGAGATGCCTTGAGATTTCAATCAAAGGTTTAAATGCCTGATTAGGCAAGCCAATATGATAATTACAGATTCCCAGCATCACGACTGGTATATAGTGTCGCTCTTGCCAGACTTGAGAGTGCCTCTGTCACAACAAAAGATAACAATGCAAGAAGAAGATTTGGAAATTGCAATGAGGTTGGATGCTTTTCCCATACAAGATATGAACCTTGGGGTGCAACAGATTCACTCACAGTTGGAAAGCCTACACTTGGAGTTACAGAGACTGAAGAAAGGAAAGGAAGCCTAGATGGAGGTGCGCGGTGAGGTCTGGTGTTTGAAATGTAAGAGCCATGGACACGATAAGGACCATTTCCCGGCTTATAAGAAGTATATTATGGGAGGAGGGCATGTTCCCTTGAAACCAGAGAATAACATTGGGACGAGTGCGGAAGTTGCGGTGTGGTGCACTATTTGTTAGGTTACAGGACAACACGTGATTGATAATTTCCATTTACTACAGAATTTTGTACAGACCACTCATTAGTTGTTTTGGAATTTCTATAAATTTGTGGGAAATGATGAACACCATTGTAGGAGTTATGAGCTACTTATGGATAGAAACCCTACCTACCAAATGCAGGCAGAGAACCAGCATTAGGATCAGGGCGCAGGAGTTGTGCGTGGAGGATTCCAAGGCTGAGGATGAGGAAGAGGGGGAAAAAATGGTCGAGGGCGTGGGTAGGTAATCTACTATAACTGTGGTGAAGCAGGGCACTTCGTGCGAGATTGTACAAACCCTATGCATCCATCGTGTCAGTATTGTCGATAGTTTGACCATGTGATAGAGGAATGTCCGGTCCTTATGGAAAATATGCAAGAAAAGAAGGCGCAGCCCCAATAGCCTACACAGAACATTCAAATGATGAGGGAAGAGCCCCATGAAGAAGATTAGAGCATAAATATAGTGACAAGAAGTGGTATGACGACTGGTGTAGATAAAGGCAAGCAACTTGAGGATGACAGGTGGGTGTGAAAGACTACTGAGAAGGAAGTAGAATTTGATTTTAATTGTGCTAAAGAGACCTTCATGGAAGCAAAGAAGAACTTCATTGAGGCCTCTACCTTAGGAAGTTAGGAGAAAATGCCAGAAACTAGTATGACGCAAGAGGTAGATCCTCCGATACTAGCTACTTTTCTGAAGACCTGTATGAAGTTACTGTGCGATAAGAAAGAAGTTAAAGGGCTACAAGAGTTAATCGATAAATGCACAAATAAAGAAAATACCCTTGTTGAACAATGCACCGTGAGGAAAATTGATAAGCATAAGAAGCACACAGGGCGCGAGATGAAGCTGACTGCGCAGATAGGCGAATATGAAATGGACTAGGTAATCATCGATCTGGGGTCTGATAGAAATTTCCCACCTAAGGAGACGTGGGAAAGAATGGGGAGACCTGTGCTGCAGTGGTCTCCTATTCAACTGCACATGGAAAATCAACAGAATATTATTCTGATGGGTTGCTTATATGGTGTAACGATGGACATTGAGGGTGCAAGAAGAACTTTGTTGCATGGAATTAATACAAAAGAATGATGAAATTAAGGTTTGGATATGCTAATACCTGGATGACAGAAAAATACAGTGGGGAGGATGATCCGCGTGATCATTTGGCATGGTGGGATAAGGCCCGGGGAACAGAACCACAACCAGAATGGGTGCACATTTTCTATCATACCTTAGATACAATTCCAATGAACTGGTATTTGGAGATGGAGCTTCGCCATGGAACAATTGAATGGGACATCTTAAGGGAGAGTTTTCTATTAAATTTCAGCTTTGAGGATGGGTTTGAGTGCATTGATGAAGCGCTCCAGGAGATAAAAGAAACTATATTCATAACACCTAAGGAATTAATAGAATGGGCTCAGCCAAATTGGAGTACATAGTTGTGCGATGCGCTGGAGTGTTACAATGTGACTATTGAAGAGGACAATGAAGACCCATGGAATATTACCATTCCAGAGACAAAAGGACAATGCTTAGTCAAAGGGCCAAAAACTGTGAACCCGGATATATCAGAACCCCTGAAAACTAGACAAGTAAATATTGGATTTGAAGCAGAGCCTAAGTTCGCAGAGATAGGAGACTATTGGGATGAAGATATGGTTGATAAGGTAGTAGAGCTGCTACATGAGTACTAGGATCTATTCCCTACAATTTTTTTAGATTTGAAGGGGGTCGTAAGAGATTTGGGTGTTATGAAGATTACGTTGAAGCTGGATGCAAAGCCTGTTAAGCAAAGACCTTATCGGATAAACCCAAAATATAAAGAAAATGTGCACCAAGAGCTAGATAAGATGATGGATATCGTTATTATTGAGCTAGTAGAGGAATCTAATTTGGTAATTCCAATGGTGGTCCAAGAGAAGAAATAGAAAGGTGAAATCTATATATGCGCAGATCTAAGAACGTTGAATGATGCATGCGTGCATGATTTGTTTCCAACACCATTTATAGATGAAGCATTAGAGAATGTTGGTTGATAGGAGGCTTATTCATTTACTGATGGATTTTTGGGATATCATCAAATAAAGATCGTGTTGGAAGATCAAAGAAAGACAACCTTCGCAATGGAGTGGGGCTACTTTCAATATCCAGTAATGCCATTCAGATTGAAGAACATGCCTGCAATCTTCTCCCGAGTAGTGAACACGACGTTCAAGGAATTTATTCACAAATTATTGAAAGTCTATTTTGATGATTGGATTGTGTTTGGGTTGGTGAAGCGCCATGTTACGAGTTTGTGCCTCATGTTGGATACATGTCGAAGGTATCAGATTGCGCTGCATTTGAAGAAGTGCATATTCTATGTGCCCTTGGGAATTTTACCTGACCATGTCATATGTAATAAGGGATTAATGGTGGACCCTACAAAGATCACTGTGATTGTGAATTTGGAAGCTCCTAGGAGTGTAAAACAGTTGTGCACGACATTGGGGCGCTGTGATGCAGGCAAGTTCCCTCTACAGATAGAGGCAACCCCTCTAGCCCGAGAGTGGGTCTAGTCACAACAAAGACAATACCAAATCAAATTTCCTTAGAAAGTTGATGCCATGAAGGCTTACCTTCAAACCGTCGCTCGATGAAGTCCCTGTTGTGTTGCTCCAGCTCTTGTTCTTCTAATCACTTGTACCTGAAAATAGCACACAGAACACAACCACGAACATAATAGAGTATGACAAAAACAATCTACTTAAAGAGTCAAGGAGCTTCAAGCTATCAATACGCAATTCGACATAAGATATAGGAAATAAGTTGTTGATTTTATCAACGTAGATTAAAGTAAAACTTACAACCAAGCCTTGACGTTGTAATTCTCCTTGAAGGGTCCTGTCAGCATGTCTCCGCAAGCATTCACTCATAGACTGTCTCCCAAAAGGACAAATAAATCTCTCTCCTACCCAAAAGGCTAATGCTAGAACACTCTTACCATCAAGTTAACTCCACTCAAAACCATCCCAAGCTAAGTTATATGAGAGGCTACTTCCACACTCTAGAAAAACTCTCTATTTTTACTATTGAACTCTTGAACTCTGAAGCTAGCTGATCTCAGTCATGGAGGACATATTTATAGGAGGAGCAGCTTCCATAAAAGATGGGAGAAAGAGCTTATCCCTTTGAGAGGTTGCATAAAAGGTGGAACAACCATCCCAAAGGAGAGAGGCGAGCTCATTTGATCCAACAACCAACCCTAGGACCACCCATGAAGCTGTTACACTTTGAAGCTTCGACGAGTTGTTTAAAAAACTTGGAAAAATTAGCTCATCGTGAGTGCAACATAGAGATAGAGTGAAGACTTCGCTAGGGCTAGTGCAATCTTGGCCATATTCGCAGGTGGAACAACTACTATCTCGCGACGACCCAAAAAACATAGGTAAAAAGGGTCTGCTCCAAGAGTAATGAACTGGGGTATTCTTCCTGAGATGACAAGGAAGATATTGACACATAATTTGCAACATGACACAAGGCAGATGTCAATAACATGGATTGGCAGTGTCCAGAATCAGGGAATGCAGGGTCAGTGACAAATTACTGTAAAATATATGCCCCCTAAAAGCATGAAGGTCGAGAGAGTGGGAGGGGTGAAATGCTTTACAAATCCATAACTACAATAGAACATCATCGTGGAGAACCTGCAAATGCAAGTACAACTGATATCTCTGATACATGAGTACATAGTGAAAGGAAATACATATGTATAAGGCATGGGCAAAACCATCCATAAGATAAACATAAATGATATGTGGTATGGAGACAACCATCCAATCAGAAGGACCATATGAAGGACTTAGGTATGGTTGCAACCATCCAATCAAAAGAGTCATGTATACAATCATGAACCAATCCATGCAACCTGGACTTGTGTAATCTGAGCCTAGGGTCTTGAATCCCAACTTGATCATGGTACAAATTCTAATATGTGAATAGATGTGCTGAAGTTGAGCATACTAGAAAATTGCTTGATTACCGATCAATGATGTAAACCGTTAACAAGCGCGAGAGAGACCACCAGTAATGTCAATGGTTCTCAAGGTACTGCTAGTACAATCCACGAAGTGTGAAGAATGATCTGAAGTCAAACACCCATGAAATCACCCGATTGAAGGCCAATGATGAAAGCCTGTCATCAAATGCAAAGAGCTTTCCATTAAGGCATGCAAGCTCCAAGGTACCAGAAAGGAGTCTCTAAATGAACTTCCTGGATAATGAGCTGAAGTTGACAGGAAGTGATTGGTCGAAGGAGAGCCATAATGTTTCCCACATCATCGACGCGAGACAAAGGAACAAGATGAATGTGGATGAGATAGAGATTTTGATGAAGGTGTGTAAGGATACAAACTGCAGAAGGATTAAGCTCTTGAACATATCGACGACACGACTCCGGAGTTTGGCAGCATTTTGGTACCAAGGGATCAAAGGTCATGATGATGCAACAAGGATTAGATGGAATGAGGAAAAATGGATAACCCAAAAACTAGAAGGCCAATGATAAAGTGAGGATATCTCAACCCGACACGAAGCAGAAAGAGTGTCAATGTTCAATAGTGACAAGCTACCGTAATAATTAATACAACCAACAAAATACTTCCAAATTTTCCCCCACCATTTCTGGCGAGTACCCCAATTATTTTTGAAACACAAGCTTAAAGGGGATAGCATATGCTTGTAATGTAAGTTTGTCCTTCAGACAAATCTGACCTAGTATGTTTTTCAGGAGCCCTAGGAAGGAGGAGCTTGGTCTCGTCATGATGACAAGTCCAATGTCATCAGGGTTTAACGAGTCCAACATAGGTAAAACTTAGATTCTTTTTCATATTTAGAGAGTTTGAAAAAGACACGGAAAAGAAAACTCCAAAGGTCCCTTTTCGTAAATTTGTCCCTCGAATCCGAAAATATAGAAAACAATACCTAAGGGAACCTATTGACCGTGATAGATCAACGTATACCTTTTTAGTAAGTAATATATCCCAGTCCGTAAAAGGGGTAAACTTATACTGGGTAGATGACGCTTCGCAGCCTTTAACGAGTTCAAAGTGACGAGCTCTACAATATTTTTGTTTTTAAATGGTCAGAAAAGCGCTGAAAGAAAACCTCCCATTTTTATTCTCTTTAAAAAGTCAAAAAGGGAAAAAATACTCGGCAAGATTTTCATTTTTTACGAGTCAAAAAAGAGCTTAAAGGCGACTCATCCCGGAGGAATGAGTGGTATAAAGGGTAGCAACTGGTTCCAGCAATGGTGGAACGACTGAAAACATGTAAAGGTCAAGAGGCTGGCTAATAAAACCACTCATCGCTGCGGTCCCTTAAGAAAGGAAAAACAAACAAGTGAAAGAATATGATCGACCAAAGAGATGGTGGTGATGGGATGAAACAACCAAGGATCATCTAGCAGAAATCAGCTAATTAAAACGGCAATCACGAGATGTAAATAGGGTGTGGGTTCATTTTTACACAAGCTTGAACCATGGAGAACTCTGCTTGGATTCAGTTTCATGTTTACATAAGCTTGAAATGAAAAACTATGCTTGCTATAAGTTCGCATGCCCCCAGGATAATGACTCAAATCGAGGTACATGCCCCCCAAGCTTCATTTCATTCAGCTCGGTGAATGGAATGAAGGTTCACTTTTGAGATCTTAGAAAGATTCGACAGGGATTTGACGAGCTCTTAATCAAAGACTCAATTTGGAAAAGGGAGTTGTTTCATTTTTTAATGAGGTTAACACAATACAATAACTATCCTCAGAACTCCTTTCATTTTTTAACGAGCTTGACACAAGACAAAGAACTATGCTCACACCCTTTGTTTCATTTTTTAACGAGGTTGACCCAAGACCAGGAACTATCCTCATACCCTTGGTTTCATTTTTTAACGAGGTTGACACAAGAAAATAACTGTCCTCAAAACCCCTGTTCATGGACCATGTTAGAACATGGCTCCCAAGAGGTCTTCACTAGATGGAAGGACCATGCTCCAGGAGGAATACATGTAATTTGGTATCAATGAAAGATCGGGTTCCAATGCCTCTAGTACATAATGTACTATACCATCTGCATGATCATCAGTAGATGTAGAGATGGAACGGGTAGCCACATAATTAACTTGTGGTGGGGAAGGTACTGCTTGCAAACAAGAGCTGATAGGGGATGATGGTTGCAAAGGAGGCGCCTGGTGACCAATGAATGACAATTGATCAATAGTCATAATTCTTCCTTAATGCGGAAAACAAACCACACGGAAAAGCGAAGAAACGAGAGCTCCCATGACATAAATATAGTCACGTCCAAGGAGAAGATTGAAATCTAATGAACCTTGGACGACGATCACATCTATATAGACGGTCTTTCCTCCCAAAGTAATAGGGAACTTCAGAAGGATCCCTAAGGGTTGACTGGTTCCTCCATTGAAAGCCAAAAAATTTTGGGTAACAGGCATAAGCTGTGGGGAACCCAAAGCTTGCTAAGTAGTAGAAGACATGATGCTAATAGACGCACCTTCATCTAATAGAGTGCCAGGTACTACCATATTATAGGTGTTAAAATTGGAAACCAGGGAAAAACTTCATGTGGGTCATCTTATTCATGGCTGATAATACTTTTATTAGATTCCTCTCGTCGAGAGGTGTAGGATTGATATAAAGATAATCTGATTCCGATAAGTATTCATGGAGATATGAATTTATTTTGATTATGGAATTATTATCAAGCCGACCTACAACTCATGTAGGCTCAGAAGCCCAACAGTCGCATCTATTCACCCACCAACGTTGTGTATAAATATAAGAGGACTTTTCCTCATTTGGACTCACTCATCTCATCACATCTCTCTCTCTCTACTATGCAGAAATGAGTCTCTTCTCTACTGCGCTGAAATGGGTCTCTCTCTCACACATGTGAAGCCGGAAGCTGTTGAATTTGAAGCTGCAACTGCAGAAGTAAAGATTGACTTGCGTGGCCTAGAATATCTCTTCTTTGGAACTGCGCTATAGGTTCATCTAAACCTCCTCTAAAAGCCGCAACTTTTTGTGGTGGAATGAAGTCAATCCGACGAACGGTTTGCAAGATATCGTCTGCCCTAGTTTGATAATGAAGCCGCTAATGCTGATGCTATTGATCTAGGGTTTGCTACTGCTGATATGAATCAGATTTATTGTACTATTTCTCTCTACTGAATTATTGAAGATAAAAGAAGATTTGATCAAAGGGTTTCCCCACACATTGTGGGTTTTGTCCTTGGCTAGCCGCCACATCTTGTGTCTCTTGTCTTGGCTTGTTTTCTGTCGATCGTTTAATGTTCTATCTGCACTTTACTTTATGTACGTGTGATTGCTAATCTTTGGAATATAATAAGGAAAAGAAGTAAACTGTTATAAGCATAGAACATACCATAACTTAACATGGTATCAGAGCTAAGGTGAAGACAAAGCCCGAGCAAGAGCAAGAGAAATCATCGAAGAGAAGATTGGCAAGGCTATCCTAAAAGAACTATGGGGTCCTCAACACTCTTTCCTGCTGAAGACAAGCTCCATGAGAAAGTTGACTATCACGGATGGAAGATGTCTATCGATCTAACCCTTGAGAATCAAGGAGTGTTGGATCATGTGAGAGGCAATATTGTTGAGCCTCCATAAAATGCATCTGCTGCTGCCTGGAACAAATGAAAAAATGGAGAAGTCAAAACAATAGAAGATCATCCGGGACTCTATCGACAAGCACTTGGTGGCCTACATCTCTGAACTGGACACCTCCAAGGAAATCCACGATAGACTGGGAAATGGCACTCACGACTCTTGGAGGATTACCATCCAAATAATACGTGTTCAGGACTACTCTCTTGAACTATAATGTAATTCCTGGTTTCGAGGAATTAATGGCTAGATGCATTCAAGAAGAAACAAGGGAAGAAGTGCAAGAAATGCCCATGCCTAAAAGTCCTCCTGTTGCCTTTTCTTCTCATGCAAAGAAAAGAAATAATTCCGGGATTAAATCAAAAGGAAAGGCTGGACCTAAGGCTAGAAGAAAATGACGATGTTACATTTGTGATAAAGCAAGTCACTATGTATGAGATCATGAGCATCATGATGAATGAGATCATGGACATAAAGGGCAACATGAGATCATGGACATATAGGATAGCATGATGATGATGCACACTAGTTTGAGCAGAATTATGATGGATAAAATCATGGACATGGGCAGCATGATGATAATCATGATTAGAGAAGCATGGTACAGTATGCAGTGGTGCAACTCGAAATCCCTCTGATGGCAATCAAAGGAATGACAAATTCAACAGCAAAGGTAAGAGGAGAGCTGGGAATCAAGGAAGAGGACAAGCATTCAAGAAGGCTAGAAATTCTAAGATGTATTAAATGCACCTGACCTCAAAAGGAACCTAGCGTCCATCTTGGTAATGGAAGACAGAGGCTACAAGGTAACCTTCAGAAATGGCAAGGTATGTATATGGAAAAATAATGTTAAAGATGCCTTTACTCTTGGGTTTAGTGTTGATTCATTATATCAGGTTGATGGAAGTCCGCTAGGTGTCATGTCTTGTGACACAACTCTTTAGTCAGAACTTTGGCATCGGAGGTTTTCCCACCTTCATTACAAAGCTCTACCCGATTTAAGACAGATGGTAACAGGGATGCCCGAATTCCAAGTAGAGAAAGAAGGTGTATGTCTGGGATGTGCCAAAGGAAAGCTCAAAAGGGGACCATTCCTCTCAAGCCAAAGCAAGGCCTCTGATATATTACAATTGGTTTACTTAGGCATACCTGAGGTTGGCATTAAGAGGGAGACTACTACACCACATACTCCTGAGCAGAATGGTGTGGTGGGAAGGAAGAACCACACGATGATGGAAGTTGTCCGGGCCATGCTACATGATCAAAGACTTCCAAAGTCTCTATGGGCTGAAACTACAATCACTGTCGTATATGTAAAAAATCGATGCCCTCATCAAGCATTGGGTTCCTAAACTCCTGAAGAAATGTTCACCACCAGTCAAAGGGAAGTCGTGATTAGTCATGATGTCACCTTTGACAAAGATATGGCTCTCAGCAAGGTGGACAATCTACTGACTTTGAGTAGCTCTCAAGAAGCCGACACCAAGGAACCGAAAGAAAAGGATGATGAATCAATGCCTGATGTAGAAGAACCCATGGATCCGATTGATCCTCATCGACATGAGCCTTCCTCTTCTAGGAAGAGGCCTTCATGGCTTAGGGGGATACTTGATGATGCTGAAGGACATGCTGCACCCTGAGGAGCCTTCCATCAAAGTAAGAAACTTAACAGGTATCAGGGATACCTGACCATCATGAGCACGATCATACAAAATGAACCTTCATCATTCTCAGATGTCATCAAGCATTAACTATGGAAGGATGCTATGACCATAGAATATGAGTCTATTATGGAGAATGATGTTTGGGAAGTAGTTCCCAGACCCTGGACAAGATAATTATTACTTCAAAATGGCTTTACAAGATAAAGCATGCAACAAATGGAAGTATGGAAAAGTATAAGGTTCATTTTGTTGCTCATGGTTTATCCCAGAAGGGAGGTATAGACTATGATATTTGCACCTGTTTCCAGATATACGACCATCCGCTTGATCATAGCCCTTGTGGCTTCACAAGGATGGAACCTACATCAGATGGATCTTAAGACTGCGTTCTTGCATGGTTCTATCAAAGAAGAGGTCTATGTGGAGCAACCTAAAGGATTTGAGATTTATGATTGAAAATCTCATGTATGCAGGTTGAAGAAGGTTCTCTATGGGCTGAAGCAAGCACCCCGAGCATGGTATGAGAGGATCGATAGCTACTTGATGAAGCCGAGATTCACTAGGAGTGAAGCTGATCCTAACATTTACTTTAAGGTTGAAGATGACAAGCCTCTCATACTAGTGTTCTATGTGGATGACCTCTTTCTAACAGGTGCAAACCCTCTCATTCACAAATGTAAGAGGGAGATGGCTTCTGAATTTGAAATGAAGGACCAAGGACTTGAAGTGTGGCAGAAGCCAAGGGAAATTTTCCTATCTCAAGGAAAATATGTGGTAAAGATATTGGAAAGATTTGGTATGATGGACTGCAAGCCTGTGACTACCTCGAGGATCTTAACTTTTAGAAGTTATATGGTAGTGATGTTGGACCAGACTTGGGAAATGCCTCTGAGTTTCAAAAACTCATTCGCATTGATGTTCTTGGTGAACCTCCGTCCGAACATATGTTTTGCAGTTAGCATTGTGAGCTCATATTTGGTTGAGCCTCACTGGATTGATGCCAGGAATCTTCTGAGATGTCTTCAGGACACAATCTCTCATGGATTAAGATACACTGCCGGAGATGTGAGACTACTTGGATATACTAATGTTGATTGGGCAGGCAGTGTGGTGGACCGTAAGAGCACTTCCGGGTACTATTTCACCTTGGGATCTGCTTCGATACCCTGGATGAGCAGGAAGCAGAAGTCGGTGGCTTTGAGCACCGTCGAAGCAGGATATATTGTTGCTAGCATAACCTCGTGTGAGGCAGTCTGTTTGTGAAAGCTCTTCAGTGAGCTGTTTGGATTTACATTGGATACCACTGTGATTCTTTGTAACAACCAGAGGTGGGATTCGATTATTGAGGAATCCCGTATTCAATTGCTCCAGCAGATAAACATCATCTGGGATATGGTAAGTCGATGAGCAAGGAAGCACCATCACATTAAGATGATGTACAGGTTGATACACCTTGTCAAAGCCTCGAGGAAAGATCTAATCTGTGATTTTCCCAAACGACTTGGAGTCGGCAAGAAACCCTTGTACAAGGGTCCTGCATGTTGCATACATTGAGCTCTAGGAGCTCTGAGGGCTTGCAGTTCCTACTGGAGCAACATATGACCACAGGGTGACTCACCCTCCCTTGGTGGTGCACACTGGAACAAGATGATTCGCTCTCTTGTGGGACAAGATGATTCGCTCTCTTGTGGAACAGGATGATTCGCTCTCCTGTGTAGCAGGATGATTAGTTCTCCTGTGAGGCCTGGATTGATGTGTTCTCCATGGCAACCTGGATTGATGTGTTCTCCACGGAGATTGTAGCAGGATTTATGTGTTCTCCTGTGAGGACAGGATTGATTAGTTCTCTTGTCGAGGCATCCTACCCATGCAGTTTGGGACTCATGGGAAGTACCTCTCATTTGATCAATGAGCAGGGAAATGAAGTTAGGGACCATAGTAGTACCGATGGACGCATCATTGTATCTACCATACTCCTTACACTAGGATGACCTCCATTGATCTGGGATCAATGATACTGGTCTGGGACCAGTGGTAGGAGTTGTACCATACTATGACGTTGACTTCGGGTCGGTTGAGACTAGTCTGGGACCAGTGGTACATACTCCGAGACTGACTTCGTGTCAGTGCAGTACTGGTCTAGGACCAGTGAGAGTGGTACATACTATGATGCTGACTTCGGGTCGATTGAGACTGGTCTAGGACCAGTGGTACACTCTCTGAGACTGCGATACTGGTCTGGGACCAGTGGTAGGAGTTGTACCATACTATGATGTTGACTTCGGGTCGGTTGAGACTGGTCTAGGACCAGTGGTACATACTCTGAGACTGACTTCGTGTCAGTGCAGTACTGGTTTGGGACCAGTGAGAGTGGTACATATTATGAGGCTGACTTCGGGTCGGTTGAGACTGGTCTGGGACCAGTGGTACACTCTCTGAGACTGCGATACTGGTCTGGGACCAGTGGTAGGAGTGTTACTTACTATGAAGCTGACTTCGGGTCAGCTGAGACTGGTCTGGGACCAGTGGTACGCACTCTAAGACTGACTTTGAGTCAGTGGAGGATGATACTGGTCTAGGACCAGTGGAGTTGTACTCACTATGACGTTGACTTCGGGTTGGTTGAGACTGGTCTAGGACCAGTGGTACATACTTTGAGACTGACTTTGAGTCAGTATGATACATCCTCGATCATTTCTTCTTCTTCATAATTCAGACAAAAGCAGAGTAGAATAGAACAATGCAAGAGCAGAGCAGAACAGAGCAAAATAGTACAGATCAGTGCAGGGCAGAACAAGACAAAGTAGAACAGGCAGAATAGAGCAGAGTAGGGCAAGGGTTAGGCTGTACATAGCAGTGCATTTGATGGATGAATAGTAACGACCGATAGACAAATTGCAGATGAAGTTCTCCATGGTTGAGAGGGAGTGTTAAAATTGGCAACTAGGGAAAAACTTCATGTGGGTCATCTTATTCATGGCTGATAATATTTTTATTAGATTACTCTTGTTGAGAGGTGTAGGATTGATATAAAGATCATCCGATTCTGATAAGTATTCATGGAGATATGAATTTATTTTGATTATGGAATTATTATCAAGCCGACCTACAACTCATGTAGGCTCAGAAGCCCAATAGTCGCAACTATTCACCCACCAACGTTGTGTATAAATATAAGAGGACTTTTCCTCATTTGGACTCACTCATCTCATCACATCTCTCTCTCTCTACTACGTAGAAATGAGTCTCTTCTCTACTGCGCTGAAATGGGTCTCTCTCTCACACATGTGAAGCCGGAAGCTGTTGAATTTGAAGCTGCAACTGCAGAAGTAAAGATTGACTTGCGTGGCCTAGAAGATCTCCTCTTTGGAACTACACTGTAGGTTCATCTGAACCTCCTTTGAAAGCCACAACTTTTGGTGGTGGAATGAAGTCAATTCGACAAACAGTTTGCAAGATATCGTCTGCCCTAGTTTGATAATGAAGCCGCTAATGCTGATGCTATTGATCTAGGGTTTGCTACTGCTAATAGGAATCAGATTTATTTTACTATTTCTCTCTACTAAATTATTGAAGATAAAAGAAGATTTGATCAAAGGGTTTCCCCACACATTGTGGGGTTTGTCCTTGGCTAGCCGCCACATCTTGTGTCTCTTGTCTTGGCTTGTTTTCTGTCGATCGTTTAATGTTCTATCTGCACTTTACTTTATGTACGTGTGATTTCTAATCTTTGGAATATAATAAGGAAAAGAAGTAAATTGTTATAAGCATAGAACATACCATAACTTAACAATAGGCTTGTACTATGATATGGAAAGACACATAAGATGGGAGGCAGAAAGTAGTCAAGTGACTCTAATCAAATGAAACGACAGAACTACTTGGTGGCGGTATCATATGATTACCCCCATGCTTTGCAGGAATGGAAGAAGGACTCTCCTGAACAACCGGGACGGGAGGGTCACTGTTCGACCAATGGTTGGTCGGGAATAGACACAAGAGAGTCAGGCTTAGGAAGAGCATGATGGGCAAGAGATGAATCCAAGTCAATCTCTTTACCAATTGGGGGAGGGTTAGAAGAAAGCCTCTAATAACCAATAGGAAGTTGGGGTTGAGGAGCTGCAAGGGCTTCCAAAAATTTGGAAGCTTTATCCATCAGAGGACAAAGGTGAAGAAGATGCTCTCCTTCATATAGCCTACATGGGAATTTAATCTTCCCTTTCTTCTTACCATCACTAGCCACGAGTGCATCATTGACATGATCTCTAGAGGTCGATGGGGATGGTCGATCTAGATTTTGAGACCATACCTCCAAGACTCTAGGAATGCCAGGGCAGTCTTGGAGGAGATGGTCACCCTTACACAACCTGCAAGGGAATTTGACCTTTTGTGGAGGATCAGAAGGTTTGCCGATAGGAGGTGCATTTGGAGTAACAGCCACACGGTTGGCCCCTTGCTTAATTGACTTCTTCTTCTTCTTCTTAGCCTCTTGGTTACTAGATTTGAAACTTTCACCGGGCGAAGTAGAATAGGGAGGTGAAGAAATAGGGGAAGAAAGTGAGGGGTCAACCTTAGAATCGTCATACTGTGATTCGAATGAAGGAGACAGTGGTGCAGGAGTTGAGACACTCAGGATCACTGAGGTCGAAAATAACCATACAGGTAAAATAATGGTTAACCTAGGGACGGACCACATTGCCATATAAGGAGCACCAATGTTTCCAAAGGAAGGAAAAGGACCAGGATTCCCTTCCGAGGGAACCATTTACTAGTAGACTTTAGAAATGTTTCCATTGGAATCAAATTTAAAGAATTACTAAGGAAGTCAACTTTTACCAGGAATATTTTGTGGGAAGTTAATTTTAGAACACTGAAACAAAACTTTTCCTTTTCATGTTTTAAGAGTCGAGAAAAGGACAAAAGGTGAATCTGTCACTTTCGATTGGAAACGAGCTCAAAAGGACAAGCGCTTGGATGATCCTTTTACTTTTAAAAAGTAGAAAAGGAATGAAAGTGACTACTTTGGAACTCTAGGCAAAAGGTTAACTAGGCAAGCGTGAACTACATAATACCTCCCGACGAACCAAGAAGTACGAGTAGGCAATCTCCCTGAATGTTGTGTTTAGTGTATCACGTTTGCAAGGCCGCCGACTCGGTTTCCTATGGATAACAGGATTGCAACCTAGTGGGGTCTCCCATCATATATGCGACAGTACAAGGAGCACAAGTCCGTACTAGTACTTATCAAATCACAAAAGGACGAATCACCCAACCTTAGTGAAAACAATAGCCACTTGGTTTAATGATGTCGGAACACGTCTCTAGCCTAGACCTCTAGATATAAGCGTTAAGTTTCAATGCTTCCTTAGGTTAATTCAATAAATTATAACAATCTATCTTGAATTAAGTCTCAGTTTCAAGGACCTATCGAATGTATCTCCAAAAACTCCTAGAATGCAACTAAATGAGAAAAGAGACCATTTATTTCAATGAACAACTAACTAAAGAAAAGTGAGAGGTTCATTCTAAAGCAACCAAAGCAACAAGAAAGAAAATGCAAGAATGGTACTTTTCATCATTTCTCAAGCAAACCAATCAAGAGGAAAGAGTTATGCTTCTATCTTTCACTAACTTGCAAGCAATCTAATTAAGAGAATGAAAAATACATCCTTTGCTTTTCAACTTCTAAATGTCAAGAATTTACTAATGCAAAAGATTGTTCTCATTTCCTAATGCAAAATGAATGTGATATTTGTTCTTTCGAATAGATGACAAGCAACCAAATGAAAAACTCAAAACAATGCTAGTTTTAAGTCCTTTCCAAATGAAATCATTCAATAAGTAAAGAGAAACATTCCACTCAGAAACTAATCAAAGACTTAAAACAAAGATTATGTTTCTTTTTTCAAAACTTGAAAGCTTTCTAACTGACCAGACAATAATGTGATCGATGCCAAAGTGATGGAAGGAAACCAAACAAACAAGAATTTCAAGTTTGATAACCAAACGTCACATACCAATCAGGAAGATGAAAGAACAATCAATAAGGAAAAGCCTCAAACAAAGCAAGGGATGGCTTCAGACACAACTCAAAGGTCCAAATGAAAAAGAAACCCTAAGGTGAACAGGTCACACAGTTCAAGAAATGGTTATATATATATATATGTATGTATGTATGTTAGCAATGTGATTAAATCGCAATCACAAATCACAGTGGGCAGTTATAACATAGCACCTCAGCTTTGGCCAATTGCAATTCACGATAGTCAGACCCGAAACACATATATATTATGTTTTAAAGCCCTAGAACCACAAGATACTGAAGAATGGTGCAAAGTAAGAGTGAGAGGATAGTTGAAGAATGAACGCATAGGAACCGTTGGATCTTGGAGATCAACATATAAGGTCGAAGGAAATGAACGATCCAGATTAAATCATGTAGATTGGAATCAAGGAATGAACGATGGAGATTAACCAGAAGCACTGGTGGAAGAGAAATTTGAAGGTGCATCGCCGCCATCGATGGTTGAAGATCTACAGTCATTGGGCGTGAACAAGTCCGGGCGTTAACCAAGACGAAGGGTGGATTTAAAACTATAAGTGGGATTTTGGGTGGATGTAAAGTGGTAAATGGTATTTAGAGGAAAGTGCCCGATTCCATTCAATGGTTGAAATGTAGCACTAAAGGAGAGATAAAAACCGCTCATTTTGGGTGGGTAACTCTTGTGCAAATAGCCCACCTAAAATTGATATCAGCCGTCGGATCCTGGGGTTGAAATCTACGGTGGAGAATGGTCGGACCCGAAAATATATGCATTATGTTTTAAACTCTCAGCACGTCTGCCTTATCGCGTATTGTAAAGGTTTACATTGATATAACAATTGAAAGGGCTGACTGCGATTTGCGATGCAAATTCAATGGAGCGCTGAACGGGTAGATCTGACAGATTTATGGAGTAAGATTAATTCTTTTTGAGTTCCGTATTAATAAAAGGTTCACGTTGATTTCATTGTGTAAAGAGGAAATTCAGTGTTGGAGCCGAATCTAAAGAGGAAGACAATCAGGTATGTTTTCTTTGTATTTTGGCCAATCAAAACGCCTGATACATATGTAAGCCCAGGTTTACACAAGTCAAACACATTTCATTACAGCTAAAACGAATTAAACATCATTAAGGCATATACAGAGGAACTCGGCAGTGGATTAATAGAGCAAGCCAGTAGTTATCGTCCTCTTCTCAATTCAGTTATTTTCATGTTATTTCATGTTCTTTGAGGTGTCTTTTACCCTCTGTAAAATTTTGTAATAGTTTTACTTCAGATAGTTAGAGAAGCAGTTAAATAATTTGACAGTTTTAGAAATCAACAACTATTCCACAATGTATAAAAAGATGAAAATTTTCGAAGAAGGGGTTTGAATTTTGGAGAACCCAGAGACTACGCCATTGTATTCCTAATATAACTATTGATTAATGAAAGAATTAGAATTTTCCATTAATTGTTGGGTATAATTTTGTAATTTCTCTATCATGTGTCATCTTATGTTTTCTTCTTTCAAGTATAGTAATGAAGCTGCAGGTCTTTATTTCTTAGGTAGATAAAGTTAAAATTTCTTAAAAGAGCGCTCTTATACTTGAAGTTTTCACCTTCCTTTCTAAGTTATAGATAATAGTTTCTATGTAAGGTAGCATATTATCTTTAACTTCTCCAAGGGTTGTAGATAGTAGTTTCTCTGTTAAGAAACATATTGTCTATGATTCAGTTCTCATTTTCATAATTCTTCTAAGTGATAGATAATAGTTTCTGTGTTAAGCAGCATATTATCTTTAACTTCTCCTTCAAGCTTTCTTCATTCATCATTTATATCTAGCAACAAATGGCATTCTGAGATTTTCCATCACATATGTATTAAGGGTTAAAGACCAAGTTTTCTAGGTCCTTAATTTGATAATACAACAAACAATAAAGTGACAAATAAGTGACAACAAAAAATGATTATTAATGTATTAAGCACAATTTATCTACAGCCAAGAAATTGGTTTCTTAAGGTACAACATTAATTGGCACTGTTGTCGGGGAGAGAAGACAAGAACACTTTTCCCTGGGTTTTTCAATATTTTCCTCTAGTTGTTCGGTGAGGAGGAAATATTTGGCTGTTTTGAATCAAAGCAATAACTTTGGCTTCAAGAAGACCCCATACAAGATCAAATACTTCACAACAGAAGGTTCAAGCTCTTTTAGATCCTGAAAGGCTAGTTTCTAGGAGGGTTAGAAAGTCTAAGATCCCAATTACACCAATTCCTACATTGTTTGCATCAGGCAACAACTTATCCGAACATCCATTTGATAAAGAGTCATCCTTTTCATCATTTTCATTTCAGGAACCTAACTATCAAGAGAAATCTTTAGATTCCATTACTTTTCATTTACTTGATATAATTATTCAACCTGAACCAATAACCACATTACCACCTTTGCACATTCCATTTACCTCTCAGTCAAGTTCCACATCTGTTGGTAATCAAAGTTCAATAAACATGGCAGCACCTGCATTCTTGATGAATAGGTATGCACCTCTTCAACTACCACAACCGTTCAATCAAATGCCATAGGATTGCCTCAAAACTCTTCCTCGTTTTTCAGGGGAAGATGAAAAGACAACAGAGAATCATGTAGTAGTATTTTGTAATTTTGCAGAAAGCCTAAATGTTGAACATTTAGATGTTGTTCTAAGACTTTTTGTTCAGTCCTTGGATAGAGAAGCAAGGAAATGGTTCAAAGGACTTCCCAATAATACTATTCCTTCTTGGGAAGAGATGGAATGTTTATTTATTCAGAAATGGGGAGAAAAAAGAGACCATGGGTATTCATTAACAGAGTTTAATGCCATAAAGAAGAAGTCTGATGAAACTGTGGTCGAATTTGTCAGAAGGTTTAACAAATTGTACAATAGTCTTCCAGTGGAGATTAAGCCTCCTCCTGCTGGTGCAAAAATAACTTTTGCAGGGGCTTTTGAATCAAATTTTGGATTCACATTAAGGGAAAGAAGATCTCCAACCCTTGATCAAATCCAAACAGATGCATTAGAGATAGAAGCAAATCTGGTGGCTGCAGGAAAAGCACTAGAGACACAGCCTATCCAAGACAAGGGAAAGGAAAAGATGGAATCCTCTCAAAGTCAAGCATTGGAGGATATGTGTAATGTAATTAAAACTTTGTCAGATAAATTAAATAAGTTAGAGTTAGAAAATAAGAATTCTCAGAGACAAACATAGTATAATAAGAACTTTAATCCCCAATATAGAAGACAACATTTGCAAATCTTGCAAAAGGAAAGAAAAGATCAAAATCAGATTAAAGCACCATTATACATAGAAGCAGATCCTGGTGAAGAACAACCTGAAGATCAAATTTCCATGTTATATGCAGTAGATGAAGATGAACTTGGTATCGAAGGAGAAGAGTATGTATATGATGAAATAGATGCCATTCATGATGAAAATGAAATTGATGAATATTGGAAACAATTTTATGATTTTATGTAGGCTGAACTACATAAGAAGTATGACTTGAGATCGAGGAAAAGATCAAGAAGTCAAGAAAATGAAAGTGAGTAGCAAGTTTCAACTTCCTCACCAAAGGTAACTCCACAAGAATCTCAGCCTGCAAAACAAGTAAATAAAGGAAAGCAGCAATAGAATGCAAATGGCAAGACACAGATACTTCAAGGTGAGTCTTCTCAAGATCAAACTGAAAAAATTCCTTTTGAAAAACTTGTTTCAATTCCTCAAGTAATTCCAGTCATGAAGAAAGGTGAAGATGAGAACGAAAGGACTATTAAGTAGGGTCACTTGTTTAGTCTTACTAAGGAGTTGGAAAAGGTAAGAATACAAGTTCCCCTTACAGAATAGGCAAAAATACCTATTTATCAAAAGGAGATTGCTGAGTTTGTAAATTTGAAAGAAAATGAGATTATAAATGACACTGTAAATCTGCAGGAAGACAAATCAGTAGTGGTTTTTGGTCCACATGTAGAGGAAGTAGACCCTTTAATACCTCATTTTTATATTTCCTTATTGGTCCATGACTTCCTCTTACATAATTGTATGTTTAATTTGAGAGCTTCACACAATCTTATGCCTTTTTCAGTAATGAAGCAACTAAATCTACAAGTTACCACACCCTACAGGGACTTGTATTCTTTTGATTCGAACAAAGTCAAGTGTCTGGGGGTTATTAAGGATCTGGTAGTATCACTAGCCCAAATTCCAGCTAGAAGCTTGGTCATGGATGTAGTAGTAGCAGATATTCCTGCTAGATTTAGAATGCTTCTATCTAGGTCCTAGGGGACTAAATTGGGTGGTTTTTTGAAGCTAGATTTTACGTATGCTGTTATACCAACTTTTGGTGGGGAAGAGAGGAGATTGTACAGAGAAACTAGATTTGTAAAAACAATTACAAAAAATGGAGCATGTAATTCACTTGTATATAGCCAGGAGAAGGATGACTTTGCTTGTTTAATGCTGCATGATAATGTAGAGCTGGTTGAAGATAATCAGAAGCGACTTGCTTCAGCCAATGCAATTACAGAGCTACAAACTGAAGAAGTGTGGAAATGTTTCTTTGATGGAGTTTATTCCAAGGAAGGAACATGTGCTGGTTTTCTTCTAATTGCACCTGGAGGTAATATGTTCCCTTTTTCCTTTAAATTAGAGTTTGAGGCAACAAACAATGTGGCAGAATATGAGTCCTTGATTATTGCTTTACAAACAGCTAAACAGATGGGAGTTAAGTCAATTTCTGCTTTTGGAGATTCGGAGCTGATTATGAAGCAAATAAAATATCACTGTCAAACAAAGCACCCTAGGCTTAGGGCATACAGAAATGAGGTATGGGATTTGATTGAGAACTTTTTTGAAGCTTTTAACATTCAATTCATTTTAGGAGATGAGAATATATTAACAGATTCATTGGCTATGGCTGCCAGTACTTTTAAGCCTCCTATTAATCCAAGACTAAGATACGAGATAGAGATGAGACATAGACCCTCTGTTCCTGATAATGTTAAGAATTGGAAAGTTTTTGAGGATGATCAACAGATTAAGGAGTTTTTGACTATGGTTGAAGAGTTTCAGGGCACATAAATTGGTTGGGATGAAGAAGAAACAATAGAAGTTGCAAAAGTAAGTGGTTTAAAAGATTCAATAGCTAATCAAAAAATATTTCAATTGAAAGATAATATTATGCTAAAGGGACTTGTTCCCCTTGAAAGACTTTTTAATCCCAATGATGTGGCTGTTGACTCAGGGAAAATTTCACAGGAGGAACACATTCAGGATCACAACCTTGGAACTCAGGAGAATCCCAGGTTAGTGAAATTATTCAGTGGAGTTCCACCTAATTTTCAAGAAAGATATATTAAAATTTTTAAGAATTATGTTGATGTCTTTGCATGGTCTTATGAAGATCTCAAAACCTATGATGTAAATATTATTCAGCACAAGATTCCCTTGAAGGAGGGAATTAAACCCTACAAATAGAAGCTTATACAGATAAATCCTTTTCTTCTACCATCAATTGAAAAGGAGGTCAAGAAATTGCTTGATGCCAAAATAATAGTTCCACTTAGGTATTCTAATTGGGTGGCTAATTTAGTGCCTATGACAAAGAAAAATGGAGAAATAAGGTTATGTGTGGACTTCAGAAATCTCAACAGGGCTTTTCTGAAAGATAACTATCCATTGCCTAAAATGGATCGTGTACTGCAAAAGGTAACAGGATCTTTAGAATGTCAATGCTAAATGGATTTTCTGGTTATAACCAGGTGGCTATGGATAAGGAGGATCAGAAGAAAATGACGTTCACAATTCCCTGGGGAACCTTTATGTATGCCAAAATGCCTTTCGGATTGATGAACACAGGTGCTACATTTCAAAGGGCTATGGACATTGCTTTTGTTGGAGATAAGTTCATAGTAATATATTTGGATGATATTACTATTTTCTCAAAGTATGATGAAGAACATTTGGACCATTTGAAAAAAACTTTTGATAAATGTAGAAGATTTGGACTTTCCTTAAATCCCAAGAAATCCATTTTTGCTATGGAAGAAGGAAAACTATCGGGGCACATTGTTTCCAGAGATGGAGTGAAGATAGATCTGGCCAGAGTACAAGCTATGCAAAAATTACCATTGCCTAGGAGTAAAAACGATATTCAAAAGTTTCTGGGAAAGATAAACTTCCTGAGAAGATTTGTATCCAACTATGCAGAAATTGTAAAAGAAATTACTAATATGCTAAAGAAGGAGAATGAAGTGAATTGGACCAAAGAAGCTAGAGAATCATTTTCCAAGATTAAAGAGGCATTATAGGTAGCTCCAGTCTTAATCAGCCCTGATTACCAAAAGCCTTTCCAAGTTTTTTCATTCGCATCATCAAGTTCAATAGCTGCTGTCTTACTGCAGAAGAATGATGAAGAGAAAGAGTAGCTAGTTGCATTCTTTAGTAAGATTCTTAGGGATTCTGAGCTGAAATATAATATTCTTGAGAAACAGGTGTATGCTTTGGTAAGAGCCCTGAAATCTTTTAGAACTTATGTGCTACAGTCACAAATCATTGCTTATGTGCCAAATGCTACAGTGAAAGATGTATTACTACCAGGAGATGTAGAAGGTAGAAGAGGAAAATAGATAGCCAAGATCCAAGAATATGATTTGGACATAAAACCCACAAAGTTGGTGAAAGGACAAGGATCAAATTTTTTTTTGACAAAATCAAACTTTCAAGCATTGGGAATCAACTTGCTGGCACCTATGGATGAAAAAGCAGCTGAAGAAAGTGAAGGAAAGCAAGATCCAGGTATGAAGATCAGGTATAAATTTTTGTGTTCAGAATGGTATAAGCATATAATTCATTATTTGTGCTTTCTTTCCTATCCCCAATCCTTAGATAGAACAAAGTATAGGGCACTAAAGATCAAGGCACAACCATATGTGATTGTGGAAGGCAGATTGTACTGGAAGGATCCTGTTGGAATTTTATTGCTATGTTTAATAGAGGATGAATTTACAGAAACAATCAAAGATTATCATGAGGGGTTATGTGGAGGACATTACAGTTGGAAAGTAACTGCACATAAGATCCTTTAGGCAGGATTTTATTGGCCTACTTTATTTGGTGATACATATAAGTTTGTTAGAAGTTGTCAGAAGTGTCAATTTTTTGTCGAGAAGAAGAGATTAGCCCCTTTACCTTTGATTCTATTTTTCATAGAGGAGCCATTTAGAAAATGGGGATTGGACTTTGTTGGAGAAATCAATCCACCTTCAAGTAGACAACACAAGTGGGTTCTCACAGCAACTGATTATTTCACCAAATGGGTAGAGGCTATACCTACTAAGAAAGCAAATGATCAGATAGTAATGAAGTTCTTGGAGGAGAATATTTTCAGCAGGTTTGGATGCCCCATCAAAATTATAATAGACAATGCTCAAGTCTTCAATTCAAGTAAGTTTATTTCTTTTTGTCACAATTATAATGTTACTTTGTCCCACTCAACGGCTTATCAACCGTAGGGAAATGGATTAGCTGAATCTACTAACAAAACTTTGATGAAGATCTTTAAGTAAACCATTGCAAAAAATCAAAGAGATTGGTATTCTAAGTTAAAGTTTGCTTTGTGGGCTGCTAGAGTAACTACAAGAAGATCTACAGGGAAATCACCTTTTGAATTAGTATATGGAACTCAGGCTCTGTTTCCAAGTCAACTTGTGAAATCGGTGATTGCAATGATTCAGGTGGTGAAAGAAGAACCAAATGCTTTGATAAGAAGAATGAATAAAGTGGTGGAGCTAAGCGAGAACAGGGACAAGGTAAGAGACAACTTGATTATGTATCAATCCAAGATGAAAAATACTTTTGACAGAAAAGCCAAGGAAATTGATTTTAAAGTTCCAGATTTAGTATTGAGATGGGATACCAGAAGAGAAGATAAGGGTAAACATGGGAAGTTTTATCCTCTCTGGTATGGCCCTTTTAGAATTGTTGAAGTAAGATCCAATAATACCTTCATTCTTGAGAATCTTGATGGTGAAACTCTACAACTACCTATTAATGGGCAATACTTAAAGCATTACTTTTAGTTTTGAGGAATAAGCATCATTTCATTGTAAATACTGGAGTGAAATCAATGTACAAATGCCATAGAATTTAAATTTATGTGAAGCAATATATGACTTCATGCCCGAAGTGAAGGCACTAATCTGTGGTTCTTAGTGCTTCTGTGGCAAAAGCACTATCCCCAGGTGGAGCCAGATGTTGTAACATGCATTTTTGTTGCTTGTAGTATTCATTTTTCATTCAAGAACTTGAAAATATTTAAAAATATAGATAAAAGCAAGAGGAATAAGTGATAATGGTATATCGGAAATCGCTAAAGGAACAAGTAAGAATAAAAGAATCGGCCCTGGTATAGCCAAGGATCAAATAAAATCATAATATAAATGGTTATATGTAGCCATAACCAATATATATATATATATATATATATATATATATATATATATATATATATATATCTATATATATATATATATATCTATATATATATATATATATATATCTATATATATATATATATATATATATATCTATATATATATATATATATATATATATATATATATATATATATATATGTTAGCGATGAAATTAAATCGCAATCGCAAATCACAGTGGGTAGTTATAACATAGCACCTCAGCTTTGGTCAATTGCGATTCGTGATAGTCAAACCTGAAACCCATATATATTATGTTTTAAAGCCCTGGAACCACAAGATACTGAAGAAATGGCGCAAAGTCAAAGTGAGTGGACAGTTGAAGAATGAACGCACAAGAACTGTTGGATCTTGGAGATCAACGGATAAGGTTGAAGGAAATGAATGATCCAGATGAAATCATGTAGATTAGAATCAAGGAATGAACGATGGAGATTAACCAAAAGCAATGGTGGAAGAGAAATCCTTAGGTGTATTGCCACCATCGATGGTCGAAGATCTATGGTCATCGGGTGCAAACAAGTCCGGGCGTTAACCAAGACGAAGGGTGGATTTAAAACTATCAGCAGGATTTCAGGTGGATGCAAAGTGGTAAAAGGTATTTAGAGGAAAGTGCTTGATTCCATTCAATGGTTGACACATAGCACTAAAGGAGAGAGAAAAACTTCTCATTTCGGGTGGGTAACTCGTGCAAATAGCCCACCTGAAATTGATATCAACTGTCGGATCCTGGAGTTGAAATCTACAGTGGAGAATGGTCGGACCCGAAAATATATGCATTATGTTTTAAACTCTCAGTGCATTTGCCTTATTGCGTATTGTAAAGGTTTACATTGATATAACATTTGAAAGGGCTGATTTTGATTTGCGATGCGAAGTCAGTGGAGCGCTAAACGAGCATATCTGACGGATTTATGGGGCAAGATTAATTCTTTTTTAGTTCTGTATTAATCAAAGGTTCACATTGATTTTGCTATGTAAAGAGGAAAATCAGTGTTAGAGCCGAATCTGAAGAGGAAGACAATCGGGTATGTTTTCTTTGTATTTTGGCCAATCAAAATGCCTGATACATATGTAAGCCCAGGTTTACACAAGTCAAACACATTTCATTACAGCTAAAACAAATTAAACATCATTAAGGCATATACAGAGGAACTCAGTAGCGGATTAACAGAGCAAGCCAACAGTTATCGTCCTCTTCTAAATTCAGTTATTTTCCTGTTATTTCATGTTCTTTGAGGTGTCTTTTACCCTCTGTAAAATTCTGTAATAGTTTTACTTCAGATAGTTAGAGAAGCAGTTAAATAATTTGACAGTTTCAGAAATCAACAACTGTTCCACAATGTATAAAAAGATGAAAATTTACAAAGAAGGGGTTCGAATTTTGGAGAACTCGGAGACTAGGCCACTGTATTCCTGATATAACTGTTGATTAATGAAAGAATAAGAAGTTTCCATGAATTGTTGGGTATAATTTTGTAATTTCTCTATCATGTGTCATCTTATGTTTTCTTCTTTCAAGTATAGTAATGAAGCTGCAAGTCTTTATTTGCTTAGGTAGATAAAGTTAAAATTCCTTAAAAGAGCGCTCCTATACTTGAAGTTTTCACCTTCCTTTCTAAGTTATAGATAATAGTTTCTGTGTAAGGAAGCATATTATCTTTAACTTATCCAAGGGCCACAGATAGTAGTTTTTGTGTTAAGCAACATATTTTCTATGATTCAGTTCTCATTTTCATAATTCTTCTAAGTGACGGATAATAGTTTCTGTGTTAAGCAACATATTATCTTTAACTTCTCCTTCAAACTTTCTTCATTCATCATTTATATCTAGCAACAAATGGCATTCTAAGATTTTCCGGTCACATATGTATTAAGGGTTAAAGACCAAGTTTTCCAGGTCCTTCATTTGAGAATAAAACAAACAATAAAGTGACAAATAAGTGACAACAAACAATAATTATTAATATCTTAAGCACAATTTCTCTATAGCCAGGAAATTAGTTTCTTAAGGTATGACAAAAGCTACGCCTGTTGTGCCTATGGCGGTGAGGTCACCTAGGCTAAAGCAATCAGCTACAAAAGAGAAGCATAAGAAACCTGTACCAGTGAGACAATCACCGCGAAAGAACCAAGAGGTTCAATAGAAGGAAAAGAAGGATAAGAAACCAGAGAAAGTTGTGGACCTGGAGGAAGAATTATTCCAAGGAGTGGAGGAATTGGATGCTGAGGAGGCTGAGTGTTGGGTAGCGGATCCCCCCATAGCATGTTTTTGGGGCTTAAAGCCTGAGTTTTGGTCAATACTCTGCGAAATGCGGGCACAGAGCGCGGAAGTCTAGGGTTGTTCGCCCTAAATTAATGTAATTTAGTGTAAAGTTGTGTCGGCCTACCCATGGTTCGTAGACCATGGGATTGTATAAATAGAGTGAGGCTCTAAGTGTAAAGATGGTTCTGAGTTTTTGGCAAGTAATAGCTAGATGCGAAGGCATGGTTAGAGGATAGAAGTGGATCTGAAGGTATTGGGTCGTAGTAGTAAGTAGAGGCTCTGCAGTTGAGTGCGCAGAGGCCTAGTAGAGTCCGTAGTTGAGTGAGTGGACCCCTATAGCTAAGTGCGCAGGGTGGAGTCGGGTCTGTACTGAACTGGAATTGAAAAGGTTTATTAATAAAGATAAGTTGATTCAGATTATTGTGCATTTATTTGTAGATCTGGATTTCTATGGGCTGTTTATCTTTATGCATTTATATGTGTTTTGGTTACACGCACTTATCTGAAAGTAAATAAGTAATAAGAACATTGGGCTCGCACAAACTAAGTTAAAGAACTAATATATTAGTACAGTAAAGATCGAGATCAGGATAATACTGTATTCATAAAGGTGTGCATGGTTGCGAAGGATAGAAAGCTGTGCGGGGCAACACAGCGCACGGGTTAGGATCGCGCACTTCCAAATCCCTCATCAAGACATCCCTAGGGTGCGGAAAACTGGTTCCAGCACCGTCCCATACTACTTCGAGTGAGACCTCATTCCGCGCTCCGCGGACTATTGCCGAAAGGGTGTTACACAGTAATTTGTTACTGGTATCATATCCCCCTGATCTCAGATAAAGTCAGTCCCTGAGTGACATCTTCTCTGTGTCATACCTTAAACAAATGAGTCCACATCTTCCCAATAATTCAAGAAGATCAACAAATGCTCTTTAATCCTGAAGATTGACCCATTTCACCCATGTTTCAATATCGTCACAAGTAAACTTCTTTCTTCCTGCAACGATTTCCTGGAATGAACTAGAACGTCACGACGTCGTTGCAGGGGTACATCTATTCTCTGCGACGGTCGGATTTTAGGGCTCATCGCAAGTCCTCAATATATTTCTTGTGATGATACCTCTGAATACACTGTTGCCCCACAACGTCGTCTCTAAGTCCTAGTGTTTGACTCACAATGATCCAGATATGGCAAATTAGTTCAAACATAATGCTTTTAGGTGGTTTTAGAACTTGTTGTTGGGTCAAGGGAGTTCGCCTTTCCTCCTTTGGGATGGTGGTTCCACCTTTTGAGAAACCTCCCTTGGGGATAAGCTCCCTCTCCCTAATTTATGGAGGCTCCTCCTCTTATAAAATCATTCCCCATTGCTATGATTAGCTAGTTTTTGGTATTGAGCAAATTAGCTAGCTTTGGTGTGGGATTGATAGTTTGCAGTGTGAATTGCTAATAGTCTAGCAATTGGTTGTGGATTACCTTAGCCTTGTACTAGTGCTTTTTGAGTGAGAGAGAGAGTTATCAACCACTTGGGAGAGTGAATGCTTGAAGAAACATACTGGCTGGACCCTTTGAGGAAGCTTGAGATGTCAAGGCTTGGTCGTAAGCTTTGCTTCTATTCATTTTAATACTATCAATGGTGATTTCCTATGTCATGTGTAAAATATACTTGATAGCTTATGGTTCCTTGACTCTGTAAGTGAATAGATCATTGTTGTACTTTGTTATGTGTTCTATTGTTCTCTTGTGTTGTTTCAAGTGAATTTCTCATTGAGGAAAAGGAAACGATAGCTGAAGCGGTATAACAAAAGCTCCATTGAACACCGGTTTGAGGTAGGCTCTTTCAACAATGACTATTAAGGAAAATTAGCTGTTGTTTTGTCTTATTATGACTAGACCCACTCTAGGGCTAGAGGGGTTTCCTCTGTCCACAGAGGGAACATTACCTACATCAAAAGTTGGCGACTCTGTTGGGGAATCCCCCCATAGCATGTTTTTGGGGATTAAAGCCCGAGTTTTGGTCAATACTCCACGAAATGCGGGCGTGGAGCGTGGAAGTCTAGGAATTTTCGCCCTAAATTAATGTAATTTAGTGTAAATTTGTGTCAGCCTATTGTATAAATAGAGCGAGGCTCTAAGTGTAAAGATGGTTCTGAGTTTTTGGCAAGTAATAGCTAGATGCGAAGGCATGGTTAAGGATAGAAGTGGATCTGAAGGTATTGGGTCGTAGTAGTAGGTAGAGGCTCTACAGCTGAGTGTGCAAGGCGAAGTCGGGTTTGTACTAAACTGGAATTGTAAAGGTTTATTAATAAAGATAAGTTGATTCAGAATATCGTGCATCTGTTTGTAGATCTGGATTTCTATGGGATGTTTATCTTTATGCATTTATATGTGTTTTGGTTACGTGCACTTATCTGAAAGTAAATAAGTAATAAGAACATTGGGTTCGCATAAAATAAGTTAAAGCACTAATATATTAGCATAGTAAAGATTGGGATCAAGATAATACTGTATTCATAAAGGTGCGCACGGGTTGCGAAGGATAGAAAGCTGCGTGGGGCAGCGCAACGCGTGGGTTAGGATCGTGCACTTCTAGAACCCTCATCAAGACATCCCTAGGGTTCAGAAACCTGGTTCCAACACCCTCCCATACTACTTCGGGTGAGACCTCAGTCCGCACTTCGCGGACTGTTACTGAAAGGGCTAGTAGTACCGGGATTTGCTTGGCTAAACTCACTGCTGAAACTGGGTTAGGCCACACATAGCCAACAAATGGTTCCATTACCAGGACTGGGATCTGCCTAAGGGATGTCTGATGTCATGCCACTGGAACCCAACAAAGAAGGAAATTGAAGAGTGGTTGGACAAGAAGATTCACGAGTTTGCAACACAAGAAAATAGAACTCTGCAAGTATCTGAGAAAAGGTGGCTAGATCGCTACGTGTATACGGAAATCCACGAGATTTTCTTTGCATCCTTTCCTTCTAAACTGTATGAGTGGATCACGAGATTAGATGAAAGCTAGGGAAGGTGTAGGCTCGATCAACCGATAGTGTGGACTTTGGAATTAGTGCACAGACTAGAGGCATCAGAAGACAAGATCACGCGAGCTGTGGACCATTGGCTCGACCAGATAATAGGGGGATTCATCACTGAGTTCGCGGTAGACATGATCGTGAGCTACAACAAAGCAGAACGATGTTTTCTCAAGGGACCGTGAGGTAAGTATATTAAATCTTTGAATACCTAGATTAAGATGCTGTTATATGAAAAGCGAGTTATGCGAATACATTAATGTTTGGGATGACGCAGAGCGAAAAGATCTACAAAGGTAGCAGGGAATTAGCAAACAGTCCTTTAATTTCACCTTCGTGAGAAAGCGAGGAAGAGCTTGCTTGGGTCTCTTTGAGAAGTGCAGTTAGCTTGATAAGGCAGCACATTCTGCAGTTACCACCTCCACCCATGCCACCACCTACTTCACCTCCATCTCCACCCACTCCACCTCCACCACCCCCACCACCCCCACAGTTCAGCATGGAGAGCGCGATCAAACTACTTGTATTCAGAGGGGTAGGGAATGAAGATATGGACCAGTTCTGGTTCATGGTAAGAGTAGTGTGTGAAGCGCAAGGAGTCACGGACGACAACATTAAGAAGGCTACATTGGTAAGCGCACTACAGGATCATGCACTGATATGATATATCAGTGCACTCTAATGACCACCCAAACGTAGGGATAGAAAAGATCTAGAATGCGTTGAACAGAGAATTTAGCCGACCGAAATCCGAGACACAGTCAATCATCGGGTTCAAAGAGATTGCGATTCTTCCAGGTGAGACTCCCTAGGATTTTGATTAGTGGCTAAAGAGTACGATCCGTGAGGAAAATATGATGCTAACAGATGCCCAACATCACGCTTGGTTTGTGGCATCCCTGACACCGCACTTGAGGACGACGCTGTCACAACAAAAACTTTCCACCCAGGCTGAAGCGTTGGAAATGGCGATGAGGTTACATGAGACCTTGATATAAGATCCTGGGTTGGGAGTTCAACAAATCCACGCATAACTACAGAATATCTGCCTAGAAATGCAGAGCTTGAAGCAAGATAGGGCACCGCATCTAGAGGCGCGCGAGGAAGTATGGTGCATAAAATGCAAAGGCTAGGGCCATGATAAGGACCATTGTCTAGTATTCGTGAACTACTTGGCAGGAGGGGGACCAATGCCGTTGAGACTAGAAGCATAGGTAGGGCCGAGTGTGACACCTACGTTATGGTGTGCGATCTTTCAGATAGGAGGAAAACACATGACAAACAATTGTCATTTGCTGCAAAAGTATACACAGACTCCCCATCAACTATTTTGTAATTTCTGCAGACCAGGAGGCCACGACGAGCACACTTGTCGCAGTTACGAGCTAATGATGGATCGGACCCTAGCCTATAGGATGTAAAAAGAAACACAAGCTCTCGACCCAGCTGTGGGGATGGCGCGCACTAGATTTCAGGGGTGAGGTTGAGGACGAGGAGGAATGGGACCAGGAAGGGGCCGCAGACAGTTGATTTGCTACAATTGCAGAGGACCAGGGCACTAAGCCCATGATTGCACCAACCCAACAAGGATATCCTGTTCATACTGTGCTCAGTTTGATCATGAAATAGTAGATTGTCCTACGTTGATCACACAGATGTGGGAGAAAGGGGTATTCCACCCTCCTCTGACTCAGAATATCCAAATGATGAGGTCCGAACCACGCGAAGAAGACCCAAATGTGAAAATAATGCTTAGAAGAAGTGCAACCACAGGGGAAGATAAGGGGAAGCAGCTTGAGGAAGATACATGGGTTCAAAAGGCTCCCGCAAAGGAACCTGAGTTTGACTTAGAATGCGCAAAGGAGATGTTTATGGAAGCTAAGAAGAGCTTCACAGAGGTCTCCACTTCAGGTAGTAAGGATCAACCAGAGACAGGAATGGATCCTTCCATGCTCACTACCTTTCTGGAGACATGCATGAAACTGTTGCACGACAATAGGGTAGTTAAGGGACTACAGGAGTTGATCACCAGGTGCGTAGGGTCGGGAGAACCGTGCGTAGTCCGGAGACTGGGAAAGCATGCATTGCGCATTGGGAGGGAAATGAGATTGACGACGCAGATTCTTGAGTATGAAATGGATCAGGTCATCCTAGATCTAGGGTCAGACGCAAATGTGTTACCAAAGAAAACATGGGAATGCATGGGCAGGCTGGTGTCACAGTGGTCCCCTATTCAATTAAAAATGGCGAACCAACAGAAGATTTTTCCCATGGAGAGGTTGCAAGGAGTAACAGTTGATATTGAAGGCGCAAGCACATAGACGAACTTTGAAGTGATAGAGATTGTCGATGACAGCAATCCCTCTCCCACACTGTTAGGAATAGACTAGGCCACTACTATGAATGGAGTCATCAACCTGAAGAAGCGGAAGATGATATTTGAGAAAAATTCCCTACGCGTAGTAGTCCCGCTAGACCTCGCTGAAGGAGCGCACTACACTGAACTAGTGCGTGAAAATGAAAGGGATGATGAGCTGGATTGTATTTACCAGATAACGACATGGACCAGGATCGGGTGAATCTGACTGCAGATGGGAAAATTTTGTGGGAGGGCGACAATGGCTATACTTCGGATTTAGACGAAGAAGTAGAGCACTGGCAAAACTGGTTGCATGAAGTGATAACGCTAAATTTTAGCATGATGATTAGATCACTGTGTTGCCTAACGACAGAGGTAAGGGAACTTCCAACATATGATGGAGTGACAGCGTGGATGAATTCCTGGACAAATTTGAAAGCATAGTACTGGAACAACAACGGTACGGTGCGCTGGAATGGGCACTACGTGCAACACCCACATGATGTTGGAGTACACACCAGGAGACCATTGTAAACTTGCACGAATGTAGAAGGTGGATGTGCCCATGGTTTGGAAGCTTCCAGCCTCGAACAAGAGTCGGGCAGCTGAGACGAAGTAGCTTGCGCGCCCACCTATGTCGATGGGTGTAGACGTGTGCTGTGCGATCCACACAGGCACACCCCAGACTAAGGATCAAAATCAAAACCAGACGCAGCAGCAAGAAAAGTGACACACACCACAAATATTCCATGTTGAAGCATTCGAAAAGGTATGCGGAATCATGAATAGAGTTCACTAGGCGAGACAAACTGATTGGGACCTACGCATACCAACAGTTCGATGGGCCTGTAGGGCCATGAGAAAAACCCTGAGCGCGGAAATGACTCCAATGCTGAAGAGCAGAGACGAGACCATAAGAGTAGAGAAGAATCCCCATACAATAGCTCCCACAGTTGGGACAGTATGCGAGGACCCGGGTAGAGGAATTATGTAGTTACAAGAAGCCATTCAGCGAGGGAACTTGAAACTTCACGAACTCGAAGAAGATCGGGTATGGCTGGGAAAGAAAAGCATGTTATTGGATGAAGAAATCAACAAACTGGAAACCGAAATCACGCGAGCATGCTACCCCAAAAAACTAAGCATGACAGGCCAAGGTATAGGCAGCCATACTACTGCATTAGAAGAATTTGTGGCCTTGCTACCATGGCTGCGACCGCACCTTACTAGACAACGTAACTAGGGGAGCACACCGTACAAGGAAGAATGCGAAGCACTAATGGATGCGAGGGTAATTGAGGGGTGCTCGCAGACTGGGCTGGAAGGTAAATTGAAGCCTCGCACAGGTGGTGTGACCACCTGACTATCCGTAGAGAGCACAGTCTCAGTGCTCCAAGCAGTTGAAAGAGAGCACGAGACTATAAAAGAGTCTGTATGGGAGCTGCACGATATGGAGGTTACGCAGAGGATCGTTATGTCACAGGGGTCGTGATCGCACATAGGCAGCTGCACTGCTGCGCGGGTAGGCTGGGAGGTGACCGTTGGTGCACTGTTCATGACAAGAGGTCCAATTTAAGGTAAAAAGGAGTGGGTGGTAGGTAATTAAGACATGAATTAAGAGCTAAATTTGGGATGATCCACCGCCAAGAAGGCATTAATGACTTAGAAGTAGGGGGAAGGGACGAATTCAAATTAAAAAGATGCTATAAAACCCCCAGGGCTAGCCACAAGGCAAAACTTGGTTGTTTGAGAATTGAGCAAGTACAGAGCACTGAGTGCTGCAAACTCTTACCATCCTCAAGTGTAGACACGATGAAGACTGCTAGAACAAGAGTGTGATTTGCCGAAGTTACCGCGGAGCCCTGTATGGCCCATGAGGAGCCTGGAGAGGTGGCAGCTACACTAGAAGTTCCAAAATCACCACGCATGCCGCGGCCACAGAAAGATAAGCAAACGATGGGGCCAGTCCGTGTCTCCCCAAGAAACCCACAGTTTGGAAAATGATCAATGGAAGAGAAGGGAAAAGTTGTCACCATTGGAACAGAGGAAGAGGAGGAAGACTTGCAAGCTCTGATCACCCAAATTGAGGTGCAAGACGATGAGGCAGAGGATGTCTCCCATATGCCTTCCGCGACAAAGTTACTTCCTTACATCCCCTCGTGGAAGGGGAAAGCCAAGATACCAAAGGACCTGGAGGCCACGAAGAGTGCGCTTCAGAACCCGCTCCTTCTCAATGATATAAGGTTTGAAGGTCTGCCATTGGGATGAGTACCTACTATGAAGTTCAAAGATTGGGACCTTGCAGATAGCAAGAAGTTCCCACAGTTGGCTGCAGAGAGGTTAATAAAGCAGAAATGGTTGTGCGGTGTGGAAAGGGCTGGGTTACTCCATCTGTAATGGATACCCCAGTACCACGATGTGCCCATCACCATTTTTGTCATCAGGCAGCTGCTGTGCCTGGTGCATGATGGGTATCTCTAGTTGGAGGAGTCGATTCCCATCACGACCAATCTAATTCACCAAATTTCTCGACTTCTAGTCAAAGGAAATGACCCCGCGGCCATAGCAGGAAAAAGCAACGACTTGGCCCTTGCAGAAGCTATGAAGGCCAAGTATAAACTAGAAAAGAGAAAGCAGGGGTATGCAATAGCAACCATTAAAGACTAAGGGGTGCATGTAGCCACCCAGCTGCTGGCCAGTAAGCTAATGAGGAAATGCCGCACCGACGAAGTCCTGACATCTATGATTGCGTTGGTAGAGCAATGCGTAGAGGGGGTCCAGTTCAACTAGACGTAGTTCCTCTGTGATGAGTTTTTGACGAACTACAGGGAGGCCCAGGAGCAGGGTAAGACCTTCCACTATGTGTGGTTGCTCTTATCCATCCTGTTGGTTGTAGGGGAGCTGCCAGAGGACAGCCAGTTTCCCACTGTTGAGGGTGACTTTCTTGAAGCTGCGAGGTACACCTCGCTCTGGGCTACAAAAGACACGAAGAGGATTCGTGAGATAATGGTGTTCTCAGTGTTCATGGAGGTGAGAATTTGAACATGGATTAACCGTAGGCCACATTTGTCTCTTATGGTTCATAATAGCTTGCAAAGCATGGCAGAATTCAAGGCGGATATGCATAACCTATATATCCGAGCGCACAAGGACCCAACACGAAAATGGGTGAAGCTTCCGTTCATCGTAACATATGATGTGATCTTCACAGTAATGGAGTCATGGTCTCCGGAGTGGCATGCCCCGGACTTGGAAGAAATGGAGAAGGTCACAACTCAACAATGAAAGAAGGACACCAAGTTGTGCATCGCAGAACTGGCTGAGAGGAGGTCCCAGGAATAAGAAGCAGCCACATAGCACAAGGCGGCTGATGTAGCAGCAGCAGCGCAGATGACAGAGACCACAACCGCACCAACTAGAGAGCACAAGGAGGGCCAGGAGATGTCCATAGGGCAGCAGACCAGGGAAGGGGGCAGGACAGAGGAATGCGCGGACCCCGGTTCCGCATCAACCCAACTCAAGCGGCCGCGCGACCCTAAGAAAACAGCTCCCCAAAAGAAGGGAAAAGCCACAAAGATGTCTGTTGACCTGATCACACTCATAGAAGGTGATCTATTGGATATCAGTGAAATGATTCGTGAGGTCGCGAGGGACACACTCCAGGGATTGTGAATGGAACAGAACACTGTGTTGGGGGTGCTCAGCACGCAACTACAAGGTTTACATGTACAACACCCCCAAACAGGCACAATGGCCTAGTATGTCGCAGCAGGAATTGCTGAGGCCAAACAGACACTGCATGCCTACATGGGCAACACCTTCATCTTGCCCGAAGGTGTGCTAGTAGTAGCAAGCGAGGGTGACCGGGTTGCAATGAGCAGCATGAAATGTGTCAACTTGAACTTGGCCGCCCTACCACGTGAAATTCTGTACCAGCTGCAGAATGGGGTCATCGCTGAGCTCCATGCCCGGGAAGGCTGAGCGATCCAGTTCCTGCATGAACATAAAGTCAACATGGACCAGCTCAGCATCCAGCAGGATGAGTTGGTTGCGCAGGCTCGTGGACTAGAACAGGCTATAGAGGATGCATGCAGGAGCATTCTAGAGTTGGTCGTGCTGACAAAGCTCCCAGTAGCAAAACGGGTATATATATTGGTGGCTGGAGTCTGCGAGGCCCGGGAGGAAATGGCAAAGGTTCAGTTGGCACTGAACCTGCAGATCGCCAAGCTATGATTGAAGGCGCAGCCCTCCATGCCCCTAGAAGTTAGAGAGCAGTGCACCTGCACTATCTAGATGGGGTTGGAACAAATTGGCCAGGCAACACAGGATTGCACCGGGCTATTGGAGCAAGCACTCATCATGCTTGCGCACCTGTAGAAAGACCCGAATCTGCAACCCCTAGAGACTGAGGTGCACGAGTTGTAGTAGGAGTACAACAGTGTCTAGGGCACCGTGCAGATAGTTGTCCTTACTCAACGACTTGCTAGACTACAGCAGGCAAGGGCACTGAAGGACCAATTAAATGCCACGTGCCAAAAAGAAGCCCAACTTAAAGAACACATCCAACCATGGATCGATGAAGCATTCACAATTACAGCTACCATTGAAGGGAAACTAGCACAGATGCAGGAACTGTATGCGGTTGGACAGGAAGGTGACATTGCTCACAAAGGTTCAGAGCTACGCATGCAACAGATACATCAGACAACTGAACAATGTGTTGCGGACACCCAAGCTGCGGACGACCTCCTGGATGGACTTCGCGCAAAGATCGCTGTACCAGCCGAGTGACTTGGGACGAGTCACGATGATTGTGTTGGGGGCCTGTTGGGTAGAATATCCCCCAATAGCATGTTTTTGGGGCTTAAAGCCCGAGTTTTGGTTTATTACACAGTAATTTGTCACTGCCTTCACTCCAATCCTTCTATAGTGTCATGTGTCCAAGTCAAACATGCTCATATTGAACAATGATCTCTGATGTTGCCAAATGACCCACTTTTCCTAAGTTATATGCCCCATCACAACTGCGGACTTAATATACACGCTAAAGGGTGCTCATAAACAGCCCAACCGCGTTGCCAGCGCAGAAGTACATTTGATTCCCGCGATGGTCCGATTTCATGCTCTAGCGCGAGGTTACTTATTATCTTTAGCGATGATCTGACTAGATACATTGCTCACTAGAGATGTCAGTGCCAAAGCTTAGTTATTCACCTGCGATGATCCAGATTGGTCAAATTTGTTCCAACAGTCGGCCTTCTGGATGACTCCAGACCTGGTTGTTGGCATAGTTTGTGTCGTCTTTCCTCCTTTGGTATGTCTGTTCCATCATTTGTGCTACCTTCCTTGGGGATAAGCTCACTTTTCCACCTTTCATGGAGACTCCTTCTCCTATTTAAACTCTCACCATTGCTATGCACTGCTAGTTTAGGGATAGTTGGCTAGTTAGTAAATTCTTGGATTGAGCAGTGTTGTTAGTGTTACACAGTAATTTGTCATTGCCTTCATACCAGTCTTCCTACTGTGTCATGAGTCCAAATCATTCATGTTCATGCCCTCTGATGTTGCCAAATGACCCACTTTGCCAAAATTTTTCCATCATCGCGACTGTTGTAAAAATAAACGTGCTGATGAGTGCTCCAAAACAGTCCGAACACGTTGCCAGCGCGGAAGTACACGTGAATCCCGCGATGGTCGAATTTCATGAGACAGCGTGACTGTTGCTTATATTTGATTGCGCTGACATGACTTTCTTCGTTATGCAGTAGCGATGTCAGCGCTCTAGTGCAGTTATGCACCCACGATGATCCAGTATGGGTGAGTTTGTTCTAACAGCCGGCCTTCCAGATGACTCCAGACCTGGTTGTTGGCCTTGTATATGTCGCCCTCCCTTCTCTGGCATGTCTGTTTCGTCATTTGAGCCACCTTCCTTGGAGATAAGCTCATCCTCCCACCATTCGTGGAGACTCCTTCTCCTATTTAAGCCTCCACCATTGCTATGAGCTGTTAGTTTGGAATTCATAGTGTTTGGAGTGTTGCTGATAGTGTGTGAGCTTGATAGGTAGCTGGTGTGACAAGTGTGGGATTGTTAGAGAGCTTAAGGAAGGTTGTGAAGTGTTTTGATCTTGTGTAAACTTGTGAGAGAGAGAGTTTTGTCATGGGAGATCTACCTTCAAGGGTGAATGCTTGAGGAACTTGTTGGCTGGACCTTCTTGAGAAGGATTTGATGTCAGAACTATGGTTGTATTCTTCTTTTTTTTATCAATAATAGACGACTATCATTATGGTTCCACTCTTATTGTCTTTATGATGGTGTTTGAGTTATATCCTTTCTGACTGATATATAGTTGCATCTATTGGATTTTATGCTTGTGTTTGTATCGTTCTTTGCATGTGCAGGTGTCTGTTCACGAGGATTGTGGGGATTGTGACCAGCCAGAGCAAAGGAACGGGAGCAATGACTCTTCTACAAGTACTAGCGTTGGAATCCAGGTAGGCCTTCATCATCGGTCTTTAATTTGCAATTAGGAACCTCCGTGTTAGCGTTGTTTGATTGTTTCTAGACCCTATTTGGACTAGTAGGGATCGCCTCTGTCCGCAGAGGGGATTTACCTCCACAACAATTAGTGTAGCTGGTGTGAGTGTGCCAAGTGTGGGATTGTTGATAGTTTGTGGAGGGTTGTGAAGTGCCCTTAACTTTGTGTAAAACTTATGAGTGAGAGAATCTTGTATGTTGGGAGATCCATCTTCAAAGAGTGAATGCTTGAGGAACATGCTGGCTGGATCCCTCTGAGAAGGCTTGCGACGTCAAGACTTTGGTTGTAAGCTTTCTTTTATTTCATTATTAATACAATCAATGATGTTTTCCTATGTCTTGTAAGTAATTTACTTGATAGCTTATGACTTCTTGACTTTTTGAGTAAATAGATCATTGTTGTTTTCCAGTTATGTGCTTTGTTGTATTTTTATTTGCATTGTTTCAGGTTGATCACTCATTAGAAGAAGGAAACGGAAGCTAGAGCAGCGCAATGGAACTCCATCGACCACCGGTTGAGGTAGGCCTCCAACTATGACTGTTTAAGGAAAGCTATTGTTGATCTGTCCTTGTTTGTGACTAGACCCACTCTAGGGCTAGAGGGGTTGCCTCTGTCCACAGAGGGAACACTTTCCTGCATCACAAATTGGTGACTCCACTGGGGAGTCTGTCCTATGTTCTTCTTTTGTTTACTCTTGTTTTGATTTTGATTTGGTCTCTTTTGAAGTTTGGGGATTGACTATCAGTGTTTTGAGTTTCCTGGGTTGATCTGGGAAGTACCTCTATTTGATTGAAGGATTGACTGTTTTTTATTTGGGAGTTTTTGTTCGCCTGTCATTGTTTTGAACATCATCGCAGATTAAAATTTAACAGTCGCACTGTCATCGTGCTCACCCTTTTGTAAGATCCTGTGCATCGCGTAAAAATGTCTCACAGTCGCGACGGTTCTGAAAATTCGACCATCGCGGAAAATTCATGTACTTCCGCGCTGACATCGCTCTGTTGCTGCGGTTAGTTCTTTATCAGCGCTAGTTGCTTGTGTATTACCCGCACTAATTGTTGTAGAATTGATTTTCTCAATTCTTCCTCCTGAGTCCATCAGTCCTGTTGGTCCCTTGCTTTTCTCGCTTGCTTAGTAGCTTGTTTTTCACTGTTTATGGTTAAGGTACTCTCTCGTTGGCTTTGTTGAATGAATCTTGTTTTTTGCCTATGTGACCTAGTTCATTATTTCAAGTTTCTTGAATCAATTGGCTTGGTTGCTAGTTTTCTCAAGGTTCGTTTACAACTTTCTTGTTGGTTTGATTGAGCCTTCCCCATTGCCCATTTTTGTTTGATTGTTTAGTGACTGTCATTGAACCAATCTTTGCTATTGATTCGATTTCTTTCCACTACCGAACATAGATCACAATTGTTTGGATCAACCGGGTTTTTTCCACACTTGCTTGTTGCTTATTTGTTTCTTCTAGATTTAAAGACATCAAAATCAAAAGGATTGCATTCATTTAATATAAAAAAGTGAAAGTGAATTTGCATTTTCAAGTTTGCATATTGGAAAGCGAATGATAAAATCTCTCATTAGTAGTATCCGCGCACTTTAGGAATTGGTGACTATATGCATTGAGTGACTGTCTTTGTTCATCTTAGTTTTCTTGGTTTGGGAATGATCTCTCTACCCTCCCGTAGGTAGGTGTTCATTGAAGAAAAGGATATTTTGCTCATTCTAGCTACATCCTAGGATTTGTTGCATACATATGGTAAGGCCTGAAAACTGAAACATAATTCAAGATCAACTCTAAAATGAACTGAATAAATCTAGCAATGCATTGGAAGATAACGCACACTATTTAGAGGTCTAGGCTAGAGACGTGCTCCGACGTCGTTAAACCTAGTCACTTTTGTTTTCACTCAAGGTTGGGTGATTCCTCCTTCTGTGACTCAATAGTGGTCTAGTACAGAATTGTGCTCCCATGTACCGTCGCGTATATGTTGGGAGACCCCACTAGGTTATCATCCTTTATCCCTAGGAAGCCATGTTTGCCACCTTACAAACCGTAACGCACCGAACACAACATTCAGGAAGATTGACTGCCGTACGAAAAGTCCTTGGTTTTCATATGACTACCAAGGTGTATATGCAGTTTTACGGGTTGTTTGGTAAACCTTTTCCCTAGTTCTCCAAAGTAGTCACTTTCGTTCCTTTTCAGACTCCTTAAAAGAAAAGGTCCATCTGAGCACTTGTCCTTTCAGGCTCATTAAACCTCGAAAGAGATAGAATCACCTTTTTGTCCTTTTCTCAACTCTTGAAACATGAAAAGGTCAAGTTTTGTTCATGTGACATAAAATTTACTGCCCACGAAATATCCCTAGTAACAGTTAGGATTCTTCTTTATAGTTCGATTTTTTTCAGGCTCGTTCCTGATGGCAACTTTCCCCGAGTCTACCAGCCAAGGTCTTTCCCCAGATGGGAATCCTAGTCCGTTCCCACCTTTTGGAAATGTCGGTGCTTCGTATATGGCAACACTGTCCTTGCCTGGGTTAACCATTGGTTTACCCGTTTGGTTGTTTTCAACCTCGGTGGTCCTGAGTGTCATGACTCTTGTTCCACCGTCTCCTTTGTCCAAACCACGACATGTTGATTCCAAGGTTGAGCCTACGCCTTCTTCCCCTGTTTCTTCCTCCTCCTCTCCTCCTTCGCCTGGTGAAAGTTTCACATCTAGTAACCAAGAGACTAAGAAGAAGAAGAAGAAGATGAAGAAGAAGAAGAAGTCTGATAAACGCGAGGCCACTTGTGCAGCTACTGCTCCAAGTACATCTCAGGTCAGAACACCTTCTGCTCCTTCGCGGAAGGTTAAGTTTCCTTGTAAATTGTGCAAGGGTGACCATCTTCTTCATGATTGTCCTGGCATTCCTAGGATCTTAGAAGTATGGTCTCACGATCCGGCTCATCCCTCATCATCCTCTGAAGCTCATGGTGATGCTACCCTATCAATTGGCAATGGTAAGAAGAAAGGGAAGATTCGATTCCCCTGTAGGCTATGTGAAGGCAACCATCCCCTTCACCTTTGTCCGCTCATGGATAAAGCTTCCGTTGTTTTGGAAAGTCTTACAGCTTCTTCACCCCAACTTCCCGTTGGTTATCAGAGGCTCTCTTCAGACCCTCTCCCCGTTGACAAAGAGATTGACTTAGATTCTTCTCTTGTCTATCCTCCTCCTTCCGAGCCTGGCTGTGCTAAGCTTGTTCCAGACCAACCATTGGTCGGAGAGAGTGTCAACTTGGGTTCACCACCTGTTGATCACTCTGTTTCGGAAGAGCATCATGCTCATGTTCTTCTCATCTCGTCAGATTCTCCTGAGTCCGAGAATGACCCTCCTATCCCCGCTAATCAAGGGGGTCCTCCTTCGGTTCCCGTAGAGCGAGGAGGGTAATCATACAATTCCCCCACCAAGTAGTTCAGTCATTTCCTTTGACTAGAGTCATTTGACTACATTCCTCCTTCCATCCTATGTGCCTTTCCAGATTACAATACATGCCTATGATAAGGCAGTACCTGGCACTGTCTTGGATGAGGGTGCGTCTGTCAGCCTTATGCCTTCCACTACTTGGCAAGCTTTGGGCTCCCCATAGCTTGTGCTAGTCACACAGAATCTGTTGGCGTTTGACAAAGGAACCAGTCAACCTTTAGGGATCCTCCCAAAGCTTCCTATTACTTTGGGGGGCAAAACCGTCTATATAGACGCTATGGTTGTCCAATGTTCTTTAGATTTCAATCTTCTCCTTGGCCATGACTATGTTTATGCCATGGGGCCCTTGTCTCTTCACTTTTCCGTGTGGTTTGTTTTCCACATGATGGAAGAATAGTGACCATAAATCAATTATCATTCTTCAGTCCCTCGGTGCCTCTTGTGCAGCCATTGTCCCCTATCGGTTCTTGCTTGCAAGCAGTACCTTCCTTGCCACAGGTCAATTATGTGGTTACCCATTCCGCCTCCGCCTTTGCTGACGATCATGCAGATGGTCTCGTACATCATATACTAGGGGCATTGGAACCTAATCTATCATTGGCGTCTAATGATATGTGTTCCTCCCAGAGCGTAGTTCTTCCATCCCATGAAGATCTTTTGGGAGCCATGTTCTCATATGGCCCATGAACAGGAGTCATGAGGATAGTTTGTTCTTGTGTCAACCTCATTAAAAAATGAAACAAGGAGTCATGAGGATAGTTTGTTTCTGTGTCAACCTCATTAAAAAATGAAACAAGGAGTCCCGAGGATAGTTTTGATCTTGTGTCAACCTCGTTAAAAAATGAAACAAGGTGTCCAGAGGATGGTTTGTTTCCTGTGTCAACCTCATTAAAAAATGAATCGAGGGTTATGAGGATAGTTCTTTTTCACTGTGTCAACCTCATTAAAAAATGAAACAACTCCCCTTTCCAAATCGAGTCTTTGATTAAGATCTTGTAAAATCCAAGTTGAGTCTTTCCAAGATCTCGAATGTGAACCTTCATTCCATCCACCTCGTTGAATGCAATGAAGCTTGGGGGGCATGTACCTCGAGTTGCGTCATTATGCCTGGGGGCATGCAAACTCATAACAAGCATAGTTTTTCATTTCAAGCTTGTGTGAACATGAAACCGAATCCAAGAAGAGTTTTCCATGGTTCAAGCTTGTGTAAAAATGAACCCATACCTGATTTACACCTCATGATTGCCATTGTTATCCGCTAAATTCTGCTAGATGCTCCTTGGTTGTTTCATTCCATTGCCACCATCTCTTTGGCCAATCATGTGCTTTCACTTGGTTGTTTTTCCTTTCCTGAGGGACCGCAACAATGAGTGGTTTTATTAGCCAGCCTCTTGACCATTGCATGTTTTGAGTAGTGCCACCATTGTCTGAACCAGTTGCTACCCTTTATACCACTCGTTCCTCCAGGACGAGTCTCCTTTAAGCTCTTTTCTGACTCGTAAAAGATGAAAAGATTGCTAAGTATTTTTCCCTTTTTGACTCGTTAAAGAGAATAAAAATGGAGGTCTACTTTCAGCTCTTTTCCAACCGTTTAAAGATGAAAAGATTGCCGAGTATTCCTTTTGACTCATTAAACGAAATAAGAGGTGGTCTACTTTAAGCCCTTTTCCGACCGTGTAAACACGAAAAGATTACCGTGCCTTTGTCGTTTCAAGCTCGTTATTGTTTATGAAACGACGTGATTTCGATCACATTTCTACTTTTTTCAGGTCGAAGTCACTAATCACGAAAATTACTCCTTGATCGTAATGGTCAAGCGGTTCTCTCGAGTATCGTTTTATAATTTTTCGGGCTCGAGAGACACAAATCTACAAAAAAGGACCCCCTTGGAGTTTTCTTTTGTGTCTTTTTCAAACTCTCTAAACATGAAAAAGACTCCGAGTTTTACCTATGTCAGACTTGTTAAAACCTGATGACATTAGACTCATCACCATGACGAGACTCGCGCTTCTCCTCCCTAGGGCTCGTTAAACTATTACTAGGTTGGATTCGACCGACGGTTGAACTTATATTACAAGCATATGCTATCCCTTTCAAGCTTGTTTTAAAAAATAATAGGGCTACTCGCCAGCAATGGTGGGGGAAAATTTGGAAATCATCATTGGCAGCTAGTCACTCTTGAACAATGACACTTTTGCTTCTTGTCGGGTTGGGATATCCATACATCGTCATTTGGTCTTCTGCGAGTTTGGGTTACCATTTAGCCTCATTCCATCTGATTCACGTTGCCTCCATCGGGCCTCTGATCCCTTGGTACCTGAATGCTGCCACCCTCCGGAGTAGTGTCGCTGACATGTTCAAGAGTATAATCCTTCTGCAGTTTACACCCTTGCCTCCTCCTCTGATACTCTGTTTTTCCATCTACCGCTTGTTCCTTATCTCATGTCGTTGATGGAGGAAACATTATGGCCATCCTGCGATGGGTTGTCTCCTGCCGACACCAGCTCATTATCCAGGAGATTGATCTAGAGCTCCCCTTTGGTACCTTAGAGCTTGCATGCCTCAATGGTAAGTTCTTCGCACTTGACAGTCGACTTTCATCATTGGTCGTTGATTGGGTGATCCCACAAGTGTTTGAATTCAGCTCCTTCTTCACACTTCGTGGATTGTACTAGATAGTACTTTTAGAACCATTGGAATTATTGGTGGTTTCTCTCGCACTTGTTAATGGTTTCCATCATTGACCGGTAATCAAGCGACTTTCTATCATGCTCGACCTTAGCATATCTATTTGCATGCTAGAATTTGTACTATGATCGGTTGGGTTCAAGATCCCAAACTCAGATTACACATGTTCAGGTTGCGTGGATTGGTTTGTGATTACATGACTCATTGATGGATGGCTATGACCATACCTTTATCACTATCATGGTCTTATTAGCTGGATGGCTGTGACCATACCTTTATCACTATCATGGTCTTATTAGCTGGATGGCTGCATCCATACCACAGACCTAGTTCATATGTCTTTTGGATGGTTGCATCCATGCCTAGACTACATGTATTTCACTATCATAGATATTAGTTGTACTTACGTTGGCAGGTTCTTCCAGATGGTGTTCCAGCTCAGTCAGTTTCCTAAAGAATTTCACCCCTCCCACTCTCTCGGGCTTCATACTTTAGGGGGCATCTGTTACACAGTAATTTTTCACTGCCTTTACTCCAGTCCTTCTACTGTGTCATGTGTCCAAGTCAAACATGCTCATATTGAACAAATGTTCTTTGATGTTGCCAAATGACCCACTTTTCCTAAGTTATCTACCTCATCGCGACTGTAGACTTAATATATGCGCTGAAGGGTGCTCATAAATAGTCCAGCCACGCTGCCAATGCAAAAGTACATCTGATTCCCGCGATGGTCTGATTTCATGCTCTAGTGCGAGGTTACTTATTATATTTAGCGATGATTTGACTAGCTACATTTCTCACTAGCGATGTTAGCGCCAAAGCTTAGTTATGCACCCGCGATGATCCAGATTGGTCGAATTTGTTCCAACCGTCGGCCTTCTAGATGACTCCAAACCTGGTTGTTGGCATAGTTTGTGTCGCCTTTCCTCCTTTGGTATGTCTGTTCCATCATTTGTGCTACCTTCCTTGGGGATAAGCTCACTTTTCCACCATTCATGGAGACTCCTCCTATTTAAACTCTCACCATTGCTATGCACTGCTAGTTTTGGGATAGTTGGCTAGTTAGTAAATTATTGGATTGAGCAGTGCTATTAGTGTAGCTGGTGTGAGTGTGCCAAGTGTGGGATTTTTGATAGTTTGTGGAGGGTTGTGAAGTGCCCTTAACTTTGTGTAAAACTTATGAGTTAGAGAATCTTGTATGTTGGGAGATCCATCTTCAAAGAGTGAATGCTTAAGGAACATGCTAGCTGGATCCCCTGAGAAGGCTTGCAACATCAAGACTTTGGTTGTAAGCTTGCTCTTATTTCATTATTAATACAATCAATGATGTTTTCCTATGTCTTGTAAGTAATTTACTTGATAGCTCATGACTTCTTGACTTTGTGAGTAAATAGATCATTGTTGTTTTCTGGTTACGTGCTTTGTTGTATTTCCTTTGCATTGTTTCATGTTGATCACTCATTAGAAGAATGAATCAGAAGCTGGAGCAGCACAATGGAACTCCATCGACCACCGGTTGAGGTAGGTCTCAAACTATGACTGTTTAAGGAAAGTTGTTGTTGATCTATCCTTGTTTGTGACTAGACCCACTCTAGGGCTAGAGGGGTTGCCTTTGTCCGCAGAGGGAACACTTTCCTACATCACATGGTCAATAATATGTGAAATGCAGGCGTGGAGCACATAACTCTAGGGTTGTTCACCCTAAATTAATGTAATTTAGTGTAAAGTTGTGTCGGCCTACCCAGGGTCTACGGACCATGGGATTGTATAAATAGAGTGAGGCTCTAAGTGTAAAGATGGTTCTGAGTTTGGCAAGTAATAGCTAGATGTGAAGGCATGGTTAGAGGATAGAAGTGGATCTGAAGGTATTGGGTCATAGTAGTAGGTAGAGGCTCTGTAGCTAAGTGCGCAGAGGCCCAGTAGAGTCCGCAACTTAGTGCGTGGACCCCTGCAGCTGAGTGCGTAGGGCAGAGTCGGGTCTGTATTGAACTGGAATTGAAAAAGTTTATTAATAAAGATAAGTTGATTCAGAATATTGTGCATCTGTTTGTAGATCTGGATTTCTATGGGCTATTTATCTTTATGCATTTATATGTGTTTTGGTTACGTGCACTTATCTGAAAGTAAATAAGTAATAAGAACATTGGGCTCGCACAAACTAAGTTAAAGCACTAATATATTAGCACAGTAAAGATCGGGATCAGGATAATACTATATTCACAAAGGTGCGCACGGGTTGTGAAGGATAGAAAGCTGTGTGGGGTAGCACAATGTGCGGGTTAGGATCATGCACTTCCAGAACCCTCATCAAGACATCCCTAGGGTGTGGAAACATGGTTCCAGCACCCTCCCATACTACTTCGGGTGAGACCTCAGTCCGCGCTTCGCGAACTATTGTCGAAAGGGCCAGTAGTACCGGGATTTGCTTGGCTAAACTCACTGTTGAACCTAGGTCAGGCCCCACGTAGCCAACACCAAGCCTATCACATGGCTCTCAGAGTACATCCCTTGATGGGAAGGGAAGACCAAAGTAATGAAAGACCCTGATTCTAGAAATTTTATGGTCTCAACGCCATAGTTGCCAGAACATGTTGAATTTGAAGGTGCGGTATTAACGTGCATTCCAGTGCTGAAGATGGAGGATTTGGATCTTGTGGACCATGAGAGATTCCCTCATTTGGCTACCCATAAGTACATGAGGAAGATTTATTATGAAGAAATCGGGGTTACACGGCTGGAACCCATGAAATGGGCCAGAGGTGTTGAGTAGGACAGATTGCTGCACATGCTCTGCGTACCACATTTTCACAAGTCAAATATCAACACTGTGTGTGTGCACCAGCTGCTCGCGCTAGTGCATGATGGGTTATTATGTCTCGGCGACCACATCCCTATCGTGGATATGCTCATCCATCGGATTACAAAGCTACCCTATAAAGGGGCGAACCCTACCAAGGAGTTTGGAGGGAAAAGTGGAGAAAAGGAGTTGGCAAATAAGATGAAGGTTGAATTTGGGTTAGTCAATAAGTCATGTGGATATTCTATTTGCTCCATTCAGGACCAGGTGGTGTAGTTCACCACCCAAATTCTTGCAAGAAAAATTATGAGGAAATGTCATGTGGACAAAGTTCTGGCGCCGGTAGTATCATTGGCTGCCCTGTGCACGAAGGGAGTACAATATAACTAGGCACAATATTTGTGTAAGCAGTTCCTCGTGAACTGTCACAAAGCATAGGAGGACTACAAACCATTTCATTAGGTGTGGCTTTTGTTGCCCATTGTCTTAGTATCATGGCGATTGCCGAAGCACAATCAGTTTCCTCTGTGGGTGGAAGATTTACCAGAGGTAGTGAAGTTCGCTTCGCTGTGGGCAATAAAGGATCCAGAGAGGATCAAGGAGTCGAAGATTTTCTGGATTTTAGTGGAAATGGATCTTCACACAGTAATCAGTCAACATCCAAGGTTGTCTCCAACCTTGTTTGAGTAGTTGAGGGCCTTTATGGAGTTCAAGCCCGATTTCCATAATGTATCAATCAAGGCATGGAAATACCCTAAAAATATGTTGGGATGGGGTCCCCTGGGTTAATTTGGGGTTAAGACAACCCAAATTTTTGGTACAATTTTGTAAATAATGTAAATTCTCCACAATTTGTGGCTGCGGAGTAGGTGAATAGGAGTCAAAGGGGCTTAGCCCCTTGTTTTTCGATAAGTTTTGAGTCGGATTTGAGATTCACTTATGGTCCACGGACCGTGGCATTATATGAAAAAGACTATAAATAGGTGTGTCTTAGAGAGTCTAAGAAAATAGAGTAGAAGAGGGTAAGAAAGAAGAGTGAAAATCTCAAGAAGGCTTAGTAGAAGAAAGGCTCTACAACGGAGTGCGCGAAGGCCTAGGTAGAGTCCATAGCTGAGTGTGCGGACCCCTGCAACTGTGTGCGCAGGGCAGTTTGAGTTTGTAATCTTGAATTAAAGATCAATAAATACAATTTTTCAAAGAATTACTGAGTATTTATGTTTATCTTTGTTAATGTTATAAGCTATCGACGAATGACTTGTTTTATGAGATATTGATTGAATGTTACACTGTCTTCTTAAATAAGTCTTAATAATGTACGCAGTGTATGTTTAAATACTTTCACGAAGACCTTGGTGATTTTCTCTTATGTTTACTAATGATTTAAGTAAATTTGTGCGAACACTAATTTAGGACTGCTCTCTGATGCACATAAGTAGGAAAATTAACTGCTAAAGGTATGCAAGAACTGCTTGTAGACCTTCGCAAAGATCTGAAGGAAATTTTAACAAAGTTTCAGCAATGTGCCGCAAGATTTTATCGATCTGCGTGAAGGTAGATCTAAGGTGCTCAAAGACATCACACTAGTCTCTGGATGCATAAAATTGGTTCTACATCCCCCCATACTGCTTCGAGCGAGACTGCAGACTGTGCTATGTGGGTTGTTGCCAAAAGGGCCAGTAGTCTAGGGTTTTGTTGGTTGGCGCAGCTAACTCTAAACCTGGGTCAGGACCCCCTAAGCCAACAAATGGTTCCATTTTTAGGACTGGGATTTGCTTGAAAGAGATGTGTGATGTCGCATCATTGGAATCTAATCAAGAAAGAAATTGAAAAGTGGTTGGATCATAAGATTCATGAGTTTGCGGCACAAGAAAACAGGAGTCCGCGCCTGTTGAAGGAAGAGTGGTTGAACATGTATCTATATACAAAGATACATGAGATATTCTTCTACACCTTCCCCATTGAGTTGTATGGGTGGTTAGCTAAATTGAGAGACAATCAAGGAAGGTGGAAGCTCGATAGTCCTATATGTGGACTCCATAATTAGTGCGACGACTAGAAACCTCTTAAAACAAGATCACACGAGCAAATGATCATTGGCTTGATTGAATTCTAGGAGGATTTGTTATATAATTTGCACTTGATACCTCAGTCAACTAAAACAAAGGAGAGTGATTATTTTTCAAAGGATTGCAAGGTAAGTATTTAAGATCATTGAATACTTGGATTAAAATTTATTATGTGAAAAATGGGTGATGTCATTACCTTGATTTTCAGAGCTACAGGAAGTGGACAATTCTTTGGAAATTGTGAAGGATCAGGACCAGAGTGTTATAGCTCCATTTGGGCACATCAATCCCATAATCCAGATCAATGTTTTAGGGCTCATCAAACCCTAATTTCAGTTGCTACATGCCCTAAACAAGTCACACCTTTGACTGCCTCCTTCCCAGACAGTTTCATGACTTGAAGACATCTAGAAATGACCTCTAGAGGGACTAGCGCAGGTAGGCCCATGTAAGGGTGCGCTGCGGAGCAGTTAAGTCCATGCCAGGGTGCTCTATAGAGAACTTAGGCTTCCTTTCACCTGCGTTGGGTGAGTTTGAGCAAAATTCACATAGGGTTTGGGGAATATTCTTATATTTTGGAGTCATCTAGAAGGTTACCTCACTTATCAACTCCTATGAGCTCGAAAATGGATGAGGAATGAGTTAAGATGCATCCTATCCTTTCATCCCTTCCTCCATAGAAATAATTCTAAGTATGGAAGGCCATTTAATGCCACCATTTATGACCAAACCTCCTTCATCTTCCTATAAATGGACCACTCATCTAAGTGATCAGGGGCTGGATTATGTTGAATTGTAAGGATATAATGTTGCTATGAAATTTGGCTTTGAAGTAAGTATTGTAATGCTACAAGTTTGTCATGCTTTTTATGTGATGTGGATGGGATCCAAGCTAGAGGAATGACTTTGAATTAGACACAATGGTTGTAATTCCTTCTTCTATTCAATAAAGTGTTTTAAACTTTCTCCCATATGTTTGTATTGTTTTATAATGCTTATATGTGTGAGATGTATCCGATTCCATTCACTTATATTCAATAGATCTTTTGCTTTGATCGATTCTTTGTTTTTTGTTGTGTTTACAGGTACTTCTCAAGTGTATTAAGTACGGGAAGGAGCGACAGGATCGATACAAGGGAGATGAGAGGAAAGCGGAACTACAAGTAGGCCTTCTCATCTTATCTATTGCTTATAGGGAAAGACTAAAATGCTTTAAAATGTTGTTCTAGATATGACTACTTATCTAGGGAATTAGTATTTATATGTAGATACCAAATTCTCCAAAACAAATAAATACTATGCATTTGGTATCTATGGATAAATACTAATTCGCTAGATAAGTAGCCATATCTAGAACAATAGTTTAAAGCATTTTAGTCTTTCCCTATCAGCAATAGATAATATGAGAAGATGAGAAGACCTACTTGTAGTTCCACTTTCCTCTCGTCTCCCTTGTATCGATCTTGTCGCTCCTTCACATACTTAATATGCTTGAGAATTACTTGTAAACACAACAGAAAACAAAGAATTGATCAAAGAAAAATATCTATTGAATATAAGTGAATGGAATCAGATACATCTCACACATATAACCATTATAAAACAATACAAACATATGGGAGAAATGTTCAAACATTTTATTGAATAGAAGAAGGAATTACAACCATTATGTCTGATTCAAAGTCATTCCTCCAGCTTGGATCCCATCCACATCACATCAAAAGCATGAAAAACTTGTAGCATTGCAATACTTGCTTCAAAGCCAAATCTTATAGCAACATTATCTCCTTACAACTCAACATAATCTAGCCCTTGATCACTTATATGAGTGGTCCATTTATATGGAGATGAAGGAGGTTTTGTCATAAATGGTGGCATTGAATGGCCTTCCATACTTAGAATTAGTTCCATGGAGGAAGGGATGAGAGGATAGGATGCATCTTAACTCATTCCTAATCCATTTTCGAGCTCATAGGAGTTGATAAGTGAGGGAACCTTCTAGATGAATTCAAAAGATAAGAATATGCCCCAAACCCTATGTGAATTTCGGTCAAACTCACCTAGCGCAGGTGAAAGGAAGCCTAAGTGCTTTGTGGAGAACCCTTGCATGGACTTAACTACTCTGCAGTGCACCCTTACATGGGCCTACCTGCGTTGGTCCCTCTAGAGGCCATTTCTGGATGTCTTCAAGTCATGAAATTGTCTGGGAAGGAGGCATTCAAAGGGGTGGCTTGTTTAGGGCATGTAGCAACTGAAATCAGGGTTTGATGAGCCCTAAAACACTGATCTGGATGATGGGATTGATGTGCCCAATTGGATCTGTAACAACTGCCCCCTAAAGCATGAAGTCAGAAAAATGCCAATGTTGAATGAAATGCTTTATGATGTGATGAGGAGGTATTGAAGTTGAAGGTGACCTGCATCAATTAAAATACATATATCATGATTTTTTATTTTTACATAAATCGTTGAGGGAAGGCATACCCATGCTTAGCTTATAAACTTTCATTACATGTACATAAACAGTCGTCTACAGACATAGATCCATGATTGGAATGACTATCAATGTAAAGCCATTGTACATATGATTTATTACTCCTGAAATCACAACCTAGATGGATGAAACTAGATTCGAGGTCTTCTATCTCGTTCAATCGTTCACTCAAGTATGAGTCTAACCATGTGAATATATGATCTGAAGTCGAACATGGGAAGACACTGTCTGATTACTAGCCAATAATGTAAGTTGTTAACAGACGTGAGAGAAATCATCGATAATGATAATGATCCTCAAGGTACTGCAGTAAATTCTACATGGTGTGAATGGATGATTTGATGGCGAACACCATACAAAGTCTTTCGGTCAAAGGCCATTGATGTTAACCTATCACTCGAAGCGAGAAACCTGCCATTGATGCATGCAAGCATCGAGGTACTGGAAGGGTGTTTTTAAGTCAACTTCTTGGATAATGTGTTGATGTCGACAAGAAGTGACTCATCATAGGAGGGCCTTGATGTATCCCACATCAACAACACAAAACAAGTGTAGTGATTTTGGAGATGGAATTTGACTAATGACACAAGGTTCAGGAATGGCGGTCATGAAAATGAAGGTTTATTGTATTACAAATGATGAATTTTGACTGGATGATTTCTCTTGAACATGTCAGCGACACTGAAATGAATTGGTAGCATTGACCCAAAAAAAAGTGATGGATGGTATGATAACCATAAAGCTAATAACCCAACCCAAATAGTCAAGGTGATGGAGTGAAAGTGTCATGTTCAAGAACGACCTACCACCATAAAGTGGTTTTCCCCTTTTTCCCATTTTCCCCAGTCATTGCTGACCAATACATCTTTATTTTTATCAAGCTTGAGGAGGATAATAGATTCTTGTTGTATAATTCAACCCTTCGGGTGAATCCATCGCTATTTGTTGTTTTAACGAGTCTAGCAAAGGTGAAACCCGGTCTTGTCTAGATGGACAAGTTTGTCACTATTTGATGTTTTAACGAGTTTAACGACAAAGATAACTCAATGCTTTTCATGTTTATAGAGTTTGAAAAGGGAAAAAAAAGAAAACTCCACAAGTTCTTTTTCATAAATTAATCTCTCAAGCCTAAAAAAGCGTAAAATAATACAAGATAGATGTCATTTCCAATCCGTTAACGAGCTGAAAAGGACAAGCGCTCATCAATCTTTTCATATTTCGAGAGTTTGAAAAGAGCTTAAAGAGGACTCCATTTTGAGGAACAAGTGGTGTCTAGGATAGCACCTGGTTCCAGTGATGTTGGAACTTCTCAAAACATGTTGATTTATGTGAAGAGGCTAGCTAATAAGACCACTCATTGCAACTATTCCTCAAAAAGGGTAAAACAACCAAGTGAAAGTGTATGATCGGCCAAAGAGATGGTGGTGATGGAATGAAACAACTAAGGCTCATATGATAGAAAAGGCTGATAGAATGGAAATCACAAGGGCTAAAATGGAGATGGGTTCATTTTGACACAAGCTTGAACTATAGGAAACTATGCTTGGATTCAGTTTCATGTTTACACAAGCTTGAAATGAAAAACTATGCCTAGATCTAGTTTCATTTTTACACAAGCTCGAAACGAAAAACTATGACTGGATTTAGTTTCATTTTTATACAAGATCGAGACGAAAAACTATGCTTGGATTCAGTTTCATTTTTACACAAGCTCGAAACGAAAAACTATGCTTGAGATTGGTTTACATGCCCCAAGCATGATGAAAGGGAGAGTCTCCTATAACCAGATGGAAGTCGCTACGGTGAAGCAAGACAGTCATCCAACACCTTCCTGGCTTCATCTAGATAGGGGCAAAGGTGAATGGGGTGATTCCCTTCACTTAACCTATAGGGAAAATTAACTTTACCACTAGGTGCATGCCCCCCAAGCTTCATTACATTCACCTAAGTAGACTACTCGTGGCTATCAGGTGGATAGAATGAAGGTTCTTTTACGAGATCAAATGAAAGACTCGAATTAGAACTTGGGACCTTGTTTCATTTTTCAATGAGCTTGACACAAGATAAGGAACTTTGTTCAGATTCCTTGTTTCATTTTTTAACGAGGTTGACACAAGACCAGGAACTATCCTCATACCCTTTGTTTCATTTTTTAACGAGGTTGACATAGTAAAAGAACTATCCTCATCTCCTTGGTTTCATTTGTTAACGAGGTTGACACAAGACCAGGAACTCTCCTCATGGGAGCTGTTTCATTTTTTAACGAGGTTGACACAGTACAGGAACTATCCTTATATCCTTGGTTTCATTTTTTAACGAGGTTGACACAAGAAAAGGAACTATCCTCATTGGAGTTGTTTCATTTTTTAATGAGGTTGACATAGTAAAAGAACTATCCTTTCCTTGTTTTAGTTTTTAACGAGGTTGACACAAGACAATGAACTATCCTCATATCCTTGGTTTCATTTTTTAACGAGGTTGACACAAGACAAGGAACTATCCTCATATCCTTGGTTTCATTTTTTAACGAGGTTGACACAAGACAAGGAACTATCCTCATAGAAGCTATTTCATTTTTTAATGAAGTTGAAAAAGTAAAAGAACTATCCTCATATCCTTGATCATGACCCATAAGTGGTCATGACTTCTAAGAGGTTCTCATTAGATGGGAGAACAATGCTCTAGAAGGAGAGATCTGGTTCCGATGTCCTTAGTACATTATGTACAACATCACAGAATTGATCGTCTGTTGACGTAGGCATGGAACGGGTTGCCACATAATTAACCCGTGGAAGGGATGATACCATTGGTACAAAAGGACCATTTAGGGACAATGGTTGACTGGAAGCCATATTTGGACTGGGAAATGAAAGCTGGTCAATGGTGACAATTTTTCCTTCATGCGAGAAACAAATCACTGGAAAGAGTGTTAAAACAATAGCTCCCATGTCATAAACATAGTCACGCCCAAGAGGTAAATTGTAATTGTCGCATGGAATGAGTCGATCTTGCAGACAAGATGGACCTTCCTAGAATCTAAAGAAGACCTAACGACAACCAGACCAACCAGACACTATCTTTCTCTAAATATGCTTTAATTAACAATAGTAAACAAAGGTTTTTAGGGCCTACCTTTGGTCCAATGCAAGCTTGTGGATGCCCTCGCTCCTTTGATCCAAATGAGCTCCTTTTCGCAAATCTGCAAACACAAACAAGGAAAACACATTAAATAGCACCTGAAAAACCAATTGCATAAAACATATTTAACATGAAAGTCAAGGAGTCCATGAAACAAATAACATAAGATACTTGTTGAGAAAAATGAGTTTTATTGTATTAATTCAAAAGAAGAAGAACCTTACAACCTTTGCCTTGACGCTGTACAAGCTCCTCCTAGGGTCCAACAAGATGTCTCCTCTACTTTGACAAGTTTCACTCACTCTCCAATGGAACCAAGAGGTATGTGATCTCTCCTCTCAAGCTCAACCAAAGAGTCTTAATTTCACCAGCATTTACCCTCAAAATGTTCAGCTTCTAACCTCCTTAGTCCTCACCCCAATGCCTGTATTTATAGTGCAAGGGAGGGAAGTTACTAGGTCCTCCTTCAAAGGGATAAAGCCCTCCTTCAAAGGGATAGCTCCTTTAGTCAAGGGATTAGCTCCTTCTCTTTTGGGATGCATGAACCACCTCAGAGCGAACAATCCACGTTAAAATTCCTTCTAGAAAACTCTAGAATTAACCTAAAGTGAGTTTTTTAAGATAAAAATTGCGCCTTTTGACTTTCACAGGGGTCCGCACCTACACCGTTAGGAACAGAGCGGGTAGGTACGCAGCTTTTGTACACAGAAGGTGCGGGACCGCAGGTGACCATGAGAGAAAGTGCGGAACCAAAGTTACATTTATTTTTAATGTCTTTCTCCCACTTCCAAAGCTTGATTTGAAGAGCTGAGGTCTTAGACTTGCTTAGGAGGACAGTACAAGTGATGATAGACCCATACTGACTGCAAATAATCATGGTGAAGATATTTTTGTGTAACATATTGCCCCCTAAAGTGCGAAGTCTGTAGTAGATGAGGATTTCATTTATCATATAGGAAGAGTGAAGTACTTTATCATTTCGAGGATTATCTTGTGGAGAGCCCGGTCGGAACCTATAAAAACATTCAATGCAAGATATATATATGAGATCATATCATCGCTGAGGTAGGCATTCCCATACTCAGATCAAAACTAACTAGAAACCTATCTACTGTCTGATACAAGAATGATATTGTAAAACATCATAAGTATAGACTCATGTGAACACAGTATGGATGCAGCCATCTGTTTATGAATAGTCCACAACATAATGAATACAAAATTCCTCGCAACCTGGATGGTGGAAACTAGATCTAGGGTCTTCATTTCTACTTCCCGAAATAGTACGATTCTATCCATGTGAATAAATGTGTTGATGTCGAACATGGTAGAAACCACTTGATTACCAGTCAATGATGTAAACTGTTAACAAGTGTGAGAGAAACCACCAGTGATGTCAATGGCTCTCAAAGTACCCAGTACAATCCATGAGATGTGAGTAAATGTGTTGATGTCGAACATATCACGGAATCCTTCGATTGAAATTCAATGATGTAAACTGTCGTCAAAGGCGAGAAACCTGCCATTGAGGCATGCAGATCTCAAGGTACTGACAATTTCTAGATCATCTTTCTAGATAATGTGCTGATGTCGATAGAAAGCGATCCGTCGTAGGCAAGCCCACAACACGAAATCATAGATCAAGTTGAAGAAATTTAGTTGCAAGGACTGACTCAGGGATTGTCAAGATGGATGACAAATATTTTGCAGATGAATGGCTTATTGGCAGTGACCTCTTGAACACATAACGACACGACAGATGGCTTGGTAACAATTGACCCAAAGTTAATACCCAGAAACTGGCTGAAGACTTTCAATGTGGTTTGACCAACTATTAGGCAAAGGATTTCCCAACCCAGGTGAATAAAAGTGTCGTGTTCAAGAGTGGTTACAAAGTATGAGAAACAGACTTATTTTTCTCTCTTTTCCCCCACCATTTCTGGCAAGTACCTCTTTATTTTTGACAAGCTTGAGGAGGATAACATTTGCTTGATTATAAGCTCATCCTTCGGATGAGTCCAACTTAGTTTAGATTCGAACCCTAAGAAGGAGTGGTTCGTTCCTGTTTGTAATTGAACAGGTCCTTTACTGTGAATTTTTAACGAGTCCAGTATAGGAGAAACTCGGCGTTTTTCAATTCTAGAGAGTCTGAAAAAATGTAAGAAGACTCCAGGGTTGACCTTTTTCATAAATTTGTGTCTCCCAAGCCCAAAAAAGTATAAAATAATACTTGAGAGAACCGCTTGATCTTTTACGACCAAGGAGTACTTTTCGTTATTAGTGTCACTGATCCGAAAAAGTAAAAAAGCGATCAACGACACGTCATTTTATAACCAATATCGAATTTGAAACGACAAAAATCCGGTAATCTTTTCGTATTTTTACGGTCGGAAAAGAGCTGTAAGTAGACCGTCTTTTAATTCCGTTTTAATGAGTGTAAAAGAAACGCTCGACAATCTTTTCATTTTTTAGGAGTCAGAAAAGGGCTTAAAGATGACTCTAAGGTTTCACTTTTTCGTAAGTTTTAACGAGTTCGAAAAAATGATAAAAATGTACTCATGGTTTTCACTTTTTCGTAAGTTTTAATGAGTTCGAAAAAATGATAAAAATGTACTCATATGGTCGACTTTCAATTTAATTTACAAGCAAGAAAAGACGGAAAGAACTTGGCATTTTCATTTGTTTTACAAGAATGAAAGATAGCAAAATAATCTCAGGATTTTCATGAGTTTAACGAGTCTTGAAAATAACTGAAATTGACTCGAGATAGGTTTCATTTTTACAAAAGCTTGAAACAGAGAAAAACTATGCTTCAAAGTAGTTTCATTTTTGCACAAGCTTGAAACAGAGAGAAAACTGTGCTTGATGCCCCGTAAGCACAACTGCTAAAGCGCATGCCCCCCAGCTTCATTTCATTCAACTAAGTACAAGCTGGATGGAATGAAGGTTCATGTATGAGATCATTTGAAAGACTCGACCTAAAACTGTAAGAAAATTATGCAAAAAACTGAAATAACTAACCTAAATATACAACTTAACATTTATGAGATCTAGTCAGACTCTCGACTCAATTAGAGGAGGATTTGTTTCATTTTTTAATGAGCTTGACACAGGAAAAGAACTATGCTCAGATTCGGTTTCATGTTTACGCAAGCTTGAAATGAAAAACTATGCTTGTTATAAGTTCGCATGCCCCCAGCATAATGACGCAAATCAAGGTACATGCCCCCCAAGCTTCATTGCATTCGACTAGGTGGATGAAATGAAGGTTTACTTTCAAAATCTTGGAAAGACTCGTGGGAGTTGTTTCATTTTTTTAGTGAGGTTGACACAGGAAAAGAACTATCCTCAAAACCCTTGTGTCACTTTTTAAACGAGCTTGACACAAGATAAGGAACTATGCTCATAACTACTCTCTACAATCTACCTAACAATTGACTATACTCTAAAAAACCTTGATTCATTTTTTAACGAGCTTGACACAAGACAAGGAACTATGCTCTAAAATCCTTGATTCATTTTTTAACGAGCTTGACATAAGACAAGGAACTATGCTCATAAAATCCTTGATTCATTTTTTAACGAGCTTGACACAAGACAAGGAACTATGCTCATGACTCCTTGTTTCATTTTTTAACGAGCTTGACACAAGACAAGGAACTATGCTCAAGACATCCGGTTTCATTTTTTAACGAGGTTGAGACAGGAACAAACTATCCTCGTATCTACTTATATAACCTATCCTTGTTTCATTTTTTAACGAGGTTGACACAAGACAAGGAACTATCCTCGAACCTGATTCATTTTTTAACGAGGTTGACTCAGTAACAAGAACTTTCCTTGAAACATTCAATTTCATTTTTTAACAAGGTTGAGAGAGGAACAAACTATCCTCGTACTCACTGATCATGGCTTCCAACTGGAAGAAAGACATGTCAATGGACACACCTTGATCATGGCTTCCAAAAGGTCTTCATCAGAAGGAAGAATAGTTCTTTGGAAGGAACACATATCAAGGGACTCAAAAGGGATAAGAACATCATGTTCGAGTAATCCCATAGAGTTTTCCATGTCAATTACCGGATCTAAATCAAAGGAACATGAGCAAACAGTGAGAGGCTCACTTACATCGGTAACTGAAAACATGGGACCAGTTGCCACATAATTAACCCGTGGTGGGGTAGATACCACTTTAGAATCAGGAACATTTAGGGGTGTCATATTATTTATAGTTGAAACAAGACTAGGGAACGAAAGCTGGTCTACAGTCACAATATTTCCATTGTGAGGGAAAGACATCACGTGAAAGAGTGTCGATACGACAACCTTCATTGCATAAACATAGTCTCGCCCAAGGAGTAAATTGAAATCCAAGGGACCTCGAACTACCATAAGATCAATATAGACAGTTTTACCTTCCAAGGTAATGGAAAAATTAGGAAGGATCCCTAAAGGTTCACTAATGGTTCTGTTAAAAGCTTTTAGATTCTGCGTAATAGGCGCAAGCTGAGGGGAACCCAAAGCCTTCCAAGCAGTTGAGGATAAAATACTAACAGAAGCACCTTCATCTACCTGTGTGCGATGCATGTCCCTACCACCAGCCTTGACAATGATTTGGAAAGGGATGGAGGAAGGAAGACGAGGTTCTGTCAGTCTATTCCAATCAAAGGAAAAGACCTCAGTACTTGGAGGGGGTTCCATAGAAACAGGTGAAATGCCCCCCGGCGTAGAGGAATCTGATGTAACAAAAAGAACCTGAGCGGTATGAAGTTCACTCTCTAAAGGGAAAGTGGGATCGACCGAATGTGAAATTGAATCGACCACTTGATCAACTAATGGATCATCAACCTGAGTGACATGAGTTTCACTCTCCAATGGAAGAGTGTGATTGACTGTACTTGAAATTAGATCAATCACTCCGTCAGTTGACGTAGGTTGGGAGAAAGTTTACGGTAACAAGTTGGAAATTCTTGCTGTGGAACAGTAAGGTTTTCCAACAATTTTGAGGCTTCATCCATGTGAGGGCAAATGTGAGTTTGATGACTCCCTTTGCATAACTTACAAGGAAACCTAACTTTACCCTTTTTCCAAGGAACCTGACTATCACTGGTTGATGGATCAATGGAAAGTTGATGAGATTTTCCTGACCATACTTCCAAGACCTTTGGAATACCAGGACAATTGATAAGGAAGTGGTCACCCTTACAAAGCCTGCAAGGGTATTTGGGTTTACGATGCATGTCAGAGTTTTCCTCAACACAACTAACACTTACAGTCGTGGTTGGTTGGTTGACCTCTTTCTTATCTTGCTTCTTCTTCTTCTTCTTCTTCTTCCCTTTCTTCTTCTTCTTAGCCACTTGGTTACTAGCATCAAGGCTTTTACCAAGCGAAGAGGAAGAAATGGAGGAAGAAAAATTAGGCGAAGAAGGTAAAGGGTCAACAGAAGGTTGGTGATGTTGAGATGGTGAACTCTGTTGAGGTGAAGCATTCGGTTGAGGTGGAACAATTGGAGTATTTGGGGTCAACGAAGTTGAAAATAACCATATCGGTAATCCTATTGTAAATCCAGGTAATGACAAAGTAGCCATATAAGGAGGACCAACATTTCCAAAGAAAGGAAAAGTACTAGGATCCTCGTTAAGAGGGGTTCCTTGGTCGGTAAATTCCGGAACAGTTGCCATTATATCCAACTTCAGTGAATTTTATTAACAATTTAAAACTAAAATTAACAATTCACAATTCACACCTAACAATTAAAATTCACAATTCACACCTATGGTCTCTAAAAGTAAAAACCAACAAATTAACACGCGCTATCAAATCTAGGAGTCAAACCACACACAAACAGTAACTTTTCATACCGAAAACACTAGTTGGTGATGAAATCCAACCTCGCAGAATTCAATACAGAAATGGCAGTTGGAACAGTTACCTCAGCAACCTGCTTAATGAATAGACAGGCACAAGTTCCTCCACTTAACCGTCTCGAGTGAAGAGAACCCCCCAGAAAATCCAAGTGAGTCTAGCCGACGTCTGCTCCAGGTACAGTGGGATATTCCCACCACTGTCACCTTAGGAAGAATCCTAAAGAATATGGCCACTAAGGTTACCAACTGAAACAAATATACCTGGGGGAATAGTCTACGATCCGATACGCACGCAAGGGCAGAGTAGCAAGCTCAATCCCCTTGAAGGCTCCTTGACATAATCCAAGGTTTACCAACAAGTGACCCTAGGCTCCTCGACAATGGTTAATCCGAAGTTTACCGTTTTTAATACGTGAATATCTGGCATCGTTCCCAATGAGGAAGGATTGATTCTCACACTGCTTCGGACACGATCTCGTGCTTCTCCTTTAAGAGGAGCTTTCCCAGAGCATAAATGCAACAATTGGATTTCTTCCTACCACAAGATACAGCTACTTGTTTGTTTTTACTGTCTTGGAGAGTTAATTACTCTCCTACTCCAAGATACTAGCCTAAGCTATGTTGGTGTATCAGAGCCCTAGAAATGTAAAGATTACTAGATGAATTTTAATTAAGCGCTGTGTTATTTAGGTTGTTATTACTCAAAGGGGTAAATGGATACGAAACCAATGGTGTTATGACCCGACTCAAAACTGAATGCAATCGAATATGATAATGTAATCCTTTCAATTCGATGAATCCTAACTAAAGTAAGGAGAGAGTTTCCATTCACTTCCAACAATGCAAAAAATTGATCACTAAGAGAAAATATAACAAATTCTCTAATGCACTAATTTCATCAAGAAAAACTAATGCAAATCAATTCCAAAATAGTTTTTTTATTTTTATTTTTGTGTAAATTCAAATCAAAGAAAACTGATCTAAATCTACGATTGATTTTTCAGAATGTAAACTATGCAATTGTAATCTATGCACAATTCACCTGAAAAGTATGCAAATGTAATCTATGCACATTTTTCATTCATATTCTGAAAATGAGAATTCTAATTATGCAAATGTGATCTATGCAAGATAATTCTCAAACACAAGATGATTCTAATGTAATCTAAGAACCAATCAAGTGCAAGTCGAGAAAATTGGGTGAGAGTTCCAAAGATCAAAAAATAAAAACACTCAAAGGCGATTAACACTCATACACAATTTAGCCCCCCCTCGGCGAATGAGGGGGAATTTTTTTTGCAAAAAACAAAAGAAAAAAGATGCAAAATTGTGAAAAGACTGAGACAAATCTCCAAGTAATGACCAAAGGAAATCAAATTTAGAATTTCTCAAAAAAGAGACTCAAAACACCCAATTGATAAAAGCTTAAAGTAGGAATGCCAATGGAATTAACCAAGGAAAGTTTCTGACAAGTCACATGCAGGTCTAGGCAGTGGTTAAAACCTATAAACAAATTCTAAACTGATAAAAAAGAGAAAAATTTAAAATTTTTCAAATTTTTGACAGGGTACGCAGGCAACCTGTTTACACAGGTGCGTCCACGCTCTGTGCACAAAGCAAAAGTGCGTACAGGTACGCACTGTGCTTAACTCAGAGGGTGCGTACCTCTCCCAAAACTATGAAAAATGAAAACTAACTCAAAATTAACTAAATTCACCCAATCCCACAATCATCAAGTCAAAAACAGAAACATAAAATACAGTTTCTCAGGTCAAAGTATAGACAAAGAAAACAATCAAGTCCCCAGCGGAGTCACCATTTTGTCGCGCGGAATGAGTCAATCTTGCGGACAAGATGGACCTTCCTAGAATCTAAAGAAGACCTAACGACAAGCAGACCAACCAGACACTATCTTTCTCTAAATATGCTTTAATTAACAATAGCAAACAAAGGTTTTTAGGGCCTACCTTTGGTCCAACGCAAGCTTGTGGATGCCCTCGCTCCTTTGATCCAAATGAGCTCCTTTTCGCAAATCTGCAAACACAAACAAGGCAAACACATTAAATAGCACCTGAAAAACCAATTGCATAAAACATATTTAACATGAAAGTCAAGGAGTCCATGAAACAAATAACATAAGATACTTGTTGAGAAAAATGAGTTTGATTGTATTAATTCAAAAGAAGAAGAACCTTACAACCTTTGCCTTGATGTTGTACAAGCTCCTCCCAGGGTCCAACAAGATGTCTCCTCTACTTTGACAAGTTTCACTCACTCTCCAATCGAACCAAGAGGTATGTGATCTCTCCTTTCAAGCTCAACCAAAGAGTCTTAATTTCACCAGCATTTACCCTCAAAATGTTTAGCTTCTAACCTCCTTAGTCCTCACCCCAATGCCTGTATTTATAGTGCAATGGAGGGAAGTTACTAGGTCCTCCTTCAAAGGGATAAAGCCCTCCTTAAAAGGGATAGCTCCTTTAGTCAAGGGATTAGCTCCTTCTCTTTTGGGATGCATGAATCACCTCAGAGCGAACAATCCACGTCAAAATTCCTTCTAGAAAACTCTAGAATTAACCTAAAGTGAGTTTTTTAAGATAAAAATTGCGCCTTTTGACTTTCACAAGGGTCCGCACCTACACCGTTAGGAACAGAGCGGGTAGGTACGCAGCTTTTGTACACAGAAGGTGCGGGACCGCAGGTGACCATGAGAGAAAGTGCGGAACCAGAGTTACATTGATTTTTAATGTCTTTCTCCCACTTCCAAAGCTTGATTTGAAGAGCTGAGGTCTTAGACTTGCTTAGGAGGATAATACAAGTGATGATAGACCCATACTGACTGCAAATAATCATGGTGACGATATTTTTGTGTAACAGTATTCTTATGGGCCTGGGACTACCATCACCTTCAGATAAACAATTTTTCCTCCCAAAGTAATAGGCAATTGAGGAAGGATCCCTAATGGTTGACTGGTTCCTCTGTTAAAAGCCAATAGATTCTAGGTAACAGGCACAAGTGGCAGTGAACCAAGCACTTGCCAAGCAGTTTAGGAAAGGATGCTCACTGTTGCACCTTCATCTATAATAGTGTCGGGTAAAATCATATTACAAACCTGTATTATGATTTGGAAAGGCACATAAGAAGGAAGACGACATCCTACTAGTCGATTCCAATCAAAAGAAGTGACCAAACTACTTGGAGAGGGTACCATAGAAACGTGAGTATTATCCCCTTGTGTTATGAGAATGGGAGGATTTTCCTCCTATCTTGATGGAATAAGAGGGTTGCCCCCAAGCTTATTTTAATCTGAAGAAACAAAAAGAACCTGAGTGGTATCATATTCACTTTCTTCGGGAAAGGTACAATTAACTGAAGGTGAAATTGGGTCAACTGTTTCCTTGACCTATTGATTTGGGTTGGGTATAGACTCATAGGATTCACTTTCAGAGAGAGTGGGTTTGACCGGCAGTTGATTTGAGTCAGTCAACTAGGTCGTGAAGGATCAGGACTAGAGTATAGTCTATTGATTAGACCTCCTCCAAGTGACGACAAAGGGGCGGGGCAGACTACATAGTGAAGTGTTGTTCAACTAATCACTCAAGGGATTCCTCGAGCAAATCATCCTTCCACTCCACCTCCATCCCCACCTCCAGCACATACACTATTGGCTACGTGGGGCCTGACCTAGGTTCAATGTTAGTTAGCCAAACAAATGCCTACACTACTGGCCCTTTCAACATCAACCCGTGGAGCACAGACTGAAGTCTCAACCGAAGTAGTATGGGGGGATGTTGGAACCAAGTTTCCGCACCCTGAGATGGTTGTGATGTCAATTTAGACCTTCTGTTCTTTCTTTCGTGCAAGTCGTTTAAGTTCTAGGGCTCTGTCAGTCTAGTGATTTATTTTGGCCTTCAGTACCTCTGCGAAGGGGTATGATTGACCTTCGCGCAACCCTAACCTACAATTAAGGTACTTTCGCGCTGCTAAGACAATGTATTGCACATATTCCCAGGTTATCTTAAGTGTCTTACTTATCTTCTTAAATAATCACAGTTAGTGCCGCGTAAATAGATATTCTTACTTGTGTTCAATTAACCAACGTAATTACATACATTTTTGCATCATGTAAGCATTGTAAATGAAATTCATACACAATATGAAAAGATGCATTAACAGGAAACAAAGACACAAAATTTGTAGAATGCTTCTCTTTATTGATATTTTTAGATGATTACAGACTCTATCTGCTCTGCACACACAGCTGCAGGGGTCTGCACACTCAGCTGTGGAATTCCACCTTAGCCCTCTGCGCACTCAGCCGCAGAGCCTCTACCTACGCTAAGACTCGAAACTTAGACTTCTAAAGACTTCCTCCTTATCTCTCAAGACTTATTACTTCTTTCAAAACTACTCAGAGCTTAATCACTTAGCTCTTTTTATACAATCCCATGGTCTGCGGACCATGGGTAGATATTTACAGTCAACTTTACACTTTACAAAATAAGGATGGACAACTCTTTATGACTTATGACACCTTCGTGCTCTATGACCACAAAATGCGGAGACTTTACAATTTTATTACAAAATTTGACCCAAAACATGGGCTTTTAGCCCCAAAACTGTCCTTGGGGGATCCCGTTCCCAACAGGCTCCCAACATAAACATCATGACTCATCCTCGAGTCGCTCTACGGGCACAGAGATCTTAGCGCGAAGACCTCCCAGCTCAACGTGTATGACCGTAACCTTGGTAGTGCACTGTGCAACCACCTACTTTGCTACTTCAACCATTTTCTCGGTCACTACTCCTGAACTGTTGGCCTAAATCTTTTGATGAGTTTCTTGCAGAGTCACAAGATTTCCTTCAATAGAGGCCATAACCACATAAGCCTCATCCAGCTAGGGCTTTAGTCACGCCTTCAGCACTACTTCCTTGTGCTGTGCTGCATCCACCTATTCTTTCAGCTGCTTGGCTTCCTGCAGCTTTGCAAGTCTCTGTGTGAGCACGACAGTTCATGCTGTGCCTTTAACCTCATCATAGCGTTGTTGCAGCTCGCGCGCTTCTATCTCCAATCGTTGTACATTAGGGTCCTCCTGTAAGCTCGTCAGGACCTCGAATGACTGTTCAAAGAGTTGTGTACAGTTCGCTACTGCACTGTCAACCGCCGCTATTGCCTCTATAACAGTAGTTGCACATTGCTCCTTTATTTCTGGCAGAGTTGAAGGTTGAGCCTTCAACTGTAATTTGGTGATCTGCAGGTTCAACTCCAACTGAACCCTTGCCATTTCTGTACGAGCATCGCATACCATTGTAGCCAGCTTGCGGACATGCACCTCAACTGGTTCTTCCTCGGGAATGGCCAACTCTGGGACCATTTGACATGCCTCCTCCACAACCTGAAGTATACGCTTGTTTTGGTCGGTCGCCTCGGTCATGGTAGCGATGGCAGAGTCTCACTGTAGTGCCATTTTCTCATTGTTAATCCGCTGCTCACTAATCACCTATAGGGTGCAATGCTCACGGGCCCTCAACTCCGAAATTACTCCATCCTGCAATAGGTGGAGCGCATTTACAGGAATCGATGCTAGATTCAACTCTACTCCCTTGAGGGCACTAACAGTGGGCCTGTCAGCTTCATTCTTCGTGGTCAGTGCTCCATCGGGCAGCACTATCATGATGGAGACCTTCGTGCAGAGCATCTTGACAACTTTTGAAGTGTCAATAGCAAGGTTGGTGGACACCGTGACAACTTGTGATGCGTGGGTTTGCATCTCCTGCAGACCTGTCTGGATGGGCCCCAATATTAGTTGTTACTACTGCTCAAATTGTTGTAGGGCCTCTGTGGTGACATCTCGCACCGTGTCTCCAATGTCGTGAAAGTCACCCTTAGTGAGGGTGATTGGGTCCAATGACATCTTAGTGGCCTTTGACTTCTTCCTCGACCCTCCTTTCTCTTGTTCCCTTGGAAGATTGATGCAGGAGGACGTTGCCTGTGGGTCCGCGCCATGCTGCTCTGTCAGCTTGTCTGTCTCTTCCTCTGTCTCTGGTGAAGGTGATCTCGCGCCTTTGTCAGAGCCTTGCTCTGTTCCACCTATTCGCTTTTCCGTATGCTAAGCATCATTTCACTCCACTTGGGCCTTGTTAATGGCCTTCTTCTTTCTCTTTTTGGCCAACTGCGTCATCTTGAGCTTGGCCTCCTCCTTCTTGCACTACATAGTGGACATGCTCCCTCCCACTGCCAAGTCTGTTGTAGTGTGCCATTCTGCTGGCCAGGGATCAAGTATTGCATCAATGGCGTCACCCGTTGCCAAGTAAGGAAAGTTATACCATGTTTGTGCAGGGTCCTTCCATGCCCTAATGGACACATGGTGAAAATCAACCTTAAACTCTGCGTAGCCCTGCAGGTTGGCAAACACCGTAGGTGACAACCGTAGTTTGCGATTGATGGCCATGCAGATGTTCATCTCCATCAAGATCTAGAAGATCTTGCTATCCTTGATGTGCTGCATATCCTTGGTCGCCCACTGTGAAGCGTACTTTGCTGCCTCTGGTAGGTCTGGCACGATCGAAGGGAATTAATTGTCCTCTGGTAGCTCCCATGCTACCAGCACAATAGACAGTAATAGCCATACATAGTGGAATGTCTTTCTGAGATCCTTTGTCTCGTGGCAGTTAGCAAGGAACTCACTGCGGAGATAGTCCACCCAATTGAACTGGACTCCTTCGATGCACTGGGCTGCTAGCGTGACAACAGGCGCTGGCACCTCATCGGTGCGATACTTCCTCATCACCTTCCCTGCCAAAATCTACGTAGCCACATTTACAGTAGGGTCACTGATGCTTGATATGGCATATCCACGCAGCTTCTTCACAAGCTTAAATTTCTCTTTCATGGCCTCCGCGAGGGCCTACTCGCCACCTTTTCCGCCAAACATCATGGCCAGATTTTCTCCTGTGTAGTGCAGCCGCGTGGTTCTATGGATCAATCTGTCAGTGATGGGTATTGGCTCCTCCAACTATAGACACCAATCATGCACCAAGCATAGCAACTGCTTAATGAATAATACTGTAATCGGGGTGCTATTGTAGTGTGAAACCCATAGCAGGTTGAGCAGACCTACCTTATCTACTCCTCTGAGCCACCTCTGTGGCTCCAATGTGGTCATCTCGGTGGTTGTATCGATAATGCAGTGCATGAATTGCTCGATCGCCAAGTGTGGGAATTTCTCATTGTCAGCCAAGTCCCAGTCTTCAAGTTTTAATAGAGGAACCCACCGCAAGCACGATCCTTCAAAAACAATCTCATCTAGCAGTAGAGGGGTTTGCAAGGGGACCTTGTTCTCATCGATATCTTTTGGCACCCTGTTCTTGCCCTTACGTAGAGGGACGTACTCAGGCAACTGAGTGATAGGGTCAGCACCCTGGACTTCAACTTCCTCCACGTCTATCCCCACATCCTCATCATCCATTGGTATGTCTTCGATTTCTTCCTCTCTGGCTTCAGATTGATGGCTTTGCCCTTTTCCTGTGCAGTGGGCTTGTCCTTCGATGGGTTTCTTCTCGGTGATGCACACATCGGTATTGCAGGCTGCTTGCCCTTCTTATCCTTCGTGCTGTCCTTGGTTGGGGTTGGCTTTGGTCTCAGCATCCTTGGTGATTTGGGGACTTCCGCTAATACTTCGGCAACCTCTGGAGTAGCTTCTTCTGCCTTGTGATGTAGGTATTGTTCCCTCTATGGACAGAGGCAACCCCTCTAGCCCTAGAGTGGGTCTAGTCACAGCAAGACAAAACAACAACTAATTCCTTAAATATTCATCGTTGAAAGAGCCTACCTTATGTTGGTGTTTGATGCAGTCTTCGTTACGCTGCTCCAACTATCATTTTCTTCTCCTCAATGAGTGATTCACCTGAAACAACATAAGAGAACAACGAAACACATAATAGAGCACAACAATGAACTATTCACTTACAGAGTCAAGGAACCATAAGCTATCAAATATATTTCATACATGATATAGGAAATAACCATTGATTGTATTAATATGAACAAAAGTAAAGCTTACAACCATGCCTTGACGTCACAAGCTTCCTTGAAGGGTCCAATCAGTATGTCTCTGTAAGCATTCACTCTCAAAGGTCTCCTAGAAAGGCTAATGACTCTCTCTCTCACCCAAAAGCACTAGTATAAGGCTAAGGCAATCACAACCAAGCTTCCTTCTTATAAAACCATTTCACACTAACAATCCACAACCAATTGCTAGACTATCATCAATCCAACACCAAGAACTAGCTAATTTGCTCACTACCCAAAAAACTTGCTAAGAACCCTGAACTAGCTAATCATAGCCATGGAGGATGCTTTTATAAGAGGAGGAGCCTCCATAAATGAGGGGAGAGGAAGCTTATCTTCATGGGAGGTTACTCAAAAGGTGGAATCACCATCTCAAATAAGGATAAGCGAACTTCTTTGACCCAAAAACCAACTCCAGAACCACCCAGAAGCATTCTATTTGAAATAATTCGCCATATCTGGATCATCGTAGGTGAAACATTGAGACTCAGAGACAGTTGCGGGTCAAAAACTGAGACTCAGAGATGACGTCGCGAGGCGTTAGTTCATTCTAGGCTATCCTCACAGGCAAGACACTGATGACCTGAGACGATTTTGAAACATGGGTAAAAAGGGGTCAACTTCAGGATTAATGAGCTTAGGCAATCTTCTTGAGTAACATGGAAGATGTGGACACATATTTTGGTATATGAAAAAGAGCAGATGTCACTCAGAGACCGACTTTATCTAGTATTAAGGGATGTGGGGTTGGTGAGAAAATACTGTGTAACATGCCTCCATAACAATTTCCGGCACCAACTCCTTTGCCGTCATTGCTTCAGTCTCCATGGCTGTTGCAGGTGTCAACATAACACTATTCAACAGTGCTTGTGTCATCTACGGTAAGTTCTCAAACATTGAACTCGTTATTAGAGCCTCGAAGAATTCTCGGTTCATGTGTGCCTGAGAGCTCAACAACTCAATTCTCAAAATGCCAAGTGTTTTTCGCTGGGTAGCCACCTATAATTTATAGGCATTTTGAATTCAAATCTGACCGTTCCCCTAACATTCAGTTCATTAATGTCAGATTGGTGACAAATTTTCAAGGATTTGAAACATAAATTTTGTCTTAAATTCCAATCGCTCGCTCCATTTGGCCGCATTTCTACCGTCAAATCATGAACAGTGACTTCAACGGTCACTTTCCGGCTGACCTGCATGATTTCCCCCTGGGTAACACAACTCCTTTCACGAATCCTGTGAGATTTCCTTACTTCGTACAATCCTCCAATCATGCAGCTCCCCAACCTGAGAAATATAGTTTATAGTCATGCACCTCCTTTCAGCTGCCTGGAGCACTAAGACTGTGCTACCTTCATATAGTCACATGGCCAGACCGCCGGTGTATGGCTTCAATTGACTACCATTCACCTTTCCTGGGAAGGGATGTCCATTCAATTTGACCAACTGAACTGCTCCTCCATCGGTAATCTCCTTAAACCAGGTCATTTACCTTAAAGGTGCGCAGCTTAATGTGTTGATTATGCCTTGCTTTTTCATGCTGATTTTGGACCCGTTGGTGAAATCCAGCTAGAAATCTCTCTTCTTCAAGCTTAGCTAGCTACACGAACCTCTCTTCTAGGGCTCTGCGATCCGTCATACCTGTGAGTGCCGCTATGTGCAGACTAGGCACAATGTATTCCATGGGAATCACTGCTTCAACACCATATACAAGCCTAAAGGGTGTTTGTCCAATCAACTTCTTGCATGTCATCTGATAGGCCCATAGTACTGCGGGTATGCGTAGGTCCCAATCACTTCGCTGAGTGTTGAAAACCTTGGTCAGCGTGTTTTACAACACTTTATTGAATGCTTCCACCATCCCATTAACCTGTGGGTGATAAGGCATGCTCTTCTGGTGATATACCTGAAATTCCTCCGTCAACGCGCTGATCGTCTCATTCAGAAAGTGTGTACCATGATCACTCATCAAAATATTTGGACACCCAAATTGTGTCAGTACATACTCAAAGAGGAACTTTGTAGCAGTTGCGCCTATACAATCCTTTATAGGTTGTGCCTCTGCCCATCGAGTCAAATACTTCTTCACGGTGATAATGTACCTTGTTGTCGTCTTCTTCCCTTAGGGCTGAATGGGTCCCACAAAATCTATCACCCATTTCTCAAATGGTTGTAACGTCATTTGTGGATTCATAGGCATCTCATCCCTCTGCGATGGACTACTAGTCCTTTGACACACATCACACGCTTTGTAGTAAGCTTTTGAATCCTGATGGAGGGTTGGCCACCACAATTTTGCGCATAAAATCTTCTGCACGGTTGCTCTTCTTGCATAATGTCCTCTCGCGGCACCCCAATGAGAATATGCGAGGATACTACTCCTTTCAAACTCTGGTACATATCATCGCAATATCTCATTGGACCCCATTTTTTATAGATTCCAGGCAATGACAGAAAAGTCTACCATGTGCACCACTAACTCGTTCTTCTGCTAGATGGTGTAACCTTCCAGGGCAGTTCCCGTCGTTAGGAAGTGTATGAAATCTTCAAAATGACCATCCACAATGTGCACTACAAATAACTACGTGTTAGGAAATCCCTCCTCCAAATTAGTGGGCTCTTCCCTTGTCTCGATGCGCGACAAATGGTCTAGTCCCGTGTTTAGTCGTCTAGGTTTCACATAACTTCAAAATCATACTCCTGGAACAATAACAACCACCTACAGATTCTCCCCCCCAACACAGGCTTATTGACCAGGTATTTCAACGTGGAATGATCTGTATACATCTTAAAATGGCCACCCAGCAAATAGTGTCTAAACTTCTGGAGCGTGTATACCATGGCTAACCCTTTGCACTCAGTGGTGGAATAGTTCTTCTCCACCTTGGATAACCTTCTTCTTGCAAATGCTATAAGATGGTCCAAGTCTCCTCTGCTAGCCTGTGTCAGTACTACTCCCAACACTATACATGATGCGTCGACATGTACATGAAACTCCTTCTTCCAATCCGAGAAGACTAGAATTGGTGCGGTGACCATCTTTTCTTTCAATACATCTAAGATTTTCTTATAGTCCTCATTCTAGTAGAATGTGACATCCCTTTTCAACAACTTTTCCATAGGCACGGTGATCTGGGCATAGCCTTTGATAAAATTTCTGTAATATCCAGTATGTCCTAGTGTAGTGCGCAGCTGTTTCACACTCCTCGACGCTTCTAAATTAAGTATCACCACAATCTTCATAAGATCTACCATCAGTCCCCGTCTACAAATCACATGACCCAGCAGGGTCCCAAAAGGAACAAAAAACATGCATTTCTTAAGATTGAGCACGATCTGGTATCATCGACAGGTATCCAGCATTAGGCACAAACTTGTGACATGGAATTTCACCAGCCCAAACACAGTCCAGTCATCAAAGTACACTTCCAAAAACTTGTGAATAAATTCCTTGAACCCAACAATGACTACGCGTGAAAAAATCGCAGGCACATTATTCAATCTGAACGAAATTACAGTGTATTGAAAACATCCCCATTCCATTGCGAAGGTCATCTTGCTTCTATCCGCGATTTTGATTTGATGGTACCTAGAGAACCCATCAGTGAAGGAATATGCTTCCTGGACACCTACATTGTCCAACACTTCATCAGTGAACGAAGTTGAGAAAGGATCATGTACACAAGCATCATTCAACTTCCTGAGATCTATGCATATCCTTATTTCATCCTTTTGCTTCTTTTCTTGTACCACCATTGGGCTTACCCAATCAGATTCCTCTATGGTCTCAATGATGCCTACCGCGAGCATCTTGTCTAGCTCTAAGCGAACCTTCTCCTTATACTTTGGATTGCGATGGTAAGGTCTTTGCTTAACCGGCTTCTTGTCGGGCTTCAACATGATCTTCATAACACCCAGGTCTCCTATTATCCCTTTTAGATGCATAAACTTAGTAGGGAATAAATCTTGGTATTCACAGAGCAATTCAGCGACCTTATCCACCGTCGCGTCATCCTATTAATCTCCAATCTTCATGAATTTGGGCTCTGCCTCCGTACTAATATTTACCTGTTTCGTTTTCAGTGGCATGGTTATATTAGGATTCTTAATCTTTGATCCTTAAACCTCACGGTGACCTTCTATTTCAGGGAGGTTAACATTTCATGGATCCTCATCTTCTTCTTTAGCAGTCACGTTATAGCATTCTAGTGTGTGGCTCAACTGAGTAGTCCAATCGGGTTGAATCAGGTCCAAAGGATCCTACGGTATCCTAAATATTGCTGCTTTTACTTCTTGTAGTGCCTCGTCAATACAGTCAAACCTGTCTTCAAAGTTGAATGTCATTATGAATCCTTCACGTAGAATATCCCATTCACTTGTACCATGGTGAAGCTCTGTTTCTAAGTACCAGTTCATCAGGATGATATCCAGGGTATGACAGAACAAGTGCACCCATTCAGGTTGGGGCTTTTCTCCATAAGCCTGAGCCCATTTGGCCTAGTGCACGCGTGGATCATTCTTCCCATCATACTTGTCTGTTAATCATACCTTTGGCTTCCCAAAGCATGTTCTCATCATCCTCCTATAGTCGTGCCAATCATCAAAGCTACCCTTGTGCGTACCCCACCATCTTGCGGGCGTAGTGCACAGTTCCCAGTCTAAAGCTTGGAAGTGCTGCTTTTCTAGTACCTCCCTCTCAAATTCCTCCAAAAATACATCTACATCATTCAGACAATCATAAGTGGGCATATTTCTTACCTCTAATGACACACAATGCAACGACCAGGTCATCATGTTACAATTCAGTGTGGTTACTTCATGTAACTGATTCTTCCATCGCTCTAATTCTTCATCAGAGTCCGAGGTGTAGGAACTCTCATGATCCCATGTAATTCGTCCATCCATTGTTGGATTCACCCAATCCTGGTCTCATACTATTATCTTATATATACATTCCAGATCATCATCGCTCTCATAATTGTGGACTGGTTCAGTATAGCGTGATCCTTCAGCAGGATCTAGGGTACTATTATGTGGAGTGATTTCTTCTCAAATATCATATTTCGCTTCTTTAGGTTGATTACCCTGTTCATATCAAAAGCCCAATCGATGCCAAGGAGTGTAGGGTAGGGGTTGCTTTCATCCACAATTTCTATTTCTTCAAAGTTAGCCAACACGCTCGCACCTTCAATATCTACAGTCACCCCTTGCAGCCACCCCATGAGGATGATATTCTACTGATTTTCCATTCTTAACTGAATCAAGGACCACTGCAGCGCAGGTCTTCCCATTCATTCCCAAGTCTACTTTGGTAGGACATTCATGCCTCACCCTAGATCCAAAATAACCTGATCCATTTCGTATTCTCCTATCTACGTGGTTAGCCTCATCTCTTGTCCTGTCCTTGTTTTATGCTTACCAATCTTTCGTACCACAAACGGTTCACCCGGAGTGTTTTCGGTGCATCTATTTATAAGCTCTTGTAACCCCTTCATAGCCTTTCTATCATGCAACAACTTCATGCAGGTCTCTAGAAAGGTCGTAAGCATAGAAGGGTCCATCTCTTGATGTAGCTTATCCTTGCTCCCTGAGGTGGAGGCCTTAGAGAAGCTCTTCTTTGCTTCCATGAACGTTTTGCGTGCACGCTCCAAATCAAATTTAGCCTCCTTCGTGGATCTTTGTGAACCCATGCGCTATCTTGGGGTTGTTTCCCCTTATCATCCCCTATTGAAATTCCACTTTAGAGCACTATATTCACATTCGGATCCTCTTCGTGAGGCTCAGACCTCATCATTTTTAGGTCTTGCGTCAGCTGAGTTGATAATGCCCCTTCATCACGTATCCTCGCTATCAGCATAGGAAAATCCTCCATTCATGATCAAACAGAGTGCAATATTTTCACGACGGACGTGTTGGGTTAGTGAAATCATGGGCGTAGTGTCCTGGTCCTTTGCAATTGTAGCATATTAGTTGTCCTTGACCTCTGCCAGGTCCTCTTCTGCCTAGGCCCCGTCTGTGCCCCTGAAAGCCTGTTCGTGCCATCCCCGCGCTCTAGTTAGGGAGCCACATTTCTGTCTGAACCCTATAGGTGGGTGTTCTATCCATCATCAATTCATAGCTTCTGCAGTTGCACTCATCATGCCCTACTAACCTATAGAAGTTGTAGAATAGTTGTTGTGGTGTTTTTACAAACTTTTGTAGCAAACGTCATCTATCCATTGTATTTTTTCCTTCTACCTGACATATAGCACACCACAATGCAGGCCCCACGCTTGGTCCTTCTTGGGTGTCTGGTCTCAAAGGCATCAGCCCTCCTCTTGAAATATAGTTCGCAAAGACTAGGCAATGGTCTTTATCATGCCCTTGACCTTTACATTTCAGGCACCATACCTCTTCATGCACCTCTGGCCGAAATTTTCTATCTTGCTTCAAACTCTGCATTTCAAGGAAAAGATTTTGCAACTGCACATGGATTTTCTAAACCCTGAGATTCAGACCTTGCATCGGTGTTTCATGCAGTCTCATTGCAATCTCCAAGGCTTCTGCCTGAGTCGTATTCTTCTGTTGTGACAACGCAACCCTTAGGTGTGGCAGGAGCGAAGCCACGAACCATTCGCGATGCTTTCTGTCTGTTAAGTTCATATTCGTGGATTTTACACTTCAACCTCTGATCTAATTCCCAAGGTGTCTCACCTAGTTTCATCGTGATTTCCTTGAACCCCATAATCGACTGTGCCTCAGATTTAGGCCTATTGAATTCTTTATTCAGCACGGTTTTGATGTCCACCACCCTAGCATTTGGGTTATCATTAGAGTACTTGATATACCAGGTTAGTGCATGATCCCGCAAAGCACTAACCAATGTTGCCTTCTTCATGTGATCATCTATGACACCCTAAGCTTCCCATACAACTTTCATGATGAACCAGAACTGGTCCAGGTCCTCATTTCCCAAGCCTTTAAACAAAGGCAGCTTCACTGAATTTATCATGCTGAACTGTGGTGGAGGTGGTGGTGGTATGGGTGAATTCGCAGGTGATGGTGGTGAAGTTGGAGGTGGCATGGGTGGAGGTGGAAATCACGGGAATCCTTGTCTTATTAACTGAATATCACTTCGCGGAGAAGCCTATGCTACTCCCTCTTCGTCACCCAATGGAGGTAAAATCAATGGACTATATTCAGGACCCTTTCTTCCTTTGTTCCTATAAGTCTTACCACTTCACGTAGCCCCAAACATTAAGGTAGCTGCATAACCCATTTTTCGCACAATAACATGTTAATCCAGGTATTCAAAGTCTTCAATTACTTACCTCGCAGACCTTTGAAAAAGCGCCGCTCCGCCTCGCTGTAGCTGACTGAGCTATCGACCGCGAATTCAGTCACAAATCCTCTTATGATGCGATCAAGCCAATGATCGACAATGCGAGTGATCTTTTCCCTAGAAGCTTCCAATCTCTGTACTAACTTTGAGGTCCAAACAATAGGACCGTTAAGTCTCCACCTTCCTTAGCCATTCGCTAGCTTTGTGATCCACTCGTATAGCTCAACCAGAAAGGAACAAAAAAAGATCTTGTGGATTTCTGTATATAGGTACCTGTCCAGCCACTATTCCTTTGTCAATCATGGATTTTTGTTCTCCTGTGCTACAAATTCATGGATCTTCCTATCCAACCAGTCTCCGATCTCTTTCTTAGTTGGATTCTAGTGATACGACATCACACATTTCTTTTGTAGATTCTGGTCCTGGCAACAGAACTATTTGTTGGCTGTGTGGGGCATGATCCAGGTTTAACGTTAGTTCGCCAAACAAATCCCTACACTACTGGCCCTTTTGGCATCAGCCTATGGAGCACGGACCGTAGTCTCACCCAAAGTAGTATGGGGGGATGTTGGAACCAAGTTTCCACACCCTGAGATGGTCGTGATGTCGGTTTAGACCTTCTGTTCCTACTTTCACACAGGTCATTTAAGTTATAGGGCTTTGTTAGTCTAGCCCTTTATTCTACCCTTCGGTACCTCCATGAAGGGGTACGATTGACCTTCATGCAGCCCTAACCTGCGGTTCAGGTACTTTCGTGTTGCTAAGACATCGTATTGCATAGATTCCCAAGTTATCTTAAGTGTGTTACTTATCTTATTAAATGATCATAGTTAGCACCGTGTAAACAGATATTCTTACTTGCGTTCAATTAACCAATGTAATTAGTTACATTCGCACATTATATAAGCATTATAAATGAAATTCATACACGATATGACAAGATGCATTAAGAGGAACAAAGACACAGAATTTGTAGAATGCTTATCTTTATTGATATTTTTAGATGATTGCAGACTTTATCCACCCTACGCACACAGCGGCAGGGGTTCGCGCACTCAACTGCAGACTTCCACCCTAGGCCTCTGTGCACTCAACTGTAGAGCCTCTACCTATGTTAAGACATGAAATTTAGACTTCTAAAGACTTCCTCCTTATCACTCAAGACTTATTACTTCTTCCAAAACTACTTAGAGCTTACTTACTTAGCTCTTTTTATATAATCCCATGGTTCGCGGGCACTGTGACTCATGAAACCTTCGCGCTCTGTGACCACAAAATGCAGAGACTTTACAATTTTATTACAAAATTTGACCCAAAACATGGGCTTTTAGACCAAAACTGTCCTTGGGGGATCCCGTTCCCAACATACACCTTTGCCCACACCTCCACCACCACCACCACCATTCAACATGGCATAGGAAGTGAATATGCAGTGCAATTCTGGTTTTTTGCGAATGTTGTATGGACAACACAACAAATTACTGATGGCAATATAAAGAAGGCATAGTTAGTTACCACTTTGCAGGATCGCGCATTAACCTGGTACATTAAGTATTGTTCTGATAATCCTCTTGCAACACTAGCAAAGACTAAGGTGGCTTTAAATAAAAAGTTTAGTAAGCCTAAGTCTGACTCATAGTCGGTAATTGGATTTAAAGAAATCATGTTGAGGGTCAATGAGACACCCAAGGAATTTGATCAGAGGCTGAAGTGTCATATTAGAGAACCTAACATGCAGATCACAGATATTCAACATCGCAAATGGTTTATAGCGTCTCTCTTCCACCACTTGAGAATTTCTTTGCCACAACAGAAGATAGAAACACAGGCATAAGCCTTGGAAATAGTGATGAGACTGCATGCATCACCTATTCAGGATACGAACCTGGGAGTACAACAAATACACTCACAATTAGCAAGGTTACACTTAGAGTTATAGAGTTTGAAGAAAGACAAGGAGACTAAACTAGAAGTGCGTGCAGAAGTATGGTGTTTGAAGTGCAAGGGCCATGGCCACAATAAAGATCATTGTCCCATGTACGCGAATTATATTACAGGAGGGGGGCCAATTCCTCTAAAGCCAGAAGCTCCTTTAGGGCTGAGCATGGGGGCTGCACTATGGTGTGCTATTTGTTAGGTTGCTGGACAACATGAAATGGATAATTGCCATTTACTTCAAAAGTTCATCCAAACACCCCAACAGTTGTTTTGTAACTTTTGAAAATCTGTGGGCTGGGATGAGCACCACTATAGAAGCTATGAGTTGATGATGGAAAAAACACCTACATACCATATGCAAGCATAAAATCAGCCTTTAGATCAAGGCATCAGAGGAGCGCGCAGAGGATATCAGGGTTGAGGATGGGGCAACAGAGGAGGAGGACCTGGTAGAGGCCGTGGCTAGATTATATGCTACAACTACGGACAACCAGGGTACTATGCGTGAGAGTGCCAAAATCCTACACACCTATCATGTCAATACTGTAGACAATTTGACCATACCATATAAGAGTGCCTGGTGCTAATAGCTAAAATGCAAGAGAAGAAAACACAGCCTCAATACCCTACGCAGAATCTACAGATGATGAGGGTGGAGCCCAGTGAAGAAGATCAAAGTGTTAACATTTTGCTAAGAAGTGGAATGACGATTATCGCTGATAAGGGTAAACAACTTGAAGAAGAAGGATGGGTCTGCAAAGTGCTGGAGAAAGAAGTAGGCTTTGATTTGGATCATGCTAAGGAAACATTTATGCAAGCCAAGAAGAGTTTCGTTGAGGCCTCCACCATAGGAAGCCAAGACAAGATGCAAGAAATCAACGTGCCTGCAAAAGTCGATCCCTTTGTACTCACTACGTTTTTGGAGACCTGCATGAAACTGCTGCACGATAGCAAGGTTATGGAAGGCCTGTAGGAATTAATAAATAAATGTGTCAGCTCCTCACACTAGTGTACGATGGGTGTTTATGGCTAGGAGATACTATCCTCATCACATACATGCTAATTAACAAAATCAGACGGCTGCCTTACAAAGGTGCAAACCCGACTAAGGAGTTTGGAGGGAAGAATGGGGAGAAAGATCTTGCAGACAAGATGAAGAGGGGTTACGACCTCCTCATGAAGTTGTGAGGGTATTCCATTTTGTCCATAATAGACCGGGTAGTTCAATTCATTGCTCAGATTTTAGCAGGGAAGGTTATGAGAAAATGTGACACAGATGAAGTTTTAGCGCCAGTAGTTTCCCTTGCTGCACAGTGCGTGAAAGGAGTGGAATTTAATTGGGCAAGGTAACTCTGTTAGGAGTTCCTAGAGAACTACAAAGAAGCCCAGGACAAAACGAGCCATTCCACTACACTTGGTTTTTTCTGTTAATTATGCTTGTTGCATGGAGATTGCCGGAGGATAACCAATTTCCTCTGCTCGAGGAAGGATTGCTGGAGGCAGTGCAATTCGCTTCCTTATGGTCTACAAAGGATGTCATGCAAATTACAGAGACAAAGATATTTTGGATTCTTGTGGAAATGGATCACTGTATGGTAATTAATCAGCGTCTAAGGTTGTCCCCAACCATGTTCACACAGTTGCCAGCCTATGCGACGTTCAAGGCTGACTTCCACAGAGTCTATATCCAAGCGTGGACGGATCCAGAGAGAAATGGCACTAGTTGCCCTATTTGGTGTCAGAAATGGACGTATAGGAGGTTGTAGCATCATGGACTACATAGTGACGTGCCCTGTCGGAATTAGATGTTGGAACAAGCATGGGTGTGGAAAGTTCTACTGTGCAAAAAAGAAGGAGGCCGTGAAGAAATCTGTGCATACGCTAGCAAAACATAAAAAGAAGGAAGCTGCAGAAAAGGCCCGTATAGAACAAGAACGTGCTAATAAGGATTAGGCGTGTTGGGCATGGAATACACCCAAGGCATGTTTTGGGGCTCAAAGCCCAAGTTTTGTTGTGAAGCTCCGCGAATTGTGAGTGCGGGGCACAAAAGTATGATAGAGCCATAGGGTTGTTCGCCCTAGTTTTGTAATGTTAGGTCAGCTAGAGAAACCTACCCATGGTTCGCAAACCATGGGATTGTATAAATAGAGCGAGGCTCTAAGTGTAGATAGAAGATAAGCATGAGAAGAGAAAGTGATTGAGTCGAAGTGTGAAGTGTGTCTTTGGGTCGTAGAGTAGGAGAAGGCTCTGCAACTGAGTGCGTAGAGGCCTAGTAGTCCGCAACTGAGTGAGTGGACCCCTGCAGCTAAGTGCACAGGGTGGAGTCAAGTCTATAACTGAAGAAGGAATTAATAAAGAGAATTTTTGTCATAATTCAATGTATCTGTAACTAGGTTAATCCATGTTTGATATACTTTGCAAATATACTATTTATTTACTATGCGCACTTGTATGAATGATTTATATTGTTAAGTATATCTTAAAGCATGCAAGTAGGCTAAGATAATCAACTAACATTGGAATGCCAGTAAGATATTGGGTAATAATGCAGAGCGTGGTGTTCAGCCCCTGGGTAGGGCTATGCGAAGGCAGAGTATCAGGATGTGAGGTGCGGGAAAGAACGCGAAGCAACCTGCATGCAGGGTCAAACTGCGGACCCCGTGACCTCATCAGACGTCTCCAAGGTGCAGAAACCTGGTTCTAGCACCCTCCCATACTACTTCGGGTGAGACCTTAGTCCACGCTTCGTGGACTATTACCGAAAGGGCTATTAGTATTGGGATTTGTTTGGCTAAATTAACTTTGAACCTGGGTCAGGCCCCAGTAAGCCAACAAATGGTTCTATTGCCGGGACCGGGATCTGCATAGAGATGTCTGATGTCGTATCATTGGAATTTGACAAAGGAAGGAATTGAAGAGTGGTTGGACAGAAAGATTCACGAATTCACGATGCATGAAAATAGGAACCCACGATTATCAAACGAAGAGTGGTTAGATTGCTACTTAAATACAAAAATCAACGAAATTTTCTTTGCATCCTTCCCCTCTGAGTTGTACGAGTGGATTGTGAAGCTAACAGACAGTCAGGGACGGTGTAGGATTGACAAACTGATTGTGTGGACTCCAGAGTTGGTGTGCAGACTAGAAGCATTAGAGGATAAGATCGCGTGCACTATGGATCATTGGCTCGATCGAATTATAGGAGGATTTATCACCGAGTTTACGGTAGATACTTCAGTCAGCTATAGTGAGGTGGAACAACGCTTCCTCAAAGGACCGCGAGGTAAGTACATTAAATCTTTGAACACTTGGATTAAAATGCTACTGTGTGAAAAGCGGGTTATGCAAATAAATTGATGTTTGGGGCTATGCGAAGTGGGAGGATCTATAGAAATGAAGGTAGCAGAGAACTAGAAACTAGTCCCCTGATTTCACTTCTACGAGAAAGTGAGGAAGAGCTCGTGAAGGTTTCACCGAGAAGTGTGATCAGTTTGATAAAGTAGTGAATTCCACACATACCACTCCCACCTACATCACCACCAGTTTCACCATCTTCACCCTGGTTCTCATCCACCCCACCTCCGCCACCACCACAATTCAATATGGCAAGCGCAATAAAGTTGTCGGTGTTCAAAGGAGTAGGGAATGAAGATCCGAACCAATTTTGGTTTGTAGTAAGGGCTATATGGGAAGTACAGGGAGTCACGGATGACAATATAAAGAAAGAAAAGCTGGTTAGCGCTTTGCAGGATCGCGCACTGACATGGTACATTAAGCATTCCAATGATAATCTGAACATAGGGATCGCGGATATTCAAGCCGTGCTGAAGAAAGAATTTAGCAGGCCAAAATCAGAGACACAGTCGATCATCAGATTTAAGGAAATCACGATGCTTCCAGGTGAGACCCCTTGGGAGCTGGATCAGAGACAAAGTGTATGATTCGTGAAGCCAACATGACCTTGACGGATGGGCAACATTGCGCATGGTTTGTAGCATTGATAACGCCGCATCTAAGGAACGTGTTGTCACATCAGAAGCTATCCACTCAGGTCAAGGCCTTAGAGATTGCAATGACGCTGCACGAGACCCCGATACAAGATCTTAACCTAGGAGTTTAACAGATCCATGCACAGTTGAAAAACTTGTGCCTTGAGATGCAGAGTTTGAAACAAGACATGACGGCTCGCCCAGAAATGCGTGAGGAAGTATGGTGTGTAAAGTGCAAAGGCCAGTGACATAACAAGGACCATTGTCCAGTCTTCGTGAACTACCTGGCGAGAGGAGGACCAATGCCACTAATATTGGAGGCATAAGCGAGACCAAGCACGGTGCTTGCATTATGGTGCATGATTTGTTAGATAGGAGGGAAGCATGCTACAGATAACTACCATCTATTACAAAAGTACATGCAGAACTCCCATCAGTTGTTCTATAATTTCTGTAGGTCAGTAGGCCATGATGAACGCACCTGTAGAAGTTATGAACTGATGATGGATCAAACCCCTACCTATAGAGTGCATACCGAAACATAAGCCCTCGATCAAAATGTAGGGATGGTGCGCACTGGATTTCATGAGCGCAGACGAGGTCGAGGTGGAATGGGACCAGGAACTGGTCGCGGAAAACTAATATGTTACAATTGCTTAGGACTGTGACATTATGTCCATGATTGTACAAATCCGACGAGACCATCATGCTTATATTGTACCTAGTTTGATCATGAGACGAAGGACTGTCCCACATTGATAGCAAGGTTGTGCAATAAAGGAGCACTCCAACCTCCCCTGACTTGGAACCTGCAAATGATGAGGTCTGAGCCGCGCGAAGAAGACCCGAATGTAAATATCGTGCTTCGAAGCGGTATTACGATGGGGGATGAGAAGGACAAGCAGCCCGAAGAAAGTACCTAGGTTCGTAAGTCTCTGATGAAGGAACCTGAATTTGATCTGGAGCATGCTAAGGAGACATTCATGGAAGCTAAGAAGAGCTTCGTGGATGCCTCCACTTCAGGAAATAAAGACAAGCTGGGACTGGAAATGGACCCATCAATGCTCACTACATTTTGGAGACATGCACGAAGCTGCTGCGCGACAACAAAGCTGCAAAGGGACTACAAGAACTCATCACTAGATGTGCTGGAACCGTGCTAAGAGAACCGCGCGTAGTCTGGAAGCTCAGGAAGCACACAACACGAATAGGAAGAGAAATGAGATTGACTGTGCAGATCGGGGAATATGAAATGGATCAAGTGATTTTGGATCTAGGATTGGATGCAAACGTCTTGCCAAAGCAGACATGGGAGCACATGGGTAGGCTTCCACTACAATTATGAATGGCGAACCAAGAAAAGATCCTACCTATGGGAAGATTGCAGGGAATAACGGTAGATATCGAAGGTGTGAGTGCACTTGTAGATTTTGAAGTGATAGAGATTTTTGATGACAGCAACCCCTATCCCGCGCTACTGGGAATAAATTGGGCCACTAACATGAATGGAGTGATAAATCTAAAGAAGCGCAAGATGATTTTTGAGAAAAAGTCATTGCACATAATGGTACCTTTAGACCTTGTGGAAGGATCACGCTACATAGAGCCAGTGCATGACTATGATAGTGACGATGATCTAGACTATATCTACAAGATAACTGCATGGGAGCAGGACTGGGTAAATCCAACCGTGGATGGCAGGATCTTGTGGGAGTGCAAAAGCTCCTGCACCTCAGATTCAGATGAAGAGATAGAATGATGGTAGAACCGGTTACACGAGGCAACCACGCTCAATTGCAACATGATGATAAGGTCATTGCACTGCATGGAAATAGAGGTAAGAGATCTACCTGTGTATGACAAATTGAGCGAGGTGGATGATTTCCTGAAAAATTTGAAAGAGAAGTACCAGAATAGAAGCGTTTTGTGCTCTAAAATGGGTACTACGCACTACGCCCGCAAGGTGGTGGGGTACACATCAAGGAAGTTTTGAGGACTGGCGTGAATGCAGGAGGATGATGCACATGCATTTTGGAAAGCCTCAGATGTAGATGAAAGCCAGGTATGACGGAAAAACAGCCCACACGCCAACCTTTCCAGATGGGTACGGGCGTATGGTGCGCAACCTGCATGAACGCACACTGTCCTCGCAATAGGAATCATGACCGACAAGCAGGAGTGGGTAAAATAATGGCGTGAATGACGACTAGGAAGTATGATAAGACCAAGCTCGTAGAAGATTATCCACGTGGAAGCCTTTGACAAAGTATGCGAAGTATTGAATGCGGTCCACCATGTGAAATGAACTGACTGGGACCTACGCGTACCAATGGTTCTATGGGCTTATAGGACCATGTGCAAAACCCTGACCGCGCGGGCACTTTCGAAGCTGAAGTATGAAGTAGATGCTGTAATCCCTATGGAGCATGCAAAGCCTAGTCCGTGCATGGTAGCACTCGTAGATATGATGGTTCACGAAGCTCAGAAACAAGGGATCACACAGCCGCAAGAAATAGAACACATGGAACTTGAGGAAGAAATCCAACAGGGAAACCTTAGACTCCACAAACTTGAAGAAGAAAGGGTACGGTTAAGGAAGAAAAGCACTTTGATGGATGCGGAGGTCAAAAAGATGGAGGACGAAATAACGAAATATTTTCTCGGCAAAAAGACCAGATTGGTAAGACAGGGTGCATGCGATCCCGATGACATGGTTAAGGCCTATTGCCATGAATTGATGAGTTTTATGCCTTGGCTTGGACCACATATGGATAAGCATAGTGACTAGGGTCGCGCGTTGCAAATGGTGAAGTGCACGATGCCAACCGTAACAACACAAGGTGGGGATTCTCCAGGAACCATGACAGAGGACAAGATGGAAATATACATGGTTGGTGTGACCACCTGACTAGCCGAGGGAAGGACAGTCATAGCACTCTATGCAGTTGGAAGGGAGCACGGGACTATAAACTATTATACCTGAGAGTTGCACGATATTGGAGATGCACACAAAAGAAAAGAGTCACAAGGACCGCAACTGCGCTGCACTGCCATGTAGGTTGGCCAGAAAGTGACCGTTGAAGTCACTATTCACAATGGGATGCTCGACTTGAGGCCAAATGGAGTGGGCGGCAGGCATTTAAGACACGATTTATGGGCAAGATTTGGGAAAATCTGCCACCAAGAAAGCATTAATGAATCGGAATTGGGGGGAACAGTCGAATTCGAATTCAAAAAGCACTATAAAATACAAAGGGCTACCCAACAAACAACACTTGGTCATTTGCGAATTGAGTGATTGAGCAGAGCCCTGAGTATTGTGAGCCAAGCATTGATTAAGCCCCTGAATTCACGAGTGATAGATTGTTGCACAGATACAATGACAACAACTAAGGATGGTATGGAGATAGCAGAGGTGACTGCTGACAAGGCCGCACAGGCCCTAATTGTGGGGGATGTTCCAGAAGGTGTCGGGATTGTGGCAGAGATCCTGAAATCACCGTGCATGCCAAGACCCAAGATGGACAAACAAGCCATGGCTCCCATAGGCGTGTCCCCTTGGAACCTGTTGTGAAACAAACTATCGATGGAGGAGAAAGGGAAAGCTGTCACTATAGAAACAGAAGAAGAAGAAGAAGAAGATTTGCAGGGTCTTACCATCATAGAAGAAGACGAAGGCATGGAGGTGGATACTCAGCCTAGGCACTTTGCGACAAAACTACCCACCTATGTCCCCCCGCGAAAAGAGAAGGCCAAAGTGCCCAAGGACCTAGACGTGACCAAGGGTTTTCTCCAGTCCCCGCTCCTCTCAGGTGGAATTATGTTTGAAGGCATGAACCTGGGCCATGTTCTGACCAGGAAATTTGAAAATTGGGACCTTTCTGACCGCGAGAAGTTCCCTCACCTTAAGACTCGAAACCTCATGAAGCAGAACATTGCAGGGGTGGTGACAACATTAGAGTTGCGGAAGTGGTTGTGCAGAGTGGAAAAGGCCAGGCTGTTGAACCTACTATGGGTGCCACATTTCCACCACACCCCAATAAGCATTTTCATCATCAGGTAGTTGCTCTGCCTGGTGCATGATGGGTATTTATGGCTGGAGGAGCGCATCCCCATCATAGCAAACCTAATTCATCACATTTCCCGGCTTCCATACAAAGGAAAGGACCCTGTGACCATATCGGAAGGGAAGGGTAGTGATTTAGCCCTCGCAGAGGCCATGAAGATGAAGTACAAGTTGGAAAAGAATAAGAGAGGCTACTCCATCTCCAACATCAAGGACAAAGCAGTACGCATGGCAACCCAAATCCTGGCAGGCAAAGTTATGTGGAAGTGCTGCACAAACGAGGTACCTGCGCTGGTGATCGCATTGGCTGAGTGACTCGAGGGCGAGTCACGATGTTTGTGTTGGGGGCCTATTGGGCATGGAATCCCCCCAAGGCATGTTTTGGGGCTCAAAGCCCAAGTTTTGACCGAATCATTGTTGTGAAGCTCCACAAATTGCGGGTGCGGGGCGCGAAAGTATGATAGAGTCACAGGGTTTTCCGCCCTAGTTTTGTAATGTTAGGTCAGCTAGAGAAACCTACCAATGGTGCGCGTACCATGGGATTGTATAAATAGAGTGAGGCTCTAAGTGTAGATATAAGATAGAGAATAGAAGATAAGCATGAGAAGAGAAAGTGATTGAGTCGAAGTGTGAAGTGTGTCTTTGGGTCGTAGAGTAGGAGAAGGCTTTGCAGTTGAGTGCGTAGAGGCCTAGTAGTCCGTAGCTGAGTGTACGGACACCTACAGCTAAGTGCGCAGGGTGGAATCGAGTCTGTAACTAAAGAAGGAATTAATAAAGAGAATTTTGGTCATAATTTTGTGTATCTATACCTGGGTTAATACATGTTTGATATACTTTTCAAATATACTGTTTATTTACTGCGCACACTTGTATGAATGATTTATATTGTTAAGTATAACTTAAAACACACAAGTAGGCTAAGATAATCAATTAACATTGGAATACCAGTAAGATCTTGGGTAATAATGCAGAGCGCGGTGTTCAGCCCCTGGGTATGGCTGTGCGAAGGTAGTATATCAGGCTGCAAGGTGCAAGAAAGTGTGTGAAGCAACCTACACGCAGGGTCAAACCGCGGACCTCGTGACCTCATCCGACATCTCCAGGGTGTTGAAACCTGGTTCTAGCACCCTCCCATACTACTTCGGGTGAGACCTCATTCCGCGCTCTGTGGATTGTTGTCGAAAGGGATAGTAGTATCGGGATTTGTTTGTCTAAATTAACTCTGAACCTGGGTGAGGCCCTAATAAGCCAACAAGGCGGTGTTAGCCTCCTGTTGCAACAGGTGTTCATCTTTCATGATTGACATTTTTACATGCCAAATATGTCATACTTTGCATCCTGCAATGCTCCATATTTCCTGAAAGAGGCCAAAGAAGGGACCATGAGAGTCTGCCAATCTAAATGCCACTGCTGTATTCCAATTTTGATGACTTAACCATTTTTGAAGAATGTTCTGTAAAAGGGAAGGCCAAACAAATTAATCTTGGTTTCCCTAGGTTTCAATTTCTTGCTTTAGAAATAGAGAATGAATATCTGTCCAAACAGTTTAATCTTGGCAGATTTGTAGATAGGTAGAGAATCAAAGGAGCCCAACTGCTTAATCTGGGCCCTTGGCAGAAATAAGTGTAGATTTAGATAGGAGGGCAGTCAAAAGAAAAATTGTAAATCAGGGTCTGCAAGTCTAAGTGCACCCAAACCAAAAGAAGAAAAAATGTTAGGTAGGTAGGCTGGGTAGGTAGTTTTGAGGTTGCAGAATGTTGATTTGTGATCAATTTTGTGTTTCAAAGTGATGTTTTACTTCATATCACAATGTAAAGCAGTTTTTATTTGGAGGAGCTCAAGCTGGATACCTCTAACTCCCCTTCTTCTTATTTCCCAAATCACTCACTAATTTCCCTAAAGAGGTCAAGATCTGCTTGATTCCTCTTAGTTTCATCATTTTCCATATCATTTGCCTGGTGAAGATCTGCTTCACTCAAGGATTTCCATTCTTCCTCTATGAGTCACTTTTCCCCCTTTGATAGCCTAAGATCCACATACTTAGCGCTTTCTTGTCATTACCATATTAACCACTAACTCTATTATGTAGCTCCCTAAATTATTTCCCTATCCCCTACTATGCAAAAAATATATAAAATCCCAAAAATATTAAATAAACCTCCCCTTGGCACTATAGCCATATTCTTCTAAAGTCCGGGAGGCAGTAGTCCATCTGGGGCTCCTACTAACCCATCCGTGTCCTAACTGGAGTTAGTCTGACACCTGGTCATGCTAACAACCATTCCCCCTTAACCCTAACCCTACAGCACCCATATTCCGCCCTTATCCCAAAGTTTTACATGTAAATATCTACCCCGCGCGCTCAAACCATGAAAAACCCACAAAAAACCCACAAAACCAAAGTTCAAACCCCCCGCTGCGCTATATTAAGATTCGAATATTCACGCGGGCCCCCGGCTTTAATCTTCCGCCGCCCTGTCCGTCCCGCCAACCGTCCGATTCGCCCGCGCCACAGATCTACGGTGGGCGGGTCTTCTCATCTCTGAAGCCGCCGAGGGTTAACGCCGGGGAGATTGGCGGTTTTTCCGTCATACTCCCGCCACGCGTCGCCCTCCCAGCTGTGGCGGAGCCCCCTATGCCGAAACCACCTACGCGGATAGGCGGTGCGCCCGAAACCGGATACCGCTCTCTCCCCCTTCCTGCGTCAGCATGACGTCACCCTGCCACATCACCATCCCGCGCCGGCCTCTTGCCACCGTGTCCTTGCCACGTAGCTTCCACCGTACTGCCACGTCACCTCCTCCGCCGTACTGCCACGTCACCTGGCCGTACCGCTGACGTCATCTGCTGATATCATCCTGCCACGTCACCGCCGTACTGGGACCCACTGCTGACGTCATCATCAAAAAGTGTGAAAGGCGCAAATCGTAGCCTAGGAAGCCCGAAATCAGAATATGAGGCAGTTTTTCATGCGCGATTAGCGCCAAAATGGAAAGCCCCTCACCACACGGCCCCCAGCAAGCCCGAAAGGTGCAGAATGACCAGATTTTCTTCGCGAAGCATTCAGAAAGGGGAAAACATAGTTTTTAAAGCAACAGAGGGCCGAACAGCTGCCATGAAAGGTCGATGGGACAGTCTAAAGCACTCAAAAGACATTAAAGAGGCCAGGTTCAGCGCCAAAGAGTATCAGGAAGCGGCAAAGAGTATCACTTCAACAACATCAAAGCAGGTGAAAATTAAAAACCTTCATCAAAGTCAGCAAAGTAGTTAAGGCCATTTAAAAGCCTATCTGGTCGGGATTAGTGCACATTAATGCCAGCAAATAGCAAAAAAACCAAGTTAGAGGTGGAGATAAAAGACAAATCACAGTTATTACAGGAGGACTGCACCGAGCCACCCAGGACAGACATTAACTCAGTTTGATACAGCTGCCCTCAGCGCAGCTCAAAGATATTTTCATGCATTTATTTCTGGATAAGATTAGGTTAAAGTAATCATTTTCTTTCAGACCTGTTTAGGTCGGCTGTAATAGATTAATTTTTGGATAATTTTCCCTATTTATACCAACCCTCTGTATTATTTAAAGGGTTGGTTGGTTGATAATCCTCATTAGAGACTCGCACTGGATATCTGAGATGTTTTACTTAATCAAAGATTGCTGAAAAGCTTTGGAGGAATGACTGTCTGCTCTGTGTCTAATGGTTTGAAGAATTGAATGTGGAATTCTTGTGCTGCAATATGAATCAATAAGTTTTCCTTACCTCTATTATTTCGATTTCACATATGCTCAAGTCACAGAACAAAGGATTGGTTTAGAATTTGCTTAGCTGCACTCTATGCTCAGTTTCTGTGGCTTCTTAATGTTTTCATCTTGAATTAGGCATAAATATGAATTCTGTTATGGCTCATGTTTGACCTATTTCACATATGAATGACTGTTATCTAGGAATTCTTAACTGCTCCTAGATAGGGCTCATTTGTCTTCTCTCTGCTAACCTGAATGAGAGATTCTTAATTGCCCCTCATTCCTTAGCCTTTAATCCATCTCTTTACCTTGAATGATTGTTTCATATGCAGCTGTCTTTCTCCATAATTCCCTCTTGTGACCAAGAAAATGCACCAGCAGTCCTACTCCTTGACTCCACGCCCAATGGTTCTAAAACTTTCATGCTATCCCTGCCTCTTTATTTGAAAGCATCATCCTTCCCACCAAAATCAAAACAAAACCCCTTGAATTCAATAACTAGCCTAAAACCATATCAAGAAAGCTAAATCAGAAAGAGAGATCCCTCTCTGATTGCAGGTGGGCTAGAACCTGCAGTCCAAAGATTGGTCTATGGTTACCTCGGCCGTATCCTTTTGAGCTGACCAGAAGGACAACCTGAGTGATAACAGGCGGAACAAGATCAGTGCGAGTCACATAAAGGTGATAAGTCACCTTTGCCAGAGACAGAGGAAGAAGAGTTTTCAGGACAAGGTGGTGGAGGTGATGAGGGGAAGAGCACCCCATTTATTTTGAAAAGATGTGGCAAGGAGCAGAAGGATGGAGCATGAAAAAAACATAAATTTGTTAAAACACAGGTTGATCCCATGGTGTTCATAGAAAGCGATCTTGATGAGATTGGGAATAAAGTTAGGGATACAATGACAGAAGTGTTGCAGAAATTTGAGAAGAAATACATGCAGACATCGGGGAGCGTCCAGAAGGATCTGCATGAGTTATAGATCCAAACAAGTAGAATACAGGTGGGCATTGGGAAAACGAGCGTGGAGCAAGCGAGCCTAGCACCCGGGACAAGCCAAGTAGCGAAGCTAATAAGGACAGTGGATCTCAGAACTATACCATTTCTAGATGGGTCCATTCATGCAGAGTCCATTGAGGATCATATTATACTTAGTACAATCAAGGACATAGGACTGAATATAGCGGTGCTCTCCAACGAAACCCTCCACGCGTTGCATAAGGGGGTGGCAGATGAATTGAGAACCAGGGAGCAATGCGCCCTCAACCTCATAAGTGAGTACAAAGTCAACAATGAACAAATTTTCATTGAAAAGACACAGGATCTGAAGGAAAAGGAGGCATTGCAGGTGCATAGTTCATGTCTGGAGTCAGTAGTAGCGGAGGCATGCAAGATAGTTCCTAAGCTTCACATCTTAGAGCATGCATAACCAGAAGCCAAAATTAGAAAACTAGCCGCTGGTGTGCGTGAGGCTAAAGCAGAAGTTGGACGAGTCACATTCGAGTTCAACATGAAGATTGCAGAGCTGCAGTTAAAGTTGCAGCCCACAACTCTACCTGAGGTCTGGGAGCAGTGCGGAGTTGTAATTAAGGAAGGAATGGCTACCTTGGATTCCACAGTCTCTAATTGTGTGTCACTATTCGAGCAGGATATGGAGGTAGTGACCAATCTGTAGGAGGATCCGAACCTACAGACATTGAAGATAGAGGTAAGGAAGATACAATGGAAATATGACGAGGTTAGGGTGACTGCACATACCTTAGCACTAGCATAGCACCTTGCCAAGTTACAGGAAGGAAAACATCTACTGGCACAAGGAGAGGAAGCGCAAAAGAAGGATGCCTTGTTAAAGGCCTAGTTGCAGCCTTGGTTGGTGCTTATCAGGTAATGATTTCCATTCAGGGTAAGCTTAAGGGACTACAACATATACAAGAAATGATGAGGCTAGAAGTAGAAGGCCCAGCCACTAAAACATTGATCGAGAAGGTTCAATAGGCAGCGCACAGAGCATTGCTAAAGTTGCAGTAATCCAGGTGGAGCTAGGGGATCTTCGCAGGAAGGTTATGATGCCAGTAGAGTGACTCGAGGGTGAGTGAAGATCTTTGTGTTGGGGGCCTGTTGGGATGGGGTCCCTTGGGTTAGTTTGGGATTAAGATAACCAAAATTTTTGGTACAAATTTGTAAATAATGTAAAGTCTCCACGATTTGTGGATGCGGAGTGCATAGGTGAATAGGAGTCAAAGGGGTGTAGCCCCTTGTTTTGGAAAAGTTTCAAGTCAGCTTTGAGATTCACCTATGGTCTGTGGACCATGGAATTATATGAAAAAGACTATAAATAGGCATGTCTTAGAGAGTCTAAGATAGTAAAGTAGAAGAGGGTAAGAAAGAAGAGTGAAAGGCTCAGGAAGGCTTAACAGAAGAAAGGCTCTGTAGCTGAGTGCGCAGAGGCCTAGGTAGAGTTTGCAGCTGAGTGTGTGGACCCCTGCAGCTATGTGTGGAGGGAAGTTTGACTCTGTAATCTTGAATTGAAGATAAATAAAGACATTTTCCCAAAGAATGCTTGAGTATTTATGTTTATCTCTGTTAATGTTATAAGCTGCTGACGAATGACTTGTTTTATGAGATATTGATTGAATGTTACATGATCTTCTTGAATAAGTCTTAATAATGTATGCAATGTATGTTTAAATAATTTTGCAAAGACCCTGGTGATTTTATCTTATGTTTACTAATGACTTAAGTAAATCTATGCGAACACTAATTTAGGACTGATCTCTGATGCTCGTCAGTAGGAAAATGGACTGTTAAAGGTGCGTAAGGATTGGTTGTAGACCTTCATGACGGTCTGAAGGTTGTTTTCATAAAGTTGCAGCAACATGCCCCGAGAGTTTATCGATCTGTGTGAAGGCAGATCTAAGGCACTAAAAGACATCACACTAGTCTCTGGATGTAGAAACTTGGTTCTTGCATCCCCCCATAATGCTTCAGGTGAGACTGCAGCCTGCGCTACGTGTGTTGTTACTAAAAGGGCCAGTAGTGTAGGGTTTAGTTGGTTGGCGTAGCTAACCGTGAAACTGGGTCAGGATCCCCTAAGCCAACAACATATATGGCACAAGTTGCCATACTTAGTCTTAGAGATTGATGTGGAGGAAGTTATGGGGTGTTGGCCAGCAGAGAGGCGTGAACCCACAAACCTAGATGTAGGTACTAGCAAAGGTGGAGAAATCTCTACTGCGTAGACGACAACTGTGCAAAAGTGGAAAGAGGTAGCTTAGAAAGCAGCGCGAGCATTGGCTGAGCATAAAAAGAAAGAAGCTGTTGCTGAGGAAGCTGTGGAAAAAGAGTGTGTTGCGAAAGAGCGTGCCGAGGCAGGGCACACTGGCACAAAGGACGTCGAAGCATTGGCTTCCCAGCATTTTGAGGAGCAATAATTGTCAGGATAGGGTAGAGATGGTGGAGAGGAGTAGAGCACTCCCTTCACATTGAGGAAGCGCGGTAAGGATACAACTATGAGACCAAGAAAGAAGCACAAATCTGATAAACGTGCACGCATTGACTTAATGATCCTCACAGAAGGGGATCTAGATGAGATTGGAGACAAGGTAAGAGACACCACAACAGAGTTGTGGCAACAATTTGAACAACAATATATGCAGACACTAGGGAGTGTCCAGAAGGATCTGCGTGAGCTGTAGATCCAAATAGGCTGAATTCAAGTGAGCGTTGGGCAAGCAAGCGAGGTGCAAGTGAGCCTGGCACAAGGGAGCAAGAAAGTAGTAGAGATGGAATGGACTCTGGACCTCAGAGTCATACCCTTACTAGAAGGATCAGTCCATGTGGAATCAGAGGAAGACCACACTGTGTTGAGTACAGTCAAAGACATTGGGGTGAACTTAGCCACGCTGCCGCTTCAGACTCTCCATGCACTGCATCAGGGGGTCTTAGATGAGCTTAGGATCAGAGAGCAATGCGCGCTTGCAGTGATAAGTGAATTCAAAGTAAACAATGAGCAGATGTTCGCAGAGAAGGCTCAAGCTCTAAAAGAAAAGGAGGAGATGCAAGCACGTAGTCCAATCCTGGAAATGACAATAACAAAGGCATGTAAGATAGTTCCAGAATTAAACATTTCGGAGGATGCCACAACTACAACAAAAATCAAGAAATTGGTTGTTAGGTCCGCGTATCCAAGGATGAGATTGTAAAAATCATGTTCAATTTCTAGATGAAGATCTCAGAGCTATAGCTAAAGTTGAAGCCAACCACTCCACCAGAGGTCTGGGAGTTACAGGAAGGAAAACATCTACTAGCACAGGGAGAGGAAGCGAAAAAGAAGGAGGCCTTGTTAAAGGCCTAGTTGCAGCCTTGGTTGGAGGAGGCTTATCAGGTAATGACTTCCATTTAGGGTAAGCTTAAGGGACTACAACATATACAAGAAACGATGAGGCTAGATGTAGAAGGCCCAACCACTAAAAAATTGATCGAGGAGGTTCAATAGACAATGCACAGAGCGTTGTTGAAGTTGTAGTAATCTAGGTGGAGCTGGGGGCTCTTTGCAGGAAGGTTACGATGCCAGCAGAGTGACTCGAGGGTGAGTGACGATATTTGTGTTGGGGGCCTATTGGGATGGGGTCCCTTGGGTTAGTTTGGGATTAAGATAACCCAAATTTTTGGTACAACTTTGTAAATAATGTAAAGTCTCCACGATTTGTGGATGCGGAGCACATAGGTGAATAGGAGTCAAAGGGGTGTAGCCCCTTGTTTTGGATAAGTTTCGAGTCAGCTTTGAGATTCACCCATGGTATGTGGACCATGGCATTGTATGAAAAAGACTATAAATAGGCATGTCTTAGAGAGTCTAAGATAGTAAAGTAGAAGAGGGTAAGAAAGAAGAGTGAAAGGCTCAGGAAGGCTTAACAGAAGAAAGGCTCTGCAGCTGAGTGCACAGAGGCCTAGGTAGAGTCTGCAACTGAGTGTACGAACCCCTGCAGCTATGTGTGCAGGGAAGTTTGACTCTGTAATCTTGAATTAAAGATAAATAAAGACATTTTCCCAAAGAATTCTTGAGTATTTCTGTTTATCTCTATTAATATTATAAGCTGCTGACGAATGACTTGTTTTATGAGATATTTATTGAATGTTACACGATCTTCTTGAATAAGTCTTAATAATGTACGCAATGTATGTTTAAATACTTTCGCGAAGACCCTGGTGATTTTCTCTTATGTTTACTAATGACTTAAGTAAATCTAAGCGAACACTATTTTAGGACTGATCTCTAATGCTCGTAAGTAGGAAAATTGACTGTTAAAGGTTCGCAAGGACTAGTTGTAGACCTTCATTAAGGTCTGAAGGTTGTTTTAATAAAGTTGCAGCAACGTACCCCGAGAGTTTATCGATATGTGTGAAGGAAGATCTAAGGCACTAAAAGACATCACACTAGTCTCTGGATGTAGAAACTTGGTTCTTGCATCCCCCCATACTGCTTCGGGTGAGACTGCAACCTGCACTACGTGGGTTGTTACTAAAAGGGCCGGTAGTGTAGGGTTTAGTTGGTTGGCATAGATAACTGTGAACCTGGGTCAGGACCCCCCAAGCCAACAACATATATGGCACAAGTTGCCATACTTAGTCTTAGAGATCGATGTGGAGGAAGTTATGGGGTGTTGGCCAGCAGAGTGGCATGAACCCACGGACCTAGATGTAGGTACTAGCAAAGGTGGAGAAATCTCTGCTGCGTAGACAACAATTGCGCAAAAGTGGAAAGAGGTAGCTCAGAAAGCAGTGCGAGCATTGGCTGAGCATAAAAAGAAAGAAGATATTGCTGAGGAAGCTGTGGAAAAAGAGCGTGTTGCGAAAGAGCATACTGAGGCAGGGTACACCAGCACAAAGGAAGTCAAAGCATCAGCTTCCCAGCATTCTGAGGAGCAAGAACTATCAGGATAGGGTGGAGATGGTGGAGAGGAGCAGAGCACTCCCTTCACATTGAGGAAGCACGGTAAGGATACAACTGTGAGGCCAAGAAAGAAACACAATTCGAATAAACATGCACGCATTGACCCGATGATCCTCACAGAAGGCGATCTAGATGAGATTGGAGACAAGGTAAGAGACACCACAATAGAGTTGTGGCAACAATTTGAACAACAGTATATGGAGACACTAGGGAGTTTCGAGAAGGATTTGCGTGAGCTGTAGATCCAAATAGGCTGAATTCAAGTGAGCGTTGAGCAAGCGAGCGAGGTGCAAGTGATGCTAGCACAAGGGAGCAAGAAAGTAGTAGAGATGGAATGGACTCTGGACCTCAGAGTCATACCTATACTAGAAGGATTAGTCCACGTGGAATCAGAGGAAGACCACACTGTGTTGAGTACAGTCAAAGACATTTGGGTGAACTTAGCCATGCTGCCACTTTAGACTCTCCATGCGCTTCATCAGGGGGTCTCTGATGAGCTTAGGATCACATAGCAATGCACGCTTGTAGTGATAAGTGAATTCAAAGTAAACAATGAGAAGATTTTTGCAGAGAAGGCTCAAGCTATAAAAGAAAAGGAGGAGATGCAGGCACGTAGTTCGATCCTGGAAATGACAATAATGAAGGCATGCAAGATAGTTCCAGAATTAAACATTTCGGAGGATGCTGCAGCTACAAAAAAATCAAGAAATTGGTTGTTGTGGTCCGTGTATCCAAGGATGAGATTGTAAAACTCACGTTTGGTTTCTAGATAAAGATCTCAAAGCTACAACTGAAGTTGAAGCCAACCACTCCGCCAGAGGTCTGGGAGGAACACAGAGCACCTATCAGGGAAAACATGGGCACTATAGATACAAAAGTCACAAGCTACCAATTGATATTCGAATAAGCCATGGCGTTATGGAAAAATCTGCAGGAGAACCCAAACCTACAGAAGCTTAACAAAAATATTCGGGAGACACAACACAAGTTTGATGAAGTCTGAGTGACTGTGCACATTTTGGCGCTAGTCCAATGCTGTTGGCATTTTGGCACCGGTGTGGCGTTATGGTACAGGTGTTGTCCTTGATGGCAACTCACTTTGGTGACAGATCTCAGTTAAGGCACTCAGAGTGAAGGAAATCTTGTATACGCAGGTTCACCTTGCCGAAGACATGTATACACACGGGTTATACGTTCAGAAGTCACGTATGCATATACACGCACTTTTATGCACAGAAAAGTGCGTACATGGTGGGAAACTTATTTTTGGTCTATGGTTGTTAGTCCTTGGAATTTGAACATATGGTTTTGGAAAATGGTATCTCGTTAGAAGTGTTGACCCCAGGTTTGGGCCCTTGGTATTGGCTTATTATGGTTTTGGACCGTGGTATTGAGGAAGGGCTAAAACTATAAAAGAGGAAGGAGATCATGTGGTAAAGGATCATCTGATTTATTGAATATCTGATATCGTGCTAGATCTGGAATACTGGTGATTGGGTTATGGTGCAGATCTGGATCTGAATGAAGGAGGAACCTAAGCGCAAGAAGGATTAGGATTATTGATGGATCAAAATCTCAAGGCTTCAACATTGGTATCTCTATATGATTTTAATCTGATATATGTGACGCACTCTTGAACTATACATCTGGGTTAACTAATGTCTGAATGTTTAAAAGAATAAATTATCCCTTCTAGACCTGTACGCAGGTTCAGTAAAGTGCAGGTGCATATACACGCTTTTTCTGTGAATGAAAGAAGCGTATACACAGGTTGGTTGTGGTACAGAAGTGTATACACACAGATTGATGAATAGTGAAGTAGTTTACATATCTTGATTTATGTTCTAGCTGCTTCTATTTTATTGCTGCAGTGTTCTGGGTTCAGAATTGGTGTTTGATTACAGTTACTATGTTCTAGGTACAGCTGACAGAGAAGTGTTTATCTGATTCAGTTTTTGATTGGTGAAAAGGGTTTCATTGATGCAGAAATACTTGATGTTTGATTGATATTACTTGTGGATCCAGTCTGAAAATTAATGAAACGAGGTCCCTGAAAGCAGAGAGAAGGTTGCAGCCTTCTGTAGGTAGGAGCCTACGTACTAGTATCTCAAGCTAGTACAAGAACTAAGGGGGTTGGAGCTCCCTTCCAGGAAAGCTGGAGAACGAGAGAGAGTTGTAGCTCTCTGCAGGTTGCAACCTGCGTACTGGTAAAGACTGCACTAGTGCAAAACATTGTAAAGAGAAGTTTCTAATTAAAAAGAAGATAGAGACGAATTGCAGCAGGGGGTTTTCACCCACATTGGGTTTCCTCCTTATATCTTGTGTTCATGTGTGTGACTGTCTTCTGCTCTGTTTCACTGGTTCTAGTACTGTTTATTTGCTTCTGATTCACAGATTAATAACTGACATCTGAAAGATAAATCAAATTATAAGTCTGCTTTATATACGCGGTTTTCTTTATCTGAAGTTGCATATATACACGGTTTTTAATAACTGAAGTAGCATATATTATCTGAAATTGAAAAAGGAAATATTTGTCTTGATAATACTGATTCACCCCCCCCCCCCCTCTTAGTATTATTTGCAACAATTGGTATGAGAGCAGGTCCTTCTGAAGAAGCTTGATCGCTTGAAGGAAGATCTTTCATCATGAGCAACTACGAGAGGGAAGCATGAATCAGGCCACCGGTTTTTGATGGGACAAACTTCGTATATTAGAAGGTAAGAGTTACTGCCTATCTTCAATCTCTAGGTACAGAAGTCTGGGACATCATAGAAACAGGGTATACTTTTCCATCAGCTACCCCTACAGATCCAGCTGAGAAGAAGAAATATGAAACAAATGCAAAGGCGGTCAATACTCTTCTAGGATGTCTATCTCAATCAGTATGAAAATCTCAAGATGTATAATGATGAAAGTGTGGCTAACTATTTTCTTCGTGTATATGAGATTGTTAATTGTATGCAAAACTTGGGAGAAGAAATAAAAGAGGCTGTTGTGGTTGAAAAAGTTCTAAGATCTTTGTCACCTAGGTTTGAATCTAAAGTTTCTGCAATAGAAGAAAAGGAGAATCTACAAAGTCTTAAAATGTCACAACTGCACGGAATTCTTACTGCTTATGAAATGAGGAAAGGAGGTCCATCAGACAGGAGAGAAGCTGTCTTCAAGGCTTCAGGCAAAGGAGAATACTATGAATCAGGACACGTGTCAGAAGAAGAAGAAGAAACAAATTTTGTCAAAAATCTTCAAAGGGGTGCTGGATGATTCCGAGGTAAGTTACCTTTCAAGTGCTTTGCTTGTGGAAGAGTAGGTCACTATGCTACCAAATGTCCTCATAAGGATAAGATTGACAAGGGAAAGGAATCTGTTAGATGGAACAAGAAACAGAATGAAAATAAGAAAAGCTATTACACTCATGAAGATAGTGATGGTCTTTCAAATAGTGACAAAGATGAACGAGGTAATGAATATAAACTTTTAATGGCTTTTGAAGATGATGACTACATGGATGCTATAGATGTAGAAGTTTTTTGTGAAGAGATGACTAATCTCAAAATCTGCTTAGAAGAAAAAAATGCAATTATTGATTCTCTACAAGGTCAGCTGGCTGAAAGGGAAAAACATCTTGAAAAATTGGAATGTGAAATTGTTTGTCTTAGAAAGGAGATTGAGAAAACAAAAGCTATTAATATTAAATTTGTTAAAGGATCTGAAACTCTAGATAAGACTATTAATGTGCAACGTTCTCCACTAATCAAGACAGGTCTGGGATATAATGGAGAAACATCTCAAGCTTCTACCTCCAAAAGTTATCTTGATGCAGCAAGGAGGAGCGAGCAAAGGCCTAATAGAAATCATCAAGTAAATTAGGGACAATTTACCTCAAGAACGAATAAAGACTATCAAGAAAATCAGGGACAAGCTACCTTAAGGACAAACAGAAGCTACAATCAGCCACAGGTAAAATCTTCCAAATTTTCCTCAAGAATGGATGTCAGTAGAAACTACAATCAGTTGGATGATAGATTTGATAATCGCAGGAGTTTCTTCAATGGCCAATGTTTCTCTTGCCATAATTTTGGTCACAAAGCAGCTCAATGTGTTGCCTATAAGACAATAATGATTAGAGAAGCTCAAAAACAAAGGAATATGACTGGAATCACGAAAAGGACTTATAACCACTTTTCAGCCCTTGAAAATGAAGTTGAATGTTCTATTTGTAATAACTTTGGTCATGAAGATTCTGAATGCAGGAGTAGGTTTTGGAAGACAACTCAGAAGGAACATACCTCAAGTGCCAGAACATGGAGAATGAAGGAACCACAACCAGAAAGATGTGGGATAGCTTTCTATGTAGAAGGACAGGGAAATCTATGGTATATCGACAGTGGATGTTCGAAGCATATGACAGGGGATAAAGAAAAACTTGAATCATATACTGCATTAGAAAAGGGAAAGAAGGTGTCTTTTGGAAACGATACCCCTGCATCCATAAAAAGAAAAGGCACTGCTCAGTTGAAAGAAAAGGTCAAAGCTGGAAATGTTTTGTATGTTGATGGCTTGAAGCATAATCTACTAAGTGTTAGTTAGATGTGCGATCAAGGAACCGAGGTAATATTTCGATCAAATGGATGTAGTGTTCGTGATCTTGATACAGGAAAAACAGCGATCAAAGGTAGAAGAACTCCAAATAATCTATACATATTTGAAGAAGGACAACGACAATGCTATTTGAGCAAGGATGATGAACACTGGTTATGGCACCAGAGGTTGGGGCATCTAAGCTTTTCACAAATAAGGAAAGCATGTCAATACCAAGCAGTTCGTGGTCTTCTAGATATCAAAATACCAGACAACACCATATGCAAATCATGTCAGTTTGGTAAGCAAACCAGAACTAACTTTCCTGAGAAGGAAGGATCAGCTAGCAGGCCTCTTGAGCTAGTCCATACAGATGTATGTGGTCCATTTAGGACAAGGTCACCTCAAGGAGAAGAATACTTGATATTATTCATTGACGACTTCTCCAGGTTTGTTTGGTTATGACTTATGAAGCACAAAGACGAAGCATTCGAAAAATTAAAATCCTTCAAAGCCTTGGCTGAAAATGAATCAGATTACAAAATTAAGTGCCTCAGGTCCGACAAAGGTGGGGAGTTTACCTCAAATGAATTTTTCGATTTCTGTGAAGAACATGGAATAAGAAGGGAATTCTCTACAGCTAGGACTCCTCAGCAAAATGGAGTGGTGGAAAGGATGAACAGAACAGTCCAACAAATGGCTCGTGCTATGCTTGATGAGTCTGCAACTCCCGCAACCTTCTGGGTGAAGTTGCATATGCTGCGATTGTTATTCTCAACAAAACAAATGTCCGAGTGAACAACACCCAAACTCATCATGAGCTCTGGTATGGTGAGACTCCTTCGGTAAAGCATTTCAAAATTTTTGGGAGCAAATGCTATATCAAGAACACTGATGAGCAGCTTGGAAAACTTGAACCTAGAGCAGATGAAGGCATTCTCCTTGGTTATTCTCCTCACAGCAAAGCATATAAGTGTTACAATAAAAGACTTGGAAGAATTGTTGACAGCATCGATGTAGTGATTGATGAAAAAGGATACATCCCTAGGCAAGTAAATCATGAAGATATCGATGAGGATGAAGACTACTCTCCAAATCAGACAAATGATGAAGAAGAACCTCAAGAGGCACTAGAGGGACAGACAAGGATAGAAGAGAAGACTCCATCCAGGTACGTTCAGAAGAATCATCCAGAATCTCAGATTTTGGGGCAAAAAGAAGCAAGTGTACAAACTAGAAGAACAATTGCAGAAGCCTCAAGCTATTTGGCATTACTCTCCTCCACTGAACCACAAAATGTAAAAGAGGCATGCAAAGATGAATGCTGGGTCAAGGCAATGGATGAAGAACTTGAGCAGATCGAAAAGAACAACACTTGGGAGTTGGTTCCTAGACCAAAAGATAAGAATGTCATAGGAACAAAATGGATCTTCAAGAACAAGTTGAATGAAAATGGGGAAGTCATTAGAAACAAGGCCAGGCTTGTTTGTAAAGAGTATGCTCAACAAGAAGGAATAGACTTTGAAGAAACTTTTGCTCCCGTGGCTAGAATTGAAGCCATTCGAATGTTCCTTGCTCTCTCAAGATTTCAGAAGTTCAAAGTATTTCAAATGGACGTGAAGTCAGCCTTTCTGAATGGAGACTTAGAAGAAGAAGTATACATCGAGCAACCAGATGGTTTCATCCTTGGGAATGATCCAAATCTTGTATGTAGACTTAAAAAGGCTCTCTATGGGCTTAAACAAGATCCAAGGGCTTGGTACTATCGTTTGGATAAATACCTTCATCAACAAGGTTTTTCAAAAGGATCAGTAGATAACAATCTCTATATAAAAATTGAAAATAACAAATTGCTAATACTTGTTGTGTATGTAGATGATATTATCTTTCGAAGCAATGAAGAAGCTATGAGTCAAAGCTTTGCCTTGGTGATGCAGAAAGAATTCGAAATGTCCTTGCTTGGAGAACTGACATACTTTCTTGGATTGCAAATCCAAAAAAATGAAGGCGGTATCTTCTTGTCTCAAACCAAGTACCTCAAGCAGATTTTGAAGAAGTATGGCATGGAAGATTCAAAACCAGAATGTACCCCCATGGTTACAGGATGCAGCCTCAGTGCAAATGATGAATCGGCAACAGTGCATCAACCAACCTATAGATCTATGATTGGAAGTCTACTTTATTTGACAGGAACCCGACCAGACATCATGCATGCAGTGGGAATAGTTGGAAGATTTCAGGCAAATCCAAAGGAAACTCATTTTCAGGCAGTCAAGAGAATCTTCAAGTACCTTCAAGGAACTCAAAACTATGGCTTATGGTACCCTAGAGATACAGATCTCACACTTCATGCTTACACAGATGCAGATTGGGCTGGAAGCGTGGATGATAGGAAGAGCACAAGTGGTGGTGCATTCTTTATGGGTTCCAGATTAGTATCTTGGTTCAGCAAGAAACAGAGTTCGATTGCTTTATCTACAGCTGAAGCGGAATATGTGGCTGCTGCATCTTGTTGCACTCAACTTCTTTGGATGATGCAAACCTTGCAGGATTTTCAAATCACTTGTACTCCACCTGTCTCTATCTTATGTGATAATACAAGTGCAATAAGCATTTCAAAGAATCCTATCATGCATTCAAAGACCAAGCACATACCTATCAAATACCACTTTCTTCGGGAACAAGTGCTTGAGCAAAAAGTCAAGTTGGAGTATGTTCCTTCTAAGGAACAAATTGTTGATATCCTCACCAAACCACTACCCAGGGAAACTTTTGAATATCTCAGATAGAAGCTAGGAGTAGTTGATGCTTCATCCTGCTGCTGAAGCTTGTCTGTTTCAAAGAAAAGTTGGCGTACGTGAGTTGGATGAGGGGAATCCGCGTACATACGCCGATTTATGCAGGTGCAGTCGCGTATATGGAGTTCTGAAGAAAATCAACAAGGACAGACCCTGGTTGAAGCGAGTCTGATATGGGTCTGTCAGAGACCATCAGGCACAGGTTCAGGGGGAGCATATAATCTTCTAATAATGCATTGTTGGCATTACCTTAGAAGCTCTTGGTTCTAGTACTCAAGCTATTTTTGGTTCAGGTGGATCAGCTGCAGAAAGAAGAACAGAAGGGGAACATGGTTGCTGATATATACAATGATTGTCAGATGCTGCTGATAGTAGTTATTGGTGATTTTCATAGTCTTGACATCTCGTCTCTATGTCATGTATATTTGTTTTTTTTTATCAAGGTCATGTAACGACCAATTTTGGTTTCCCCACTATGCCTGGGATGATTGATGCAATTGGTTAATTTCTGATGTATCCCCACTTGGTTGGGTGGATGATCCCCACTTGGTTGGGTGATGGTTGTATGTATTGATTCTTTTGGTGATAGGAAGGTCTTTTATGATGTATAAGTCATGGTTCTTCTTGAAGAACACCTTTTTCAGATCTTGCCTACCATCAGGGGGAGCATGTTCAGCACAACAGAGCAGAGATATCAGCATGTACTCAGGGGGAGCACAACCCTTTGCCCTTGATGACAAAGGGGGAGAATGACTTTGAGGATCTTGGGATTGCCATCAAGTCCAAAGGGGGAGATTGTTGGCATTTTGGCACCGATGTGGCGTTATGGTACAGGTGTTGTCCTTGATGGCAACTCACTTTGGTGACAGATCTCAGTTAAGGCGCTCAGAATGAAGGAAATCTTGTATACGCAGGTTCACCTTGCCAAAGACACGTATACACGCGAGTTATACGTTCAGAAGTCGTGTATGTGTATACACACACTTTTATGCACAGAAAAGCGTGTACATGGTGGGAAACTTATTTTTGGTCCGTGGTTGTTAGTCCTTGGAATTTGAACCTATGTTTTTGGACCATGGTATCTCGTCAGAAGTGTTGACCCCAGGTTTGGGCCCTTGGTATTGGCTTATTATGGTTTTGGACCATGGTATTGTGGAAGGGCTAAAACTATAAAAGAGGAAGGAGATCATGTGGCAAAGGATCATCTGATTTATTGAATATCTGATATCGTGCTAGATCTGGAATACTGGTGATTGGGTTATGGTGTAGATCTAGATCTGAATGAAGGAGGAACCTGAGCGCAAGAAGGATTAGGACTATTGATGGATCAAAATCTCAAGGCTTGAACATTGGTATCTCTGTATGATTTTGATATGTTATATGTGACGCACTCTTGAACTATAAATCTGGGTTAACTAATTTCTGAATGTTTAAAAGAATAAATTATCCCTTTTAGACCTGTACGCAGGTTCAGTAAAGTGCAGGTGCGTATACACGCTTTTTCTGTGAATTAAAGAAGCGTATACGCAGGTTGGTTGTGGTATAGAAGCGTATACATGCAGATTGATGAATAGTGAAGTAGCGTACATATCTTGATTTATGTTCTAGCTGCTTCTGTTTTATTGTTGCAGTGTTCTGGGTTCAGAATTGGTGTTTGATTATAGTTACTGTGTTCTGGGTACAGCTGACAGAGAAGTGTTTATCTGATTCAGTTTTTGATTGGTGAAAAGGGTTTGGTTGATGCAGAAATACTTGATGTTTGATTGATATTACTTGTGGATCCAGTCTGAAAATTAATGAAACGAGGTCCCTGAAAGCAGAGAGAAGGTTGTAGCCTTCTGCAAGTAGGAGCCTGCGTACTAGTATCTCAAGCTAGTACAAGAACTAAGGGGGTTGGAGCTCCCTTCCAGGAAAGTTGGAGAACGAGAGAGAGTTGTAGCTCTCTGCAGGTTGCAGCCTGCGTATTGGTAAAGACTGCACCAATGCAAAACATTGTAAAGAGAAGTTTCTAATTAAAAATAAGATAGAGACGAATTGCAGTAGGGGGTTTTCACCCACATTGGGTTTCCTCCTTATATCTTGTGTTCATGTGTGTGACTGTCTTCTGCTGTGTTTCACTGGTTCTAGTACTATTTATTTGCTTCTGATTCACAAATTAATAACTGACATCTGAAAGATAAATCAAATTATAAGTCTACTTTATATACATGGTTTTCCTTATCTGAAGTTGCGTATATACGTGGTTTTTAATAACTGAAGTAGCGTATATTATCTGAAGTTGAAAAAGGAAATATTTGTCTTGATAATACTGATTCACCCCCCCCTCTCTCCGTATTATTTTCAACAAATGCCTTGCATGTTTGGAGGAAGGCAAGTTGATGCAATCATAGATTGAAGAGCTACAAAGGAAAGAGGCCCTTCTCAAGGCCAAAATACAACCATGGACAAAGGAAGTATGTCAGCTTACTCTGTCACTTCAGGAAAAGTTAAAGACACTGCAGTAGACACAGAGAATGATGTGCCTAGTAGTAGAAGGCTCGATGATAGAAAAGCTAGTAGAGGAAGTGCAACAAGCCGTAATACAAAGTTTTGTTGTTGTAGCAACATTGCAGATCGAGTTCAGTGACCTTCACAACAATATTGAGGCACTAGCCAAGTGACTTGAGGGTGAGTCACCATATTTGTGTTGGAGGCCTGTTGGGATAAGGTCCACAACGTCAATTTTGGGTTAGTTTAACCAATTTTTGTAATAGATTTGGTAAAGAATGTAAAGTCTCTGTGAAATGTGGAAGCAGAGCACGAATTTAAGTAAGAGTAGAAGGGGCATTAGCCCCTTGTATGGGTAAGTGATAGGATGGTTTTGAGACTCACCCATGGTCTGCGAACCATGGTATTGTATTGGAAAAGCTATATATAGTTGAGTCATAGAGAGTCTAGGAATTGATTGATCAATGAACTGGAATAGAAGATGATCGTTTTTGGCAAGTGCTAAGGTAAGAAAGCTCTATTTCCTGTACTTAGGTGAAAGGTGAAGGCCCCTACAGCTGAGTGCGCGGAGACCTTGGAAAGTTCGCAACTGAGTGCGCGGGCCCTTGCAGTTGAGTGTGCAGGGTGGAAGAGTCTATAAAGTTGAACGCTGAATATAATAAACATTAATTTTGGGAAAAATATCTTGCCTTTGTGTATTATTATTATTCCTATTCAAGTTATGCATTATGGCTTAATGATCTTTTTTCTATGAAATGAAGTGTAATTGTTGCACGAATATATTAAATTCTTAATGTCTATGCATGAACTAAGTAATAATATATTTTCACGAAGATAAAGGTTAAATCTGTTATGATTTCTTTTGAATTGGATAGATCTACATGAAGGCAGATCTAGGGTTACGATTTAGTGCATGAAAGTGGACAGACTACTTCTTTTAAGTCTATAAAGTCTGATCGCATACCTTCACAAAGGTCTAGAAGCCATTTTATTAGAATTGTAGTAGCATACCAAAGAAGGATACAAATCTATGTGAAGGAAAATATGAGCTACAAGGGCTTAGGATCACTTATCATACGGTCTCTGGATGCATAAAACTGGTTCTAGCATCCCCCAATACTACTTCGAGTGAGACTGCAACCTGTGCTATGTAGGTTGTTTCCTAAAGGGCCAACAATTAGGGTTTTGTTGGTTCGTGTGGAAACTCTGAACCTAGGTCAGGCCCCCTTAAGCCAACACCTCTGCTTGTGGCTGCTCCACAACATCCTGAGGTTCTTCATTTCGAGCTAAAATATCCTCATCTGCATGCAACTGAAGCTCCCTCTCAAGGGAATATCTCATGACCTTCTCTTCATCGAATTTCACATCTATACGAACCACTGTCATCCTATGAGATGGTAGGTACACCCGATAGTTGTGAGGTGTATCGGTGTACCCCAAAAATATGTCCAACGTAGCTATTAGTCCTAACATTTTCCTTGCAACCTTGGTAACATGACAGTACATTGATGAACCAAAGATCTTGAAGTGTGCCACATCTGATTTCTTACCTGAAAAATATTTTTTTGGAGTACTCATCCCGAAAATCCAATGAGGACTCCTGTTCTGTACATATACAATTGTGTTGCACGCTTCAACCCACAAGTGCAATGGTAGGCCCTAATCATGTAACATTGCCCTTGTAGCTGTTGGTTTGAGGGGGCTTGAACCAGGCTTAGAGTGTGATGTGTACCAACAAAACCCTCAACTACTTCCCTTTCGGCAATGACCTACAAGTAGATCACAATCTCACCTAAAGCAGTTATGGGAGGCTATAGAACCAAGCTTCTGCAACCGAAGGGATATCCACACAGTGGCACCGTGTATTTACTTATACTCTATATTGATCTTATAACTTCATGTGCATAATAACTTCATGCAAAATGATTAATTTAATAGAATTACATTAAATACATAAACTCTAACAAAAAATAATATATCTTATAGTTCTTTGCATAATTCAATGAAAAGCATACATAACGATACTAACCATAATAAAGATTGAACACCGAAAGATATACATTTCTTCACCAAAACTTCTTCTATATTAATATAAATCTTCATTACATATACGTATTTGAATTGTACACCTAGCTGCAGGTGGTATGCACACTCAGTTACAGAATCTTCTAGGCCTCCGTGCACTTAGCTGCGAAGCCTTCCCCAAAATTGCAAACTACATATGTGAATACAGAGATTCAATTCACTTATGATGACATGATTCGATTACAAAGTATTACATCTCTTTATATACATTTCATCTTTACAAAAACCATGGTTCACATACCATGGATCCACAAAACAAGGTCTAATACCCAATACCCGTTAAAAAATAAGGGCTTTGTCCCATCCCCAAAGACCTAAAAGATTGTGCGATGAATATATCTTCGCCAGCTTTGCTCATTCTTCTCCTTCTTCTGCGGGGTCTTTTACCCAAAACTTGGACCAAGTTGGGACATGCCCAACAAGCTCCCAACACACACTTGTGACTCATCCCGAGTCACTTAGTTTCAGCACCCTTGATCTTTTTTGCGATCCTACTGTACATTGCGTTGTGTTGCTGGACCATTTCTTCCATTAATTTTTCTTCCTGTACGAAAGTTACATGGCTTCCTCCTGCCACGACTGAGTCCCCTCCTGCAATATCTCTGCTTTCCTCTGAAGATCATCTATTTGTTCCTGGAGGTTCTTTCCTTAAGTAATGTTGGCAAGCCTTTGCAAGACTGGTAATGTCTTCATAAAAACCAATATCTCATTGCGCCACTTCTACTTGTCTTGCAGTTCCTCCTCAATCTTTAGGACATTTGGATCCTCCTGTAGTGAGGTCCAAATCTTCATTGTGTCGTCGAGAAACTTTCCACAATCTGCCACTGTATCAGACATGCCTTTCAATGCTGCACCGAGGTCCCTTTGTCTCTATTCTTGAACCTCTAGTGGCGTCACTGGCTATAACCTTATTCACAACTCTGATATCTGCACCTTGTTACACTAAAAAATGTCACCATGACTATTTGCAGTTAGTATGGCTCCATCCACTGTCATACTATCCTCCTTGGCAGGTCTCATACCTCTGCTTTCCATGTCAAACTTCAAGAAAGAGAGAAAAGTCATTTAAAGTCAAGTTATCTCTGGTACGCAGTTTCTCTCAGCCTTACCTGCAGGTACGCAACCCAAGTTCACAAAACCTGCGTACTTGTACGCTCTGTATGTAAAGGGATGGGTGCGTACTCCTGTAAAGGTCAAAAGGCGCAAGTTTCACTCTAAAAAAGTTACTTGTGGTCATTTCTAGAGGCTTCTAGAAGTATGTTTGACGTGTATGAAGCGCCTCCAGATGGTTCATGTATCCCTACCAAAGAGGAACTTATCCCATCAATAGGGGAGCTATCCCATCCAAAGAGGGGCTTATCCCATTGATGGTGGACCTGAATAACTTCCTCTAGAGCACTATAAATACAGGCATTGGGCCAAAGGGAGGAGAGGTTGAAAGCTGAACATTCCTAAGGGTAGATGCTGCTGGAATTAGGACTTCCTTGTAGAAGCTTGTGAGGAGAGATTACCATCTTTACTTGTTTCCATTGGGAGGTGGGTGAGCTGATCAGAGTAAGGGAGAACTCTTGTGGACCCTGGGAGGAGCTTGCACAACACCAAGGCTCAGGTTGTAATGGTTCCTTTTGTTACCTTTTAATACAAATTAGTCCATTCTTCTCAACAATTTGTTATTAATGAGTTGTTTCATGTACTCCTTGGTCTACATGTTAAATATGTTTTATTTTATGTGATATTCAGGTGCTATTTAATTGTTTGATTGTTGGTGAATGCAGGTTTCGAAGTGAAGGAGTAGCTCATCCGGATCAACAGAGCTGGACTACTACAACAGCGTTGGATTACAGGTAGGATCTAAACACTTGATTTCTCATATTGTAAAAGCATATTTAGGGAAGGATTGCTCTTATTTGTCTTGTTTGTCATTAGAGAGTCTTAGGCTTTCTAGGAAGGTCGGTTGTGTCTGCACTAACAACTCTTTCCGCGTGACAAAATGGCGACCATACTGGGGACTCCATTTATGTGTTTGAGTTCTTGTTGATTTGATGTTTTGATCTGAGAAACATTGCTTGCTTTCTGATTTTTGGTTGTCTAGCTGTGTATTTGGGTGGGTTAGCTTAGAGTCAATTTAGTTTTTATTATTCTTAGCTTTTCCAGCAGTACGCAGTCTCTGGGTTTAACACAGTGCGTACTTGTACGCACTGTGTCTTTGTGCACAGTGCGTACCCGCGCCTGTGTAAACAGATGACCTGCGTACCCCTGTCAATTTTGAGAAAATTTCAATTTTTTCCTTTTTGCTCTTTTAGTTTTTGCTTTTACTTTGTTTTTACTGCCCAGATCCATCAGTTTACTGTCAAAGATCTTCACCTGAACTTGTCCCGTTAGTGTCGAGGGTTTTGGTGGAATTCATAGGGATTTTGCCTTAGGGTTTGATTTTTAACTGGTCCTGTAGTGACTTTGGCGTTAGGGGTTGTCAAACTTTGGATCTCCCTGGTTTTGATCAGTCCTCTTAGGAGTCGGACCTGTCATAGAAGTCACCCAAGTGAGAGACCTACCTTTGTGTCTTCTCTTTGCGAATCTCGAAAAGTTTGTTTGTTAAAGCCTTGAATTCCATTCTTGAGAAAAAAGAACAAAAAGATTTCGATTTTGTTTTTTGGTTAGTTTATGATTCTGCATGAACTGATCCTTAGTTGCATTTTGACTAAGTAAAACATCCGGGAATCATCCTTGTAGGATTTTGTCCTCATTATTTTTACTTTTAGGTAAATTTGTTTTTGATTTGCTTTTGAATGAATTTGATTTGATTGTATTAGATTTATTACATTCGATTTGATAAAATAGTTTTATACGCTTTAATAACATAGAAAAAACACAAAAATTCTTTTGGAAAAGGTTTGCTTTGGTAGCATTTGTAGATTTTGGAAGAAAAGGAAATTTCGTAGAGTAATTAGTGGTCATGAGTTGTGTGTTTTGAAAAGATAAAGAGAATTGTTTCTTTGATTGTCTTTACTAAGAAAGTTGTTTTCTATAAAATTTGCATTTTCCAACTCTCTTAGTTAGGAGATTCATTGAAAAAGGAAAGTAGTGTAAATCATCTTAGGTGCATCTTTGTAGTGGTTGTGAGTCGAGTCTACACACCATCAGTTTCATCTCCATCACCTTTTTGTCTTTAAGAAAAACCATAAAATTAATGCTTAAAGTAAAATCAACGTAGTAACTTTTATTTACTAGGGCTCTGAAACACCAATTTAGATCAGGCTAGTGTCTTGGAGTAGGAGAGTAATTAACTCTCCAAGACAACAAAAACAAACAAGTAGCTTATCTTGTGATAGAATAAATCCAATTGTCTCATTTGTACTCTGGGAAAGCTCCTCTTAAAGAAGAAGCACGAGCTCGTGTCCGAACTAGTGAGGGGATCAATCCTCCCTCGTTGGCAACGACGCCAGACACGCACGTATTACAAACGGTAAACCTCGGATTAACCATTGTCGAGGAGCCAGGGGTCACTTGTCGGTAAACCTTGGATTATTGTCAAGGAACCGGCAAGGGGATTGAGCTTGATACTCTGCCCTTGCATGCTGTCGGAGTGTAGACTGTTCCCCCAGGTGCATTTGTTGTGGTTGGTAACCTTAGTGACCATTATCTTTAGGATTCTACCGAGGTGACGGTGGAGGGAAGATCCCACTATACCTGGAGCAGACGTCAGCTAGACTCACTTGGATTTTCTGGGGGGTTCACTTCACTCGAGATGGTTAAAGTGGAGGAACTTGTGCCGGTCTATTCATTAAGCAGGTTGTCGGGGTAACTGTTCCACCCGCCACTTCTGTACTGAATCCGACAATGTTGGGTTTCATCTCCAACTAGCGTTTTCGGTCTGGAAGGCTACTGTTTGTGCTTGGTTTGACGCCCTAGATTCTTTAGGTGTATGATTCAAATTTGTTTGGTTATTTAGAGACTTTAGGTGGTTTGCTTTGAGATTTTACTTTGTTTGCGTGTGCAGTAGTTAAAAGCTTTTAACTATGGCGGAATTACCGAGACAGTCCCGTAGACTTCGGGGCAAGTCACCTGAGATCGTTACCGGAACCGATTTGTTGAGGAAACTCCATAGATCACGGGGTGGACCTCCTGAAGACGTCCCGGGTCATTACGAAGGTTTAAAGGTCCTTGTAACTCCTCCTAGCGGCAGTAGAGTAGGTTCACCAGAAGAAGGAGAGTCTTCGTTGGTAGTCCATCAAGATTACCAAAGTCTAGAAACAGGTTATAATCCTGAAGCAGTTGAAGTTTTTGAGCTTGCTGGTAGTTTTTCATCTACTAGTGATATAGGCGAAGAACCTGAAATATCTGAACCTATTACTCCAACTTCTAGTGTACCAGATTCACCTAGGGTAGAAAGAATCATCATCGAAAATCTTCCTACTGGTTTGATAGCTATTGAAGAACTTGCTCCAGAGGAAGAATTAAGCGTATCTACCCTTGAAGATCAACCTACTATTGATCTAAGGGAGCGTGAATCTATCTTTTACAGTCCTCCTAGAAGTACTACTTGGTACCTTTCGTTAACCAATTATTTAGACAACTCAGGGGTAGGTTTTTCTCCACCTCGTACTCCTTTTCCACCTGGAGGTATTTATACTCCGGTAAATATGTCTGGTCAGTCGTCCGTGTTTACTCAATCTCCTGAATATTTCTTGCATGGTGGTCCTTCTGTTCCCACCGGGTATCAATCACTTTCTGGTACCTTTGCAGGCGCATCTCCTCAACCCATTGATCATGGGTTATTAGCTGGAAACAATGGTAACAAACCATTGGGTGTAGGGGACATTTACATGATGTCAGGTTCAGTTCCCGTTTCTCAACCTCAAGGTGGTCAATTACCGCCTGGGGCGCAGCCTCAATTAATGCCTGGGGGGCAACCTCAAGGTACACAAATTGTGTCTGGGGGGCAGCTTCAAGGTCAGTATGTACCCATGGTACAATACATGCCTCAAGGTCAACCCCAACCTCAATATGTACCCCAGGGTCAACCTCAGTATCAATATTTACCTCAAGGGTATCAACCCCAAGGGTATCAACCTCAAGGGTATCAACCTCAAGGTCAAGGTCAACCCCAGTATCAGTATTTACCCGAAGGTCATCAACCTCAAGGTCAATACTCGGGTCAAGGTTATCAACCACCTCAAGGTCAGTCATATGTTCAAGGTGTGGGAACTATGCCTTTCAATTATCAATCCTATCCTCAATTCGGTTATGGATCTCAGTATCCTCAACCTGTTACGGGTCAATACCCCGGAATGATAGTGTGGGATCCATCACAAGGTCAACAGGTGTTGCAGCCAAGTATACAGTTGGTACCTCAAACTGGACAACCCGTAGTTTCTGGTCCACCCCAGCAACCGCAACCTGTCCAGTCAAATGTTCAAACTTTTGTAACTTCGGTAGTTACTCAGCCGCCAATTGCACCGAGTACTCCATCTCAAACGGCTGCTGCAACTATCGCAACATCTACTGCACTTACTTCTGGAGTATCGACAGCTCCGGTTTCTACTGTCTCTGCAACCACTCCTCAGACATCTTTACCATTGTCTGGATCTAAGATTCAAACCACGGTCCAGATGCCTGTAGGGCAGCCTGGTTCAAGTACTGTTGTAACAACTCAACCTCAATTTACTCACCAACAGTACCAGGGACAGTACCAATTCGGTCCTGCTGTCCAACAACCGGTTTACCAGTATCAACCGTATCCTGGGTATACTTATCAACAACCTCAACAACCCCAGTACGGTCCGTTTAATCCTGGTTTTCCAGGAGGATATAATATCTCGAATGCGATTCCTGTTCCAAGTTATCCTGGATATCCTCCTCCTGGGACTGGTCTTGTGACCCAGAGTTTTAGAGATCCTAACCGGCAGTTACTGTTTATCGCAACTTTGGATTTACCAGACTTGACGCGCCTAACGAACGATCCAATTCAATATCTTCCGTTCTGGCCGCCAATGCCAAATAAGTTGCCCAGTGATATACCCAAGTTCGAAGGTAAGTCTGGAGAGGATTCGTCCAATCACGTGATGACTTACCACCTCTGGTGTGCTTCAAATTCTATCTTGGATGATTCGATCCGCTTACATCTTTTCCAGCGTACGCTCATTGGTCTCGCGGCCAAGTGGTACATTGAGTTACCACGGGCCTCTTTTTACAATTTTAGCCAGTTAGCTTCCTCGTTCCTAACTCATTTTCAGTTGCCGGTCAGATACGATAACGGCACAGAGCTATTAACTTCATTGAAACAGTCGACCTCCACTTACATATCCGATCATATTCATGAATGGAGACGTCGAAGACGTTTAGTGAAAGTTTTTATCCCGGACCAAATCTTAGCTGAATGGTTTGTAAAATCATTATTACCGAAGATTACTGAAGATGTAGCTAAGGCCGGAGTAGTTACTGAGGAGCAAGTCATTGCTCAAGCCCAGTACCTTGACTTAGTTTACACTCAGTCGGGTATGTTGCACGAGAAGATCCCAGATCTTCCTAAGTCGAATCAAATTGCTCCTCCTCCTTCGGGGTCTCATGCTGCTGATGGCATGATTGGTACGGTGAATACTAAAAGTAAGAAGAAATCCTCAAAGAATTCTTCTCCAATAATAACCTTACCGGACTCCCCGACAGGAGAATCTTCTCCTGAAATTACTGCCGATATTCATGCTGTAGAGTCATCTACGGCTAAATCAAAAAACGGTGGTAAGAAGAAAGGCAAGAAGAAGGATAAAGCAGACAAGGCTCCAAAGGAGAAAAAAGAGAAGTCGGAATCTAACGACGAAAAGCGCAAACCTCGCTATCCTTGTTTAATTTGTTAAGAAGATCATTTCACAAGACATTGCCCTCATCGAGAAGAGGTTGTGAAGATCGTTAAAGGTTCCCCAACTCCTGCCGTTTTGAAAGATCCATTTCCAAAGCAGGAGAGTAAAATGATAGGTTCTTCCTCGAGTGCCAGTGAAGAGCCCATATTGATGATGTCTCATGTACGGATTGCGACTCGATCGCAAGATTATGGTAGTAAGAATCCTGTTGATGGTAAAGAAGCAGAATCTTCTCATTCTAATCCATCAACCTCAGCTCCCGGTTCCGATCCACTACAGATCGAGAAACCTAACCTGGACTTGATAATTAAACCGCCCGCCAAGGGTATACTTCGAAATTCTGCTTTCAATCCACATGCGAGAGCAGCTCAGAATTATAACATTGTTGAGGATTTAGCTGTTTCACCCTCAGCAATGTCGGCTTTGGAAGTGCTGCAATCATGCCCAGCACAACGAAAATTACTCTTGTCGGCTATAGGAGCTGTTGATGTTTAGGACCCGAACCTGATAATCTTTGATCTAGAAAATAGTACACCGCGTCTCCCTCATCAAAAGGCTTTCCAGATTCCAGTGATAGTAAAAAACAGGCCTATTCATCGGACTGTATTTGATGAAGGAGCTTCTACGTGTATTATGTCGATTCAGTGTTGGAGATCGCTTGGTTCTCCTTCACTGAACCAATCCCCGATGATTCTTAAGGCCTTTGATGGCCATGGGTTCCATCCGTTTGGCATTCTACAGGATTTGCCTATAGGGGTTGAAGGAAAAACCGTTAGTCTGGATGTGGAAGTGGTTGATGCCCCTCTAGACTACAACCTTCTTTTGGGTCGCAGTTGGTCTTACGCTATGACAGCAGTCGTGTCATCGGTCTTCAGAGTTATAAAGTTTCCACATAATGGTAAGATCGTGACGATAGACCAGCTGGCTTACTTTTCATCCGACCCAACCTCTTCAGAGAGTATCCAGCATGTCGGTAAAACGACTATCCCTTACAGGGATGTTGGTGTAGGATTGGTTAAAGATTCCGGTTTACTGGGAACTTTTCCCTTCCCTTCGATCAATGCAGATCCTTCATTCACATCCATTCATATGATTACTTCATACACTATTATTTACGATGATCCTTGGATTGTCCCATCTGAATCTGAAATAGACTCTTTCGGTAATGCAATGCCTTTGAGTCCATATGAAATTGCTTATGAGGCCGTGCAGTCTTTTTCCGACTCCAGTTCAACCCAATTCGACCAAATGAATGTGGTCCGTGAGGAATCACTTTTCACATCAACCTCAGAACGGATAACGTTTCCTGAAGTCGTGTCATCTGACGAACAACTTCGTGAAATCCTAAGTGTAGACGATCTACCATGGGAAGATCTTCATCATAGATCTTCGTTTTTACCTGAGGGTGATGACTTTGAAAATGATTTTTCATCAACTTTTACAGCTGAATATGTCAAGGATGCTCAGAATCCCATGAAACATCCTGATTCAGAGTTGAATTTGGGAAACATTTCCCAAACTATTGCCATTAACATTTCAGTCAAAACCGGAGTTATTGAAAACATTCATATAGGTGCCTCGTGTACAGATAATGAAATTCAAACATACAAGGTCCTATTTCAAGAATTCCGCGACGTGTTTGCCTGGTCCTATGAGGAAATGCCAGGAATTGATCCCTCCATTGTTGTTCATGAAATCAAGACCTACCCGGACGCTAAACCCGTTCGGCAACGTCTGCGTCAGATACACCCTAGGAAAGCGGCTGCGATTAAAGCAGAAGTCGAGAAGCTATTGAAAGCAGGTTTCATTTATTCGATCCCGTTAACGGATTGGGTATCGAATATTGTTCCGGTTAACAAGAAACAAAGAACAATAAGAATATGTATCGACTATAGGGATATAAATCGTGCTTGTCCAAAAGACAACTATCCTACACCCTATATCGATCAAATAATTGATGATTGTGCCGGCAGTGAAATATTTTCCTTTATGGACGGTTTTTCCGGTTACAACCAAATCAATATTCTACCCGCCGATCAACCAAAAACGGCTTTCATTTGTCCTTGGGGGACATTTGCTTACTGCAAATTACCTTTCGGACTTAAGAATGCCGGAGCCACTTTCCAACGGGCAATGTCTTACGCGTTTCACGACATCAAGCACATTGTGCAACCGTATCTCGATGATTTGCCTGCTCATTCTTTACATCGAGCTGATCACCTTGTCCACTTACGCGCTATTTTTATGAGGTGTCGGCATTATCGAATTCGGTTGAACCCACACAAATGTGTCTTCTGCATAGAAGTGGGACGATTGCTAGGATTTGTCGTTTCAAAAGCCGATATCCGCGTCGATCCCTCGAAGGTCGAAGCTATCATCAAATTGCCTCCTCCTTCGAGTTTGCGCCAACTCCAAAGTTTGCAAGGGAAAGCAAACTTTTTACGTCGATTCATTCCTAACTACGCCGAGGTTACAAAGGGTTTCACCCGGTTGTTGAAACAAAACGCTCAATTTTCTTGGGATGAGATAGCTCAGAAATCTTTTGATGCACTTAAGCACGCGTTGACCCATGCACCGTTGCTGCATCCTCCCAACTACAACCAGGACTACTTTTTGTATCTCGCCGCCTCCCACTCCACCATTGGAATGGTCTTAGTTCAGGAAGATGAATTCGGAATGAAACATGTGATATATTATCTTAGTAGGACGTTAAATCCCACTGAGCTAAAATATTCGCATGTGGAGAAATTGGCCCTGGCAGCTGTTCAGGCTGTCCAGCGTTTTCGTCATTACATTCTCCTCTGTAAAACTACAGTGATTTCGGATTGCAACCCTATGATCTATATTTTGACAAAAAAATTGCTAGGGGGCAAGTACTCCAAATGGATTGTTATCCTGCAGGAGTTCGATTTGGAGTTTGAGAAGTCCAAGTCTAAGAAATCCTTAGTTTTTGCGAAATTGATGTGTGACTTCCCGCGTGCTGACACGGAGATTGCGGACGAATCTCTGTTTCTTATCAGCACTTTAGATCCGTGGTATGGGGATATAATCGTCTATCTCCAAACCCAATCCTTTCGGCCCGAAGCTTCAAAGTCGGAACGCCGGAAAATTCGATTCCAGTCCCAACAATACAGAATTATTGGAGATACTCTTTATCGTCGTGGGGCGGACTTGGTTTTTCGTCGTTGCTTAACTCATGAAGAGGCAGAAAGGGTTTTGAATGACTGTCATTCTGGAGCATGTGGCGGTCATATGTCTGGGTATGCCACAGCTCAGAAGGTGTTGCGTGCTGGCTATTTCTGGCCGTCCATGTTTAAAGATTGTATCATTGCGGTCCGAAAATGCCACAACTGTCAAGTGTTTGATCGCAAGATGCGCGCACCACCTGCTCCTCTCCACCCTATAATTGTCGTTGGTCCTTTTGCTAAATGGGGTATCGATTTTATTACTTGTAACCCTCACTCGGCCGGGGGGCATGCGTATATCATCCTTGCGGTTGATTATTTTACTAAATGGGCCGAGGCGATGCCTACATTCGAGGCAAGCGGCAAAATAGCAGTGATTTTCGTATTCAATCATATTATTACTAGGTTTGGTGTCCCACAAGCGATCATCACTGACCATGGGCGCCATTTTCGAAACATTATGATGACAGAACTTACAAGCCAGCTTGGTTTACGCCATGATAGTTCTACTCCTTATTATCCTCAAGCAAACGGTTTGGTTGAATCCATCAACAAAGTTCTAGTTATCATGATCCGACGAATCATTGGTATTCATCGGTCGAATTGGCACAACATGTTATTCTCAGCGCTTTGGGCGTATCGAACCTCAGTAAAAACATCAACAGGGTTCACTCCTTTCCAACTAGTTTATGGTTTGGAAGCAGTGTTGCCCATTGAATGCGAAATCCCATCACTTCAAATGGCTATCGAATTACTCCCAGCTACTTCTGAAGAGGAGAAGCGTCTGTTATACTTAGCTAAATTAGATGAGACTCGACGTGATGCTGCTTTGGCAATCGAGACTCACGCAAAAAGGATGAAAGCTCAGTATGATCGTAATGTGACCCCTCGTAATTTTTCAGAAGGAGACCTAGTGCTATTATATGATCAAGCTAACGATAAATTAGGTGCTGGAAAATTCGTTCCCATGTGGCATGGGCCCTACATTGTCAAGCGAAAGCTGGCAAAAGGGGCCTATGAGCTGGTAGATTTTGATGGGGACTCTTTGGGTAAGCCCAGAAATGGACTTTACCTAAAGAGGTATTATGCTTAAATGGTGGGTATGGAGATTTAGTTAGTCCTAGTTAGGTTAATTTTCTTTTTAACTGGTATGTTTGCTTAGTTTAGGCTGTGTGCTTAGTTTAAAGAGTGTGTTTTTGTCATTATTCTGGCTTATCTTGGTTTTACTCTTGATATTGCAGATGTCGACGCCTCTCCAAACGTACATTGGATTTGCTGATGGTGCTTGTCGTAGTACACGGAATATCTCTTCCGCAGCTTGGGTTATCTATTCGCCCTCTGACGAGTTAGTTTCTATGCATGGGGTGAGCCTCGGTCAAACAACAAACAACATTGCAGAATATAGTGCAGTGATTGAATTATTATCTGAATCCATTTCATTTGGGATTCGAAGTTTGATAGTGAGGTTAGATTCTGAACTCGTTGTATTACAGCTTAATAGAGTCTATGCCATTAGAAATCCAGTGTTATTAAGATTGTTTTTGAGGGTGCGTCTCTTGGAACGTGAATTTGATTACATTGAATATCAGCATATTCCAAGGTCTTTAAATACATTAGCAGATGCAATGGCGTCTCGAATGTTAAATAGACATTTGTAACAATCATAGATGTAAATTTATAAACATTTCATCACACATGTTTAACAAAATAAGCCGGTAATAATGATATATATAGATAGGAGTGTGTCAAAAATATACATCGTCTTCGATCATAGGTTGAAAAACACCTTATGATCGGCAAAAATGATAAGTATAAAAAACCAAAAATGTCATATGTGTCTACAAAAGTGACTAGCCAATCACTGGTGGTGCTCTCTATACGAGACCACTGCCCGCGCTACCCTACACAGGAACCTCCTGAAAGGTCCTGGGACTGCGACCACGTAGCGCTGAAGTCAGATAGGAATGTCATCTATAGTGGTCTTTGGTATATCCATCGTCAGACGCTCTAGAACCTGTTCCAGCTCGGCTAAGGTCTCTGCGGCCGCATCCTGTGGGACTGGTGCTGGTACAGCTGGTACTCTCCTCTCAAAAGCCCGGAGGTTGGCTGGACGCCGTGGACCTACATCTGCATTTTGAAAATTTGTGCTATCAGTTTTGAGGCGATATATAAAAAACAAAAAAATACATAATTTAAAAACTTGTGAAAAATGAAATACCTCTGTCATCCCATTGTTCTCCCTGTGGAAGAACCATGTCTGAATCATTGCGAAAATCCATTCCGACATACGGAAAATCTTGAATCGCAAAGACCTGGCCCTCTAGCCAGTGAAAGTAACCGTCAGGAAATCGAACAACTGCTGCTCCCTCGTCAGGATGCCGGGCCATTACCGCAACCCATCTAGTCAACTTAGGCTCCCGAGGAGGCTCAACTGGAACTGTAAGATGCTGGGGGATCAGCATTGGAACTCTCTCTAGGGCAAAGCTCACAACTAAAGGCCCATATCCAAAGGTCTTCAGTTGTCCTCTCTTTGCCCTGGTTAGTTGGCCCTTCATATTGGCCAACACAGCATCGCACCAGTTGAAAATGGTGCCTTGGAAGCAATCTATAGCCATCCGCATTTGGGACCCGGTGGCATGGTGTAAAGCGGCCGCGCCGCAAAGTCTGGTAACAGTAAAGGCTATCACCATAAGTTCAGGTCGGGATATATATTTGATTTCTATCCCCTTCTCCTGGTTTTGATTGTTGCACCACTCTAGCCGGAGACTAGCAAGGGATTGGCCACCCGGCCTAGTCCCGAATAGAGAGAGTTGCTCGCCCCTGTTAGGCAAGCCAGTGAGAAAGTATATGTCGGAGGACTCTATCTCGAGTTGGTTTTCTCCGATATAAAAACATTGATCCTAAATATTCCACCTTTCAACCAGCCACTCTAAGAATGGCACCTGGGCCCTCATGCCAGGTATGGCCCAGTACTTGTAGAGTTCACATGCCTTTAACACATCAATAGAAGTTTGATGACCTATTGCAGCCAAATCAACGTCCTCGTGTTCTCTTTCACACCAATCAAGCATGGTGTGCACCCTGCACATCATAAAACATCTGTTAGAGTCCATAAAATTTTAAAATTTTGGTCCATTTTGGAGAAATGAGGGTTTAAAATGCGTTTTGCGGGGTACGCACCCCAGCTTTTAGGAACAGAGCGTTTGGACACAACTTCCCTTAAGGCCGGGTGCGTACTCCCGGTATTTTCCCCATTGAGAAAATATCGGGGTACGTAGGTCAGCAGTGCATGACCTGCGTACCCCGAAGGGCGCATCTTGAAACACCAAGACCTCCAAAAAATCAAATAAAAACCTAAAAATTAATTTTAAATGGATGGAAAGCAAGAGGAGGATGTTGTGAAATACCTGAAAGAGACGATGCTCGATTCTGACGGTCGGATTCTTCGCAAAGTCCACGGGAAGTTTTCTTGTCAAAAGCCCTTTTCTCAACCTCAGCAGTAAAATGGTAAAAATGACATGGTAAAAAGTCTTTTTATAGGTTTTTTGGATGAATGAATGTTAAGTTTGTTTATTTTTCACCATGAAAGGATATTTTTCAATGTATTTTTGCCCATCTTAAACAGGTATGAGTAATGTGTTGTTTTTGTGCAGGACAAAAGGACTTTAGGGTAAAATCATCATTTTTCACGAACCAAAACATCAGAGTCATCTTTTAAGCTCTTTTCTGACTCCTAAAACATGAAAAGATTGCCGAGCGTTTCTTTTACACTTGTTAAAACGGAATTAAAAGACGGCCCCCTTATAGCTCTTTTCTGACCGTAAAAACAGGAAAAGATTGCCGGGTTTTTGTCGTTTCAAACTCGATACGGAAATAAAACGACGTGTCCTTGATCGCTTTTTACTTTTCAGGTCAGAGACACTAATCATGAAAGTACTCCTTGGTCGCAAGATCAAGCGGTTCTCTCAGGTATTATTTTATACTTTTTCGGGCTTGGGAGACACAAATTTACGAAAACGTTCACCGTGGAGTCTTCTTTAGTTTTTTCAGACTCTCTAAAAATGAAAAACGCCGAGTTTCTCCTATACTGGACTCGTTAAAATTTCACAGTAAAGGACCTGTTCGATTACAAACAGGAACAGACCACTCCTTCTTAGGGTCCGAATCTAAACTAAGTTGGACTCATCCAAAGGATGAGCTTATAATCAAACATATGTTATCCTCCTCAAGCTTGTAAAAAATAAAGAGGTACTTGCCAGAAATGGTGGGGAAAAGAGAGAAGAATGAACCGATTTGTTATCCTTTGTTACAGAAGAACCTTATCACCGCTCTTGAACACGACACTTTCCATTCACCTGGGTTGGGAAATCCTTTACCTTAAAAGTTGATCAAACCACTTTGAAAGTCTTCAACCGTTTCCAGGTATTAACTTTGGGTCAATCGTCACCAAACCATCTGTCGTGTCGTTATGTGTTCAAGAGGTCTCTGTAAATCAACCATTCATATGCAAAATACTTGTCATCCATTTGACCATCCCTGAGTTAGTCCTTACAGCAACATTTCTTCAACTTGAACAATGATTTCGTGTTGTGGGCTTGCCTGCAACGGGTCGCTTTCTATCGACATCAGCACATTATCTAGAAAGATGACTTAGAAATCGACAGTACCTTGAAGTCTGCATGCATCAATGGCAGATTTCTCGCCTTTGACAATAGTTTACATCATTGACTTTCAATCGAAGGATTCCGTGACGTGTTCGACATCAACTCATTCATTCACATTTCATGGATTATACTGGGTACTTTGAGAACCATTGACATCATTGGTGGTCTCTCTCACACTTGTTAACAGTTTACATCATTGACTGGTAATCAAGTGGTTTCTACCATGCTCGACATCAACTCATTTATTCGCATGGATAGAATCGTGCCAATTCGAGAAGTAGAAATGAAGACCCTGGATCTAGTTTCCACCATCCAGGCTGTGAGGCGTTTTGTATTCATTATACAGTAGACTAATCATAAACAGATGGCTGTGTCCATACTGTGTCTACAAAAGTCTATGATTGTGATGTACTGCAAAATCATTCTTATATCAGAGCAGTGGTTAGATTGTTAGTTAAAGTTTTCAATCTGAGTATGGGAATGCCTACCTCAGCGATGATATCATCTTATATATGTATTTTGTGTTGAATATTTGCAGGTTCTGACCGGGTCCTCCACAAGATACTCCTTGAAATGATAAAGTACTTCACCCTTCCTAGATCATAAAAACCCTAATCTACTACAGGCTTCGCACTTTAGGGGGCAATCTGTTACACTAAAAAATGTCACCATGACTATTTGCAGTTAGTATGGCTCCATCCACTGTCATACTATCCTCCTTGGCAGGTCTCATACCTTTGCTTTCCATGTCAAACTTCAAGAAAGAGAGAAAAGTCATTTAAAGTCAAGTTATCTCTGGTACGCAGTTTCTCTCAGCCTTACCTGCGGGTACGCAACCCAAGTTCACAAAACCTGCGTACTTGTACGCTCTGTATGTAAAGGGATGGGTGCGTACTCCTGTAAAGGTCAAAAGGCGCAAGTTTCACTCTAAAAAAGTTACTTGTGGTCATTTCTAGAGGCTTCTAGAAGTATGTTTGACGTGTATGAAGCGCCTCCAGATGGTTCATGTATCCCTACCAAAGAGGAACTTATCCCATCAATAGGGGAGCTATCCCATCCAAAGAGGGGCTTATCCCATTGATGGTGGACCTGAATAACTTCCTCTAGAGCACTATAAATACAGGCATTGGGCCAAAGGGAGGAGAGGTTGAAAGCTGAACATTCCTAAGGGTAGATGCTACTGGAATTAGGACTTCCTTGTAGAAGCTTGTGAGGAGAGATTACCATCTTTACTTGTTTCCATTGGGAGGTGGGTGAGCTGATCAGAGTAAGGGAGAACTCTTGTGGACCCTGGGAGGAGCTTGCACAACACCAAGGCTCAGGTTGTAATGGTTCCTTTTGTTACCTTTTAATACAAATTAGTCCATTCTTCTCAACAATTTGTTATTAATGAGTTGTTTCATGTACTCCTTGGTCTACATGTTAAATATGTTTTATTTTATGTGATATTCAAGTGCTATTTAATTGTTTGATTGTTGGTGAATGCAGGTTTCGAAGTGAAGGAGGAGCTCATCCGGATCAACGGAGCTGGACTACTACAACAGCGTTGGATTATAGGTAGGATCTAAACACTTGATTTCTCATATTGTAAAAGCATATTTAGGGAAGGATTGCTCTTATTTGTCTTGTTTGTCATTAGAGAGTCTTAGGCTTTCTAGGAAGGTTGGTTGTGTCCGCACTAACGACTCTTTCCGCGTGACACACCTCCTATTCAAATTTTAACTTAGCCATAGTATCCTTTGAGCCCTTGATTGTGAAGGTGAGATTTGTGACATTTTCTGTTGGTGATTCATCCTCACAGACCTACACGTGCAGAACTATGATGTAAGTCTTAGCAATGGCTTTCTCCAATTGTTCTCATTGTTTCCTTGATTCCTCCATATCGTTGACCAATTTATCTAGTTCCTTCTTCATCAATGTTTTGTTTGACTCTTGCTTTAATTTTAACAATGACATATGTTGCTCTCGTTCTGTTGTGACCACCAACAACCCCCCTACTTCTTTAGTATTAGCGATAACGCTAAAGAAGTGGGGACCCTTAGTAAAAAATCCAAAAAGATTTTATAATTTTTTTTTGTATTATACTCCTAAAAAATACATCGCACGGAGAAGAGTGAAGCATTTCTTTATGAGCACATTAAAACAACTGCGAAGAAACGACGCGAAATTCACCGCATCGCATACATTAAGAAGCGCCCATAAATGATAATCTTAAGAAATCTCCGATGGCTGATATGCGACATCGCATATCACAATGCCACATAAACAACACACAAATAACTTAACAAATGCTGCGATGCTGCGATCTGCGATCTGCGATAAAAGCAATCTGCGATCTCGCTATGCTGCGATGCTGCGATCTGCGATAAAAGCAATCTGCAATCTCACTATGATGCGATGCTGCGATCTGCGATCTTGCGATGATGCGATCTGCACGATTCTGCGATACGAGTCGCAGACATCACCCATCGCAAATTTTCCTCGGCTCAGCATTCAAGAAAACCTGTCCCTAAACCAAAAATTAGGCGTGCACGTTAAAGAAGATTAATGAATGTACGCCAAAGTATTCATGAAGGACAATTTTGTGTTTTTCGAAGAGTCAGTCCACCGTGGGTGTCATAATTTTATACATTCGTAGAGCTTAAAAATTTCATGTCAAAATTTATTATCATTACTCTTTTCCTTTGCGTGGACTGCAGGAATAAAAAACAGGGAACAACATGAAGCAATGTGCAGGAAACATCTAAGGAAAAAGGGAAAGCGTCAATGCTTGGAGAACAGAGAAGAGATGCCCTCTTACACGGATGCCACATGCAACAGAAACGCAAATTTCAGAGTATTACTGAACAGATGCTGATATCAATAGGTGATTCGACACTCAAGGTCAAAAAACTCACAAAAGCAGCATGTTTACAAAATTTTGAAGCTCATACCCGGTAAAGGAAAAAACGCTAAAGGCGGAAAACGCACCAGAAAGGCCCGGATCAAAGAACGGAGGCAGTTTTTGATGCGCGATTAGCACCTACTAAAAAAAATTTTGTTCAGAAAGCAAAGTCCCTAACTTGCTTAGTCATCCACGAGTCCGGAAACCGAGATAGCAAAAGCAGAGGCAGTTTAAGAAGAATCTGGGTTGTTACCAAGCGTACACGCAGTAAATTCGCCCAACCAGAAGATGATTCTCAAAAATATCTTCTAGTTTACTAAAAAGTGGTGCCAGCACTTGCTATTTCTATTTTCGTAGCTCAAACAAAAGCAGAAGACGACCAGCCAACTCTTCCCAAGCAAATGTTGCATACTCGCAGCACTAAGGAGCAAATGCAGAAATAGTTAGAAATTAGATTCAATTTTTAGAAATAAGTTTGCTTAGATAAAGGGTGGTCATTTAAACCATATTCGAAATTTATGTAATTAAGTTATTTAGTTAGCAGTATTTAAACCCTTCTCATGCATTTAGAGAAGGGTCCAGAAATTTGTCAAAAACTTATCCTCAGAACATGCACTTCTGCACCCTCAGAGGAGGTTTTGATGAATGGATGGATCGAGATTTATCAATGTTTGCATTTGATATCTGCTACTGATGTTGCACTTCTGTACTCTTGGTAGATATTGGAACAAGGAGAGATAAATCATTGTTGCTTGAAGCTTATGAGTAGGACTTGTCATAAATGGTACTTTTATCTCTTGGCCATTTCTGCTTATATTCTTAAAGTGATATACAGTTTTTAGTTGTTTATATGTTATTGCATGAATGTGTGAGTTACCATTTGGCACTTTTGTACAGTGGAGTCATTTATTTATGCTTGATATATGAATAACTTATTATGCGATATGCTGTTCACAACTGTTTTGCCTAACTTTTTATGCAAAGTGGTTCATCTTAATTGATTTCCATTCTTATGATAGCTGAATGATCTTTATTACCAGTTATTGTTTGAAATCTCTTTAGATCGCATAATAGAAGAAATAAATCCCAGGTTAGCATAGATTAGATGTGCTGTTTTCATTAGATTACAATAGCATAGAATTAGATTAAAGTAGCTTAGATTAGAACTCTTAGATCAGCATCATCCAACTCTGCACACACACACACCCTTAGATTGGGAAACTGGTCCCATTATCCCCAGTCGGACCCACTATACCAAACGGATAAGGAGCTGCCAACCAAGGTCCGGACCGGGTGGGTATCCCCCTTGTTTTCGACCCGATTTTTGGGGCTTCAACACGTTCCAACAATTTTGCGGTGATACCTTGGTGAAATTTATGCAACATATGGAGGGGTAGCGTAGTGACATTCATATGGACATTGTGCCATGCTTTGGCTCACTCTTTGTCTATTGCTGCTTCAAGCTTTAGTGCCACAAGTGGCACATGTAACATCCTAACTCTGTAGTTTATTTCTAGTCTTCGTTATAGCTGCAAGGGTTGGATTACTTGCTCTAATTGCCCCACTGCTTGTGGAAATGCCTTAAGCTTTGTGATGCCCTGTTGCACCTCAGCGAATATCACTTTGAATCGATCATAAATCTTGTCCTAAGTTTCTGTGTTAATTTCTTGGATCATTTCTGCTATTTCATCGATGTCCCCATCAATGAGGACGAGTGGCACTGCTCCCTTACTCTTGTCTGCCTTTTGCTTCTTTCTTGGCTGATTTTTCACCACAAATGGAAAATCTTTTGATGCCTCAACATTGTTGAGGTGTTCTTGGTGTTCCTGTCATCGCCTTGTTTTGTCTGTCTCTTCATTGACATCTTTTCTACTCATACCCACACCCTGCAAAGTACCCTTCTCTATGCCAACTGCTCCACTAGGTTGATTCATCTATTCCTCTGGCCAATCATGCACTACCGTGAGGAGATCATCTTCGTTTACTAGGTATGGAAATGGATGTCATGTCTCCATTGGGTCCTTCATAGCTTTCACACATGCACTGTGAAAGTCTGCCTTGAAATACGCGATATGACAATATTGTTTATACAAGCTCGGTATCAATCTGGGATGCTGAGTCACCACCATATGCAGATCCACTGACATGACTACAAAGAAGATATTTTTCTCTGTTGTGCATGTCATCTTATTCTTAAATCACATCGAAGCATACCTTGTTGCTTTGCATACATCTACCTCAACAGTTGGAAATTGAGAATCTTTTGGCTCCTTCCATGCAACAAGTGCAATAAGAACTAACATCGAGCCATAGTGAAAGGTCTTGCCTTCTTCATGTGCTTCCCTGCAATCCTCAAAAACTCCCTACATAGATAGGTAGCCTAGTTGAACTAGACCCTTGCGCTGTACTGCTCAGCCAATGACACTACTATTGCAGGCACCTCATTGGCCCTGCACTTCCTCATGATCTTCCCCACTAGGATATGTGTGGTGAAGCACACACCCTGATCCTTGATAGTTTTTATCTCATATACGCAAGATTTCTTCACTAATCCAAACTTTTCCTTCATCATCTAGGCCATCTCCTTGTCTTTTTGTTTACCCACTAATTCATATGTGGGGTCCTTTCCTTAATATGGAAGCGTTGTTATTCTTTGGATGAGCATCTCATCAATCGAGATCCTCATCCCTAGCCAAATACAATCATCATGTACCAGTACAAGGAGATGTCGCACACAAATTCTACTGAACAGGCTTCGAGCAAAGTGTGGCACAATCAGCATGTTCAAAAGCCCTACCCTCTGCACTCCCGCAACCCATTGTTGCAGTTCCAATATTGGAACTCCATTAGCTGGGTAGTAGACTTTCTTCAGGTACCTACTGGGCTCAAACTACATGTATTTGCTTCTATCATTGAAAACCTAGTCTTCCATTTTGCACTGGGGAATATTCCCCAACACTTCTCCTTTAAAATTCACCTCCTATGGCAATAGTGGCGTATAGGTAGCAAATTTCCCTTCCTCTAGCTCCTTAACCAACTTTTCACTAGGCTTTCTCAGAGGCATGTACGGTGGGAGCACATAGGGAATCTCCACATCCTCCGCCTCCTTCTACTTAACTTCTTCCCCACTGTCATGGATCTGCTGAGGTCCCTCCTACTGCATTAGTTTCTTTCCTTTCTTCATGGTAATTTTTACTTTATCCTCTGAATTCTTCGCCTACACTTCCTTCTGCATCTTCTTCCATAGTGATGTTCTTAATTTTGCTGTAGAGACCTCAGCTAGTCTTTTCTCCTTCGTCTTCTACGGTTGTGATTGTGGTTGTGCCTGTGCTTGTGGTTATACAAGCACCTTTCTTGGTGACCTTAAGCGTGTTGGGGACATGGATACATTCGCCCTTGCGGTCTTTCTTGCTTGTGACTCCATGATACAATCTAGCCTTTTTTTTGTAAATATCCTAACCAATTCTTCCCATCTCCTCTCAGACATGTAATAACTATTCTTCAATTAGGCAAAATTTCTGATCTCTCTAGGTAGCAAAGTGTAAAATTTGGTGTAGGATGTGGTTTGTATAACAATTTTGAATTCAAAGTCTTATGATTGGCTTAGAATTGGATCATTTAATGCAAGTATGGGCTAGATATAGCCATTTGTGCTTCATAACTGCTTTTCTCTTGCGCCCCTCAATGGTAATTTCCTTTTAACGGTGCCCTTTTTCCTTCCAACAATCATATTTCCAGCTAACTTAATCATATTTCCCCTTTGGCGCAGTCACTTATTCTTCATCGTAGCTCCTTCAGACTTTTTCATACTCCTGAGTATCGCATAACAATCTTCCTTTGGCAAAGTCCCTTCCGACAGAGTAGTTTATATATAGTCATTCATGTATATCTTCAATGTACTACCATTCACTCACTTGAATCATGTAACCATTCAACTTCGTGAGCTGAACAACACCACCATCTAAAATTTTCTTAATGATATATCGCTCCAACGAATGTGTTTTGAATTTTCCTGGGAACTTCACGAACTTGCTATCATATAATAATACAATATCCCCTTCCCAAGATATCGTCTTCTTGATGTGCCTGTCATGCTAGGATTTCTCCCTTGATTTTTGCACCTGCTGATGGAATCCTTCTATGAATCTGCCTTCTTCTAAAGCTAGTATCTGCGACATTCTTTCCTTCATCATGTCGGGGTCTGCCATATCTGTGACAGTTGAAATTCTCAGACTCGACACAATGTATTCCATAGGCATAACAGTTTCTTTTTCATATACCAACCTGAAAGGTGTCTTCCCAGTCAATTTCTTGCATGTTGTTCTATATGCCCACAACAGTGATGGAATCCTCCAGTCCCAGTCATCTCTTTTTATGTTTCACACCTAGGTCAATGCATTCTCCATAATCTTATTTAACGCTTCCATTTTCACATTTTCCTAAGGATGATAGGGAGTGCTCTTCTGATGGTAAACTTGAAATTCCTCAGTTAGTGCTTCAATCGACTTACTCAAAAAATGTTTCCCTTGGTCGCTCATTAAGATCTTTGGACAACCAAATTTGGACAATATATATTCGAAAATGAAATTTGTGGTGGTTTTTGTGCTGCAATACTTCATTGGTTTTGCCTTGGCCTAACTTGTCAAATAATCAGTCGTGGTGATGATATATCTTGCACCAATCCTTTTCCCCGACGGACTAATAGTGTTACACTAAAATTTGTAACCATGACTATTTGCAGTCAGTATGGCTCCATCAACTGTCATACTGTCCTCCTTGGCAAGTCTTATACCTCTGCTCCTCATGTCAAACTCCAAGAAAGAGAGAAAGTCTTTAAAAAGTCAATATAACTCTGGTTACGCAATTTCTCTTACCCTTACCTGTGTGTACGCACCTCAAGTTCATAATACCTACGTACTTGTACGCTCTGTCTGTAAAGGGGTGGGTGCGTACTCCTGTAAAGGTCAAAAGGCGCAAGTTTTACTTCAAAAAAGTTACTTGTCGTCGAATCTAGAGCATTCTAGAAGATGGTTTGACATGGATTGAGCGCCTCCAGATGGTTCATGCATCCCAAAGAAAGAGGAACTTATCCCATGAAGAGGGGAGCTATCCCTTTGAAAGAGGGGCTTATCCCATTCATGGTGGACTTGATTAACTTCCTCCAAAGCATTATAAATACAGGCATTGGGCCAGAGGGAGGAGAGGTTGAAAGCTGAACATTCCTAAGGGTAGATGCTGCTGAAATTAGGACTCCCTTATAGAGCTTGAGAGGATAGATTCCATTCCTTTCTTAGCTTCATTTGGAAGTGGGTGAGCTGATCAAAGTAAAGGAGAACTCTTGCTGGACCCTGGGAGGGACCTGCAAAACACCAAGGCACTGGTTGTAATGGTTTCTTTTGTTTCCAATTAAAACAATTAAGTTTATTTTTCTCAACAAGTTGTTATATATAATTTGTTTCATAAACTCCTTGGTCTTTATGATGAATATGTTTTATTATATGAGTTATTCAGGTGCTATGTAATCGTTTTCTTGTTAGTGAATGCAGGATTCAAGGAGAAGGAGCTCATTTGGATCGAAAAGGCTTGGCTGCTACAAACAACGTTGGACTAGAGGTAAGACTTGAACACCTGGTTGCTTTTATTTTAAATGCATATTTAGGGAAAGATAGTGCTTGATTGTCTTGTTTGTCACAAGAAAGCCTTAGCTTCTAGGGAGGTCGGTTTTGTCTGCAAAATTAACTCTTTCCGCATGACAAAATGGCGACTCCACTGGGGAATCCATGGATTTGATTGATTTCTCTTTTGATTGATACTTTGATTTGAGAAACGTTGATTTCTTTCTGGTTTTTGACTGATTGACTGTGAATTTGGGTGGAATAGCTTAGGGTTGAGTTAGTTTTTATTTTTCTTGATTTTGAGAGCAGTACGCACCCTCTGCATTAAGCACAGTGCGTACCTGTACGCACTTCTGCTTTGTACACAGAGAGTGGCCGCACCTGTGCAAACAGGCTGCCTGCGTACCCTGTCAAAAGTTTAGAAAATTTTCCATTTTTTCCTTTTTACCTATTGGATTTTGTTTATAGCTTATTTTTTGCTGCCCAGATCCACTGGTTACCTATCAAAAGTTTTCATCTAAGCTTGTTTCATTAGCATCAAGGGTTTTAGTGAAGTTCATAGAAATTCTAGCCCTAGGTTTGATTTTTGTATTGGTCTTGTAGTGACTCTGGCTTTAGAAGTTGTAAAAACCTTGGATATCCCTGGTCTTTTCAGTCTTCTTAGGAGTCAGACCTTTCGTAAAATCCACCTTTGTTTGAGAAACCTACCGTTGTGTTGTCTCTTTGCGGAATTTCGAGAAGGCTTGTTTGTTAAGCTGTGAATTTCATTCTTAAGAAAAAGAACAAAATATTTTTATTTTTGTTTTTGACTGGTTTATGATTTTGCATGAATTAGTCCTTGGTTGAATTGTAACCGAGTAAAACATCCTGGAATTATATTTTGTAGGCTTTTACCTCATTAGATTTGCTTTTAGGTAAATTTCTCTTAGATTTTCATAGATTTTAAAATTGATTTTTGTTAAGTAGTTTTACATGCTTTGTTAAAATAGGAAAAATACAAAATCTCTTTTGAGGAAAGTTTGTTTTAGTAGCATTTGAAGTCTTTGAAAAGAGAAAGGAAGTTTTCGTGAAATAATTAGTGGTCATGTGTTGTGTGCTTTGGAAAAGATAAAGAGATTGTTTCTTTGATTTTCATTGCGAAGAAAGTTGTCTGTATAAATTTTGCATTCTCCAACTCTCTTATCTAGGGAATTCATTGAAAAGGAAAGATTGTTTTGTTTCATCCTAGGTGCATCTTTTTAGTGGATTTGAGTCGAGTCTACACATCATCAGTTTCATCTCCGCTACCTATTGTCCTACCTATTTGTTGAGGAAGTCCCGTAGACTTCGGGGCCAACCTCCTGAAGACGTCCCGGGTCATTACGAAGGTTTGAAAGTCCTTGTAACTCCTAGTGGTAGTAAAGTAGGTTCACCTGAAGAAGGAGAGTCTTCGTTGGTTGTTCATCCTGATTACCAAACTCTAGAAACAGGTTATAATCCTGAAGCTATTTCGGTTTCCGAACTTGCTGGTAGTTTTTCATCTACTAGTGATATACGCGAAGAACCTGAGATATCTGAACCTGTTACTCCAACATCGGGGTTAGTCTCTCCAACTTCTAGTGCTCCTAATTCACCTAGGGTAGAAAGAGTCATCACCGAAAATCTTCCTTCTGGTTTGGTAGCTATTGAAGAACTTGCTCCAGAAGAAGAAATAGGCATCCCTATCCTTGAGAATCAACCTACTATTGATCTAAGGGAGCGTGAATCCATTTTTTACAGTCCACCTAGAAGTACTACTTGGTATCTTTCTTTAACTAATTATTTGGACAACTCAGGGTTAAGTTTTTCTCCACCTCGTGCTCCTTATCCACCTAGAGGTCTTTATACTCCTGTAAATATGTCTGGTCAGTCGTCCATGCTTACTCAATCGTCTGAATCCTTTTTGTACGACGGTCCTTCTGTGTCCCTCTGGGTATCAGTCACTTTCTGGTACTTTTGTGGGAGCATCTCCTCAACCCATTGAACATGGGTTATTAACTAGAAACAATGGTAATAAACCGTTGAGTGTAGAAAAAAATCTTATGATGTCAGGTTCTATTCCCAGTTCTCAACCTCAAGGTGGCCAGTTACCGCCTGGGGGGCAGCCTCAATTAATGCCTGGGGGGCAACCTCAAGGTACACAAATTGTGTCTGGGGGGCAACCTCAAGGACAGTATGTACCCATGGTGCAGTACATTCCTCAAGGTCAACCCCAGCCTCAATATGTACCCCAACGTCAACCTCAGTATCAATTTATACCTCAAGGTCAACCCCAGTATCAGTACATGCCTCAAGGGTATCTACCCCAAGGTCAGTACTCGAACCAAGGTTTCCAACCACCCCAAGGTCAATCTTATGTTCAAGGAACGGGAAATGTACCTTTCAATTATCAATCCTACCCTCAATCCTGTTATGGATCTCAATATCCTCAACCTATTATGGGTCAAAACCCCGAAATGAACATAGTGTGGGATTCATCACAAGTTCAACAAGTGTTGCAACCAAATGTACAGTTGTCATCTCAAACTGGACAACCCTTAGTTTCTGGTTCACCCCAGCAACCAGTCCAGTCTAACATTCAAACTTTTGTACCTTCGGTAGTTTCTTAGTCTGGGCCTGTTTCGCCTCGTACTCCATCTCAAACGACTGCTGCAACTGCTGCAACATCTGTTCAATCTACCCCACTTACTTCTGGAGTATCGACAGCTCCGGTTTCTATTGTTCCTGTATCTACTCCTCAGACATCTTTACCATCGTCTGGATCTACGATTCAAACTACGGTTAAGATGCTTGTAGGACAACCTGGTTTAAGTACGGTTGTCACAAGTCAACCACAATTCACTTATCAACCGTACTAGGGACAGTACCAATTCGGTCCTGCTGTCTAGCAGCCAGTTTACCAGTATCAACCGTATCCTGGGTACACTTATCAACAATCACAACAACCCCAGTACGGTCCGGTTAATCCTGGTTTTCCAGGAGGATACAATATCCCGAACGCGATTCCTATTCCAAGTTATCCTGGATATCCTCCTCCTGGGGCTAGTCTCGTGACCCAGAGTTTTAGGGATCCTAATCGGCAGTTACCGTTTATCGCAACTTTGGATTTACCAGACTTGTCGCGACTAACGAATGATCCAATTAATTATCTTCCGTTTTGGCTGCCAATGTCGAACAAGTTGCCCAGTGACATTCCCAAGTTCGAAGGTAAATCTGGAGAGGACCCGTCGAATCATGTGATGACTTATCACCTCTGGTGTGCCTCCAATTCCATCTCGGATGATTCGATCCGCTTACGTCTTTTCCAGCGCACTCTCATTGGTCTTGCGGCCAAGTGGTACATTGAGTTACCACGGGCCTCTTTTTATAATTTTAGCCAATTAGCTACCTCGTTTTTAACTCATTTTCAGTTGCCAGTCAGATATGATAATGGCACGGAGTTACTGACTTCATTAAAGCAATCGACGTCCACATATATTTCCGATCATATTCATGAATGGAGATGTCGAAGGCGGTTAGTGAAAGTTTTTATCCCGGACCAGATCTTAGCTGAATGGTTTGTTAAATCATTGTTACCGAAGATTACTGAAGACGTAGCTAAGGCCGGAGTAGTTACTGAGGAGCAAGTGATTGCTCAAGCGTAGTACCTTGACTTAGTTTATACTCAGTCAGGTACGTTACACGAAAAGATCCCCGATCTTCCCAAGTCAAATCAAATCGCTGCTGCTCCTTCGGGATCTCATGCCGCTGATGGTATGATTGGTACGGTGAACACTAAAAGCAAGAAGAAATCCTCCAAGAATTCTTCTCCTATCATAACCTTGCCTGATTCCCCGACAGGAGATTCTTCTGCAGAGGTTTCCGCCGATGTTCACGTTGTAGATTCATCTACAGCTAAATCAAAATCTGGTGGAAAGAAGAAAGGGAAGAAGAAGAATAAAGCAAACAAAACTCCAAAGGAGCAAACTGAAAAGTCAGAAACCAATGACGAAAAACGCAAACCTCGATATCCTTGTCTTATTTGTGAAGATGATCACTTTACAAGAGACTGCCCTCATCGAGCAGAGGTTGCGAAGATTGTCAAAGGTTCCTAAACTCTTGCTGTTTTGAAAGATCCATTTCCAAAGCAGGATACTAAGATGATAGGTTCTTCCTCGAGTGCCAGTGAAGAACCCATATTGATGATGTCCCATGTAAGGATTGCGACTCGATCGCAAGATTATGGTAGTAAAAGTCCTGTTGATGGCAAAGAAGCAGAATCTTCTCATTCTAATCTATCAACCTCAGCTCCCAGTTCCGATCCACTACAGATCGAGAAACCTAACCCGGACTTAGTAATCAAACCACCCGCCAAGGGTATACTTCGAAAGTCTGCTTTCAATCCACATGCGAGAGCGGCCCAGAATTATAACATTTGTTGAGGACTTAGCTGTTTCACCCTCAGCAATGTCGACTTTGGAAGTGCTGCAATCATGCCCAGAACAACGCAAATTACTTTTGTCGGCTATAGGAGCTGTTGATGTTCAGGACCCGAACCTAATAATCTTTGATCTAGAAAATAGTACACCGCATTTGCCTCATCAAATGGCTTTCCAGATCCCAGTGATAGTAAAAAACAGGCCTATTCATCGGACTGTAATTGATGAGGGAGCTTCAATGTGTATTATGTCGATACAGTGTTGGAGATCGCTTGGTTCTCCTTCACTAAATCAATCCCTGACAATTCTTAAGGCCTTTGATGGCGTGGGTTTCATCCTTTTGGCATTCTATAGGATTTGCCTATAGGGGTTGAAGGAAAAACCGTTAGTCTAGATGTGGAGGTGGTTGATGCCCCTCTAGACTACAACCTTCTCTTGGGTCGAAGTTGGTCTTACGCTATGACAGCGGTCGTTTCATCGGTCTTTCGAGTAATAAAGTTTCCACATAATGGAAAGATCGTAACAATAGACCAGCTGGCTTACTTTTCATCCGATCCAGCCTCTTCAGAGAGTATTCAGCATGTCGGTAAAACGACTATCCCATATAAGGATGTTGGAGTAGGATTAGTTAAAGATGCCGGTTTACTGGGAACTTTTCCTTTTCCTCCAATCAACGCATTGTCTTCATTTACATCCATTCATATGATTACATTAGAAACCATTGTTTATGATGATCCTTGGATCATTCTGTCTGAATCTGAGATAGATTCATTTGGTGATGCTATGCCTTTGAGTCCATATGAAATTGCCTATGAAGCCGTGCAGTCTTTTACCGACCCGCGTTCAACCAAAAAAGGCTTAATGAATGTGGTCTATGAGGAATCACTTTTCACATCAACCTCGGAGTTAATAGCGTTTCCCGAAGTTGTTTCATCTGACGAGCAACTTCGTGAAGTCCTGTGTGCAGACGATTTACCATGGGAAGATCTCCATCACAGATCTTCGTTTTTACCTGAGGATGATCGTTTTGAAAATGATTTCTCATCAATCTTTACAGCTGAATATGTCAAAGAAGCTCAGAATCCCATGAAACATCCTGATTCAGACCTGAATTTGGGGAACATCTCTCGAACTATTCCCATTGACATTTCGGTCAAGCCTGGAATTGTTGAGAACATTCATATAGGTGCCTCGTGTACAGATGACGAAATTCAAACATACAAGGCCCTATTTCAAGAATTCCGCGACGTGTTTGCCTGGTCCTATGAGGAAATGCCAGGAATTGATCCCGCGATTGTTGTTCATGAGATCAAGACTTACCCGGACGCTAAACCCGTCCAGCAACATTTGCATCAGATTCACCCACGAAAAGCGGCTGCAATTAAAGAAGAAGTTGAGAAACTATTGAAAGTAGGTTTCATTTATCCGATCCCGTTAACGGATTGGTATCGAATATTGTTCCGGTTAACAAAAAATAGGGAACAATAAGAATATGCATCGATTATAGGGACATTAATCGAGCTTGTCCAAAGGACAACTACCCAACACCCTATATCGATCAAATAATTGATGATTGTGCCGGCAGTGAAATATTTTCCTTTATGGACAGTTTTTCCGGTTACAATCAAATCAATATTCTACCTGCCGATCAACCAAAAACGGCTTTCATTTGTCCATGGGGGACATTTTCTTATTGCAAATTACCTTTTGGGGTCAAGAATGTCGGAGCAACTTTTCAAAGGGCGATGTCTTATGCGTTTCATGACATCAAACACATTGTGCAACCGTATCTCGATGATTTGCCTGCTCATTCATTACATCGAGCTGATCACCTTGTCCATTTACAAGCAATTTTTATGAGGTGCAGGCATTATCGAATTCGGTTGAACCCACACAAATGTGTCTTCTGTATAGAAACGGGTCAATTGCTGGGGTTTGTCGTTTCAAAAGCCGGCATTCGCGTTGATACCTCGAAAGTTGAAGCTATCATCAAATTGCCTCCTCCTTCGAGTCTTCGCCAACTCCAAAGTTTGCAGGGGAAAGAAAACTTTTTACGACGATTCATTCCTAGATATCGTTTTTGGGATTCAACTGCATTAAGTAAGTCATTAACGTATGACCATTTCCATGAGAGGTAGTCGTAACTGACTGATTTCTCATGATTTTTGAATTGTTCACTTAGCACTCATTGCATCGGGTGATTCTCACAGGGGTGAAGAAGTGGGATGGAAACTAGTGAAATGAATCACATAGCATCAATCGTCACTTCTGGGGCTTGCACCCGGTAACCAGGACTTCCTGGGAGGTCACCCATCCCAGATCTCCTCTGGCTCAAGCGCGCTTAACTGTGGAGTTTTCCCCACAATCAAGCCCACTTAGCTTGCTACCCCATTTGCAAAACCTTAGCAAGTATTGTGCCTCATGAACCATTCAAGTAGAGATCCCTTCAAGTAGAGATACTTAGATTCATTCCTAACTACGCCGAGGTTACAAAGGGTTACTTAGAAACAGAACGCTCAATTCTCTTGGGATGAGATAGCTCAGAAATCTTTTAATGCACTCAAACACGCGTTGACCCATGCACCGTTGTTGCATCCTCCCAACTACAACCAGGATTACATTTTGTACCTCGCCGCCGCCTGTTCCACCATTGGAATGGTCTTAGTTCAGGAAGATGAATTCGGAACGGAACATGTGATATATTACCTTAGTCGGATGTAAAATCCAACTGAGCTAAAATACTCACATGTGGAGAAATTGGCATTGGTAGTCGTTCAAGCTGTCCAACGTTTTCGTCACTACATTTTACTCCGTAAAACTACAGTCATTTCGGATTGCAACCCTATGATCTACATTTTGACTAAACAATTGCTAGGGGGCAAGTACTCTAAATGGATTGTTATCCTGCAAGAGTTCGACTTGGAGTTTGAGAAATCTAAGTCTAAGAAATCTTTAGTTTTTGCAGAGTTAATGTGTGACTTCCCGCGTGCTGACACGGAAACTGTGGCAGAGGAGCCCATTGCGGATGAATCTTTATTTCTAATCAGCACTTTAGATCCGTGGTATGGGGATATCATCATCTATCTCCAGACCCAATCCTTTCGGCCCGAAGTTTCAAAGACGGAACGTCGGAAAATTCGATTCTAGTCCCAACAGTACAAAATTATTGGAGATACTCTTTATCGCCGTGGGGCGGACTTGGTTTTTCGACGTTGCTTAACTCATGAAGAAGCTGAAAGGGTTCTGAATGACTGTCACTCTGGAGCGTGTGGCAGTCATATGTCTGGGTATGCCACAGCCCAAAAGATATTGCACGCTGGCTACTTCTGGCCGTCCTTGTTTAAAGATTGTATTACTGTGGTCCGAAAATGCCACAACTGTCAAGTGTTTGATCGAAAGATGCACGCTCCACTTGCTCCTCTCCACCCTATAATTGTCGTTGGTCCTTTTGCTAAATGGGGTATCGATTTTATTACATGTAACCCTCACTCGGCCGGGGGGCATGCGTATATCATCCTTGCAGTAGATTATTTTACTAAGTGGGCCGTGGCGATGTCTACATTCGAGGCAGACGGCAAGACAGCTGCAATTTTCATGTTCAATCATATAATTGCTAGGTTTGGTGTCCCACAAGCAATAATCACTGACCATGGGTGTCATTTTCGAAACGTCATGATGACAGAACTTACAGACCAGCTTGGTTTGCGTCACGATAGTTCAACTCCTTATTATCCACAAGCGAATGGTCTGGTTGAGTCCATCAACAAAGTTTTAGTTATCATGATCCGACGAATCATTGGTATCCATCGGTCGAATTGGCACAACATGTTATTTTCAGCACTTTGGGCGTACCGAACCTCAGTGAAAACATCAACAGGGTTCACTCCTTTCCAACTAGTTTATGGTTTGGAAGCTGTGCTACCCATTGAATGCGAAATCCCGTCACTGTAAATGGCCATCGAGTTACTTCCAGCTACTTCCGAAGAGGAAAAGCGTTTATTATACTTAGCTCAATTAGATGAGAATCGACGTGATGCTGCATTGGCGATCGAGACTCACACAAAACGTATGAAAGCTCAGTATGATCGAAATGTGACCCCTCGAAATTTTTCGGAAGGAGACCTAGTGCTATTATATGATCAAGCTAATGATAAATTAGGTGCTGAAAAATTCGTTCCTATGTGGCATGGGCCCTATATTGTCAAGCGAAAGCTAGCAAAAGGGGCCTATGAGTTGGTAGACTTTGACGGGGACTCTTTAGGTAAACCCAGAAATGGTCTTTACTTGAAGAGGTATTATGCTTAAAAGATGGGTATGGAGATTTTTAGTTAGGTTAGTTTTTCTTTCTAGCTGGTGTGTTTGTTAGTTTAGATAGTGTGCTTAGCTTAGAGAGTGTGTTTTTCGTCGTTATTCTGGCTTATCTTGGTTTTACTCTTGATGATGCAAATGTCGATGCCTCTCCAAACATACATTAGTTTCGCTGATGGTGCTTGTCGTAGTACACAGAATATCTCTTCCGCAGCTTGGGTTATCTATTCGCCCTCTGACGAGTTAGTTTCTATGCATGGGGTGAGCCTCGGTCAAAGAACAAACAACATTGCTGAATACAGTGCAGTGATTGAGTTATTGTCTGAATCTATTTCATTTGGGATTCGGAGTTTGATAGTGAGGTTAGATTCTGAACTCGTTGTATTACAGCTTAATAGAGTGTATGCCATTAGAAATCCAGTGTTATTAAGGTTATTTTTGAGAGTGCGTCTCTTGGAACGTGAGTTTGATTACATTGAATATCAACATATTCCAAGGTCTTTAAATACATTAGCAGATGCAATTGCTTCTCGAATGTTAAATAGACATTTGCAATAATCATACATGTAAATTTAAAACCATTTCATAACATGATTTACAAAATAAGCCGATAATAATGATATATATAGATAGGAGTGTGTCAAAAAATACATTGTCTTCGATCATAGGTTGAAAAACACCTTATGATCGGCAAAAATGATAAGTACAAAAAACCAAAATGTCGCATGTGTCTACAAAACGACCATCCAATCACTGGTGATGATCTCTATATGACACCACTGCACGGGCCACCCTACACAAGAACCTCCTAAAAGGTCCTGGGACCCCGACTACATAGCGCTGAAGCCTGATAGGAATATCATCTATGGTAGTCTCCGGTATATCTGCTGTAAGATGCTCTAGGTCATGTTCCAACTCAGCTAAAGTCTCTGTGGCCTCGTCCTGTGGGGCCGGTGCCGCTGCAACTGGTAGTCTCCTCTCGAAAGGCCGGAGATTGGCTGGACGACATGGGCCTACATCTGCATTTTGAAAATTATTACTATCAGTTTTGAGACGATATAAAAACAAACAAAAAAAATAGATAGTTTAAAAAACTTTTGGAAAATGAAGTTACCTGTATCATCCCATTGTTCTCCCGGTGGAAGAACCATGTCTGGATCTCCACGAAAATCAACTCCGGCATAAGGAAAATCCTGTATAGAAAAGACCTGGTCTTCTAACCAGTGAAAGTACTCCGGAGTAAATCGAACAACCTCCGTTCCCTCATCAGGATGACGGGCCATAACCGCAACCCATCGCATCAATTTGGGCTCTCGGGGAAGCCCAGCCTCAACAGTGAGCTGCTGTGGGATCAGCATCGGAACCCTCTCTAAGCCAAAACTCACAACTAAAGCCCCATAACCAAAAGTCTTTAGCTCTCCGTTTTTGGCTCTAGTCAGTTGGCCTTTTACATTGGCCAACACAGCATCACACCAGTTAAAAATGGTACCTCGATAGCAATCAATCGCCATCCGCATCTGGGATCTAGTGGCAATGTGTAAAGCGGCAGCCCCACAAAGTCTGGTAACTGTAAAGGCAATCACCATAAGTTCAGGACGGGATATAGTTTTGATCTCTATCCCCTTCTCCTGAGTCTGAGTGTTACACCACTCTAGTCGGAGACTAGCGATGGACTGGCCACCCGGCCTAGTCCTGAACAGAGTCAAGTGTTCACCTCTCTTGGGCAAACCAGTGAGAAAGTAGATATCTGCGGGCTCCATCTCGAGCTGGTGCCCTCTGTTAGCTACCTATACCAATAGGTTTCATTTTTCATGATTGGCTAGGGTAGTGCCAATATGTTCTACTTTGGTGATGCAAAGATCTCATATTTTGTGGAAAACACATATCTACAGTTGTTCGATGCATGTCCTACTTCTGAATGGGTGATCCAACAGTCTAAGCTGGGTCATGCCACATTTCAATTTTTGTTGTAGACTAGAGAAAGAAATCTGTCCAAACTGTTCAATCTTGGCAGATGAGTAGTTAGGTAGAGAATGAAGGTTCCCAACTGCTTAATCTGGGGCCTTGGAAGTAATAAGGCTAGCCTTAGATAGAAAGTCAAAAGAAAATGGAAAAAGAAAAGAAAAAGAGCAATTGAGGGTTTGCTAGTCTAAGTGCACCCTCCTTGAAGTAATAAAAAATGCTAGGCAATAGAATGGGTAGGTAGGTGGGGTTGCAAAAGCATGATTTCTTTCATATCACTGGCCTAAGCAAAGGAAACACATGGTGGCCAGTGTAAATTTTCCTATTCAGCAGTTTTTTAGCAACAAAGTGAAGCATGTCTAACTTCCCAATCATTCCCCATCAGACTTCTTTCTAACATCCCAATACCACCTTTGTTCATTGCAGAAGTCAAACTCTTTTGTTGATTCTTGTTACATAAAGAGCCACATTTCTTGTGTAAAAATCTTTTCATTTTGATCTACTCTCCTAACTAAGTTTGTTCCTTAAAAACTTAGTGTTTGCCTCCTCTCTTCCATATCTCCCATCCAATACTAACTACTAACTCTATTGTTACTTAACTCCCTATATTCCCCTTTTCCCTTCCCTAGGAAATATTGCCTTATAGCTTTAAAAAAGGTCGGGCAATAGTGCAAATTTGTGTTCATATCTTGTTTTGGGAATTAAACTAACAACCGGTTGGTTTAATAGCCTTAGCGCCTTTTATGAAGAAACATGTCGTCTACCCGCTTGTTCCATAAAACCCACAAATGTCATATATCCTAAGTTTTACCTCTCAGCGCGCTCACCATAAAAAACAAAGGAAAAAATATTATTTAAATGCCCCCGGGTCCCGCCATATCATGTTGGCAGTTTGCTCTCCCGTCGTCTGTCGGATCTGGGCCCTCCCATCCGACGGCTCACATCAATATCGGACCGCCTCCGATGCCCGGACGATAGCGCCCGAAATTTGTCAGACCATGACGTCAGGGCTCGGACGCGTGTCGTTCCCAGATTATATCGGGAGGCCGCCTGCCAAAACCGTTCCCGTACAATAAGCGGTCCGAAATTACCACTTACCGCCTTTGTTTCTCCGCCATACGTCACGTCCATGTCACGCGTACGTCATTGCCGAGTCAGCACCACATCAGCGCCCGACCCACCATCGCTCCGACCTGTCTGCCACGTCCCCCGTCCACGTGGACCACTCACAGACCGCCACGTCATCATTTCGTACCATGACCCCACCTATGACGTCATGCTGACGTCATCCAAGAAAAGCGCGCCAAAGGCCAAATTTCCTATATTTTTGCCAAAAATCACATTTTTCGCATTTTTTCACCAAAAGACTGTTGCGCCTCCTGCATGCAATTTCACGTCGTCCTCGCCGCCAACCTGCAAAAAGTTGATTCAAAGTCGTGGCCGCCCAGAATTTAGCTTGGATAAGCCTCCACCATTGCCCGAGTATACCAGGTATTTATCAAAATTTCCCCTCCGCGCCTGGTTTTTCACATAATTCACTGAACAAGCTAAGAAAAGAAGAACACAGTAAGTTTAAGAAATTCTCATGAACTAGTGATCCTCTTCCACTCTGTAAGCCCAATTTCCCTCACAGAAGTCCCCATTGTGCCGAAATTCCACAAATTCGTAGTCTGTTGGCGCATTCGCAAATCCAAACCTCTGCTAGATAAATTCACCAGGAAAGCAAGTCCCAAATCCCGGCATTTTCTCTCTGAATCTATCTTAGGAGCAATTTGACTTATTTTCACCCCATTTTGCCTCTTCCCCTCTGCAAATTGCCTTGCTCCTGCAAAATTCATTGCTCTGTGTTGTTGTGCCCAGAAAAACAAGTTCAAATACAATTCAAAGTACCAATTGACCATGGAAACTCCAGTGGCATTGAACATTGCACCCTTAAATGCCCCACAAAGAGAGCTAGAATGGCTGGCCCTAGCTGATAGAGACTACCAGATGGCAGAAGTAATTCCACAGTACAACAAGTATCATATTCATGTACTCAATGAGCTGAAAGCCAAACATCTCAATGGAACTGATATTCTAGGGATTTGGGACTCCAATTTTCCCATTTTCAATCTTCCTCAAGTCAATGTCCTCCCAGATTTAATTCATCGATGCAGTGCCAACTATGATCCATGTCAAAAAGCTGTCCTCAGTCCCTCAGGTTCAGTTTTGTTCCATGTCACCCCTGAGGCTATAAATCAAATGCTGCACTTTCACACTACAAAGCCATTGACTCCTCTGTCCATGATGCACTTAATAGACCAAGGAGGCAAGCTGTCGAGTGCCCAAATCATAAAGATTAATCAGCTATTCATTGAACCAGGCTCTCAAACTGTGAGGACCCCTCCTATAGGAAATGTATATTTCAATGATTTGGGCAAGTTGCTTGTGGATATGATCAGTTATGTCTTGGGTTACAGGTCAACTGAGGATGCTGATGAAACCATTCTGGCAATGATGTCTATCTTCTCCCCTGGAAAGCCTCCTTCTGTTCACTATGATTATGTTGCATACATTGCCAATAAAATTCATGAGCAATTGATGAATCTAGAGAGGGAAAGGATATTTAGATACACTTCTTAAATCTATCACTTGTTCCTATTTTACCAGCCTGATAGCTTCCTTATTACTCTCAAGAAGTTTGATGCTCAGGGAAACCAAAGGTCTGTGGTATTTTGGTCTTCAATCTTTCATCACACATCTTTTTCACCATATAGCTACTGTGAATTCATAGACCTTTTTATCCATCCAGCCATGTCCTTGCTGTTGAGCTCTCCTCCTCCAAGATTGACAGATGAGATGCAAAGAATCCTCCAGCTCTCAAAGGCCTACAGCATTGGGGATTGGTACTTCTACCAACACCATACAGTGATCAGAATATATGGTTGTGAGTTAGCCCCATATAGGCTACCAAGATATGTCCCTATGAGACTTTTTGCTTTAGAATATTTCAGACAATTTGGAAATGCAGACATGGTCCATTTCCACAGCAAAAATAAGAAGGTACAACTCAAAGTCAGAAACCAGCTAGGCCCATTTATTTATAATAAAAGAGAAGAGGCATGGCAAGAAGCAGATAAGATCCTAAAGTGCCTCGAGTTGCAAACCAGTTTCCTCTGGATACCCTATGATCCCAATCATTTCATTAGTCTTAGAAGGGTCAAATATAAGTTGGCTAGCTATGATCATGTCAGGTTGCCTCATATTGAAAAATATGCAAATCTGTTAAGATGGAAAGAGGGCACTCTAGAAGAGGCAAGTACTAAAGAGGAAATAGCACAAAAAGAAGCAAAGAAACTTGAGAAGGAAGCTAACTTGGAATATTGTGGACAGGTTTCTTCTTCTTATCATACTCAACTTGGAGCAGCTGCCTCATCTTCTACAGCTCCCCAGCAAGCAGCTCAAACTACTCCTCAAGCAGCTAGCACAGATAAGGGAAAAGAAATGGAGCAGGAGCAGACACTCCCAACAACAGAACAGCAGAAAGAACAGATAGAGAAGCAAGAGGAAATGGCTGAGGCCCCTGTATCCATAGACCAACAGGCTCAAGAAAGTGTGCCTCCAAGGCAGGAAACAGCAGTGGATACCTCAGTGCTTCAAACCCCAATAAATGAAGAAAGAACTAGGAAGAGGGACAGACAGCAAGAAACTCCCCTCACTACATCAGCAAGTCAACAAGGGGAGAAAAGGCAAAGATTAAACCCTTTTTCTGAAGAAGAGATGCCTATTGGAACATCCATAGGTATGGGTCCCCATAGCATGGAAGCATCAGCCAGTTCCTTCCAACATGAACAAGAAAGACCACTTGGAGGAGAGGTCAGCTCCTCAAGCCAGCAAAGAAGGGCAGAATCCAGCATTAAGCAACAATTTATTGATATTAAGAAAAGGAATGAGCCAGTCAGACTCCAGCTTTACAATCATTTGCTCAAGATGGCTCCCACAAACCAACAGAGGCTCATGTCAGCATATGACATTGCAGAAGGGAAGATGACTATGAGCCATTTTGTGCCTACCATGCTGCAGCCACAGTTAGCTGCAGATTATATCAGAACCAACCTAGAAGTGTTTGCAAAGGACATCCACCCAATGGACCAAATTGAGCTACATAAGCAAACGGGTGAGATGGTCTACTCCACTCTTGCAGATAAAACATTTCTAGCACACAAATTGCAAAACTCTCTCCACAATACTACTGCCCAACTAGAATTGGAGAAAGCTTCTTCTCAAGCCAAAGACAATAGGATTAGGTCTTTGGAAGGTATCATTATAGAGCTTGGGCATGACCCAAGTGATCCCAAAGCTGTGCAGGCACTACTGAAGAAAAAAGATGAAGATATAGCAGCTTTGAGGGAGATGGTCAAAATTCCAGCAACCCTTCACCCCCAAACAGAAGATGTTGCTCAGCAGAGAAAGGATCAAGATGTAGCAGCCATGCTGCTGACATTACACAAGCAATTAGTAGAAACAGAAGGACGATTGATAGCAACAGAGGGTGCATTACAGGCAGCCCTGAAACAAAAAGGAGGAGAGCAGATACCTCAGCCCTCTCAGCCAGTAATTAACCTTGAGGAGCCTCCTCAAATTATAAGTCCTCCCACAGGACAAACACCAGAGGCAGGCCCTTCAGCAGCAGCACCAGCAACAACATCAGGACAGACACCCAGCCTTGATATGCAAAATATGATGAAAGAACTTCAAGCTCTGGAGGCCCAGATGGCAGAATTAAATGAGGCCAAGGAAAAATTGGCTACACTTAATGAAAAATATGATAAATCAAAGCAAAGTGTAGCTGAAAAAACAAGAGAGGTAAGGGCTCTTGAGAAGAAAATAAAAGAACTAGAGAAAGAGCTCTCTCTTGATAAAGTTGTGGCTGAAATCAAGAAAGTCCTGTGGGCCAATATTGGTCAGTCTATAACAGATCAATGGCAATATATTGAAACCATCCATGATCATATAGATATCATAGGAAGGGCCCAAAAAGAAAGTCAAAGAGCAAGGGCATCTCTAGGCAATATGCCTGAGATAGCCAATAGGATGATCAATGTCCTTAACAACCGCACAGGCCCTCAGCTGGCAGCCATGGGTATCTCTAACAAAACTGATACCATTTTACTAGTAAAAAGGGTGCTCACTTTGAGAAATCATGTGCAAACATTGGATAGAAGGTGCCAGGAAATGCCGACAGAGGTGAACAAATTCATGGAGAAATTTACAGCATTGCATAACAGAGGCCTTCCCAGCTTACTAAATAGTGCAGGAAGGTTATTATCTCATGAAAACTATGCCAAGAGGGTAAATACATTTGCTACAAATCAGATCACTGCAGCATCAAGTGCCCCAGAGGAAACAGGGCCTGCATCTGGGCAGAGTCTCTATGACAGAATAGAGAATTTGTTTTTTATCATGAATGAGATTAGACATCTATTTGAGGTGCCTCCAAATTACTACAAATATACTGAGGCAGATGAAACCTTAGGCACAATTTTGAGACATCAGTTGCCTACTCAGGAATGGTGGACAAGCATGATACAGACATTGTTGTGAAGAAACAGATTTTTCACCAAATTTTTGTACATCAATTATAAGTCATCATGTTCAGAAAATTGATATATTCATTATGACTGGAGAGGAGTGGACAGAGCCAACTCAGCAAACAAATTTGGACACTAAAGCAACACCGACAGATGCAGATGACAGGGCTGAGATAGCTACAGCACGACAAAGCAATAAAGGCGTATTACTCAGAATCAATACAAAGCACCCGACAGACCCAGTTGCCCTCAAAAGTCAAGAACTTCTGACAAACAACAAGCAGCTGTTGTATATTCATTAAAGTAGCTTTTAATTTTGTAAGAAATATCTTTGAAAGTTGGTAAGAGCAGTTATTGTGCAATAACTCAGAACTGAGATATTTTTGTGATATTTTGTATATATGCACCCCCGCATAGCTTATTGGGGGTTGTTGTTACTGATTTGTTCAAGAGAACTCGGTTGTATTTCCTCTGAAAGATATAATACAAAGGAGTTGTTGGTTTCCAAAGGAATGAGTTTGGCTTGGAGCTGATGTGATGAAATTATTGACTGCTGCAGGATTCTTGCGTTATGGCGTGATACAATAAGTGTTTTCTAACTGTATTTGTGTTTCATCTCTTGCATCGTCTGTCTGTGATGTATGGTGATTAATCTTGGTAGGAAGGTAAAAGACTAGTTCAGGATTTGTCCATTAAAGACACCCTAAACTCAATCCTTACTACTAAATATGTTTTCTTCAGGATTAGCTGCAACTATGGAATTCTTAAATGCTCCAATTTGCTCTAATCATTTGACAAGTCTTTATTCAGTAATTCTCTGTTGCTGCTGAGTAGGATTTGTTCTTCATTTCGTGTTGCACTGTGAAAGAACTCTTGATTGCCTTTCCTGGTGTAATCTATACTGTTTATTGTCTAAAAATCAAAGTTTGTATCATGAATACCCATCTGGCCCTGCAGTGAACCTCTCTTTATCACATATATCAAACACTTTCATTCCTGGACTCCACATGCCCAATGGATTGAACTCTCTTTGATATTTGCATACCCTTCCTTGAACAATAGCCTACAACCAAAATTCAAACAAAAATCCCATCTCATAACTAGCCTAAAATCTTCAAAAAACAAAGTTAAAACTAAAAGAGAGAGCCCTCTCTGATTACAGGTAGGCTAGAACCTGTAATCCAAAGCTTGGTTAGTGGTTACCCTGGCCGTATTCCCTCAGGAGTCAAAGGGAACAACCTGGGTGTTAACATAAATGGCGACTCCACTGGGGACCTGAATGAAATTCATAAACCCCTGTCTGATTCTTAATACTGTAGATAAAGCCTGAGTGACAGCCAGACAGCCTTAGAAACTGCCTCTGCTTTGCATTTGCAGGAGTATATAAAAGTTGCCTCAGTCAATCTTTATTCAGTCTTAAGTTCCATACAGTTGTGCTATACTTGATCAGTCCTTGTCAAATATCAATACTTCTTAGAAAATTCTCCTAAAGAAAATCACAGAAACTGGCTCCTAAGAAGAAAACTCGCTATACAAGATCTAACCCAGATCCAGATCCATCACCTGAGTTCCAAAACCCAAACTTGATTCCAAGAATCCTTAAGAAACACAAATCAGAAGGGACTTTATCAGATTCAAGTTCTGAAGCAGGATTTCAAACTAATATTCCAACCCCTGCTAAGGTTTCTCTACATCCTCATACCACCGTTCCACAATCTCCTAGTTCTTCATCCACTTCACAAGGTGTCCTTTCAACCCCTCCATCAACTACACATACCCTTCTCATCCCCTTTCCTCCCCTTGTCCCATTCGTTCCTGTTATCCCTATTGTCCCACCAAACATGGCTAATAGATATGCTCCACTGCAGTTACCTGCCAATCCAGGGCCTATGCCTCAAGATTACCAAAGCAAGATTTCATATTTTGATGGTATTGGCTCTTATCCAGCCCTTCAACATACTAAGAAAATGCAGGACTATTTTGAAAATTATGAGATAGATGATGATGGGGTTAGAATGAAAATTTTTGTGCAAAGCCTAACAGGAGATGTAAGATCATGGTTTAGGTCACTCCCAACAAACTCCATAGCTGACCCTGAAGCCCTGTATCAAACCTTTATCAACAGATGGGAGAAGAAAAAGGATCCACTTCATATTTTATCTGAATACAATACTATCAAAAGAGGTCCCCAAGAAACTGTCTTGGACTATTGTGCTCGGTTCAACAATGTCTACAATGCTATTCCCCAAAATCTCAGACCCCCACCTGATCTAGCTCTATACACCTTTCCTGATGGGTTTGATTCAGATATGGCATACCAATTAAGAGAAAGGGCTCCCTGAACTTTAGCTGAGATGCAAGACATAGCAGTTAGTGTAGAAGCCAACCTGATAGCTAAGAGAAATAGGACCAGAACTGAAAGAAAGACTACCTTCAAAGAAGAGCCTTCAGGCTGGGATCAGAAATTAGATGCAATAATCACTGGTATGCATAGGTTAGGTGACAGAGTAGAATCAGTTGAGAGGAAATCATCATGGGAGGCACCATAGAATAATCCTATCAGGAATCCCAATTTTAGAAGAAATCAAAATCCTAATGTTGGCAAGGCCAGCCCTGAACCAGAGATTAGACCTCCATTCCAAGAAAACTATGCTGAAGCATCCACTTCTAATGAGCAGATAGATGATACCCACATTAATTTGATGGGCCTGAACGATGATCAGCAAGTTTTTCTGAGTCAAGAAGATCATAAGGATGATAACATTAGTCAGTTCCAAACTAAATCAGGTGAATCATTTGATTTCAAACAAGGCTATGACACAGCTGTTTTTGAAGTTCATAAACAATATAAATTGAGAAGCAGAACTATAAATGTGACACAGCCTGAGAAAACAAAGGATAGCCTGCAGCCTAAGAAGGCTATTGTCATAGAGCCAATTGACAAAACTGATTCAATTACAAATGAAGTAACAGTTGAAGAGGTAACTGAAGCATTTCCCTCAAATCAACAACCATTGGCTGCACCACCTTTACAACACAATCCAAGCAACACTTTCCAAAAGATGAGTAAAAAGGACAAACCTCAAGATCAGATTGAAAGTCAAGAAGAAGCCTCCAAAAACTCAATTGAGAAAGAAAAGGTTGTTAACCAGAACACCAAGATCCAATCTGAAAAACCTTTTGACTTAGAAGCTGAAATTGGTAAATTAAAGATAGCCATTCCTCTTTCAGAGCTAGCTAAACATAACATCTACAAACAACAAATCAAGAAGTCCCTTCAACTGACCCATAATAAAGATGATGTCAATGTGTTGGATGATACCCCAGAATTACTTTTCGGTCCAGAGGTTGATGGAAAGACAGGAGGTACTGGAATCTTACCTTTTTATGTCAGCTTGCATATTCATGATAAGATATTACACAATGCAATGTTTGATTCAGGCGCCTCTCATAACCTGATGCCTAAGTCAGTAATGGAAAGATTGAATCTAGACATCACAAGACCATATAAGGACCTATTTTCATTTGACTCCAGCCAAGTTAAGTGTTTAGGCTTGATAAAAGATCTATGTGTTTCCCTTGTCCAGTACCCAAATAAAACAATCTTAATGGATGTTGTAGTTGCTGATATCCCACCTAAATATGGAATGCTGTTATCAAGATCATGGGGAGCCAAACTCCAAGGTTCCCTGCAATTGGACATGTCATATGCCACCATCTCTGTCTTTGGGAAACCAAAGAGGCTATACAGAGAGTCACTCATGAAATACATGGTGAGCAGTGAAGAAAAACCTCAAAATTTCCCTATTTATGCAGTCCATTCTGACATGGATTCTTTCATTCTGTTCAATGACAATACAAGTCCAATATGTGATGACAAATCTGTCTTACTTGAACAAGATCTGCATATGAGTGAGCGATCAAGTTCCCAAGAAATCAAGGTTGGGCAACCAATTGATAAGACCGTTCTAGAAGACAAACCAGATGAAAAACAAGATCTCCAGCTTATAATCCCAAGTCATAGAGAAGATGTTGAAAATCCCCTAAATCAAGAGATCCTTTGGTTTCTTGAGTTTGATGGATCAGTCAACAAATTAGGGGCAGGAGCTGGAGTGTGGATTCATAACAAACAAAGCAATCATGCAGAAGGTCGAGCCTATAGGCTTAATTTCAGATGTACTAATAATATGGCAGAGTATGAGGCTCTTCTGCTAGGCCTCAAACTGGTAAAATCCTTACAGGCCACAAAAGTTTCAATCATGGGAGATTCAGACCTCATTATTCAACAAGTGAAAGGCAATTTTGTCACCAATGACAAAAGACTAAGATCATACAGGTCTGCTGCTATTGAAATACTCAAGGCTTTCACTGAATTTCAAATGACCAAAATACCTAGGACCCACAACCTTCATGCACACAGTTTAGCTACATTTGCCAGTACATGCAAATTTCCTTTTGAACCCAACCATTGTTTTACAGCTGAGATAAAACACAGACCTTCTATCCCAAACAATGTTAAAGATTGGCAAGTATTTGAGGATGACACACAGATAAATAGTTTCTTGACCTTGCAGCATGAATTTTCAGGTTTGAACATTGATGTTGATTCTGTAAAAGACACACAACCACTAAGTGAACAGGACCAAACAACTATATCGCCCAAAACAGCAAATCAAATACTTTGTCCAACAACCTTTGACAAGGAAAATATACAAGAACTCAAACAATTACATTTTGATGAAATAGCTGGTGCAGAGGCTGAGGTCATACAGCTAAAAGACAATTTTCTACCAACAGGCCTGACTCCGTTGGAGGACATTTTTGACTCAAATGATGTTCCTAGAAAACCAAAAATGCAACCCCTTAATGCTGCCATTGAAGAATGCAACATTGGAACTACTGAAAAACCCAAGATAATAAAATTATCTACATCTTTGCCTCCTGACCAGAAGCCCAAATACATTGACCTCTTTAAAGAGTTCCAAGATGTGTTTGCATGGAGTTATGAGGATTTGAAGTCCTATGACACCTCTGTTATTCAACACACCATTCCTCTCAAGCCTGATCAAAAGCCATTCAAGCAAAAATTAAGAAGAATCAATCCTATGCTTCTCCCTTCAATTGAGAAAGAGGTACAAAAAATGTTTAAAGCCGGTATCATAGCACCAATCAGGTTTTTAGACTGGATTTCAAATTTGGTCCCCACAAGAAAGAAAACTAGTGAGATTAGGCTTTGTGTTGATCTAAGGAATTTGAATCAAGTATCCCTCAAAGACAATTATCCCTTACCTAAAATGGATCACATTCTCCAAAGAGTGGTGGGGGCTTCAAGAATCTCATTACTTGATGGGTTTTCAGGCTTTAATCAGATCCTAGTCCACCCTGATGATCAAGATAAAACAGCATTCACAACCCCATGGGGAACTTTCAAGTATGTCAAAATGCCTTTTGGGTTGAAAAATGCAGGAGCTACATTTCAGAGAGCAATGGATATTGCTTTTGCTAAAGAGATTCGTGACTTCCTTGTTATTTACTTAGATGACCTCACACCTTTCTCAAAATCTGACCAAGAACATCTGAAACACTTGAGACAAATATTCATAACATGTAGGAAATATGGGATTTCCTTAAATCCTAAGAAGTCTCTATTTGGTTTGGAAGAAGGTAAGCTATTGGGTCATATCATTTCAAAGGATGGCATTAGAATTGACCCAGACAGAATACAGGCCATCTTGCAAATGCCCCATCCAAGAAATATTAAAGAATTACAAGCCTTCTTGGGAAAGATCAACTTTTTAAGGAGATTCATCCCAAACTTAGCAGAATTGATCAGATTACTAAACAACATGCTAAAAAAGGATTCAAAAGTAAAGTGGACAGTAGAAGAAAATCAAGCTTTTGAAGGTATTAAATTGGCCCTTACCCAAACCCCAGTCTTAACAAATCCTCAATTTGACAGAGAATTTATCATTTTCTCTTTTGCCTCCCAGCATACCATTGCTGCTATCTTATTGCAGAAAGATGATCAAGGGAATGAAAAACCTATTGCTTTCTTTAGTAGAGCCCTTAGAGATGCTCCTCTGAAATATCAGATCATGGAAAAGCAAGCTTATGCTTTGGTTAAGGCCATCAAAGACTTCAGGATTTACATCCTATATTCCCATGTTATTGCTTATGTACCAAATGCCATTGTGAAAGACATATTGACTCAAGAAATTTTAGAGGGAAGAAGAGGAAAATGGATTGCTAACATTTTAGAATTTGACATTGAAATAAGACCTACAAAACTGATAAAAGGGCAAGGTTTGGCTAAATTGATGTCAGAAGCAAACTTCCAAGCCTTGGATATTAACCAACTGGACAATGAACCGGAGCTGGCGACTCCAAAGATCAATGCAGCCTTTGAACAATCCCTGTGGTATTCTGATATCTGTTATATATTGCAAAACCTGTGTGCTCCCCCAGGATTGTCCAGAACCAAATCTAGATTTCTAAAAATGAAAGCTTCAAGATTTTGCATTATAGATGGTAATTTACTATGGAAAAATCATGAAGGTATACTGCTGAATTACTTGAATATGGATGAGACTAACAATGTTATGAAAGAATTCCATGCAGGTGATTGTGGTGGACATTTGTACTGGAAGTCCACTGTGGATAAGATATTAAGGGCATGTTACTATTGGCCCACTCTGTTCTCTGATGTTAAAAATTTCACCACTACATGTCACAAGTGTCAAGTGTTTGAGGGAAAAAGAAAGTTACTACCACTTCCCTTAAAGCCTATTGCAACAGAAAGGCCCTTTCAGCAATGGGGCTTGGATTTCATTGGGGAAATTCATCCTTCATCTTCAAGCCAACATAAATGGATTCTAACAGCCACAGATTACTTTACTAAATGGGTTGAGGCTGTTCCATGCAGACAAGCAAATGATTCTACTATCATTCAGTTCCTTGAAACTAATATTCTTTCCAGATTTGGTTGTCCTGACAAGATTATAACAGACAATGCTGTTGCTTTCAGATCCAAGAAGATGGTGAACTTTTGTCACAAATTCCATATCACTTTGGGCCATTCTACTGCATACTACCCTCAAGGCAACGGTTTAGCTGAATCATCTAACAAAAGTATTATCAACATCATTAAGAAGATATTGGAAGAGAATAAGAAAAATTGGCATAAGAAGCTTGTAAATGCCTTGTGGGCAGACAGGCTAACAACCAAAAGATCTATTGGGGTCAGCCCATATGAGTTGGTTTATGGAATGGAAGCCAAATTCCCTTCATCATTAGGGGTCCCTGTCATGAGGCTACTTCAAGAAAGTCAGGCTGAACCAAATAACATGCAAAGAAGAATCAACCAGATAATTTGTTTACAGCAAACCAGAGATCAAGTGTACAGCAGAGTTCAAGTCCTACAAGAGAAGCTGAAGAAAGCCTTTGATAGAAGAACCAAGGCTGAAGATTTCTTTATTGGTGATAAAGTGCTTAAATGGGATTCAAGAAGAGAAGACAAGGGAAAGCATGGCAAATTTGACTCCCTTTGGAGGGGACCCTTTGTAATTCAAGCAGTACAAGGAAATAACACTTATTTCTTGAAGAATTTGGATGGCACTGAAGCTCAAGAGGGCCCTGTGAATGGCCGGATGTTAAAGCATTATTTTGACTACTTTCCATGTATATAGCATGGCCTCGCCCTGTACATTATCAGTTGTATATAGTATTTTCTTTCAGCATATAGATAGTTCAGCTTCAGAAGTTTGTAAATAAGCAGGAAAAGGCTTTTTATTTCAGAAGTTCCACAATGGTGGAAGATTCCAGTTTTGAAATTCAAGGAGAAAACCTTCAAGTTTTGATGAGAAGTCAAGAGCCAAGGCATTCTGACCTGCTGTTCTTGGTCTTTCAAGTAGAAAAACCATCCCCAAGTGGAGCCACTGTTAGCTACCTATACCAATAGGTTTCATTTTTCATGATTGGCTGGGGTAGTGCCAATATGTTCTACTTTGGTGATGCAAAGATCTCATATTTTGTGGAAAACACATATCTACAGTTGTTCGATGCATGTCCTACTTCTGAATGGGTGATCCAACAGTCTAAGCTGGGTCATGCCACATTTCAATTTTTGTTGTAGACTAGAGAAAGAAATCTGTCCAAACTGTTCAATCTTGGCAGATGAGTAGTTAGGTAGAGAATGAAGGTTCCCAACTGCTTAATCTGGGGCCTTGGAAGTAATAAGGCTAGCCTTAGATAGAAAGTCAAAAGAAAATGGAAAAAGAAAAGAAAAAGAGCAATTGAGGGTTTGCTAGTCTAAGTGCACCCTCCTTGAAGTAATAAAAAATGCTAGGCAATAGAATGGGTAGGTAGATGGGGTTGCAGAAGCATGATTTCTTTCATATCACTGGCCTAAGCAAAGGAAACACATGGTGGCCAGTGTAAATTTTCCTATTCAGCAGTTTTGTAGCAACAAAGTGAAGCATGTCTAACTTCCCAATCATTCCCCATCAGACTTCTTTCTAACATCCCAATACCACCTTTGTTCATTGCAGAAGTCAAACTCTTTTGTTGATTCTTGTTACATAAAGAGCCACATTTCTTGTGTAAAAATCTTTTCATTTTGATCTACTCTCCTAACTAAGTTTGTTCCTTAAAAACTTAGTGTTTGCCTCCTCTCTTCCATATCTCCCATCCAATACTAACTACTAACTCTATTGTTACTTAACTCCCTATATTCCCCTTTTCCCTATCATTATATCACTATTGTATATAAAAGGCCCCAAAGTATATATTCCCCCTTCCCTAGGCAATATAGCCTTATAGCTTTAAAAAAGGTCGGGCAATAGTGCAAATTTGTGTTCATATCTTGTTTTGGGAATTAAACTAACAACCGGTTGGTTTAATAGCCTTAGCGCCTTTTATGAAGAAACATGTCGTCTACCCGCTTGTTCCATAAAACCCACAAATGTCATATATCCTAATTTTTACCTCTCGGCGCGCTCACCATAAAAAACAAAGGAAAAATATTATTTAAATGCCGCCGGGTCCCGCCGTATCATGTTGGCAGTTTGCTCTCCCGTCGTCCGTCGGATCTGGGCCCTCCCATCTGACGGCTCACATCAATATCGGACCGCCTCCGATGCCCGGACAATAGCGCCCGAATTTTTTCAGACCATGACGTCAGGGCTCGGACGCGTGTCGTTCCCAGATTATATCGGGAGGCACCTGCCAAAACCGTTCCCGTACAATAAGCGGCCCGAAATTACCACTTACCGCCTTTGTTTCTCCGCCATACGTCACGTCCATGTCACGCGTACGTCATTACCGAGTCAGCACCACATCAGCGCCCAACCCACCATCGCTCCGACCTGTCTGCCACGTCCCCCGTCCACGTGGACCACTCACAGACCACCACGTCATCATTCCGTACCATGACCCCACCTATGACGTCATGCTGACGTCATCCAAGAAAAGCGCGCCAAAGGCCAAATTTCCTATATTTTCGCCAAAAATCACATTTTTCGCATTTTTTCACCAAAAGACTGTTGCGCCTCCTGCATGCAATTTCACGTCGTCCTCGCCGCCAACCTGCAAAAAGTTGATTCAAAGCCGTGGCCGCCCAGAATTTAGCTTGGATAAGCCTCCACCATTGCCCGAGTATACCAGGTATTTATCAAAATTTCCCCTCCGCACCTGGTTTTTCACATAATTCACTGAACAAGCTAAGAAAAGAAGAACACAGTAAGTTTAAGAAATTCTCATGAACCAGTGATCCTCTTCCACTCTGTAAGCCCAATTTCCCTCACAGAAGTCCCCATTGTGCCGAAATTCCACAAATTCGCAGTTTGTTGCCGATTTCGCAAATCCAAACCTCTGCTAGATAAATTCACCGGGAAAGCAAGTCCCAAATCCCAGCATTTGCTCTCTGAATCTATCTTAGGAGCAATTTGACTTATTTTCACCCCAGTTTGCCTCTTCCCCTCTGCAAATTGCCCTGCTCCTGCAAAATTCATTGCTCTGTGTTGCTGTGCCCAGAAAAACAAGTTCAAATACAATTCAAAGTACCAATTGACCATGGAAACTCCAGTGGCATTGAACATTGCACCCTTAAATGCCCCACAAAGAGAGCTAGAATGGCTGGCCCTGGCTGACAGAGACTACCAGATGGCAGAAGTAATTCCACAGTACAACAAGTATCATATTCATGTACTCAATGAGCTGAAAGCCAAACATCTCAATGGAACTGATATTCTAGGGATTTGGGACTCCAATTTGCCCATTTTCAATCTTCCTCAAGTCAATGTCCTCCCAGATTTAATTCATCGATGCAGTGCCAACTATGATCCATGTCAAAGAGCTGTCCTCAGTCCCTCAGGTTCAGTTTTGTTCCATGTCACCCCTGAGGCTATAAATCAAATGCTGCACTTTCACACTACAAAGCCATTGACTCCTCTATCCATGATGCACTTAATAGACCAAGGAGGCAAGCTGTCCAGTGCCCAAATCATAAAGATTAATCAGCTATTCATTGAACCAGGCTCTCAAACTGTGAGGACCCCTCCTATAGGAAATGTATATTTCAATGAGTTGGGCAGGTTGCTTGTGGATATGATCAGTTATGTCCTGGGTTACAGGTCAACTGAGGATGCTGATGAAACCATTCTGGCAATGATGTCTATCTTCTCCCTTGGAAAGCCTCCTTCTGTTCACTATGATTATGCTGCATACATTGCCAATAAAATTCATGAGCAATTGATGAATCTAGAGAGGGAAAGGATATTTAGATACACTTCTTACATCTATCACTTGTTCCTATTTTACCAGCCTGATAGCTTCCCTATTACTCTCAAGAAGTTTGATGCTCAGGGAAACCAAAGGTCTGTGGTATTTTGGTCTTCAATCTTTCATCACACATCTTTTTCACCATATAGCTACTGTGAATTCATAGACCTTTTTATCCATCCAGCCATGTCCTTGCTGTTGAGCTCTCCTCCTCCAAGATTGACAGATGAGATGCAAAGAATCCTCCAGCTCTTAAAGGCCTACAGCATTGGGGATTGGTACTTCTACCAACACCATACAGTGATCAGAATATATGGTTGTGAGTTAGCCCCATATAGGCTACCAAGATATGTCCCTATGAGACTTTTTGCTTTAGAATATTTCAGACAATTTGGAAATGCAGACATGGTCCATTTCCACAACAAAAATAAGAAGGTACAACTCAAAGTCAGAAACCAGCTAGGCCCATTTATTTATAATAAAAGAGAAGAGGCATGGCAAGAAGCAGATAAGATCCTAAAGTGCCTCGAGTTGCAAACCAGTTTCCTCTGGATACCCTATGATCCCAATCATTTCATTAGTCTTAGAAGGGTCAAATATAAGTTGGCTAGCTATGATCATGTCAGGTTGCCTCATATTGAAAAATATGCAAATCTGTTAAGATGGAAAGAGGGCACTCTAGAAGAGGCAAGTACTAAAGAGGAAATAGCACAAAAAGAAGCAAAGAAACTTGAGAAGGAAGCTGACTTGGAATATTGTGGACAGGTTTCTTCTTCTTATCATACTCAACTTGGAGCAGCTGCCTCATCCTCTATAGCACCCCAGCAAGCAGCTCAAACTACTCCTCAAGCAGCTAGCACAGATAAGGGAAAAGAAATGGAGCAGGAGCAGACACTCCCAACAACAGAACAGCAGAAAGAACAGACAGAACAGCAAGAGGAAATGGCTGAGGCCCCTGTATCTACAGAGAAACAGGCTCAAGAAAGTGTGCCTCCAAGGCAGGAAATAGCAATGGATACCTTAGTACTTCAAACCCCAATAAATGAAGAAAGAACTAGGAAGAGGGACAGACAGCAAGAAACTCCCCTCACTACATCAGCAAGTCAACAAGGGGAGAAAAGGCAAAGATTAAACCCTTTTTCTGAAGAAGAGATGCCTATTGGGCCATCCATAGGTATGGGCCCCCCTAGCATGGAAGCATCAGCCAGTTCCTTCCAACAGGAACAAGAAAGACCACTTGGAGGAGAGGTCAGCTCCTCAAGCCAGCAAAGAAGGGCAGAATCCAACATTAAGCAGCAATTTATTGATATTAAGAAAAGGAATGAGCCAGTCAGACTCCAGCTTTACAATCATTTGCTCAAGATGGCTCCCACAAACCAACAGAGGCTCATGTCAGCATATGACATTGCAGAAGGGAAGATGACTATGAGCCATTTCGTGCCTACCATGCTGCAGCCACAGTCAGCTGCAGATTATATCAGAACCAACCTAGAAGTGTTTGCAAAGGACATCCACCCAATGGACCAAATTGAGCTACATAAGCAAACGGGTGAGATGGTCTACTCCACTCTTGCAGATAAAACATTTCTAGCACACAAACTGCAAAACTCTCTCCACAATACTACTGCCCAACTAGAATTGGAGAAAGCTTCTTCTCAAGCCAAAGACAACAGGATTAGGTCTTTGGAAGATATCATTATAGAGCTTGGGCATGACCCAAGTGATCCCAAAGCTGTGCAGGCACTACTGAAGAAAAAAGATGAAGATATAGCAGCTTTGAGGAAGATGGTCAAAATTCCAGCAACCCTTCACCCCCAAACAGAAGATGTTGCTCAGCAGAGAAAGGATCAAGATGTAGCAGCCATGCTGCTGACATTACACAAGCAATTAGTAGAAACAGAAGGACGATTGATAGCAACAGAGGGTGCATTACAGGCAGCCCTGAAACAAAAAGGGGGAGAGCAGATACCTCAGCCCTCTCAGCCAGTAATTAACCTTGAGGAGCCTCCTCAAATTATAAGTCCTCCCACAGGACAAACACCAGAGGCAGGCCCTTCAGCAGCAGCACCAGCAACAACATCAGGACAGACACCCAGCCTTGATATGCAAAATATGATGAAAGAACTTCAAGCTCTGGAGGCCCAGATGGCAGAATTAAATGAGGCCAAGGAAAAATTGGCTACACTTAATGAAAAATATGATAAATCAAAGCAAAGTGTAGCTGAAGAAACAAGAGAGGTAAGGGCTCTTGAGAAGAAAATAAAAGAATTGGAGAAAGAGATCTCTCTTGATAAAGTTGTGGCTGAAATCAAGAAAGTCCCGTGGGCCAATATTGGTCAGTCTATAATAGATCAATGGCAATATATTGAAACCATCCATGAGCATATAGATCTCATAGGCAGGGCCCAAAAAGAAAGTCAAAGAGCAAGGGCATCTCTAGGCAATATGCCTGAGATAGCCAATAGGATGATCAATGTCCTTAACAACCGCACAGGCCCTCAGCTGGCAGCCATGGGTATCTCTAACAGAACTGATACCATTTTACTAGTAAAAAGGGTGCTCACTTTGAGAAATCATGTGCAAACATTGGATAGAAGGTGCCAGGAAATGCAGACAGAGGTGAACAAATTCATGGAGAAATTTACAGCATTGCATAACAAAGGCCTTCCCAGCTTACTAAACAGTGCAGGAAGGTTATTATCTCATGAAAACTATGCCAAGAGGGTAAATACATTTGCTACAAATCAGATCACTGCAGCATCAAGTGCCCTAGAGGAAACAGGGCCTGCATCTGGGCAGAGTCTCTATGACAGAATAGAGAATTTGTTTTTTATCATGAATGAGATTAGACATCTATTTGAGGTGCCTCCAAATTACTACAAATATACTGAGGCAGATGAAACCTTAGGCATAATTTTGAGACATCAGTTGCCTACTCAGGAATGGTGGACAAGCATGATACAGACATTGCTGTGAAGAAACAGATTTTTCACCAAATTTTTGTACATCAATTATAAGTCATCATGTTCAGAAAATTGATATATTCATTATGACTAGAGAGGAGTGGACAGAGCCAACTCAGTAAACAAATTTGGACACTAAAGCAACACCGACAGATGCAGATGACAGGGCTGAGATAGCTACAACACAACAAAGCAATAAAAGGCGTATTACTCAGAATCAATACAAAGCACCCGGCAAACCCAATTGCCCTCAAAAGTCAAGAACTTCTGACAAACAACAAGCAGCTATTGTATATTCATTAAAGTAGCTTTTAGTTTTGTAAGAAATATCTTTGAAAGTTGGTAAGAGCAGTTATTGTGCAATAACTCAGAACTGAGATATTGTTGTGATATTTTGTATGTATGCACCCCCGCATAGCTTTTTGGGGGTTGTTGTTACTGATTCGTTCAAGAGAACTCGGCTATATTTCCTCTCAAAGATATAATACAAAGGAGCTGTTGGTTTCCAAAGGAATGAGTTTGCCTCGGAGCTGATGTGATGAAATTATTGACTGCTGCAGGATTCTTGCGTTATGGCGTGATACAATAAGTGTTTTCTAACTGTATTTGTGTTTCATCCCTTGCATCGTCTGTCTGTGATGTATGGTGATTAATCTTGGTAGAAAGGTAAAAGACTAGTTCAGGATTTGTCCATTAAAGACACCCTAAACTCAATCCTTACTACTAAATATGTTTTCTTCAAGATTAGCTGCAACTATGGAATTCTTAAATGCTCCAATTTGCTCTAATCATATGATAAGTCTTTATTCAGTAATTCTCTTTTGCTGCTGAGTAGGATTTGTTCTTCATTTCGTGTTGCACTGTGAAAGAACTCTTGATTGCCTTTCCTGGTGTAATCTATACTGTTTATTGTCTAAAAATCAAAGTTTGTATCATGAATACCCATCTGGCCCTGCAGTGAACCTCTCTTTATCACATATATCAAACACTTTCATTCCTGGACTCCACATGCCCAATGGATTGAACTCTCTTTGATATTTGCATGCCCTTCCTTGAACAATAGCCTGCAACCAAAATTCAAACAAAAATCCCATCTCATAACTAGCCTAAAATCTTCAAAAAAACAAAGTTAAAACTAAAAGAGAGAGCCCTCTCTGATTACAGGTAGGCTAGAACCTGTAATCCAAAGCTTGGTTAGTGGTTACCCCGGCCGTATTCCCTCAAGAGTCAAAGGGAACAATCTGGGTGTTAACACCCTCCAATATAAAAACACTGGTCCTGAACGTTCCATCTTTCTACCAGCCACTCTAGAAATCTCACTTGGGCCCTCATGCCAGGTATGGCCCAGTATTTATAAAGGCTGCATGCCTTCAAAGCATCAATTGACGGTTGATGATTAATGGCGGCCAAATCAACATCTTCGTGCTCTCTCTCGCGCCAATCAAGCATGGTGAACAATCTACACACCAGAAAACATCCATTAGAGTTCATAAAATCAAAAATTTTTGGTCCATTTTGGAGAATTTAGGGTTTAAAAACTTGTTGCGCGGAGTACGCACCCTGCCTTTAGGAACAAAGTGTGGGTATGCAGGGTCTCTGAAGGCAAGGTGCGTACCCCCGACATTTTTCCAACTGAAAAAATGTCGGGGTACGCAGGTCCCTAGTGTGGTGCCTGCGTACGCCGAGAGGCGGTCTTTGAAACCCCAAAGCCTCCAAAAAATGAAATCTAGGGCCTAAAAAAGAATTCTAAACGGATGAAATTGAAGAGGAGGATGTTCAAAATTACCTGGAAGAGACGGCGTTCGGTTTCGACGGTCGGATTCTCCGCAATGTCCACGGGAAGTTTCTTGCCAAAAGCCCTTTTTCTCTCCTCAACAGTAAAATGGTAAAAATGAATTGGTAAAAGCCCTTTTTATAGGTTTTTTGGGTAAATAAATGGTAAATTTGTTTATTTTTCACCATGAAAAGGTATTTTTCAAAGTATTTTTATCTATCTTTAAACAGGTATGAGTAATGTGTTGGTTTTTGTGCAGGATAAAGGATTTTCAGGGAAAATTGTCATTTTTTACAAACAAAAACATCAGAGTCATCTTTAAGCCCTTTTCTGACTCTTAAAACATGAAAAGATTGCCGAGCGTTTCTTTTACACTCGTTAAAACGGAATTAAAAGACAGTCCTCTTACAGCCCTTTTCTGACCGGTAAAACATGAAAAGATTGCCGGATTTTTTGTTGTTTCAAATTCGATATTGGAAATAAAACGACGTGTCCTTGATCGCTTTTTACTTTTCAGATCAGAGACACTAATCATGAAAGTACTCCTTGGTCGTAAAGATCAAGCGGTTCTCTCAAGTATTATTTTATACTTTTTCGAGCTTGGGAGACACAAATTTACGAAAAAGGTCAACCCTGGAGTCTTCTTAAGTTTTTCAGACTCTCTAAAATTGAAAAACGCCGAGTTTCTCCTATACTGGACTCGTTAAAATTTCACAGTAAAGGACCTGTTCGATTACAAACAGGAACGGACCACTCCTTCTTAGGGTTCGAATCTAAACTAAGTTGGACTCATCCGAAGGATGAGCTTATAATCAAGCAAATGTTATCCTCCTCAAGCTTGTAAAAAAAATAAAGAGGTACTTGCCAGAAATGGTGGGGGAAAAGAGAGAGAAATGAGCCTATTTGTTATCTTTTGTCTCAGAAAAACCTTATCACCACTCTTGAACACGACACTTTTCTTTCACCTGGGTTGGGAAATCCTTTGCCTAATAGTTGATCAAACCACATTGAAAGTCTTCAGCTGGTTTCCGGGTATTAAATTTGGGTCAATTGTCACCAAGCCATCTGTTGTGTCGTTATGTGTTCAAGAGGTCACTGCAAATAAACCATTCATCTGCAAAATACCTGTCATCCATCTTGACCATCCATGAGTCAGTCCTTACAGCTACATTTCTTCAACTTGAACTATGATTTCGTGTTGTGGGCTTGCCTGCAATGGGTCGCTTTCTATCAACATCAGCACATTATCTAGAAAGATGATCTAGAAATCGTCAGTACCTTGAGATCTGCATGCCTCAATGGCAGGTTTCTCGCCTTTGACGACAGTTTACATCATTGACTTTCGATCGAAGGATTCCGTGACATGTTCGACATCAACACATCTACTCACATCTCATGGATTGTACTGGGTACTTTGAGAGCCATTGACATCACTGGTGGTCTCTCTCACACTTGTTAACAGTTTACATCATTGACTGGTAATCAAGTGGTTTCTACCATGTTCGACATCAACTCATTTATTCGCATGGATAGAATCATACTATTTCGGGAAGTAGAAATGAAGACCTCGGATCTAGTTTCCGCCATCCAGGCTGCGAGGAGTTTTGTATTCATTATATAGTAGACTAATTATAAATAGATGGCTGCGTCCATACTGTGTCTACATGAGTCTATGATTATGATGTACTGCGAAATCATTCCTATATCAGAGCAGTAGTTAGTTTGTTAGTTAAGTTTTTGATCTGAGTATGGGAATGCCTACCTCAGTGATGATATGATCTCATATATGTATTTTGTGTTGAATATTTGTAGGTTCCGACTGGGCTCTCCACAAGATAATCCTCGAAATGGTAAAGTGCTTCACCCTTCCTAGATGATATAAAACCCTAATCTACTGCAGGCTTCGCACTTTAGGGGGCAATCTGTTACACTAAAATTTGTCACCATGACTATTTGCAGTCAGTATGGCTCCATCAACTGTCATACTGTCCTCCTTGGCAAGTCTTATACCTCTGCTCCTCATGTCAAACTCCAAGAAAGAGAGAAAGTCTTTAAAAACTCAATATAACTCTGGTTACGCAGTTTCTCTTACCCTCACCTGCGTGTACGCACCTCAAGTTCATAATACCTGCGTACTTGTACGCTCTGTCTGTAAAGGGGTGGGTGCATACTCCTGTAAAGGTCAAAAGGTGCAAGTTTTACTTCAAAAAAGTTACTTGTGGTCGAATATAGAGCATTCTAGAAGATGGTTTGACGTGGATTGAGTGCCTCCAGATGGTTCATGCATCCCAAAGAAAGAGGAACTTATCCCATGAAGAGGGGAGCTATCCCTTTGAAAGAGGGGCTTATCCCATTCATGGTGGACCTGATTAACTTCCTCCAAAGCATTATAAATACAGGCATTGGGCCAGAGGGAGGAGAGGTTGAAAGTTGAACATTCCTAAGGGTAGATGCTGCTGAAATTAGGACTCCCTTATAGAGCTTGAGAGGATAGATTCCATTCCTTTCTTAGCTTCATTTGGAAGTGGGTGAGCTGATCAAAGTAAAGGAGAACTCTTGCTGGACCCTGGGAGGGACCTGCACAACACCAAGGCACTGGTTGTAATGGTTTCTTTTGTTTCCAATTAATACAATTAAGTTCATTTTTCTCAACAAGTTGTTATATATAATTTGTTTCATAAACTCCTTGGTATTTATGATGAATATGTTTTATTATATGAGTTATTCAGGTGCTATGTAATCGTTTGCTTGTTAGTGAATGCAGGCTTCAAGGAGAAGGAGCTTATCTGGATCGAAGATGCTTGGCTGCTACAAACAGTGTTGGACTATAAGTAAGACTTGAACACCTGGTTGCTTTTATTTTAAATGCATATTTAGGGAAAGATAGTGCTTGATTGTCTTGTTTGTCACTAGAAAGCCTTAGCTTCTAGGGAGGTCGGTTTTGTCTGCAAAATTGACTCTTTCCGCATGACAGATAGGTCCAAAAAAGTCAATTTCCCATTTATCAAAAGCCTACAAAGTCAACTATGGTACTAGTGGCATTTCATATCTTCTAGATGGATTTCATGTCCTTTGACATACATCACATGCTTGACAAAAGTATTTTGCATCCTTATGCACTGTAGGCCACCATAATTCGGCTCCCAAAAAATTCTGCGCAATGACTTTTCCTGCAGAATGTCCACCTGCAACTCCTCCATGAGCTTTTGTTAGAATTCTTTCTTTCATGTTCAGGGATGTATTTGCGCAGTACTTCATCGGGTCCCATTTTATACAAGTGTCCCACAGTCAACGAGAAATCAGTTGCTCGAACCACAAATTCCTTCTTTTGCTTTGTAGTGCACTATGTGGGTGCTATTCTTGTGGAAAAACGCTGAATAATATTCGCAAAGTGATAATATGCAACTTTAATTGCGAACAATTGTGCATCGAGCAAGTTATCTTCAATATTCGTAGGTTCTTTTCTTGTTTTTACCTTGGATAGATGACCAGGAACAAAATTCAATATTCTCCACTTCACTATAAATTCGAAGTCATATTCTTGGAATAATAACAACCATTGATAGATCTTCCCTCCTAAAACAATCTTATTCACCAAGTACTTTAGTGCAGAATGATCTATGAACATCTTAAAGTGTGCTCCCAACAAGTAATGTCTGAACTTTTGTAGTGCATACACCATAGATAACCCCTCCCTTTCTGTCATGTTGTAATTATTTTTTGCCTTAGATAACTTCCTACTTGCAAATGCTATGGGATGATCAATATCCCCTGCTCCCGGTTACGCTAGTACTACTCCCAAAGCTATGCAAGATGCATCAACATGCACATGAAACTCTTTCTTCCAATTTGGGAAAACTAGAATCAGCGTAGTTACCATCTTTTCTTTCAGCACATCCAAGCTCTTCTGGCATTATTCATTCCATTGGAAGGTCGCATCCTTCTTCAGAAACTTCTCCATCAGTGCAATTATCTACACATATCCTTTCATAAACTTCCTGTAGTAACCAGTGTGTCCTAACGTAGTACACAATTGTCTAACCATTTTCGGTGCAGGTAGGTTCACAATGACTACGATATTCATTAGATCCACCATCAAACCTTGTTTACAAACCATGTCCTAAAAATATTCAAAACGGTGCACAAAAGATGCACTTCTTCAGGTTCAATGATATTTGATACTACCTACATGTATCCAGCATCAATCTTAAGCTCGCCACATGCTTCTTTAATAGCCCAAATATTGTCCAACCATCAAAGTAAACTTCCAGAAATTTTTGTATGTACTCCTCGAAAGCTACAATTACAACTCTAGAAAAAGTAGTAGGCACATTCTTCAACCCAAAAGGCATCATTGTATACTGATAGGAGACCCATTCTGTGGGAAACGTTGTCTTATGTCTATCTTCTAGTGTGATTCTGATTTGATGATACCTTGAGGAGCCATCTGTAAAATAATAAGCCTCTTGTCCTCCTACATTATCCAACACTTCGTCTATAAATTGTGTCATAGAAGGGTCATGTAGGCATTCATCATTAAAATTCCTCAATTCCACACAGATTTCTTGGGACGGGCTCCCCCAGGGTTAAGTTTTGCTAAGTCTTAAGTCAAATTTTAGTAAGATATTGTAAAGTCTCCACATGTTGAGTGGAGTGCGAGTAGTGTAGGTTGTTAAGAGTCCAAGGGGATTTTAGGCAAGTAAACACCCTTATTTTGTAAAGAGATGAGTTGTATTAAGCTCTTCCCATGGTTCGCAGAACATGTTAATGCAATGTAAACACTATAAAATGGAGTCATTTAGGATTCATTAACCAGTTAAGTTAAGGGAAGTTAGTTCAATGTAATGATTGATGCTTAGAGTCTAAATTGTTCCTTTCTATAACTAGGCGAAGGGGAAGACTCCTTCTACTGTGTGTGCGGAGACCTTAGTAAGTTCGCAACTGAATGTGTGGGCCCCTACAATTGTGTGCGCAGGGTCTAAAAAGTATATGTATTGAAGATATGGAATAATAAAGAATACTTAAAGAAATTATGTGTCCTAACTATATACTTATGTGTTTTTTGTATTTATGCTCAGTTGAATGCCATTTATCTGTAAGATTGTCTTAATTACTCCCGAAGATCTGGATCTACTATTATATGTTATTTTATGCAAGATTAGACCCTTAGGTGAAGCTCATAACTCTGTTTAATTGAAAATTTCTTTAAGTTTGGGGATTTTAAAGATAAGGGTTGGTGAAGGTCAAATCATGCCTTAAACAGAAGAAACACCTTACCCCCACACCATGTAGCCTTCTGGACATAGAAACCTGGTTCTAGCATCCCCCAATACTGCCTCAAGTGAGATTGCAGCCTGCGCTAAGCGAGTTGTTGCCTGAAGGCTGGTAGTGTAGGGTTTTCTTGGTTAGTGCAAATAACTCTGAACCTGGGTCCAAGCCCCCTCAAGCCAACAAATGGTTTTGTTGTTGGGACCAGGATCTATTTGAGGGATGTGTGATGTGGCATCTGTGGATACCAGCTAAGAAAGAAATCGAGAAGTGGATAGATCAGAAGTTTCACAAGTTTGCGGCTCAGGAGAATTAGAATCCGTGTTTTCCAAAATAAAGGTGGTTACAAAAATATCTCTACACAGAAGTGCACGAAGTTTTCTTTTCGACGTTCCCTTGCAAATTACACGAGTGGCTATCCAAATTAGCAGATAGCTAACCTACTTGGAAGCATGATGATCCTATTATGTGGAATCCAGAATTAGTCAAACGTCTTGAAAGATTTGATTATAAGGTTGCAAGGGCTATTGATTACTGGATTTATAGTATCGAGCGGTTTCATCACCGAAATTGCAATCGATACATCTGTGTCTTATAGCAAATCTGAACACGATTCTTCAAAGGTCTGAGAGGTAAGTACTTGAAATCGCTAAAGACCTGGATTAAAATGTTGTTGTGCGAAAAAGGGGTTATTCCTTTACATTAATGTTTAAGAGAGGTTAGACTGGATCTACGTGAAGTGGAAAGATATTCAGAGTAGATCTCGACAAATTCGTCGGGAGTGAATATAGTCATTTATTCAGAGAGTCTGAAAGTGAAGAAGAAATAAGTAGCCCTAGTATTCCCAGAGGTATGACATAGTCAGTAGATTAGGATACTTCTGAAATTCCACATCCATCCACTCCACCTTTGCCTTCATCTCCACCTCATACACTATGCCGCCACCTCCACCTCCACCTCTGCTATTCAGTATGGTGAATACAGTGAAAATGCCTGTATTCAGGGGTTAGGGATCAGAGGATCCTAATCAGTTTTGGTTCATCGTAGAAGTTATGTGGAAGGCGCAATAGGTCAATGATAATGACATGAAGAGAGTGATACAGGATAGAGCGATTACCTGGTACATCAGATATAGTACGACTCATCCCACTGCTTCGTTAGCTGAGACAAAGGATGAGCTAAATGAAGAATTTAGGAAGCTGAAGTGGTAAGTCCAGTGTGTGACCGAAATAAAGGAGATCAAGTAGAGCATTAATGAGTTTGTGTGGGATATAGATCAATGAGTGAAGTGTTTACTGAGACAGGTTAATATTCATATTTCAGATCAACAATATAAGGACTGCTACATAGCTACGTTATTACCTCACTTAAGATTGTCGTTATCTTAGTAGAAGATTGGGTCTTAGGCCGAAGCATTGGAGGTCTCGATGAAGCTAGAATATTCACCAATCCAAGACACAAATATGGGAGTTCAACATATCTAATCACAATTATCAAGCCTGCATATGGAGTTGCATGATCTAAAGAAGGGAAATGAGGTTAAATCGAAAACACATTCTGAACTTTGGTTCACAAAGTGCAAGACTGAATGTCGTCATAAAAATTAGTGCCCTCTATTCCACAATTATATAATGGCGAGGGGTCCCAACTCGCTGAAGCTAGAATATTCCACTGGATCAAGCACAGGTGCAAGTGCCTGGTGTAGCATCTACCAAGTGTCAGGACAACATTCAACAGATAATTGTTATCTATTACAGAAGTTTGTACAGTCTCCAAAGAAATCTTTTGTAACTTTTGTTACACAAAAATATCGTCACCATGATTATTTGCAATCAGTATGGGTCTATCAACACTTGTACTGTCCTCCTAAGCAAGTCTCAGACCTTAGCTCTTCAAGTCAAGCTTTGAAAATGAGAGAAAGACATTAAAAATCAACAAAGCTCTGGTTCCGCACTTTCTCTCACTGTCGCCTGCGGTCCCACACCGCTTGTTTACAAAAATTGTGGACCTGCCCACTCTGTCCCTAAAGGAGTGGGTGCGGGCCCCTGTGAAAGTAAAAAAGGCGCAAGTTTATTCTAAAAAACTCACTTTGGGTTAATCTAGATGATTCTAGAAGGAATTGTGACGTGGATTGGTCGCTCTTAGGTGGTTCATGCATCCCAAAAGAGAAGGAGCTAATCCCTTGATGAGAGGAGCTATCCCTTTGAAGGAGGGCTTTATCCCTTTGAAGGAGGACCTAGTAACTTCCCTCCATTGCACTATAAATTAAGGCATTGGGCTGGTTGCTAGGGAGGTTAGAAGATGAACATTTTTTAGGGTAAATGCTGGTGGAATTGAGACTTCCTAGTTAAGCTTGAGAGGAGAGATCACATACTTTTTTGGCTTCATTGGGAAGAGAGTGAAATTTTTCAAAGTAGAGACTTCTTGTTGGACCCTGGGAGGAGCTTGTACAACATCAAGGCACAGGTTGTAAAGTTCTTCTTTGATTTGAATTAATACAATCAGATTCATTTTTCTCAACAAATTGTCTTATGTCATTTGTTTCATGAATTCCTTGATCTTCATGTTAAATATGCTTTATGATATTGGCTTTTCAGGTGCTATTTAATTTGTTTGCTTGTTTGTGTTTGCAGATTCGCAACGAGGGAGCTCATTTGGATCAAAGGAGCGAGGCTTCCACAAACTTGCATTGGACTCAAGGTAGGCCTAAAACACTTATTTGCCTTTGTTTATAAATGCATATTTAGAGAAATATAGTTTTTGATTGGCTTGCTTGTCACTAGATATCGTTAGATGATCGACTCATTCCATGTGACAAAATGGCGACTCCACTGGGGACTTGATTTTTTCCTTGTTTTTACTTTGACCTGAGAAACTGTGTTTTTGTTTCTGTTTTTGGCTTGTTGTGTGTGGAATTGGGTAGACTTAGTAGATCCAAGATTATTTTTTGTTTTTCATAACTTTGGGAGAGGACCGCACCCTAGGCTTTTGACACAATGTGGACCTATCCGCACTTTTGCTTTTAGCACAGAGCGATACTGCACCTGTGTTAACTATGGGCCTACGGACCCTGTCAAAATTTTGGAAAACCTAAGATTTTCTCTGTTAGTCAACTTAGTTTTTATTTAGATGTTATTATTCCCTGCCCAGACCTGCATATAACCTGTCAGAAGCTTTCCTTAGGTTAATTTCATTGGTGTTAGGGTTTTAGGTGAAATTCCTAGAGGTTTTGATTATTGGGTTTGGTTTTCAGTTTGGTCTTGTAGTAGCTCTGAACTTAGAAGCTGTAGAAGCCTCAGATCACCTTGGTTTTTACCAACCTTCTTATGAGTCTGACCATTTGCAAAATCTACCTTTGTTGAGGAATTCGCTTTGTGTTTTCTCTTTACAAAACTTCGAAAAAGCTTGTGTTAAAAGTTTGGATTTCATTTTTAGAAAAGAAAACAAAATTGGTTGTTTTTTGACTGATTTGTGATTCTGCATAAATTGGTCCTTAGTTTACATCTAGCTAAGTAAAACATCCTTAAAAAAGACATCTTGTAAGCTTTGACTTCAAATAGGTTTTTATAGTTTATAGATCTCAAAGTTAGTCATTTCCATAGTTTTGAGTGTTTTATAAAAAATAAAAAAATCTCTTTTGGAAAAAGTTTGTTTTTGTAGTGGTTGAGTGTTTTGAAAGAAAAGGGAAATTTTTGTGAAAATAACTAGTTGTCTCATTTTGAGTGCATTGGAAAAGACAAAAAGCTCTTCTTTTATTTTGTTTGTTAAGAGAGATTTGTGTTTACAAGTATTTGCATTCTCAAACTCTTTCCTAGCTAGAATTTCATTGAAGGGAAAAGATTGTTTAATCATCTTAAGTGCATTTTTTAGTGATTTCGAGTCGAGTCTTCATACCACGAGTTTCATCTCCGCACCTCTTGACTTAAATAAAAACCAATAAAAATAATGCTTAAAGTAAAATTCATCTAGTAATATTTTTATTTCTAGGGCTCTGATACACCAATATAGCTTAGGCTAATGTCTTGGAGTAGGGAGTAATTAACTCTCCAAGACAGTAAAAAAAACAAGTAGCTGTATCTTGTGGTAGGAGAGAAATCCAATTGTTGCATTTATGCTCTGGGAAAGCTCCTCTTAAAGGAGAAGCACGAGATCGTGTCCAAACCAGTGTGGGAATCAATCCTTCCTCATTGGGAACGATGCCAGATATTCGCGTATTAAAAATGGTAAACCTCGGATTAACCATTGTCGAGGAGCCTGGGTGTTGTGGGGAAAAGTATCCGATGCGGATGACACTAACCCTTTCTAAAGGTGACAGACTTTAGCAACAACTGAATGACAAAGTTTTCATGTTCATCTTTATGAAAGCACAGAGAGAATAGAAAGAGGATCAACCAACCTGGTGTCTTGCGCTTAGTCGATCCTTGTCCTTCTCGCTTTGTATCCCGTTCCCAGCTCTTTACTCTCCAAGCCGATCCAGCTACACACAGGATCTGCACAACAAAAGGGAGCAAACTACGAGATACAAGCAATCATAATTGAAACATGGATTAGGTTGCATCAAATATACATGTAAACACAAAAGCATCTATGTAAAACAAGTATATAGAAGAACATGCAAACTTTATTGATAGAAAGTAATAGGGTTCTAGAGGAAGTTACAACCAATGATGTTGGCCCCAATCCAGCAGCACCTCCTCGGCAGCAAGAACTCTCTTCTTCACCTCTAGTAAAACAATCACCCAATAATCCTGGCAGTATACCAACAACACCTCCTTGCTTATACCAAATTCCAGCCTCCTTAGACCTCATAGAAGAGCTCTATATATAGGAGAGAAGAAGAAAGGATGAGTCAGCTTGAGACTGACATGAAGCTGCCTTGTGTCCTCTCCCTCTTCAGTTAATCTTCAGTTCTTGAGTCCACTTGGAGATCCTTGGTTACACATGGTGATCAAGTACCTCTTACTCATCACAAGGCGAATCTGATGAACCAAGTGTCAGTTTGGAAGCTTCCTGGGCAATTGACACCTTGCAGGAGGACTGTGCCACTTGGCCAATCTCGCCCAGCGCAGGTAGCCTTCATTGTTTTTGACTTCCAGCGCAGGTACAGAGTGGGACAGTTGCAATACAGCGCAGAAGCTTAGTTAAGCAGCTGACATGATCCAAAATAAGCCTGTTCTGAAGTGTTTTCAGGTGGAGAACTGATTGGAAGTGTTGTTGATTGATGACCTTGTTCTTTTAGGGGTAAGAACAACATGTTTAGGGACTGAGGATCCCTGTAATTATCGACATTTCCTGCTCCTTGACGCGAGGCACAAAAATGTCTATAACAGTTGCCCCCTAAAGTATGAGGCCGTTAATCGGGTGAAATGCTTTAGCTAGAGGGTCCGAAGTTCGTTCCAGTGCTGAGGAGAGTGCCCTGTAATACAATACAATACAATACATTATCTTTCATTCATCATTATTTTCATGATCCAGCTGAGGCGGGTATTCCCATGCTCAGCTTTCTATAAATACATTTTGGTACATACGACAGACGATCGTCTGAAGACAGACTGATAATCTTCCGCTAAAATTATCATCCTTTGAGGAGGATGATCATCTGCTGCAATGATGTACATGGTAAATGCTTTTATATTTCCTGAATATATATCGCAGCCCGGATGGATGAAACTAGATCCGGGGTCTTCAAACTCGTTCGATCTTCACTCTAAGTACAAGTCGATACATGTGAGAATTACGCTGAAGTCGAACATGGAAAGACATCGCTTGATTACCGGTCAATAATGAAAACCGTTAACAAGCGCGAGAGGAATCACCAATAAGGACGATGACCCTCAAGGTACGGCAGTACAATTCACGTGGCGTGAATAAAGGACTTGGCGTCGAACGCCACGCAAAATCTTCTGGTCGAAGGTCATTGATGTATACCTGTCGCCGGAAGTGAGAAACTTGCCATTGAGGCATGCAAGCTTCAAAGTACTGATGGGGGTGTCCCTAGATCGACTTCTTGGATAATGAGCTGATGTCGACAAGAAGCGATCCGTCAAAGGAGGGCCTTAATGAATCCCACATCAATGACACGGAACGGAGCTAATGATTTAGTGGAGGTGGAAACAAACTGTGACATATGATTCAGGGTGGCGATCGTGAAATGGATGAAGGATAATGTATGGTAGTGGATGGGATACGGTTGACACTTTCTGAATGACCCCTCTTGAACATATAACGACACTGATGCGATGGATCGGTAGCATTACCCCGAATGGATGGTGTGGCGAGGACCATGGTGATGAAACCGGTGAATGAGACAACCCAACCCGATGTGATACGGAGGAAAAGTGTCATGTTCAAGAGTGACTTGCTACCTCTAAACTTTGATGTTCTCCCAATTTTTCCCCAGTCATTTCTGACCAGTACCTCTTTATTTTTGTCAAGCTTGAGGAGGATAACATATGCTTGTTCTATAACCTACCCTTCGGGCAAGCCCATCGCTAAGATTTAACGAGCCTAGCGATAGGGAAACTCGTTCTCGTCTAAAGACAAGTTTGTCGCTATTTAATCATTTTAACGAGTCTAACGACAAGGAAAACTCGGTCCTTTTCATTTTTAGAGAGTCTAAAAAGGTACAGAAAGTCAACTCCATAATTCCTTTTTCGTCATCTAATCCCTTAAGTCCGAAAAAGTATAAAACAATACAGAAGGGATGGCTATTCGGTATTTTTACGAGCCGAACAAGACAAGCGCTCGATCTTTTTGTGTAATAATCCCTCAGGTCCAAAAAGATTAAAATCTAGAGGAGGGATAGCTTTCGGTCATTTAACGAGCTAGAAGGCCAAAAACTCGGCAAACTTTTCATATTTTACGAGTCAGTGAAAAGAGCTCAAAGAAGACTCGTCTTTTGAGGAACGAGTGATAAACAAGGATAGCAACTGATTCCAGGTACAAATTGGAATTTCCAATCACGGTAGTGTCACAAGGAGGGCTAGGTGAAATCACTCTTCGCAGCTGTTCCTCAAAATAGGTAAACACACATATGGGGGTGAACGATCGGCCAAATGAAATGGAGGTGACGGATGAAAACACGACCAAGGTTTTTAAGGCTTATAAATTTACGATCGCAATGGTTATTTACCTAGATAGGTTCATTTTTTAATGAGCTTGAACTTTGGCGGAAAAACTCTGCTCACACTTTTTTATTTTTTAACGAGTATAAATTCCGTGGTAAAACTGCTCGTTTCATGGTCAAATTTAATTTTTTACTTTCATTAGCTTTTCTCTTTTCAAATGTAGTACTTCATTATCAATTGCTGCAACAAATTTTGTTAGAAAAGGATAATAATTGCATGAAAACGAGAATATAACCCTAATATTTAACTTTAAACGGTGTAAAAAGTCATAAAAAGGGGTTTTTACCTCTCATTTACCATTTCATTTGCATTTTGCTTGTTGGAGCTCTGGAGGTGCCTCTTCTTCCTTGATTTTCACCAGCTGATTCCGGGAGATTCTGTGGACGATTTTCGGCGCCGTTTGGACCAGGTAGGAGCTAAACTTTAGCCCTTCACTTTCATGGTTTCCTTTTTCAGTTTCATGCCTGTTTTTCAGTGTTTCTAGGCCCCAGGGGTTCCATTAGGGCGCCCTGGCATCAGCGCAGGTTCCCCTTTCGAAACTTGCGCTGTATTCCAGTCAGCTTTGAGGCAAACTGAATTACAGAGCAGGGGGAACAATCTCTGCCTGCGCTGGGCCTAAAAAGACTGAGTTTGCATGAGTTTTTTGATGTTTTTTCGCCAGATTTTCATCAAATTCAGGAACTTACTCATTCTCTTGTTTGATTGTAGGGAACTTTGGACAAAATGTCCCTTACATGGCGAGAACGAGAACATGAAGCAGAGGACATGGTTGCACTCCATGACCCAGTCACGGTGAACGCGCTTCGGAACTGTGGCCTGCTGAAGTTCTTCCGTATCTCTAGCATGAGAGCACAGATTTCTTTACTGCAGTATATGCTAGATGCTTGGGATCCTGTTAACCAAGTATTTCAGATTAGGGGGAAGTCCTTCCCCTTGACCATAGAGGACATGTACTTCTTGACTAGGTTGTCAAGGCGGGGTGCTCCCATTTCTTTGTCAGGTACGGCTCGAGGGACTACTTCCACCAGAGACTATATCCGTCAGCATTGCCGGGAAGGTTCACAGCCGAGCAAAGACGGCAAGATCAATATCCGTGACATCACTGACAGGTCTCTCAGGTCCATTCTGTTTACTATTGGTAGGATGGCCGGTAGCGCAGCTTTGCATGTTGCCAACAGATCTTATATGCAGCACGCCTTGGAGTGTCTCCAACCGAAAGTGTTTAACTGGTGTGATGCAGTACTTGTTCAGATGAAAAGTCAATTGACCAAGGTAAAGGACGGGGGGCTAAAGAACTTCGGATTTGGTTCTATTCTCACTGCCTTTGTCTTGGAGAAAATCCCATTGATGCAACCTCAGTACATCTTGCTTGATGTGCCTTCTCCGACCGAGCCACGCATGCAGAGGTGGGTTGACCATATGTCCCGGCATGCTGGTCAACCTCATATTACATTCACTGAGTCCTTCTTTAGGTGGTTCGAGCGTCAGGAGATGGCATTTTCTGAGTATCCATACGTAGGTATGGACTACCGAGGTGATCCGGACTTGGTGCTTCCGGATGGCGAGCAATGGGGTGCTATTGGTAAAATCTCTGACCATATCACTGTCTATTGTTTTCATTCATGATGTTTGCTGTTCAAAACTGATCAAACTCTTGGGTGCATGCAGATGTTGGTCCTGTTCGTCCAGTAGCTCGTCCACGGTCGCCAGTTGCTGCCCCAGCAGCAGAGCCTGCTAGGAGAGTTGTTATTCGCGACCTTGGTGATACTGAGATACTTGCAGCTGTGCAGGAGCAGGTTGAGAGCCTTACTCGTGGCCTTCCGGATGTACAGATTGACGAGTTACCTTTACAGTTGCAGCGACACACCATCGGCGTGCCTAGACGATGGACTCGTCTCTTGCGCATGATCGCACAGACCGTGACGTACTTTCATGAGCACCATTAGGCTAGGGTGCCCCCTAGCATCTTTTTGAGTTCTAGGTCGTATGACCAATTTTGTTTTGATTACAGCACATTATGTACAAACTATAAACAGCTTTATATATTTTGATTTTCGGAGTTTATTTCAGTTTATTTGTGATCCACTTACATAGCACTGATGCATCTCTTTTTATATATGTTGTAAATGTCTATCTAATACATAGTTTGCCAATGAATCTGTTAATGTGTTCAAGTTTCTGGAAATATGCTGGTATTGAATTGAATCAAACTCTCTTTCCAAAATCTTAACTCTTAGAAACATACGATAAATAGCTGGATTGCGGACTGAGTATATACCAGTGAGCTGTAGTATCACAAGTTGTGAATCTAGCCTGACAATTAGTCGGCGTATACCATGAGCAATGGTATCAGAGAGGAGTTCGATCAACGCACTATACTCAGTGATATTGTTTGTCGACCGTCCAATACACACACCTCTGAAACTCACTAACTCGCCGCTTGGATAAAAAATGGCCCAGGCAGCGGAGGACAAATTCCGCGTACTACGACTCGCTCCGTCGGCATATCCCACATATGTTTCAGAATAATTCGACATCTGCAACAAACGAGAAGGGTGGATTACTACCGAAACAAACATTTTAGCGAAAACAAAATACAACAAAAGCACTCAGGTTACTATTTAGGCATAGTAACGCTTGAGGTACAACCCGTTACGGGGTTGCGCCAGTGGTATTCCGTCATAATCCATTAACTCGTAGGCTCCTTTTGCTAACACCCTTTTAACAATATAAGGACCCATCCATAAGGACTGAAATTTTCCTGCTCCTAATTTATCGGATTCTTGGTCGTAAAGCAAAACCAAGTCACCCTCAGAGAAGTTGCGCGGTTTGACATTCTTATCGAACTGTGCTTTGACTCGTTTCTTATGAGCCTCGTTCGCCAAAGCGGCGTCACGACGGTTTTCATCCAACTGGATCAATTCCAGGAAACGAGCCTCTTCTTCTGAGGTTCCGGGGAGGAGGTCAATTGCGAGTTTAAGTGACGAAATTTCGCACTGGATCGGTAAAACTGCCTCCAGGCCATACACCAATTGGAATAGTGTGAACCCAGTGGCGTTTTTTACCGAGGTTCGGTAAGCCCATAGTGCTGAGTACAGGATTAGATGCCATCTTCTTTTATGAACCCCGATCATCCTTTGCAACATACGCTTCAGGACCTTGTTGATTGCCTCAACTTGTCCGTTGGCTTGTGGATAATAAGGAGTAGAGCTGTCGTGAGATAGCCCTAGTTTGGCAGCTAATTCGATCATCATGTGATTGCGAAAATGCGATCCATGATCCGTCACTATAGCTTGCGGAACGCCGAACCTGGCGACTACATGATTGAAAAAGAAAAGGGCAGCTGTTTCACCAGTGTTATCTAATGTAGGCATCGCCTCGGCCCATTTGGTAAAATAGTCAACAGCGACTATAATATACCCATGCCCCCCGGTCGAGGTGGGGTTACATTGCATGAAATCGATGCCCCACTTGGCGAAGGGCCCAACAGCAACTATCGGCTGTAAGGGTGCGGGTGGTCTTCTGGTTTTGCTATCAAAGATCTGACATGCATGGCAACTTCTGACAGCTATTATGCAATCTTTAAACATAGTTGGCCAGAAGTATCCTGCTCGTAAGATTCTTTGTGCTGTTGCATATCCAGATTGATGCCCCCCGCACGCGCCTGAATGACAATCATTCAGGGCTTTTTCGGCCTCCTCATGGGTAAGGCACCTCCTCAGAACTGTATCGATGCCACGATGGTAAAGTGTATCACCGATGATCATGTAGTCTTTTGATTGGTATCGTATACGTTTTCGTTCCGAGTGTGAGGTATTAGGCCTAAATTTTTGGGTTTGGAGATAAACAATGATGTCTCCATACCACTCATCGCTTACTGATATCAGAAACAAATTTTCATCCACGATTGACTCTTCTGATGTATCATCGTTGGATGACGATGGGAGATCGCATAATAATTCCGCGAAAACTAGGGCTTTCTTCGATTTGGATTTTACAAAATCTAAATCAAACTCTTAAAGGATGGCTATCCATTTTGAATATTTGCCCCCAAGCAACTGTCGCGACAGTATATATGTCATGGGATTGCAATCTGACAAAACGGTAGTTTTCCTAAAGAGGACATAATGTCGAAACCTTTGAATCGCTTGAACAGCAGCAAGCGCTAGTTTTTCAACATAGGAATATTTACTTTCCGTGTCATTTAAGTTTTTACTTAAATAATAAATAGGATGTTCTATTCCATCGACTTCTTGCACTAAGACCATCGCAATGGTCGTATCTGCTGCAGCAAGATACAGGTTAAAATCTCTTTGATAGTCCGGGGCGTACATTAATGATGCTCTTACTAGACAATCTTTCAGAGCGTCAAAGGAAGCTTGCGCAACCTGGTCCCAGACAAAAGGTACATCCTTTTTCAAAAGACGAGTATAACCCTTTGCAAGTTCTGCGTAATTAGGAATGAACCTCCTCAGAAAGTTTGCTTTCCCTTGGAGTTTCTGAATCTGAAGCAAATTTGAAGGTGGAGGCAAATTAATGATTGCCTGAACCTTACAGGGGTCGAGACGAATCCCGTCCTTAGAAACCACAAATCCAAGTAAGCGACCAGAGCCGACGCAAAACACACACTTATGTGGATTGAGTCTTATCTTGTAATGTCGGCAACGTAGAAATATTGCTCTCAAATGCCGCGGATGATCAGTCCGCTTTCGCGAATGAGCCGGAAGATCGTCGAGGTAAGGTTGAACGATGTTCTTGATGTCATGGAAGGCATAATTCATTGCCCTCTGAAACGTCGCCCCTGCGTTCTTTAAACCAAAGGGTAATTTTCGATAAGCGAATGTGCCCCACAGACAGATGAATGCAGTCTTAGACTGGTCCTGTGGGCGGATATTTATTTGATTATACCCGGAAAATCCATCCATAAATGAAAAGATTTCACATCCGGCGCATTCATCAATTATCAGGTCGATGAAGGGTGTAGGGTAGTTGTCCTTTGGACAAGCTTTGTTTACATCCCTATAGTCGACGCACACTCTTATCGTCCCTTGTTTTTTCATAACAGGGACAATATTCGATACCCAATCGGTTAGAGGAACCGGGTAGATGAATCCAGCATGGAGGAGTTTTTCAACTTCCGCCTTAATGGCAGCGGATTTCTTCGGATGTACCTGCCGAAGCCGTTGTCTTACTGGTTTGATATCAGGATACATTTTAATTTCATGTTCAATTATGCTCGAGTCAATGCCTGGCATTTCATCATATGACCATGCAAAGACATCTCTAAATTCGCGAAAGAGAGCACTATATATTTCTAGCTCTGAAGGGGAACAACTTTTGCCGACATGAATATTCTCAACAACATCAGATTTTGTCGAGATATTTATGGCTATGGTCTCTTCAATATTGGATAGGTTTCTTTCTGAATCCACCGTATTTACAGTATTTGTTAGGAATTCAAACACTGAAGGGTGGTATAGGTCGTGATGAGTTTCTTCTTCACACTCTGGAAGAAGGGAACGATGGTGGTTATCATTCCATGGTGCCCCCTTAATCATCATTGATTGCAAGATTCCTTCGTCAGTCCCATGAACTTTTGACCATGGATCTAATGGGGTATCATATTCTTCGGACCTATCTACCCAAACGCTTGACGAGCGTTCTTTTGGGCTCGCCTCCCATGCCTGAAACATTGATTGCTACAATATTTCAATAGGGCTAGGGGGCAAAACCATTTGATGATCCATGACGACTTTGTCTTCTGCGACCTTCGATGAAGATACCATGTTGCATGTTGCTACAAACGGGATATTCCCTTCATGGAACGGAGGTGGCAACGGGAAAGTTCCCATCATTGTGGGATCTTTTAGCAAGCCTACTCCTATATCTTTTATTGAATGGTCGCTCCCATGGATCAGGGGAATGCTTCCAGTAACTTGTGAACCATTAGGGAGGAAATTTTGTTGGTCGACGATCGTAATCCCTCCTTCAAACGGGAATGCGATCTTCCTAAAATATGTCGACACTACAGCTGCCATGGCATATATCCATGGTCTTCCCAGTAGAATGTTATAGTCAAGATTGCCATCAATGACTTCAACATCAATCTCTACTGTTTTTCCTCCTAGTTCAACCTTAAAGTTATTTAGGATTCCGTACGGAGTGTACGTCCTACCGTCAAATGCTTTCAATGTCGTCGAAGATCGCAACAATGTTGGAGATCCAAGAGTTTTCCAGCAACTCATCGACATGATACATGTCGATGCGCCCTCATCAATAATCGTTCTATGAACAGTTTTGTTGAGTGCTTTCACTTGAATAAGGAAAGCTAATTGCGCTGGTAACTGAGGATCATATCCTTTGTGATCAAAGGATACAAGATTGGAATCTTTAGGATCCACTCCACCAATTGCTGATAACAACGCCTGTCTTTGGGATGGGCAATTTTGTAGTACCTCAAGAGTCGACATAGCAGATGGCGATTGGGCCAAATCCTCCACTACATTATAGTGTTGCGCCGCTCTGGCGCGAGGGTTGAATGTCGACTTGTGGACTACTCCCTTAGGTGGCTTTATTGTTAATTCATGCGTGAGGGGGGGTACAACTTCCGCCGAAGTTGTTGTCGAACTACTGGGTTGATCTTTCCCTTTGTCGTTCGACACCGGTGGATTTCCATAATCTTTATTCCTAGTCGATATCAAAGCATCACTTTGCTTAGAAACCGACAGCATAAGCACTTGTGACGGGGAAGCATTTCCACTATCAACCATATTCTGACCTGGGGCAGGAAACGGATCAGTCAACACAGCTGAAGTTTGGGAACTTTTCAGGAACCTCTTCAACTCAGCTTTGAACGGACAGTTCTTTGTTGAATGATTTTCATCACATATTTGACATGGAGGAAATTGTTTCTTTTGCCCAGGAGGGTTTGAAGAAGTTTTTTGAGGGGATGATCCACCTTGTTTCTTCTTCTTCCCTTTGTTTTGTTTCTTCTTGCTTCCTGGTTGATTGGAGTTTTTGTCTTTATCTGTAGATACAGCATGTACCTCCGAAGCAAGAATCTCTTGATTTGCTTTTTGATTCGAAGTCTTACGGGCTTTCTTATTCGAATCCCTTGTCGACTTAGCGTTTGCAGTTCCAATCACGCCATCACCGGCATGAGAGTCACTATTCGATCCGGGAGGAGGAGGGATTGAAAATTCCGGTCTGGGGGCATCAGGTATCTTATCATAGAGCGTGCCCGACTGAGTATACACTAAGTCCAAATACTGAGCACGAGCAATAACCTGCTCCTCTGTTACGACGCCCCCCTTGGCCACGTCTTCTGTAATTGCCGGCAGAAGCGACTTTATAAACCACTCAGCTAATAGCTGATCTGGAACATAGGTCTTTACCATTCTGCGACGACGACGCCACTCATGTATATGATCAGATATATGTGTGGCGGTTGTCTGCTTGAAATTAGTTAAGATTTCTGTTCCAGTTTCGTACCTTATAGGTAACTGAAAGTGTGTCAAGAAAGTCGTGGCTAGGGAACTAAAATTGTCGAAAGAGGCTCTAGGTAATTCAATATACCATTTGGCCGCCGGACCAGTCAATGTCCTCTGGAAAAGACGAAGCCTTATTGAATCATCATTCAAGGTATTCGACGAACACCACAGATGGAATGTCATCACATGATTCGACGGGTCTTCGCCCGGATTTCCATTGAATTTAGGAATGTCCGAAGGAAGTTTGTGAGGAATCGCTGGCCACCAATGGGCATAGGCGATTGGATCGTTCGTCAATCGATGTAAATCTGGTAATTCTAAAGTCGCCACGAATGGCAACTGCTGATTCAGGTTTGGCGAGGCGTACCCAGGGTACGATGGAATCGCCTGAGCAGTAGGTCTTTGCATACCAGTATAATGCAACTGGTGTTGATATGACTGATATGGTTGGTGGGCTTGGCCACTGTAAAGTGGTTGGTTTAACCCGTTCTGAATATAGGGTTGCCCACTATTCGCAAAGATCTGTTGCTCAGATCCCTGGTATACCTGTTGAAACTGAGGTTGTTGGTATTGCACCATCCATGGTTGTGAAGCCATGTTTTGTTGTGCAACACTAACCGACGGCCCAAGATGCGGGGTTATGGTCCCCGTTTGTATCTGTGTCGTCCCGGCAGTTGGCGATTGTGGTTGTGTTGCAGGGTCAATTGGCTGTTGCATTACAACTTGGGGTTGACATACAACAGGCATCGATTGAACTTGTGACACGGTTACAATTGCTGGCGTCGTCGGGATATGAGACATAGGTACACTTTGTTGCATAGAATATACAACTCTTGGTTGTTGGGGTAACATAGGTACCCAACCACTCGTCGTTACTTCAGTCAAACCTGAATGTGGTTGAAAACTGCCGTATGGGTATCCTCCCGAAAGAGGAAGTGAAAGGGCATATTGCCCCCCATACGGTAACAATCCGGAGCTCAAGGGTATAGATGGCCTTTGAGGACTGGATGGCCCAAAATGATTCCTAAAGGGATCAATTTGTCTAGTTTCAACATAAGAATTACCGGGTATTATACCGGAAGAGCAAACTGGAACAGACCAAGTTGTCATAATAGTCCCTGGGTGGACTCCTTCTAGTTGATGAGAACTAGTTGGGACAGATGGTATGCCGACAAACATCGTTGGAATGGCAGCAGGAGCTTCTGCTGTCGCCGTGTCGTTTGGCACAGTTCTAGATGTCGACGGTTGTTCAGACATTTTAAGTCTATCCAATAAACTTCCTAACGATTCTTCAGGAACTTCTTGTGGCGATAGACAAACTTCTGATGCAGAAGGAAAAAGAGTGGAACCTACTCCAAAATGAATTGGAGTATTTGCTTGCTGGTCCTCTACGATTTCTTCTATTGCGATCAGACCAGGAGGAAGAGGCAGACCGTCAGGTCCGTAATAGATTTCTGGTGCCGAAGAAGGGGTTGTTTCGACAGCGACAGTTGTTTGAACAACAAGACTCTGTGGACCGGTTTCAAATGGAACTGGTTCAGTTAAACAAGTACTTGTTTTCAGACTAGGATCAATACAATTGTCCTTCTGTTGCCGTTGAACTTCTTCAATAGAGGCAGGGATTCCAGAAATATTGGGAGTGACCAGAATCTCAGATGTTGTTGGAACTTCCGTTCTAACTTTAAAAGGAGATTTTGACCTGGTCCAGCGAGATCGCTTTGCTCGTACTACTTTCGGTTCCGGAGACAAAGATGGTCGACCTGCAAGCCTCCCTGAACGACGGGGTTTTAATTGACTTTCCTCCACGATTGCGGATTACTTGATCAACTAAAATACAAAAAGGGGAATTATGTTTCCGTATTGAATGAATTTTATTAGACGCTTTTAGACACAACTTTGCTTTTTCATGTTTTAAGAGTCGAGAAAAAGCTAAAGATGACTCTAGTCGCCTTCGATGTATTAACGAGCCCGAAGTGACAAATGCTCGGTTGGACCTTTTCAATTATAGAGTTTGAAAAGAGCCAAAAGAAACTGCTCTGGAGATCTAGGCAGAGGGTGTGCCAAACCTTTCACGAAACCACAGAATACGTTTTACGGTACGGGTGGTTGATCTTCGTGAATGCTGTGTTCACTGCATCGCGATCAGTAGGGCGGTTGACACGGCTTCCTAAGGATAAAGGATAATTGCCTATATGGGTCTCCCAATATACGCGACGGTACGCGGGAGCTCAAATCCGTATTAGTGCTATCGTCCCTCAGGAGGAATCACCCACCTTCGTAGAGATCGACAGTCACTACGTTTAACGACGCCGGAACACGTCTCTACCTAGACCTCTATTGTGAGCGTTATGTTACAATGCGTTTTTAGATTCATTCAATATATTTTAAGTTGATCTTGTTTATCAGTTTGTCTTTCAGGATCACCACGAGATGTATTGGTACAAATTCCTAAATGCAGCTAAAATGATAAGCAAGCTTTCACAATCCTTTTAGCTTTGAAAATCCTAACTACTGAGGGGAGAGAAAAACAATATCTTTCCACACAGAGCACAAAGCACAAACTAATGCACTTTCTCCTAGATCAGACACCCAAACTTATCAAAAATGCAAATGCAAGATGCATGTATTTCTTTTCTTTTCCTTTAATGTTGATGCTTAACAAAAGGAAAACTGTTGTATGACTTTCGAATTCAATTTGAAGCGTAAACAAACAAGTATTGTCTAAATGAAAAGACGCTTTACAGGTACTTGTTTTACACCAAAAATATATGAATTCAAACCATAAAGTGAAAACAAACCAACTTAAACAGCTATGAACAGTAATAACACTAACTCATAAGATCGCAATCTAAGAGGCCACAGCTACTAGGTTCGCTTTTCACAATGGGAAATTGTAACTGAAACAAGAAATACTGAAAGAACGTTTACAATTTCATCACACAACTGAGGCGGAATAATGTCAAGGAGAAGTGGTCTACAGCAAATACAATAACCAGCAAGCAATCAGCCAAAAACAAGTGCAAACAGGGCCAAGACACAAAGGAAGAGCTGAGCTAGACTAAGGCCAACTGGACCAGCGCAGGCACTGGTCTACCAGTTTCACTCTCAGCGCAGTTCCCGAAGGGAGCACCTGCGCTGTAATGCAGACTGCCTGTGGACAGCCTGCACTGACTTACGAGAGTTACGTCTGCTAAGAATTCCGGGTCATAAAAAGCTCAAAAATGTACTGTTTTGACTGAAATAAAATGCTATGGGTTAAGTACAGGCTAAGGGATGATCAAGAGGATAAAGATCTATCACAAAGAGTAAGGATTCATCTGTAGATTAGCTCTTTAAATCTTGAATTTGCTCAGCAAAGGAGCAAGAGTAGCAAAACCCTCTACTTCGCTTTTGATAGAGTCAAAAGCTTTTCGATTCGGTACTCCTTTCTTCAAGAAATGAATAGCAAAATACTACAACAACAAGATACTAGGATCTCCCCAGCGGAGTCGCCAGTTTGTTGTGGGGAAAAGTATCCGATGCGGATGACACTAACCCTTTCTAAAGGTGACAGACTTTAGCAACAACTGAATGACAAAGTTTTCATGTTCATCTTTATGAAAGCACAGAGAGAATAGAAAGAGGATCAACCAACCTGGTGTCTTGCGCTTAGTCGATCCTTGTCCTTCTCGCTTTGTATCCCGTTCCCAGCTCTTTACTCTCCAAGCCGATCCAGCTACACACAGGATCTGCACAACAAAAGGGAGCAAACTACGAGATACAAGCAATCATAATTGAAACATGGATTAGGTTGCATCAAATATACATGTAAACACAAAAGCATCTATGTAAAACAAGTATATAGAAGAACATGCAAACTTTATTGATAGAAAGTAACAGGGTTCCAGAGGAAGTTACAACCAATGATGTTGGCCCCAATCCAGCAGCACCTCCTCGGCAGCAAGAACTCTCTTCTTCACCTCTAGTAAAACAATCACCCAATAATCCTGGCAGTATACCAACAGCACCTCCTTGCTTATACCAAATTCCAGCCTCCTTAGACCTCATAGAAGAGCTCTATATATAGGAGAGAAGAAGAAAGGATGAGTCAGCTTGAGACTGACATGAAGCTGCCTTGTGTCCTCTCCCTCTTCAGTTAATCTTCAGTTCTTGAGTCCACTTGGAGATCCTTGGTTACACATGGTGATCAAGTACCTCTTACTCATCACAAGGCGAATCTGATGAACCAAGTGTCAGTTTGGAAGCTTCCTGGGCAATTGACACCTTGCAGGAGGACTGTGCCACTTGGCCAATCTCGCCCAGCGCAGGTAGCCTTCATTGTTTTTGACTTCCAGCGCAGGTACAGAGTGGGACAGTTGCAATACAGCGCAGAAGCTTAGTTAAGCAGCTGACATGATCCAAAATAAGCCTGTTCTAAAGTGTTTTCAGGTGGAGAACTGATTGGAAGTGCTGTTGATTGATGACCTTGTTCTTTTAGGGGTAAGAACAACATGTTTAGGGACTGAGGATCCCTGTAATTATCGACATTTCCTGCTCCTTGATGCGAGGCACAAAAATGTCTATAACACTGGGGTCACTTGTTGGTAAACCTTGGATTATGTCAAGGAGCCTTCAAGGGGATTGAGCTTGTTACTCTGCCCTTGCGTGCGTATCGGATCGTAGACTGTTCCCCCAGGTATATTTGTTTCGGTTGGTAACCTTAGTGACCATATTCTTTAGGATTCTTCCTAAGGTGACAGTGGTGGGAAGATCCCACTGTACCTGGAGCAGACGTCAGCTAGACTCACTTGGATTTTCTGGGGGGTTCTCTTCACTCGAGACGGTTTAGTGGAGGAACCTGTGCCAGTCTATTCATTAAGCAGGTTTCTGGGGTAACTGTTCCAACCGCCATTTCTGTATTGAACTCTGCGACGTTGGGCTTCATCACCAACTAGTGTTTTCAGTACGGAAAGTTACTGTTTGTGTGTGTTTGATCCCCTAGATTCTTTAGGCGTGTGATTCAAATTTGTTTGGTTCTTTAGAGGCTTTAGGTGGTTTTCGTTGAGATTTTACTTTGTTTGCGTGTGAAGTAGTTAAAATTTTTTAATCGTGGCTGAATTACCGAGGAAGTCCTGTAGACTTTGGGGCCAACCTCCTGAGTTTTCACCAAGCCAGCCTAAAGGGTTAAGAGCCCTCGTAACTCCTATAGACAGTAGAGTTGGGTCACCTGAAGAAGGAAAGTCTTATTTGGTGGTACATCCTGATTTTCAAGCTTTAGTAGTAGATTATAATCCACAATCAGTGTCTATTTCCAAAGTTACTAGTAGCTTTTCATCTACTAGTGATATAGGTGAGGAACCTGAAATATCCGAACCTGAAAGTGAATTTGATGCTACTCCAACATCAGGGTTTGCTTCTCTAGCTTCTAGTGGTCCTGGTTCACCTAGGGTAGAAAGAATAATTACCCAAAATCTTCCTTTTGGACTTATAGCTATCGAAGAACTTGCTACTCCGAAAGAAGAAGTAGGCATCCCTATCCCTAAAAATCAACCTGCTATTGAACTAAGGGAGTGTGAATCAATTTTTTACAGTCCACCTAGGAGCAGTGCTTGGTATCTTTCTTTGACTAATTTCTTAGAAAATCCAGGGCTAAGTTTTTCACCACCTCGTGTTGCTTATCACCCAACACCTAGAGGTTATTATCCTCCGTTAAATATGTCAAGACAGTCATCCATGTTTACTCAATCGCAATAATCCTTTTTGTACGGCGGTCCTTCTGTTCCCTCTGGGTATCAGTCACTTTCTGGTACTTTTTCGGGAGCATCTCCTCAACCCATTGAACAAGGGTTATTAACTGGAAGCAATGGTACTAAGCCGTTGAGTGTAGAAGATATTCTCATGATGTCAGGTACTATTCCTAATCCTCAACCTCAAGGTGGCCAGTTACCGCCTGGGGGGCAGCCTCAAAATCCTCAATTATCGCCTGGGGGGCAACCTCAAGGTACCCAATTTGCACCTGGGGGGCAACCTCAAGGACAGTACATACCTATGGGACAGTACATTCCTCAAGGTCAACCCCAGACTCAATATGTACCTCAAGGTCAACCCCAGTATCAATATGTACCTCAAGGTCAACCCCAGTATCAGTACGTGCCTCAAGGGTATCAACCCCAAGGTCAGTACTCGAACCAAGGTTTCCAACCACCCTCCGGTCAATCATATGTTCAAGGAATGGGAAATGTACCTTTGAATTATCAACCCTACCCTCAACCTGGTTATGGTCCTCAATATCCTCAACCTGTTATGGGTCCGCACCCCAGAATGAATTTAGTGTGGGATCCATCGCAAACTCAACATGTCTTGCAACCGAATGTACGGTTGTCATCTCAAACTAGACAACCCTTAGTTTCTAGTTCACCCCAACAACCTGTCCAGTCTACTATTCAAACTTCTGTACCTTCTGTAGTTTCTCAACCTGGGCCTAGTACGCCTCGTACTCCACCTCAAACGACTGTTGCAACTACCGCAACATCTGTTCAATCTACCCCACCTACTTCTGGAGTATCGACAGCTCCAGTTTCTACTGTTCCTGTATCTACTCCTCATACATCTTTACCTCCGTCTGGATCCACGATTCAAACTTCGGTTTAGATGCCTGTAGGACAACCTGGTTCAAGTAGAGTTGTCACAAGTCAACCACAATTTACTTATCAACCGTACCAGGGACAGTACCAATTCGGTCTTGCTATGTAGCAGCCAGTCTATCAGTATCAACCATACCCTGGGTACACATATCAACAACCTCAACAACCCCAGTATGGTCCGGTTAATCCTGGTTTTCTGGGAGGATAAAATATCCCAAATGGAATTCCTATTCCTAGTTATCTTGGATATCCTCCTCCTAGGGCTGGTCTCATGACCCAGAGTTTTAGGGACCCTAATCGTTAGTTATCGTTTATCGCAACTTTGGACTTGCCTGACTTGTCGCGCCTAACGAACGATCCCATTAATTATCTTCCATTTTTGCCGCCAATGCCGAATAAGTTGCCTAGTGATATTCCTAAGTTTGAAGGCAAATCAGGAGAGGACCCATTGAACCATGTGATGACTTATCACCTCTGGTGTGCGTCTAACTCCATTTCAGATGATTCAATCCGTCTAAGGCTTTTCCAGTGCACTCTAATTGGTCTCGCAGCCAAGTGGTACATTGAGTTACCGTGAGGAACTTTTTATAACTTTAGTCAGTTAGCTACCTCGTTTTTAACTCATTTTCAGTTGCCAGTCAGATATGACAATGGCACGGAATTACTAACTTCATTAAAGCAGTCGATGTCCACTTACATTTCAGATCACATTCATGAATGGAGACGTCGACGGCGTTTAGTGAAGGTTTTTATTCCAGATCAGATCTTAGCTGAATGGTTTGTAAAATCTTTGTTGCCAAAGATCACTGAAGATGTAGCTAAGGCCGGAGTCGTTACTGAGGAGCAAGTAATTGCTCAAGCACAGTACCTTGACTTGGTTTATACTCAGTCAGGTACGTTACACAAGAAAATCCCCGATCTTCCTAAGCAAAATCAAATCGCTGCAGCTCCTTCAGGGTCTAATGCCATTGATGGTATGATTGGTACGGTTAACACCAAAAGTAAGAAGAAGTCTTCCAAGAATTCTTCTCCTATCATAACCTTGCCAGATTCCCCGACAGGAGATTCTTTCGCGGAGATTTCCGCCGATATTCACGTTGTAGAGTCATCTACAGCCAAATCAAAATCCGGTGGTAAGAAGAAAGGGAAGAAGAAAAATAAAACGGACAAAAATTCAAAAGAGAAACCTGAAAAAGCAGAATCCAATGATAAGAAACGAAAACCTCGTTATCCTTGTCTCATTTGTGACGAAGAACATTTTACAAGAGACTGCCCTCAGCGGGCAGAGGTTGCGAAGATTGTCAAAGGTTCCCAAATGCCTGCTATTTTGAAGGATCCTTTTACAAGTCAAGACAATAAGATGATAGGTTCTTCCTCGAGTGCCAATGAAGAACCCATACTGATGATGTCCCATGTTAGGATTGTGACTCGATCGCATGATTATGGTAGTAAAAGTCCTGTTGATGGTAAAGAAGCAGAATCTTCTCATTCTAACCCATCAACCTCAGCTCCCGGTTCTGATCCACTACAGATTGAGAAACCTAATCCAGACTTGGTAATCAAACCGCCCGCCAAGGGTATACTTCGAAAGTCAGCTTTCAATCCACATGCGAGAGCAGCTCAGAACTATAACATTGTTGAGGACTTAGCTGTTTCACCCTCAGGAATGTCGGCTTTGGAAGTGTTGCAATCATGTCCAGCACAGCGTAAATTACTTTTGTCGGCTATAGGAGCTGTTGACGTTCAGGACTCGAACCTAATAATTTTCGATATAGAAAATAGTACACCGCGCTTACCTCATCAAATGGCTTTCCAGATCCCAGTGATATTAAAAACAGGCCTATTCATAGGACTCTGATTGATGAGGGAGCCTCAACGTGTATTATGTCGATACAGTGTTGGAGATCGCTTGGTTCTCCTTCACTAAATCAATCCCAGACGATTCTAAAGGCCTTTGATGGCCGTGGGTTTCATCCTTTTGGCATTCTATAGGATTTACCTATAGGGGTTGAAGGAAAATCCGTTAATCTAGATGTGGAGGTGGTTGATGCCCCTCTAGATTACAACCTTCTCTTGGGTCGTAGTTGGTCTTACGCTATGACAGCTGTCATTTCATCGGTCTTTCAGGTTATAAAGTTTCCTCATAATGGAAAGATCGTAACAATAGACCAATTGGCTTACTTTTCATCCGACCCAGCCTATTTTGAAAGTATTCAGCATGTCGGTAAAACGACTATCCCATATAAGGATGTTGGAGTAGGACTAGTTAAAGATTCTGGTTTACTGGGAACTTTTCCTTTTCCTCCGATCAATGCATCGTCTTCTTTTGCAACCATTCATATGATTTCGTCAGACACCATTGTTTATGATGATCCTTGGATCGTTCCTTCTGAATCTGAGATAGACTCATTTGGTGATGTTATGCCTTTGAGTCCATATGAAATTGCGTATGAGGTCGTGCAATCATTTACCGACCCATCTTCAACCAAAATTGACTTAATGAATGTAGTCCGTGAGGAATCACTTTTCACATCAAGCTCAGATTCAACAACGTTTTCCAAACTTGTTCACTCTGATGAGCAAATTCGTGAAATCCTATGTGTAGATGATTTACCATGGGAAGATCTCCATCACAGATCTTCGTTCTTACCTAAGAATGATCGTTTTGAAAATGATTTTTCATCAATTTTTACGACTGAATATGTCAAGGAACCTCAGAATCCAATGAAAAATCCTGATTCGGAGTTAAATTTGGGAAACATCTCTCAAACTATTCCTATTGACATTTCGGTTAAGCCTGGAATTGTTGAGAACATTCATATAGGTGCCTTGTGTACAGAAGATGAAATTCAAATATATAAGGCCCTATTTCAAGAATTCCATGACGTGTTTGCCTGGTCCTATGAGGAAATGACAGAAATTGACCCCGCAATTGTTGTTCATGAAATCAAGACTTACCCGGATGCTAAACCCGTCCGACAACATTTGCGTTAGATACACCCAAGAAAAGCTGCTACTATTAAAGCAGAAGTTGAAAAATTACTCAAAGCAGGTTTCATTTATCCGATCCCGTTAACGGATTGGGTATCGAATATTGTTCTGGTTGTTAGACTCCATCTTCTCAAAGTCCTCTGTCAGAGTCAAATTGACAGGTGGCTGTCAAAATCTCAGTTCAAATATGCAGGCCAATGACAATTAGCTTTCACCCACTGCTACTTAGATGTTTGCAAAGCTTGTTCTCAGAATGTTTCAATAACACTTGCAGGCTAGGAGAAGGTTCAGTAGGTGTTTATTTCAGGAATGTCATCAATGTGAAATAGATTCTTCTTCAAAACCCTGTTTTGAAGAAGAAATCATCAAATATGTTTTTGTAATAAATAGGTAAATGTTCCAAAGCTCTACAGTTCTTCAATGGCAGCAGCTTCAGTAGCTCCAATCCCTGCAGAAACAGCCAAAGGAATCATCAGATTAAATCAAGAAGTCAGTGGAAATAAACTGATAAAACTATCTCACGTGTGCATAGTTGAGGCAGCCTCTTCTTGGAATGCCTTCCAGTGTTTTTCAAGGGTCCCTTTTCAAAAAATTCGCATGAAGGATCTGTCAAAGTTTGGCGCATTGGTCAAACAAGGAAATGCATCCAAATGGGAGCCTACACAACAGAGAAATGGATATCAGAGTGAGCACATCTTATTATTGAAAATTCTTCTCATATAACAAATGATGTGATGGAAGCTATTATAGCCAAAATTCATCCACGACACTAAAATGTGGGCATGCATCTGTACAAGTCGTGTTCGGAGTTTTGGAGGCAATAAAATTGTTTTGCAGAATTGTTGACAGCGTTTGGAGGTGTGCGTTGCACATAGGAGGTGCGCGCTGCGCATTGGGCAGTGCGCTGCGCATTAGGCAGTTTGAGCCAATGCAAAATTACAAAGGCGCTGCGCATAGGAGTGTACGCTGCGCATTGGGGTTGCGCGCTGCGCATTGAATCTCAGCCACAGAAAAATTTGTCTTGCGTCCGATTTCGAGCCAAAACGCCACGATCAGCTTGCAAATGTGTTTTTTGTGAGTAATCTTCTTGTTCTTATGTGTTGATTTGTTTCCAATCATAACTGGTTTGAATTTTCTTTGGAGCTATCAGAGCTTGTATTTTGAGGCAAATAAAGGGGACAGTTCTTGCTTTGACCTATGGCCAAATGATCCTTGTGGAGAGGTTTGTGTAAAGGGAAAACATTATTTGTTGGTTATTACAAGCCAGGAAGGCATCTAAAAGAAAGAGATGGAAATATGCAACTATTTCCAGTGAAATGTAATTCCCTACACGGCTGCAAACACCTCAAGATCCGACAGAATTGTGATGAAGGGATTTGTCGTTTCGTTGCTTCTGCTGGAATGTACTTGCATTCAAACGAAGATCTAATTCACAAGGGGATCTGGTCATTCGATGTCAGACCATGATCTCAGGTCAGATGTGTAAGTTGTTGAAGATGAGATCTGTTTCCTGTGAGCATCACAATACCTCATCACCTGTGTCATGCAGAAAGAGTCAATTTTGCGGACAAAACCGACCTCCCTAGAAGCTAAGGCTTTCTAGTGACAAACAAGACAATCAAGCACTATCTTTCCCTAAATATGCATTTAAAATAAAAGCAACCAGGTGTTCAAGTCTTACCTTTAGTCCAATGCTGTTTGTAGCAGCCAAGCCTCTCCGATCCAGATGAGCTCCTCCTTCTCTTTGAAACCTGCATTCACTAACAAGCAAACGATTACATAGCACCTGAATAACTCATATAATAAAACATATTCATCATAAAGACCAAGGAGTTTATGAAACAAATTATATATAACAACTTGTTGAGAAAAATGAACTTAATTGTATTAATTGGAAACAAAAGAAACCATTACAACCAGTGCCTTGGTGTTGTGCAGGTCCCTCCCAGGGTCCAGCAAGAGTTCTCCTTTACTTTGATCAGCTCACCCACTTCCAAATGAAGCTAAGAAAGGATTGGAATCTCTCCTCTCAAGCTCTATAAGGGAGTCCTAATTTCAGCAGCATCTACCCTTAGGAATGTTCAGCTTTCAACCTCCCCTCCCTCTGGCCCAATGCCTGTATTTATAATGCTTTGGAGGAAGTTAATCAGGTCCACCATCAATGGGATAAGCCCCTCTTTCAATGGGATAGCTCCCCTCTTGATGGGATAAGTTCCTCTTTCTTTGGGATGCATGAACCATCTGGAGGCGCTCAATCCACTTCAAACCATCTTCTAGAATGCTCTAGATTCGACCACAAGTAACTTTTTTGAAGTAAAACTTGCGCCTTTTGACCTTTACAGGAGTATGCACCCACCCCTTTATAGACAGAGCGTACAAGTACGCAGGTATTATGAACTTGAGGTGCGTACACGCAGGTAAGGGTAAGAGAAACTGCGTAACCAGAGTTATATTGATTTTTAAGGACTTTCTCTCTTCCTTGGAGTTTGACATGAGGAGCAGAGGTATAAGACTTGCCAAGGAGGACAGTATGACAATTGATGGAACCATACTGACTTCAAATAGTCATGGTGACAAATTTTAGTGTAATAGGTTGCCCCCTAAAGTGAGAAGCCTGTAGTAGATTAGGGTTTCATATCATCTAGGAAGGGTGAAGCACTTTATCATTTCGAGGATTATCTTGTGGAGAGCCCAGTTGGAACCTGCAAATATTCAACACAAAATACATATATGAGATCATATCATCGCTGAGGTAGGCATTCCCATACTCAGATCAAAAACTTTAACTAACAAACTAACTACTGCTATGATACATGAATGATTTCGCAGTACATTATAATCATAGACACATGTAGACACAGTATGGACGCAGCCATCTGTTTATAATTAGTTTACTATATAATGAATACAAAACTCCTTGCAGCCTGGATGGCAGAAACTAGATCCAGGGTCTTCATTTCTGCTTCCCGAAATAGTACGATTCTATCCATGCGAATAAATGAGTTGATGTCGAACATGGTAGAAACCACTTGATTACTAGTCAATCATGTAAACTGTTAACAAGTGTGAGAGAAACCACCAGTGATGTCAATGGTTCTCAAAGTACCCAGTACAATCCATGATATGTGAATGAATGTGTTGATGTCGAACATGTCACGGAATCCTTCGATCGAAAGTCAATGATGTAAACTGTCGTCAAAGGCGAGAAACCTGCCATTGATGCATGCAGATTTCAAGGTACTGACGATTTCTAGATCATCTTTCTAGATAATGTGCTGATGTCGATAGAAAGCGATTCGTCGTAGGCAAGCCCACAACACGAAATCATAGATCAAGTTGAAGAAATGTAGCTGTAAGGACTGACTCAGGGATGGTTAAGATGGATGATAGATATTTTGCAGATGAATGGTTTATTTGCAGTGACCTCTTGAACACATAACGACACAACAGATGGCTTGGTGACAATTGACCCAAAGTTAATACCTAGAAAACGGCTGAAGACTTTCAATGTGGTTTGATCAACTATTAGGCAAAGGATTTCCCAACCCAGGTGAATGAAAAGTGTCGTGTTCAAGAGTGGTGATAAGGTTTCTCTGAGACAAAGGATAACAAATAGGCTCATTTTTCTCTCTTTTCCCCCACCATTTTTGGCAAGTACCTCTTTATTTTTTTACAAGCTTGAGGAGGATAACATTTGCTTGATTATAAGCTCATCCTTCGGATGAGTCCAACTTAGTTTAGATTCGAACCCTAAGAAGGAGTGGTCTGTTCCTGTTTGTAATCGAACAGGTCCTTTACTGTGAAATTTTAACGAGTCCAGTATAGGAGAAACTCGGTGTTTTTCAATTTTAGAGAGTCCGAAAAACTTAAGGAGACTCCAGGGTTGACCTTTTTCGTAAATTTGTGTCTCCCAAGCCCGAAAAAGTATAAAATAATACTTGAGAGAACCGCTTGATCTTTACGACCAAGGAGTACTTTCATGATTAGTGTCTCTGACCTGAAAAGTAAAAAGCGATCAAGGACACGTCGTTTTATTTCCAATATCGAATTTGAAACGACAAAAATCCGGCAATCTTTTCATGTTTTTACGGTCAAAAAAGGGCTGTAAGAGGACCGTCTTTTAATTCCATTTTAACGAGTGTAAAAGAAACGCTCGGCAATCTTTTCATGTTTTAGGAGTCAGAAAAGGGCTTAAAGATGACTCTGATGTTTTTGTTTGTAAAAAATGACAATTTTCCCTGAAAATCCTTTATCCTGCACAAAAACCAACACATTACTCATACCTATTGAAGATAGATAAAAATACTTTGAAAAATACCTTTTCATGGTGAAAAATAAACAAATTTACCATTTATTTACCCAAAAAACCTATAAAAAGGGTTTTTACCAATTCATTTTTACCATTTTACTGTTGAGGAGAGAAAAAGGGCTTTTGGCAAGAAACTTCCCATGGACATTGTGGAGAATCCGACCGTCGAAATCGAACGCCGTCTCTTTCAGGTAATTTTGAACATCCTCCTCTTCATTTTCATCCATTTAGAATTCTTTTTTAGGCCCTAGATTTCATTTTTTGGAGGCTTTGGGGTTTCAAGAACCGCCTTTCGGGGTATGCAGGTGCCACACTAGGGACCCACGTACCCCGACATTTTCTCAGTTGGGAAAATGTCGGGCGTACGCACCTTGCCTTAAGGGACCCTGCGTACCCATGCTCTGTTCCTAAAGGCGGGGTGCGTACTCCGCGCAATGAGTTTTCAAACCCCAAATTCTCCAAAATGGACCAAAACTTTTTGATTTTACGGACTCTAATGGATGTTTTATGGTGTGTAGATTGTTCACCATGCTTGATTGGTGCGAGAGAGAGCACGAAGATGTTGATTTGGTCGCCATTAATCATCAACCATCAATTGATGCTTTGAAGGCATGCGGCCTTTATAAATACTGGGCCATACCTAGCATGAGGGCCCAAGTGAGATTTCTAGAGTGGCTGGTAGAAATATGGAACGTTCAGGACCAGTGTTTTTATATTGGAGGGCACCAGCTCAAGATGGAGCCCGCAGATATCTACTTTCTCACTGTTTTGCCCAAGAGAGGCGAACACTTGACTCTGTTCGGGACTAGGCCGGGTGGCCAGTCCATCGCTAGTCTCCGACTAGAGTGGTGTAACACTCAGTCTCAGGAGAAGGGGATAGAGATCAAAACTATATCCCGCCCTGAACTTATGGTGATTGCCTTTACAGTTACCAGACTTTGCGGGGCTGCCGCTTTACACATTGCCACTGGATCCCAGATACGGATGGCGATTGATTGCTATCGAGGTACCATTTTCAATTGGTGTGATGCTGTGTTGGCCAATATAAAAGGCCAACTGACTAGAGCCAAAAATGGACAGCTAAAGACTCTTGGTTATGGGCCTTTAGTTGTGAGTTTTGGCTTAGAGAGGGTTCCGATGCTGATCCCACAGCAGCTCACTATTGTGGCTGGGCTTCCTCGAGAGCCCAAATTGATGCGATGGGTTGCGATTATGGCCCATCATCCTGATGAGGGAACGGAGGTTGTTCGATTTACTCCGGAGTACTTTCACTGGTTAGAAGACTAGGTCTTTTCTATACAGGATTTTCCTTATGCCGGAGTTGATTTTCGTGGAGATCCGGACATGGTTCTTCCACCGGGAGAACAATGGGATGATACAGGTAACTTCATTTTCCACAAGTTTTTTAAACTATCTATTTTTTTTTGTTTTTATATCGTCTCAAAACTGATAGTAATAATTTTCAAAATGCAGATGTAGGCCCACGTCGTCTAGCCAATCTTCGGCCTTTCGAGAGGAGACTACCAGTTGCAGCGGCACCGGCCCCACAGGACAAGGCCACAGAGACTTTAGCTGAGTTGGAACATGACCTAGAGTGTCTTACAACAGATATACTGGAGACTACTATAGATGATATTCCTATCAGGCTTCAGCGCTATGTAGTCGGGGTCCCAGGACCTTTTAGGAGGTTCTTGTGTAGGGTGGCCCGTGCAGTGGTGTCATATAGAGATGATTGGATGGTCGTTTTGTAGACACATGTGACATTTTGGTTTTTTGTACTTATCATTTTTGCCGATCATAAGGTGTTTTTCAACCTATGATCGAAGACGATGTATTTTTTGACACACTCCTATATATATATATATATCATTATTACCGGCTTATCTTGTTAAACATGTGTGATGAAATGTTTTTAAATTTACATGTATGATTATTGCAAATGTCTATTTAACATTCAAGAAGCAATTGCATCTGCTAATGTATTTAAAGACCTTGGAATATGTTGATATTCAATGTAATCAAACTCACGTTCCAAGAGACGCACTCTCAAAAATAACCTTAATACACTGGATTTCTAATGGCATATACTCTATTAAGCTGTAATACAACGAGTTCAGAATCCAACCTCACTATCAAACTCCGAATCCCAAATGAAATAGATTCAGACAATAACTCAATCATTGCACTGTATTCGGCAATGTTGTTTGTTGTTTGACCGAGGCTCACCCCATGCATAGAAACTAACTCGTCAGAGGGAGAATAGATAACCCAAGCTGCGGAAGAGATATTCTGTGTACTACGACAAGCACCATCAGCAAATCCAATGTATGTTTGGAGAGGCATGGACATCTGCAATATCAAGAGTAAAACCAAGATAAGCTAGAATAACGACGGAAAACACACTCTCTAAGCTAAGCACACTGTCTAAACTAACAAACACACCAGCTAGAAAGAAAACTAACCTACCTAAAAATTATCCATACCCATCATTTAAGCATAATACCTCTTTAGGTAAAGTCCATTTCTAGGTTTACCCAAAGATTCCCCGTCAAAGTCTACCAGCTCATAGGCCCCTTTTGCTAGCTTTCGCTTGACAATATAGGGCCCATGCCACATAGGAACGAATTTTCCATCACCTTATTTATCATTAGCTTGATCATACAATAACATTAGGTCGCCTTCCGAAAAATTTCGAGGGGTCACGTTTCGATCATACTGAGCTTTCATACGTTTTGTGTGAGTCTCGATCGCCAATGCAGCATCACATTGATTCTCATCTAATTGAGCTAAGTATAATAAATGCTTCTCCTCTTCGGAAGTAGCTAGAAGTAACTCGATGGCCATTTGCAGTGACGGGATTTCGCATTCAATGGGTAGCACAGCTTCCAAACCATAAACTAGTTGGAAAGGAGTGAACCCTGTTGATGTTTTCACTGAGGTTCGGTACGCCCAAAGCGCTGAAAATAACATGTTGTGCCAATTTGACCGATGAATACCAATGATTCGTCGGATCATGATAACTAAAACTTTGTTGATGGACTCAATCAGACCATTCGCTTGTTGATAATAAGGAGTTGAGCTATCGTGACGCAAACCAAGCTGGCCTGTAAGTTCTGTCATCATAATGTTTCGAAAATGGCGCCCATGGTCAGTGATTATCACTTGTGGGACACCAAACCTAGCAATTATGTGATTGAACATGAAAATTGTAGTTGTCTTGCCGTCTGCCTCGAATGTAGGCATCGCCTCGGCCCACTTAGTAAAATAATGTACCGCAAGGATGATATATGCATGTCCCCCGGCCGAGTGAGGGTTACATGTAATAAAATTGATACCCCATTTGGCAAAAGGACCAACGAAAATTATAGGGTGGAGAGGAGCAGGTGGAGCACGCATCTTTCGGTCAAACACTTAATAGTTGTGGCATTTTCAGACCGCAGTAATACAATCTTTAAACAAGGACGGCCAGAAGTAGCCAGCGCGCAATATCTTTTGGGCTGTGGCATACCTAGACATATGACCGCCACACGCTCCAGAGTGACAGTCATTTAGAACCCTTTCAACCTCTTCGTGAGTTAAGCAACGTCAAAAAATAAAGTCCGCCCCACGGCGATAAAGAGTATCTCCAATAATTTTGTACTGTTGGGACTGGAATCGAATTTTCCGATGTTCCGTCTTTGAAACTTCGGGCCGAAAGGATTAGGTCTGGAGATAGACGATGATATCCCCATATCACGGATCTAAAGTGCTGATTAGAAACAAAGATTCGTCCGCAATGGGCTCCTCTGCCACTGTTTCCGTGTCAGCACGCGGGAAGTCACACATTAACTCTACAAAAACTAAAGATTTCTTAGACTTAGATTTCTCAAACTCCAAGTTGAACTCTTGCAGGATAACAATCCATTTAGAGTACTTGCCCCCTAGCAATTGTTTAGTCAAAATGTAGATCATAGGGTTGCAATCCGAAATGACTGTAGTTTTGCGGAGTAAAATGTAGTGACGAAAACGTTGGACAGCTTGAACGGCCGCCAATGCCAATTTCTCCACATGTGAATATTTTAGCTCAGTTGGGTTTAACGTCCGACTAAGGTAATATATCACATGTTCCGTTCTGAATTCATCTTCCTGAACTAAGACCATCCCAATGGTGGAATGAGCGACGGCGAGGTACAAAAAGTAATCCTGGTTGTAGTTGGGAGGATGCAACAACGGTGCATGGGTCAACACGTGCTTGAGTGCATCAAACGATTTCTGAGCTATCTCATCCCAAGTGAATTGAGCATTCTGTTTCAACAACCTTGTAAAACCCTTTGTAACCTCAGCGTAGTTAGGAATGAATCGTCGTAAAAAGTTTGCTTTCCCCTGCAAACTTTGGAGTTGGCGAAGACTCGAAGGAGGAGGCAATTTGATGATAGCTTCTACCTTCGAGGGATCGACGCGAATGCCGGCTTTCGAAACTACAAATCCCAGTAATCGACCCACTTCAATACAGAAGACACATTTGTGTGGGTTCAACCAAATATGATAATGCCTACGCCTCTTGAAGATTGCTCGTAAATGGACAAGGTGGTCAGCTCGATGTAATGAATGAGCGGGCAAATCATCGAGATACAGTTGCACAATGTGTTTGATGTCATGAAACGCATAAGACATCGCCCTTTGAAAAGTTGCTCTGGCATTCTTGAGTCCAAAAGGTAATTTGCAATAAGCAAATGTCCCCCATGGACAAATGAAAGCCGTTTTTGGTTGATCAGCAGGTAGAATATTGATTTGATTGTAACCGGAAAAACCGTCCATAAAGGAAAATATTTCACTGCCGACACAATCATCAATTATTTGATCGATATAGGGTGTTGGGTAGTTGTCCTTTGGACAAGCTCGATTAATGTCCCTATAATCAATGCATATTCTTATTGTTCCCTGTTTTTTGTTGACCGGAACAATATTCGATACCCAATCCGTTAACGGGATCGGATAAATGAACCCTGCTTTCAACAGTTTCTCAACTTCTGCTTTAATAGCAGCCGCTTTTCGTGGGTGAATCTGATGCAAACGTTGTCGGACGGGTTTAGCGTCCGGGTAAGTCTTGATCTCATGGATAACAATCTCGGGATCAATTCCTGGCATTTCCTCATAGGACCAGGCAAACACATCGCGGAATTCTTGAAATAGGGCCTTGTATGTTTGAATTTTGTCATCTGTACATGAGGCACCTATATGAATGTTCTCAACAATTCCAGGCTTGACTGAAATGTCAATGGGAATAGTTCGAGAGATGTTTCCCAAATTCAGCTCTGAATCAGGATGTTTCATTGGATTCTGAGCTTCTTTGACATATTCAGCTGTAAAGATTGGTGAGAAATCATTTTCAAAACAATCATCCTCAGGTAAAAATGAAGATCTGTGATGGAGATCTTCCCATGGTAAATCGTCTACACACAGGACTTCACGAAGTTGCTCGTCAGATGAAACAACTTCGGGAAACGCTATTAACTCCAAGGTTGATGTGAAAAGTGATTCCTCACAGACCACATTCATTAAGTCGATTTTGGTTGAACGCGGGTCGGTAAAAGACTACACGACTTCATAGGCAATTTCATATGGACTCAAAGGCATATCATCACCAAATGAGTCTATCTCAGATTCAGAAGGAATGATCCAAGGATCATCATAAACAATGGTGTCTGATGTAATCATATGAATGGATGCAAACGAAGACAATGCGTTGATTGGAGGAAAAGGAAACGTTCTCAGTAAACCGACATCTTTAACTAATCCTACTCCAACATCCTTGTATGGGATAGTCGTTTTACCGACATGCTGAATACTCTGTGAAGAGGCTGGGTCGGATGAAAAGTAAGCCATCTGGTCTATTGTTACGATCTTTCCATTATGTGGGAACTTTATTACTCGGAAGACCGATGAAACGACCGCTGTCATAGCGTAAGAACAACTTCGACCCAAGAGAAGGTTGTAGTCTAGAGGGGCATCAACCACCTCCACATCTAGACTAACGGTTTTTCCTTGAACCCCTATAGGCAAATCCTGAAGAATGCCAAAAGGATGAAACCCATGGCCATCAAAGGCCTTAAGAATTGTCGGGGATTGATTTAGTGAAGGAGAACCAAGCGATCTCCAACACTGTATCGACATAATACACATGGAAGCTCCCTCATCAATTACAGTCCGATGAATAGGCCTGTTTTTGACTATCACTGGGATCTGGAAAGCCATTTGATGAGGCAAACACGGTGTACTATTTTCTAGATCAAAGATTATTAGGTTTGAGTCCTGAACATCAACAGCTCCTATAGCCGACAAAAGTAATTTACGCTGTGCGGGGCATGATTGCAGCACTTCCAAAGCCGACATTGCTGAGGGTGAAACAGCTAAGTCCTCAACAATGTTATAATTCTGGGCCGCTCTCGCATGTGGATTGAAAGAAAACTTTCGAAGTATACCCTTGGCGGGCGGTTTGATTACTAAGTCTGGGTTAGGTTTCTCAATTTGTAGTGGATCGGAACCGGGAGCTGAGGTTGATGGATTAGAATGAGAAGATTCTGCTTCTTTGCCATCAACAGGACTTTTACTACCATAATCTTGCGATCGAGTCGCAATCCTTACATGAGACATCATCAATATGGGTTCTTCACTGGCATTCGAGGAAGAACCTATCATCTTACTATCCTGCTTTGGAAATGGATCCTTCAAAACAGCAGGAGTTTGGGAACCTTTAACAATCTTCGCAACCTTTGCCCGATGAGGGAAATCTCTTGTAAAATGATCCTCTTCACAAATAAGACAAGGATACCGAGGTTTGCGTTTTTCGTCATTGGTTTCCGACTTTTCAGTTTTCTCCTTTGGAGTTTTTTCTGCTTTATTCTTCTTCTTTCCTTTCTTCTTTCCACCGGATTTTGATTTAGCTGTAGATGACTCTACAATGTGAACGTCAGCGGAAACCTCTACAGAAGAATCTCCTGTCGGGGAATCAGGCAAGGTTATGATAGAAGAAGAATTCTTGGAAGACTTCTTCTTACTTTTAGTGTTCACCGTACCAATCATGCCATCAGCAGCATGAGATCCCGAAGGAGCAGCAGCGATTTGATTTGACTTAGGAAGATCTGGGATCTTTTCGTGTAACGTACCTGACTGAGTATAAACTAAGTCAAGGTACTGCGCTTGAGCAATCACTTGCTCCTTAGTAACTACTCCGGCCTTAGCTACGTCTTCGGTAATCTTCGGTAACAATGATTTAACAAACCATTCAGCAAAGATCTGGTCCAGGATAAAAACTTTCACTAACCGCCTTCGACGTCTCCATTCATGAATATGATCAGAAATATAAGTGGACGTCGATTGCTTTAATGAAGTTAGTAACTCCGTGCCATTATCATATCTGACTGGCAACTGAAAATGGGTTAAAAACGAGGTAGCTAACTGGCTAAAATTATAAAAAGAGGCCCATGGTAACTCAATGTACCACTTGGCCGCAAGACCAATGAGAGTGCGCTGGAAAAGACGTAAGCGGATCGAATCATCCGAGATGGAATTAGAGGCACACCAGAGGTGGTAAGTCATCACATGATTCAACGGGTCCTCTCCAGACTTACCTTTGAACTTGGGAATGTCACTGGGCAACTTGTTCGGTATTGGCGGCCAAAACGGAAGATAATTTATTGGATCGTTCGTTAGGCGCGACAAGTCTGGTAAATCCAAAGTTGCGATAAATGGTAACTGCCGATTAGGATCCCGAAAACCCTGGGTCACGAGACCAGCCCCAAGAGGAGGATATTTGGGATAACTTGGAATAGGAATCGCGTTCGGGATATTGTATCCTCTCGGAAAACCAGGATTAACCGGACCGTACTGGGGTTGTTGTGATTGTTGATAAGTGTACCCAGGATACGGCTGATACTGGTAAACTGGCTGTTGGACAGCAGGACCGAATTGGTACTGTCCCTGGTACGATTGATAAGTGAATTGTGGTTGACTTGTGACAACCGTACTTAAACCAGGTTGTCCTACAGGCATCTAAACCATAGTTTGAATCGTGGATCCAGATGATGGTAAAGATGTCTGAGGAGTAGATACAGGAACAGTAGAAACCGGAGCTTTTGATACTCCAGAAGTAAGTGGGGTAGATTGAACAGATGTTGTGGCAGTTGCAGCAGTCGTTTGAGATGGAGTACGAGGCGAAACGGGCCCAGACTGAGAAACTACCGAAGGTACAGAGGTTTGAATATTAGACTGGACTGGTTGCTGGGGTGAACCAGAAACTAAGGGTTGTCTAGTTTGAGATGACAATTGTACACTTGGCTGCAACACCTGTTGAATTTGTGATGAATCCCACACTATGTTCATTCCGGGGTATTGACCCATAACAGGTTGAGGATATTGAGATCCATAACCGGATTGAGGGTAGGATTGATAATTGAAAGGTACATTTCCCGTACCTTGAACGTAAGATTGACCTTGGGGTGGTTGGAAACCTTGGTTCGAGTACTGACCTTGGGGTAGATACCCTTGAGGCATGTACTGATACTGGGGTTGACCTTGAGGTATAAATTGATACTGAGGTTGACCTTGGGGTACATATTGAGGCTGGGGTTGACCTTGAGGAATGTACTGCACCATGGGTACATACTGTCCTTGAGGTTGCCCCCCAGACATAATTTGTGTACCTTGATGTTGCCCCTCAGGCAGTAACTGGCCACCTTGAGGTTGAGAATTGGGAATAGAACCTGACATCATAAGAATGTTTTCTATGCTCAACGGTTTATTACCATTGTTTCCAGTTAATAACCCATGTTCAATGGGTTGAGGAGATGCTCCCGCAAAAGTACCAGAAAGTGACTGATACCCAGAGGGAACAGAAGGACTGCCGTACAAGAAAGATTCAGGCGATTGAGTAAACATGGACGACTGACCAGACATATTTACAGGAGTATAAAGACCTCTAGGTGGATAAGGAGCACGAGGTGGAGAAAAACTTAACCCTAAGTTGTCCAAATAATTAGTTAAAGAAAGATACCAAGTAGTACTTTTAGGTGGACTGTAAAAAATGGATTTACACTCCCTTAGATCAATAACAGGTTGATTTTCAGGGATAGGGATGCCTATTTCTTCTTCTGGAGCAAGTTCTTCAATAGCTATCAAACCAGAAGGAAGATTTTCGGTGATGACTCTTTCTACCCTAGGTGAATTAGGAGCACTAGAAGTTGGAGAGACTAACCCCGATGTTGGAGTAACAGGTTCAGATATCTCAGGTTCTTCGCCTATATCACTAGTAGATGAAAAACTACCAGCAAGTTCGGAAACCGAAATAGCTTCAGGATTATAACCTGTTTTTAGAGTTTGGTAATCAGGATGAACAACCAACGAAGACTCTCCTTCTTCAGGTGAACCTACTTTACTGCCACTAGGAGTTACGAGGACTTTCAAACCTTCATAATGACCCGGGACGTCTTCAGGAGGTTGGCCCCGAAGTCTACGAGACTTCCTCAACAAATCGGCCACGGTTACAACCTTAGGAGACTGGCCCCGATGTCTACGGGACTGTCTCGGTAATTCAGCCACAGTTAAAACTTTTAACTACTGCACACGCAAACAGAGTAAAATCTCAAAGAAAACCGCCTAAAGTCTCTAAAGAACCAAACAAATTCGAATCACACGCCTAAAGAATCTAGGGCGTCAAACCACACACAAACAGTAACCTTCTGGACCAAAATCACTAGTTGGTGATGAAATCCAACATCGCAGAATTCAGTACAGAAGTGGCGGGTGGAACAGTTACCCCGACAACCTGCTTAATGAATAGACTGGCACAAGTTCCTCCACTTTAACCGTCTCGAGTGAAGTGAACCCCCCAGAAAATCCAAGTGAGTCTAGCCGACGTCTGCTCTAGGTACAGTGGGATCTTCCCTCCACCGTCACCTTGGTTAGAACCCTAAAGATAATATTCACTAAGGTTACCAACAACAACAAATATACCTGGGGGAACAGTCTACGATCCGATATACACGCAAGGGCAGACTAGCAAGCTCAATCCCCTTGCCGGCTCCTTGACAATAATCCAAGGTTTACCGACAAGTGACCCCAGGCTCCTCGACAATGATTAATCCGAGGTTTACCGTTTGTAGTACGTGCATATCTGGCATCGTTCCCAATGAAGGAGGATTGATTCCCTCACTGGTTCGGACACGATCTCGTGCTTCTCCTTTAAGAGGAGCTTTCCCAGAGCATAAATGTAACAGTTGGATTTATCCTACCACAAGATAAGCTACTTGTTTGTTTTTACTACCTTGGAGAGTTAATTACTCTCCTACTTGAAGACACTAGCCTGATCTATGTTGGTGTATCAGAGCCCTAGTAAATAAAAAGTTACTAAGTAAATTTTACTTTAAGTGTTAATTTTTATGGATTTTCTTTAGGACAATAGGTAGCGGAGATGAAACTGATGATGTGTAGACTCGACTCAAATCCACTAAAAAGATGCACCTAAGATGATTTAAACTATCTTTCCTTTTCAATGAATTCCCTAGCTAAGAGAGTTAGAGAATGAAAAATTTATAAAGACAACTTTCTTGGCAATGAAAATCAAAGAAACAATCTCTTTATCTTTTCCAAAGCACACAACACATGACCACTAATTATTTGCACGAAAACTTCCTTTCGCTTTTCAAAGACTTCAAATGCTACTAAAACAAACTTTCCTCAAAAGAGATCTTGTATTTTTTCCTATTTTAATAAAGCATGTAAAACTACCTAACAAAAAATCAATTTTAAAATCTATGAAAATCTAAGAGAAATTTACCTAAAAGCAAATCTAATGAGAAATTTACCTAAAAGCAAATCTAATGAGGTAAAAGCCTACAAAATATAATTCCAGGATGTTTTACTTAGTTACAATTCAACCAAGGACTAATTCATGCAGAATCATAAACCAGTCAAAAACAAAAATAAAAAGCTTTTGTTCTTTTTCTTAAGAATGAAATTCACAGCTTAATCAACAAGCCTTCTCAAAATTCCGCAAAGAGACAACACAAAGGTAGGTTTCTCACAAAGGTGGATTTTACGAAAGGTCCGACTCCTAAGAAGACTGAAAAGACCAGGGATATCCAAGGTTTTTACAACTTCTAAAGCCAAAGTCACTACAAGACCAATACAAAAATCAAACCTAGGGCTAGAATTTCTATGAACTTCACTAAAACCCTTGATGCTAATGAAACAAGCTTAGATGAAAACTTTTGACAGGTAACCAGTGGATCTGGGCAACAATAAATAAACTATAAACAAAATCTAAGAGGTAAAAAAGAAAAAATTGGAATTTTCTAAAGTTTTGACAGGGTAAGCAGGCAGCTTGTTTGCACAGGTGCGGCCACGCTCTATGTACAAAGCAGAAGTGCGTACAGGTATGCACTGTGCTTAACGTAGAGGCTGCGTACTGCTCTCAAAATCAAGAAAAATAAAAACTAACTCAACCCTAAGCTATTCCACCCAAATTCACAGTCAATCAGTCAAAAACTAGAAAGAAATCAGATTTTCTCAAATCAAAGTATCAATCAAAAGAGAAATCAATCAAATCCATGGTTTCCCCAGCGGAGTCGCCATTTTGTCATGTGGAAAGAGTCAATTTTGCGGACAAAACTGACCTCCCTAGAAGCTAAGGCTTTCTAGTGACAAACAAGACAATCAAGCACTATCTTTCCCTAAATATGCATTTAAAATAAAAGCAACCAGGTGTTCAAGTCTTACCTTTAGTCCAACGCTGTTTGTAGCAGCCAAGCCTCTCCGATCCAGATGAGCTCCTCCTTCTCTTTGAAACCTGCATTCATTAACAAGCAAACGATTACATAGCACCTGAATAACTCATTTTTATAAAACATATTCATCATAAAGACCAAGGAGTTTATGAAACAAATTATATATAACAACTTGTTGAGAAAAATGAACTTAATTGTATTAATTGGAAACAAAAGAAACCATTACAACCAGTGCCTTAGTGTTGTGCAGGTCCCTCCTAGGGTCCAGCAAGAGTTCTCCTTTACTTTGATCAGCTCACCCACTTCCAAATGAAGCTAAGAAAGGATTGGAATATCTCCTCTCAAGCTCTATAAGGGAGTCCTAATTTCAGCAACATCTACCCTTAGGAATGTTCAGCTTTCAACCTCCCCTCCCTCTGGCCCAATGCCTGTATTTATAATGCTTTGGAGGAAGTTAATTAGGTCCACCATCAATGGGATAAGACCCTCTTTCAATGGGATAGCTCCCCTCTTGATGGGATAAGTTCCTCTTTCTTTGGGATGCATGAACCATCTGGAGGCGCTCAATCCACGTCAAACCATCTTCTAGAATGCTCTAGATTCGACCACAAGTAACTTTTTTGAAGTAAAACTTGTGCCTTTTGACCTTTACAGGAGTATGCACCCACCCCTTTACAGACGGAGCGTACAAGTACACAAGTATTATGAACTTGAGGTGCGTACACGCAGGTAAGGGTAAGAGAAACTGCGTAACCAGAGTTATATTGATTTTTAAGGACTTTCTCTCTTCCTTGGAGTTTGACATGAGGAGCAGAGGTATAAGACTTGCCAAGGAGGACAGTATGACAATTGATGGAGCCATACTGACTATAAATAGTCATGGTGACAAATTTTAGTGTAACAACCTGTTTCGTTATAATGGAAGAATACCACCTATGGCGCTGCTACTGGTCTTGCTACTCTACATGGCAAATTTTGTGCATACGACAGTCAATGCCCCGCCTTTGATAAACTTGATCTGTATAGTTATTGTCAATTTAGGTGTATACATGGAGAAAGTAGACATCCCACCACTTCATATCGATTCAATCTTATACTTTCTCTCGTGGCAAAACCGTATGGAAAATTCGATGCAAAAGTGGGGTGAAAATTGCAAATGGGGTTCTCGTCAATGCTTCTTTGTCAAAATTCGAGCCCAACTTCTTGGAAATCGATATCAACAACAATTGAAACAACTACTTCAGTGGGAGCAGGGGTTTACGATTTAATGAACAACGAAATGGAGATATCTGCCACAACAGAGCGTACTGTCTATTTTGGTCTTCAGTAAAGGGTCTTCAGCTACAGTTGTCACCTCTCCATTAGTTATTAACAAACAAAGGTAACGTGGCTTGATTTGTAATGCGCTTGTCAAAAGGTGACCTCCACATTCCAAATGCTATTTTGGTCTAACAACAAAAGGAAAATGGAAAGTATAACGTGGCAGTCCAGGTCAAAGACAAAATTAGAACAAAGACATTGATCATAAGTAGAATAATAGGACTTGAGGCCTATTTTTATTTTCAGTTGCGATTTAAAGGAATTCCACCTACAGATTTCACTATTTTTTGGTCATCAATAGATTCAAGGGGAGCGTTGTGAACCGCTGTTTAACTTTACAGGTTTGGGTTTTGTTAATGATGATCCCTTAGTTTTAGCGGATCTGTTATCCCACAGATAGTTTATGTGTTGAGAAATCATTTGTAAAGGAGAGAATTCCGAAAGCAGGTGGCAGTCTATGACAAATGGCAGCTTTGAAGATTCCTATTTCAAAAGAGTTTTGACCAGCAACCTTCACAACTCGAGACATTTTGCAATCTGATCCAGATTTGGTTTATTTTTTGGAATTTTAATTAGTTTTAATTCCTAGAAGTTAGTTTTCTGTTCCTAGAAGCTAGTAACAGCTTGAGCATGTAATTTGTAGTTAAGCAATACTTTGTACTTTGGGGAGGAGGGAGAGTTCTGAGAGCAGTGCGTGGAGAAAAACAGAGTTTCATTGTACGGTTTTGACAGGGATTCAATAAAAAAAATACAACTCTGACTCCTGAGATTCCTATGGTATGACATTTGACATATGTTGCTTCTCTGTCTCATACGTTCCTTGTTATGTTTACTGTTTCATTTCATAATAATTTCTATTGAATACTTTTAAGTGAGAAAGGCAGAATTCAATTTATTTGCTTTGTCTTGAGGAAGTGTTCATATTTAATGTTTTCTTCTATTTGACAAGGATTCATCTTCTATGCCCTTGTCGACTTCTCAGCAGTCTTGCCATTCCGTTTATCTCAATTTAATTGTTAAATTTCTTGCCTATCTTGCCTCAGGAGATAATCTGTGTTTTTGATTACATTTCCCTGTTCAAGCTGTTCTTTGCCCCATGCAGCCCAGAAAACCCAATCATTCATTAAAACCCCTTTTCATATCTCTTTACTAGCCTAAAATCCGCATTCACTATAGGTCATCTCAGCCCCTTTGAAAACCTTTAGCCGAGATAGACCCGGAGAGAGCCCTCTCCTGTCCTCGTAGGGCTAGCTATGAGGCTGAGCGTGGTTTGATGTGGCCTCGAGTCTTGCCTTCCTCAGCCTGAGGCAAATTCGAGCGTTAACACCGGTTAACAAAAAGCAAGGGACAATAAAAATATGTATCGATTATAGGGACATTAATCGAGCCTGTCCAAAGGACAATTACCCAACTCCCTATATCGATCAAATCATTGATGATTGTGCCGACAGCGAAATATTCTCCTTCATGGATGGTTTTTCCGGATACAATCAAATCAATATTCTACCTGCTGATCAACCAAAAACGACTTTCATTTGTCCATGGGGGACATTTTCTTATTGAAAATTACCTTTTGGGCTCAAGAACGCGGGCGCAACATTTCAAAGGGCCATGTCTTATGCGTTTCATGACATCAAGTGCAACCCTATCTCGATGATTTTCTCGCTCATTCATTACATCGAGCTGATCATCTCATCCATCTACGAGCAATCTTTATGAGGTGTAGGCATTATCGGATTAGGTTGAATCCACACAAGTGTGTTTTCTGTATAGAAATGGGTCGATTGCTGGGGTTTGTTGTTTCGAAAGCCGGCATTCGCGTTGATCCCTCGAAGGTTGAAGCTATTGTCAAATTTCCTTCTCCTTCGAGTCTTTTCCAACTCCAAAGTTTGCAAGGGAAAGAAAACTTTTTACGACGATTCATTCCTTACTACGATGAGGTTACAAAGGGTTTTACCTGGTTGTTGAAACATAATAATCCATTCTATTGGGATGAGATAGCTCAGAAATCTTTTGATGCACTAAAACACGCGTTGACCCATGCACCGTTATTGCATCCTCCCAACTATAACCAGGATGACTTCTTGTATCTCGCCGCCTCTCATTCCACCATTGGAATGGTCTTAGTTCAGGAAGATGAATTCGGTACTGAACATGTGATATATTACCTTAGTCGAACTTTAAATCCAACTGAGCTAAAATACTCACATGTGGAGAAATTGGCATTGGCAGCTGTTCAAGTTGTCCAACGTTTTCGTCACTACATTTTACTACATAAAACTACAGTAATTTCTGATTGCAACCCTATTATCTACACTTTGACCAAGCAATTGCTAGGGGGCAAGTACTCTAAATGGATTGTCATCCTACAGGAGTTTGACTTGGAATTTGAAAAATCTAAGTCTAAGAAATCTTTAGTTTTTGTGGAGTTAATGTGTGAATTCCCGTGTGTTGACACAGAAACTATGGTGGAGGATCCCATTGCGGACGAATCCTTGTTTCTAATCAGCACTTTAGATCCATGGTATGGGGATATCATCGCTTATCTCCAGACCCAATCCTTTCGGCTAGAAATTTCAAAGTCAGAACATCGAAAAATACGTTTCTAGTCCCAACAATTCAGAATCATTGGAGATACACTTTATCGCCGTGGGGCAGACTCTGTTTTTCGACGTTGTTTAACTCACGAGGAAGCTGAAAGGGTTCTAAATGACTGTCACTCTGGAGTGTGTGGCAGTCATATGTCTGGGTATGCCAAGCCTAAAAGATATTGTGCGCTGGCTACTTCTGGCCGTCTTTGTTTAAAGATTGTATTAACGCGGTCCAAAAATGCCACAACTGCCAAATTTTTGATCGAAATATGCGTGCTCCACCTGCTCCTCTCCACCCTATAATTGCCGTTGGTCCTTTTGCCAAATGGGGTATTGATTTTATTACATGTAACCCTCACTCCGCTGGGGGGCATGCATATATCATCCTTGCGGTAGATTATTTTACCAAGTGGGCCGAGGCGATGCCTACATTTGAGGCAAACGGAAAAACAGCTAAAATTTTCGTGTTCAATCATATAATTGCTAGGTTTGGTGTTCCAAAAGCGATTATCACTGATCATGGGCATCATTTTCGAAATGTTATGATGACCGAACTTACAGGCCAGCTTGGCTTGCGTCACGATAGTTCAACTCCTTATTACCCACAAGCTAATGGTCTGGTTGAATCCATCAACAAAGTTTTAGTCATCATGATCTGACAAATCATTGGGATTCATCGGTCGAATTGGCATAACATGCTATTTTCAGCGCTTTGGGCGTATCGAACCTCAGTAAAAACATCAACAGGGTTCACTCCTTTCCAACTAGTTTATGGTCTGGAAGCTGTGTTACCCATTGAATGTGAAATCTCGTCATTGCAAATGGCCATCGAGTTACTTCTAGCCACTTCCGAAGAGGAAAAACGTTTATTATACTTGGCTCAATTAGATGAGAATCGATGTGATGCTGCATTGGCGATCGAAACTCACACAAAACGTATGAAAGCTCAGTATGGTCGAAATGTGACCCCTCGAAATTTTTCGGAAGGAGATCTAGTCTTAGTGTACGATCAAGATAATGATAAATTAGGCGCTGGAAAATTCATTCCTATGTGGCATGGTCCCTATGTTGTCAAGCGAAAGCTAGCAAAAGGGGCCTATGAATTGGTAGACTTTGATGGGGACTCTTTAGGTAAACCTAGAAATGGTCTTTACCTGAAGAGGTATTATGCTTAAACAATGGGTATGGAGATTTTTAGTTAGGATAGTTTTCTTTCTAGCTGGTGTGTTTTAGTTTAAAAAGTGTGCATAGCTTAGAGAGTGTTTTTCGTCATTATTCCTACTTATCTTGGTTTTGCTCTTGATATTGCAGATGTCGATGCCTCTCCAAACATACATTGGTTTCACTGATGGTGCTTGTCATAATACACGGAACATTTCTTCCACAGTTTGGGTTATCTATTCGCCATCTGACGAGTTGGTATCTATGCATGGGGTAAGCCTCAGTCAAACAACGAACAACATTGCCGAGTATAGTGCAGTGATTGAGTTATTATCTGAATCTATTTCATTTGGGATTCAGAGTTTGATAGTGAGGTTAGATTCTGAACTCGTTGTATTACAGCTTAATAGAGTATATGACATTAGAAATCTAGTGTTATTGAGATTATTTTTGAGAGTGCATCTCTTGGAGCGTGAATTTGATTATATTGAATATCAGCATATTCCAAGATCTTTAAATACATTAGCAGATGCAATTGCTTCTCGAATGTTAAGTAGACATTTGCAATAACCATACATGTAAATTTAAAACCATTCCATAACATGATTTACAAGATAAGCCGGTAATAGTGATATATATATAGGAGTGTGTCAAAAATACATCGTCCTCGATCATAGGTTGAAAAACACCTTATGATCAGCAAAAGTGATAAGTACAAAAAGCAAAAATGTCATATGTGCCCACAATAAGCGATCATCCTATCACTGGTGATGATCTCGATAAGAAACCACTGCACGGGCCACTTTGCAAAGGAACCTCCTAAAGGTCCTGGGACCCCAATCACATAGCACTGAAGTCGACGAGGAATGTCATCTATGCTAGTCTCCGGAATGTCTCCTATCAAGCGCTCTAGATGACTCTCCAACTCAGCTAGGGTCTCTACTGATTCGTCCTGTGGGGCTGGCGCGGCTGTAGCTGGTTGTTTCCTCTCATAAGGCTGGAGAGCGGCTGGTCGCTGTGGACCCACATCTGCATTTGAAACTTTTACTATCAGTTTTGGGATGATATAAAAATAAAAAAAATAAAAATAGGAAAATGTTGAAAATGATTTTACCTGAGTCATCCCATTGCTCTCTTGGTGGAAGAGCCATGTCTGGGTCACCACGAAAATCTAGCCCAACGTAAGGGAAGTCCTGAATAGAAAAAACCTGGTTTTCCAACCATTGGAAATACTCAGGTTTGAATCGAACAACCTCTGTCCCCTCATCTGGATGATGGGCCATAACTGCAACCCATCGCATCAGTTTGGGCTCTTGAGGAAGCCCAGCTCCAACAGTAAGGTGCTGCGGGACCAACATTGGGACCCTCTCCAGACCAAAGCTCACAACCAAAGCCCCATAACCAAAGGTCTTCAGTTGTCCGTTCTTGGCTCTGGTCAGTTGGCCTTTTACATTGGCCAACACAGCATCGCACCAGTTGAAGATGGTGCCTTGAAAACAGTCAACTGCCATCCACATCTGGGATTCGGTGGCAATATGTAATGCGGCACTCCCGCAAAGTCTAGTGACAGTAAACGCGATCACCATGAGTTCAGGACGGGATATGGTTTTAATGTCTATCCCTTTGTCTCTAGCCTGGTTGTTGCAGAACTCTAGCCGGAGGCTATCGACAGACTGGCCACCTGGCCTAGTCCCGAATAGAGTCAAGTCTTCACCTCTCTTAGGCAAACTAGTCAAGAAGTATATGTCTGCCGGCTCGATTTCGAGCTGGTGGCCACCAATGAAGAAGCACTGGTCCTGTATGCTCCACCTGTCTACTAGCCACTATAAGAAATCCACCTGGGCCCTCATGCCAGGTATGGCCCAGAATTTGTACAAGCTGCATGCCTTCAATGCATCGATCGAAGGTTGGTGATTCAACGCGACAAGATCCACGTCCTCATGCTCCCATTCATGCCAATCTAGCATGATGTACACTCTACATCCAACAAAAAGGCAAATTAGAATGCAAGAAATTAAATTGTTTGGGTCAAATTTGAGAATTTTTGGGTTAAAAACCCTTGCTGCGGGGACCGCACCCTCTGTGTTAGAGACAGTGCGTGGGTCCGCACCTTGCCTTCATGGAAGGTGTGGACCCCTGACTTTTTCCCCATTGAGAAAAAGTCGGGGTCCGCGGGCTGCCAGTGTTACGCCTGCGGGCCCCCGCGCACGGGTTTTTAGCCTAAAAACCCTCTAAAAAATGAAATAAAACCCTAAAACAAAAATTGAAACAGTTGAAATTGAAGAGTAGGATGATGTGGATTACCTAGAGAAGACAGAGTTCGATTCTGATGGTTGGATTTTCCGCAATCTTCAAGGGAAGTTTATGAACAAAAGCACTATTTTCTCACCCAAATCTCAAACGGTAAAAATGAATTGACGAAAGCCCTTTTTATAAGTTTTTTGAGTAAATGAATTGTAAATTTGTTTATGTTTCACTTAGAAAGGTAATTTTTGCAGCATTTTTATCCATTTCAAACAGGGATGAGTAATGTTTGCATTTTTGTTCAGGATAACAGATTATTCAGGCGAAATCTATCATTTTCAACGGAAAAACATTTAGAGTCACCTTTAAGCTCTTTTCTGACTCCTAAAACATGAAAAGATCACCCAGTTTTTCTTTTTAAACTCGTTAAAACGGAACTAAAAAGACGGTCCACTTACAGCTCTTTTTTGACCGTAAAAACATGAAAAGATTGCCAGATTTTTGTCGTTCCAAATTCGATATTGGTTATAAAACGACGTGTCGTTGATCACTTTTTTACTTTTTTGGATCAGGGACACTAATTACGAAAGTAGTCCTTGGTCGTAAAGATCAAGCGGTTCTCTCAAGTATTATTTTATACTTTTTCGGGCTTGGGAGACACAAATTTATGAAAAAGGTCAACCCTGGAGTCTTCTTAAGTTTTTCAGACTCTCTAAAATTGAAAAACACTGAGTTTCTCCTATACTGGACTCATTAAAATTTCACAGTAAAGGACCTGTTCAATTACAAACAAGAACGAACCACTCCTTCTTAGGGTTCGAATTTAAACTAAGTTAGACTCATTCGAAGGATGAGCTTATAATCAAGCAAATGTTATCCTCCTCAAGCTTGTCAAAAATAAAGAGGTACTTGCCAGAAATGGTGGGGGAAAAGAGAGAAAAATGAGTCTGTTTGTCATACTTTGTAACCACTCTTGAACATGACACTTTTATTCGCCTGGGTTGGGAAATCCTTTGCCTAACAGTTGATCAAACCACATTGAAAGTCTTCAGTCAATTTCTGGGTATTAACTTTGGGTCAATTGTCACCAAACCATCTGTTGTGTCATTATGTGTTCAAGAGCTCACTGCCAATAAGCCATTCATCTGCAACATATCTTTCATCCATCTGGACCATCCCTGAGTCAGTCCTTGCAACTAAATTTATTCAACTTGATCTATGGTTTTGTGTTGTGGGCTTGCCTGCGATGGATCGCTTTCTATCGACTTCAGCTCATTATCTAGAAAGATGATCTAGAAATTGTCAATACCTTGGGATCTGCATGCCTCAATGGCAGGTTTCTCGCCTTTGACGACAGGTTGCATCATTGACCTTCGATCAAAGGATTCCGTGACATGTTCGACATCAACACATTTATTCACATCTCATGGATTGTACTGGGTACTTTGAGAGCCATTGACATCACTAGTGGCTTCTCTCACACTTGTTAACAGTTTACACCATTGACTGGTAATCAAGTGGTTTCTACCATGTTCAACTTCAACACATTCATTCGCATGGATGAATCGTACTGTTTCGGGAAGTAGAAATGAAGACCCTGGATCTAGATTCCACAATCCAGGCTGTGAGGAATTTTGTATTCATTATATGATGGACTATTCATAAACAGATGGCTGCGTCCATACTGTGTCCACATGAGTCTATACTTGTGATGTATTACAAGATCATTCATGTATCAGAGCAGTAGTTAGTTTTCTAAGTCAGTTTTAATCTGAGTATGGGAATGCCTACCTCAGCGATGATATGATCTCATATATATATCTTGCATTGAATGTTTTTACAGGTTCTGACCAGGCTCTCCACAATATGATCCTCGAAATGATAAAGTACTTCACTCTCCCTAAATGATAAATGAAATCCTCATCTACTACAGACTTCGCACTTTATGGGGCAATCTGTTACACAAAAATATCATCACCATGATTATTTGCAGTCAGTATGGGTCTATCAGCACTTGTACTGTCCTCCTAAGCAAGTCTCAAACCTCAGCTCTTCAAGTCAAGCTTTGAAAATGAGAGAAATACATTGAAAATCAACAAAGCTCTGGTTCCGCACTTTCTCTCACTGTCGCCTGCGGTCCCGCACCCCCTGTTTACAAAAACTGCAGACTTGCCCACTCTGTCCCTAAAGGAGTGGGTGCGGACCCCTGTGAAAGTCAAAAAGGTGCAAGTTTATTCTAAAAAACTCACTTTGGGTTAATTCTAGATGATTCTAGAAGGAATTTTGATGTGGATTGGTCACTCTTAGGTGGTTCATGCATCCCAAAAGAGAAGGAGCTAATCCCTTGATGAGAAGAGCTATCCCTTTGAAGGAGGGCTTTATCCCTTTGAAGGAGGACCTAGTAACTTCCCTCCATTGAACTATAAGTTAAGGCATTGGGCTGGTTGCTAGGGAGGTTAGAAGCTGAACATTTTTGAGGGTAAATGCTGGTGGAATTGAGACTTCCTAGTTAAGCTTGAGAGGAGAGATCACATACCTTTTTGGCTTCATTGGGAAGAGAGTGAAACTTGTCAAAGTAGAGGAGACTTCTTGTTGGACCCTGGGAGGAGCTTGTACAGCATCAAGGCACAGGTTGTAAAGTTCTTCTTTGATTTGAATTAATACAATCAGATTCATTTTTCTCAAAAAATTGTCTTATGTCATTTGTTTCATGAATTCCTTGATCTTCATGTTAAATATGCTTTATGATATTGGCTTTTTAGGTGCTATTTAATTTGTTTTCTTGTTTGTGTTTGCAGTTTCGCAACGAGGGAGCTCATTTGGATCAAAGGAGCGAGGCTTCCAAAAACTTGCATTGGACCCAAGGTAGGCCTAAAACACTTGTTTACCTTTGTTTATAAATGAATATTTAGAGAAAGATAGTTTTTGATTGGCTTGCTTGTCACCAGATATCGTTAGATTCTAGGAAGGTCTATCTTTTCCGCAAGATCGACTCATTCCGTGTGACAACTTTTGTAAATCGGTTAGTCATGATGAAAGGAATTGTCGAAGTTATGAATTGATGATGGACAGGTCTCCGATGTATACAATGCAGGCTGAAAACTGCGTGTAGAATGATCAAGGCTCCCCTATCGCTCATGAAGGATTCCAAGGATGGGGAAGAGGATGAGGAGGAGGATTTGGAAGAGGTCGGGGCCGGATCATTTGGTACAACTGTGGAGAACTAGGATACTTTGCACATAACTGTCAAAATCCAACTCACCCCTCTTGTTCATACTGTCGACAATTTGATCATGTTATAGAAGATTGCCCAGTAATAATAGCCAAGATGCAAGAGAAGAACAAACAACATCTGACACAAAATATTAAGATGATGAGATCTAAGATATGTGAATATGATCTTAGTATCAATATAGTCACACGAAGCGATATAGCCACTGGTGAAGACAAGGTCGAAGGAAAATAGCCAGCATCAGATCTATCGTTTCAAAGAGTCAGTGAGAAGAACGTTGGGTTTTATTTAGATAGATAAAAAGAGATGTTCATGGAGTAAAGAAAAAGCTTTATGGATCCAGGTGCTTCTACGTATATGAATCAGATGTTGTTAGTCCTACAAAAGGAGAAACCTAAAGAAGTTACTGCGACACAGGATTCAGATCCCACAGTGTTAAAATCGTTTTTGCAGACCTGCATGAATTTATTATGGGATCAAAAGGGAGTGGAAGGATTGCAAGGGATAATAGATAACTACGCTAGCAAGGATAATTCATTACCAAAACAATGCGCTGTCAATAAGGTGAACTGAAGAAAGAAGAGAACTAGTAGGGTGATGTGGTTGACTGCGCAGATTGGTGATTTCGAAATGGTCCAGGTAATCCTAGAATTGGGTTCTGATGCTAACTTACTGCCAAATCAAACTTGGTAATGTATGGGGAAGCCTAAGTTGCAGTTCTCTCCAATTGAGTTGTGCATGGCGAACCAACAAAAGATAATTCCAATGGGTCTCCTACATGGAGTAACTGTAGATATTGAAGGCACAAATGCAATCGCAGATTTTGAAGTTTTTGAGATATTAGATGACATTAATGCATAACTAGGATTGCATGGGATTTATTGGGCCTTGGACATGAACGCAATCATTAATTTAAAGAAGCGAAGCATGGTATTTGAAAAGAATGATCTTTGAGTGATCGTTCTGGTTGATCTAGCAGAAGGTGCGCGATACAGAGAACCAGTCCGTGATTATTATGAAGATGAAGAGATTAAGCACATATATAAGCTAACTACATGCAATGAATATTGGATCAATCCCACTATAGATGGAAGGATCAATTGGGATAAGGATAGTTCCTGCCAATTAGATTTAGATGAAGAGTTAGAAAATTGGCATAATCAGTTGCATGAGGTCTCTACACTACGATGCAATCGGCTTACAAAGTCGCTACGATGTATATCTATGGAGGTACGTAAGTTGCCTTATTATGATGGATTGGATGATCTCAATATTTTTCTTGACCATTTTGAAAGGGACGTACCAGCAGAGCATTGATTCCAGGCCTTAGATCTAGCATTAAGAGTTATGCCTACAAGATGGTGGGGTACGCACAAGCATGATGTTACTGACAGGAAGGAATATTATAGAATGATGTGATTAAGATTTGGCTACGCAAACACCTGACTCACTGAAAAGTACACAAGAAAGGATGATCCGCATGAACATTTGGCTTGATGGACTAAGGCGTGGGGTGAGGTACCTCAACCAGAGTGGGTGCATATCTTTATTCATACCTTGGATGTTATCCCAAGGAACTGGTCTTTAGAGATGGAGCTGCGACACAAGAATGTTGATTGGGATGAAATGAAGAAGAGTTTATTGTTGAAATTTAGTTTTGAAGACATGTTTGAATGCGTTGATGAAGCACTTCAGAAGATTAAAGCAGCAATCTTTCAAACACCCGTAGAGTGTATCACTTGGATACAACCTGACTGGACTACGCAGCTACAACAAGCTTTGGAATGTTACAATGTTACTACAGAAGATGATGAGGATCTGTAGAATATTAATATCCCTAAGCCAGAGGGACAGTGTGAAGTTGTTGGAGCTAATGTGGAGATCCTGATATCTCACAACTGGTATGCACAAAACAGGTAAATATTGGCTCAGAAGTAAAACCAAAATTCATTAACATTGGCAATTATTGGGATGAAGACACAGTGGATAAGGTCGCTAAATTATTACACAAATATTAGGATTTATTTCCAACTAATTTCTCTGACTTGAAGGGGATAGTAGGAGATTTGGGTATGATGAAGATCAATCTAAAACCAGATGCGAAGCCAGTTAAGCAACGCCCATATTGGTTCAATCCTAAATACAAGGAAACAATAAGAGGAGAACTCGATAAGATTCTCGTGGCAGGAATAATTGAGCCCATAGGAGAATTAGAATGGGTCAGTCCTATGGTGGCCCAGGAGAAGAAAATGAAGGGTGATATCAATATTTGTGTTGATCTGTGGAAATTAAATGATGTGTGTGTACATGATCAATTTCCTACACCTTTTGGAGATGAAGTTCTAGAAAATGTTGGTGGATAGGAAACTTATTCATTCACAGACAGATTTTCGAGATATCAACAAATTAAGATTGCACCGAAGGACAAAAGTGTTGAAATTTCTAAGTTTGACACGTCAGAAATCCCTACTGCATTATATGGTTTATTTTCTCCTACTTGTTATTTTCATTAACAAGTTATTTATAAATATAAATACTGAAAATAAACACAAATGCAGCTTAACGCATATACAGATCAACAACTGAAATAACTGAGACAAACACACAAGGGACACCATTATTTTTGGACAATTTTCCTCGGAGAGACCCAATGCGGGAAAACTGGTGCAACAGATATGAGGGTTTTATTATTATGCAGTTTTTGAATACATCTAGGGTGCCAGAAATGGCTCACCCAATAGAGAATGCCCTCAATAGTAGTACCTCTCCTCAGAGACAGATATTTCGACTGATCAATCATTGGATGAACGATCCCATAGCAACAATGGTAGCTCTTTAGTTGCATAGTGAAAGATGCTCCAAGATTCTCTACTGCTTTGCATCACTCTAAAGGGACTGCGTTACCCTTCCCAGCTCACCAACACTCAGTTTGCCCCACGAAAAATCTCCCAAAGCTACCTCTTGACCTTGTGTCATCACTGCTAGCCTCTACACAACTACTGATGCCTCTACGTCATCCCCTTGGCTCTGTACGTCAGCCATTAGACCCTCTGTGTCACCCACACTTGCCTCCTCAGCCTCTGTGTAAGTCCCAGTTGCCTCCACGTCAGCTTTCCCAGGTTCTATGCTGCCTCTATGGCACTATCTCTACCTATTTTATATGTATTATCATCCTCATGTCGAACTACCCCTCGCTGCAATATATCACTGGTTCAATTCTCTCAACAAACCCTGCTCCAGAAAATCAAACTGATTGATCAATTTGGTGTACCTCCAACTGACCCTCAAGTCTCCTCTTATACTTTTCTTGTTGAGTCTTCAACGACAGAGATTAAGTCCCTAATCAATGGCTAAGATTAGATTTGGCTTGATCCATGTCATTTAGAACATTCTCACCGAGTTTTATATTAATAACCATTAATATTTTAATTTTCCTAAGTTTAGACTTAGGAACCCCATTAAAAATATTAATTATTTTAATATCTCTCCAATTGGGTGGAATTTTCAAATGATTTATGGGTCTTGGATATCTTATGTGCCTTAGCATCTCCACCAATTTTCATGGCTAGAGAACATCTGATGATATGAGAAATCAACACTCCCTCTTAGAGAGGAATGTGCTCTAGTAATGCTTCACCTTGGAAACATCACACTGATCCTCCACACCAATACCTGTGTTGATGCTTGGCCTGTTACCTCACATCATCTGCACTGCTGCTTCCTATACTATTTCCCATGACACTACCACTTCCATTACTACATTTGTACTGCAACTCCCTCTCAATATGCTACCCATGATGCCCCTAACACTACCACTGGTAACTGCTGCACTGCAACTCAGTTACTGAGAAGTAGGTAACTGACTCTTCCCAAATACGGACATCCCAATCAATTTGGAAGCCTTGTGATACTGAAGGTACCTTTTCTTCTATATTGTGGTCGCTCTACTGCCACTGCACTGTTGCATACACCTTTGTGCCTCTCGCACTGCTGTAGCCTCCATTGTGTTGCCTTAGATTTCTGCACCCAAGCACTATCTTGTTGCTCCACCACACTTTGCTCCACTTGACCCCTGTCATCATGCTACTGTCATTAAGGGCTACCGTAGCCAGATATGATCCAAGAGTTTAGGCACCTCAAGGAACCTATCCCTAGTATGTAGTCCTCCTAACTATAGCTTGAAGTCTACCCACCTCTTCTACAAAGGTGCATGAGCACTCATGGCACATTCGTCATTAGTCTCGATCTCTTTCTCCACCTTAGATGGAATTGCCTTGGAATCAAAAGCCTCTCCCTTGTTTTTCTTCCTAGGACACTGGGATGCATAATGTCCCAGCTCCCCACAATGGAAGCACTTCACCTAGAGATGTCCTTCTTCTTCCTCTTCACTTGCTGTCCCGCGGATTTTAGAGCCGCATCATCCTCCTCTTTCTTGATTCGACCTCCCTTGCCACTACTCCACACCTTGGTCATTCGCCTGATCTCTTCTTGGAAAAGTGCTGCTCACATCTCCTCCCATCTCGGAAGAGTGTCTCTGCCCAAAATACTTTGGAAAAATGTATCCCATTCCTCGGAGAATGCATTTAGGGTATTCCTAACCATAAATTCTGGATATGGTGTAGACCCCATAGAAGTGAGCTAGTCATGAATCTCCTGCAACCTGAGAAGAAATGGATCTATCTGCTCTCCCTTCTGCATCTGATATGACCGCAGATGATTATCCAATAGCATCTTCTGCTGCACGAAAGTTCCCTAATACAAGGTCTTCAAGGTATCCCACATCTCCTTTGTTGTGTTCTTTTCAGCAATATGTGGTACGACATGATCTTTGACCTCATCTAGGATCATGCACTTCGCCCTCACCATTGCATCCTCATACTTCTTATTCTCAACTAGGTTGATTGGGATAGCCATGGTTCTCAAGGCAAATTCCTTGATGCAATGTCGATCCAAGACTGCCAGGATCTTGGCCTTCCATATGACAAAGTTGGAAGCCTCGTCCAACCTGTCTTGATCTCTCAGTCCGTTCACCACCATTTCAATCCATCTTCTAGACTCCTTCTGAGTTTTGAATCCCCTCCTAGAAATCTCCCTCTAAGTCTTGATTTCCCTGCTGGAAATCTTCTCGCTAACTGCCGAACCGCTCCTGTCCAATCCTCCTTGCAACTGTAATTCGGATTTGGATTTCTTGGCTAGAAATCAGTCAAGGTAGAGAATCCCTCTACCTTGGTTTTGTACCCTTAGGTACTATATGCACTGATAGAAATAACACCCCACCAGCTTCCCAATCACAATATGCCCATAGCTCCCCAAGCCCCGACAACTGAAGAAACTGAGCCTTTCAGGCTTTGCGCAATCCTGGAAATGAAAAAATTTGCTCGTCTTGGCCATAACGTCGAACCTTCCTAGCTGAAAAATATGACAGGGCATTGTGTAGGTCTAATCTGCCCCTCTTTGTGTCTGCGTTGACCCTCCTCTTGGCTTGAAATAATGGCACATGCCCTCTACGTCACTTATTCTATTTTGCTTCTACTCTAGAACAATGTTGTCTCTTGGGATAGTTGCTACTGCTGCAAATTATTCAGATTACTGTTGGTGCCTTCAGTTCTCCTGTGATCGACAATGCTCCAATACCATGTTGAAATTTCTAAGTCTGACACATCAGAAATCCATATTGCATTATCTGGTTTATTTTCTCCTACTTGTTCTTTTCATTAACAAGTTATTTATAAATATAAATACCGAAAATAAACACAATTGCAGCCTTAACACATATGCAGATCAACAACTAAAATAAATAAGACAAACACACAAAGGACACCATTATTTTTGGAAAATCGTCCCTGGAAAATCCCAATGCAATAAAATCAGTGTAGCAGATATGAGGCTTTTATTATTATGCAGTTTCTGAATACATCTAGGGTGCCAAAAATGGCTCACCCAATAGAGAATGCCCTTAAAAGTAGTACATCTCCTCAGAGACAGATATTCTGGTTGATCAATCACTAGATGAACGATCCCACAACAACAATGACAGATCTTTAGCTGGATAGCAAAATCTTCTCCAAGATTCTCTATTGCTCTGCGTCACTCTGTAGGGACTATGTCACCCTTCCCAACTCACCAGCACTTAGTCTGCCCCATGAAAAATCTCTCGGTGCTACCTCTTGGCCCTGCATAAGCTTTGCTAGCCTTTGCGCAACTACTGATGCCTCTGCGTCATCTCCTTAGCTCTCTGCGTTAGCTCTCAGACCCTTTGTGTCACCCACGCTAGCCTCCTCAGCTTCTGTGTAAGTCCCATCTACCTCTACATCAACCTTCCCAGGCTCTGTGCTATCTCTCTGGCACTATCTCTGTCTCTCTTCTATGTATTCTCAGCCTCATGCTGAACTACCCCTCGCTGCAATAGATCACTGGTTCTCTCAGCAAACCCCGCTCCAAAATATTGAATTGACTGGTGTACCTCCAACTGACCCTCAATCCTCCTCTTATACTTTTCCTGTTGAGTCTTCAATGACCGAGATTAAGTCCCTAATCAACGCCTAATATTAGATTTGGCTTGATCCATGTCATTTAGAACATTCTCAACCAATTTTATATTAACACCCATTAATATTTTAATTTCCTAAGTTTAGACTTAGGAACCCCATTAAAAATATTAATTATTTTAATATCTCTCCAACCAGGTAGAGTTTCACCAAACGATTTCTCAGCCATGGATATCTTATGTGTCTTAGCCTCTCCACCAATTTTCATGGCTAGAGCACATCTGATGCTACCAAAAATCAACAAGAAGCAATACTACCTTCGCTACATAATGGGGGTCTTTCCATTATATAGTCATGCCTTCAGATTAGAAAATGCTCCTGCAATCTTTTCAAGAGTGGTAGTTGTAGCGTTCAAGGAATTCATTCATAAATTTTTGGAAGTCTACTTCGATGATTGGACAATGTTTGGGCTAGTCAAGAAGAATGTCTCTAGTCTGCACCTAATGTTAGATACATGTAGAAAGTATCAGATTTCCTTGAATTTGAAGAAATGCATTTTTTGTGTACCTTATGGAATACTTTTGGGACATGTTGTTTATAAGCATGGATTGATGCTAGAACTTGCTAAGATTGTTGTAATTATCAATTTGGATCCCCCTAAGAATGTAAAGAAGCTACGCATGACTTTGGGTCATGCTAGGTACTATAAGAAGTTTATTAAGGTGTATACGTAGATCACTACGCCCATGGAGAAGATGTTAAAGAAGGATGCTACATTCTGCTGGGATGACAACTGTCAGAAGAGCTTGGATATTCTAAAGGAAAAGATGGTTACAACACCAATCCTAGTATTCCTGGATTGGAAGAAGGAATTTCATGTGCATGTGGATGCATCTTGTATAGCATTGGGAGATGTGTAAACTCAACTAGGGTTAGGAGATAATGAACACCTGATTTCCTTCACCAGTCGAAAACTATCTAAGGTAGAGAAGAACTATTCAACCACAGAGCGAGAAGGATTGGACATGGTTTATGCACTACAAAAATTCAGGCATTATCTGCTAGGTGCGCACTTTAAAATGTACACGGAACATTATGCTTTTAAGTATCTAGTCAATAAGCCTATGTTGGGGGCGGGGAATATGTAGATGGTTGCTTCTTTTCCAGGAGTATGATTTTGAAGTAATAGTTAAGCCCAGGATATTGAATGATGGACCTAATCACCTCTCTCAGATTGAGAATGGTGAAGAGCCCACTAATATTGATGAAGGGTTAGTTGAGGTGCATCTCTGTGCTATTAGAGTTGCGTATGAGAATTTTTTAGACATTATTCATTTTTTATCTACTGGCGTAGCTCCTAAAGGTTATACGACACAACAAAAGAATGAATTAGTTTTCTGGGCTGAGAATTTTTCCGTGATTATAGGACACTTATATAAGATGGTATCGGATGAAGTTCTACGCCGATATGTTCTTGAATATGAAAGACATGGTATTATAGCTGAAGCACATGGTGGTGTCGCTGGAGGACACTATGTGGGCAAGGAAACTATGCAGAAGATCCTACGAGCAAAATTATGGTGGCCTATGGTACATAAAGATTCTAAGGAGTACTGCAGTGCGTGTGACGTGTGTCAAAGGACTGGTAGGCCATCACGAAGGGATTAACTGTCGTTAAATCCTATGGTGAAGTAAAATTCTAAGTGCAAACACAAACAATTTGTTTAGCCCGATAATAGGTCTAGCCACTAACAATACATTCTATGGAATATTTCATTAGGTTAGAACCAATTAAGAGGGCCTACCTCTTAGTACGCTTATCCCGTTTGGTGATGAACTTGCTTGCTTGCTCCAACTAGCTCCCTTTTCCTTCTTCGAACACCTGAAACAAGTAAACAACAACAAACAACAATCGTGATAATAAACTAATTTTAATTCAACCTACTTAACAAGTCAAGAAACATTAAGCCATAAACATGTGAGATGACACATTATGTAGGAAATCAATCCATAATTGCATATATATTACATCAAGAAGAGATTACAACCATTGTCTTGACGTTTCTATTCTCCTTTGACAAATCTAGGTTCCCACACGCTTCCGTTAGCATTCCATGATGGCCTCAATAGTGGTAGTTTTAAGGTTCTTCCCTTTAGTCTTTAAACTAAACCAAATTCACACTTCTCCCTCACACACAACTAGAAAGCTACAACTATGAATAACTTGCTGATTACTCCAAACTTAATTAGCACTAGCACACAAACACTTGACACTAGCTTCTGCTTAGGAAAAAGGGAGGTTTATATAGCATGAATGGATGGGAGATGGTTCCTCTCCTCATGGGAGGAGGTCTTATCTCCTGAGGTAGTTCCATCCTAATAGGGGAGAGAAGCCCAAATTAACATCCTCGACTCCATCTGGCCTAACCATTTACTAGACTTCCGTTATGAAGCTTCTAGAGCTGGAAGCTTCGGCTCCTTATTTAAAAAACTTTCCAAAAGAGGATCGGCATGAATGGAACAATTCTCACTCACTTCAGTCGGTGCTAGGGACAATTATAATCCTTGTGTATCGGTGGGAGGAGAACAAGGGCCATTAGCATTGGTCTTGTAAACTGGGAAAAACAGAAGATTTGTGGGAAAAAGGGAATTGTTTTGCTCATGAAGAGGGACACAATGGGAGTTTCTTCATGAAGGGGAAGCATGTAGGGTTCACTGTAGAGGTCCTCTAGGATCATGGAATGAGGAGTACAAGGTTAGTTGTGATGCAGGAAAGTGTTCCCTCTACGGACAGAGGCAACCCCTCTAGCCCTAGAGTGGGTCTAGTCACAACAAGGACAAAACAACAATTAATTCCCTTAAATAGTCATCGTTGGAGGCCTACCTCAAACCAGTGGTTGGTGAAGTTCCATTGTGCTTCTCTATCTTCCGTTTCCTTGTCCTTAATGAGTAATCAACTTGAAACACAACAAAGAAACAACAAAGCATGTAACCGAGAAACAACAATGATCTATTTACTGATAAAGTCAAGAAGTCATGAGTTATCAAGTAAATTACATACAAGACATAGGAAATCATCATTGATTGTATTAATAATAAATCAAGAGTAAAGCTTACAACCAAGTCTTGACATTGCAAGCCTTCTCAGAGGGTCCAACCAATGTGTTTCTTCAAGCATTCACTCTCAAAGATGGATCTCCCAAATAGCAATATCTCTCCCTTTCTTATTCACAATATTTAACACAAGGTTAAGAGCACTCCACACCTTCTTGCAAACTATATAGCAATCCCACACTTGTCACACTCACACCAAAACTATCTACCAAACTCAAAAGCAGCAACAACACTATACAACCAAAAGAACTAAAAACTAGCAACTAAGGAACTAGCAGATCATAGCAATGGTGAGTGATTTTATAGGAGGAGGAGCCTCCATTAAATGAGGGAGAGGGAGATTATCGTCAGGGTAAGCAGCAAAAAAGATAGAACTACCATGCAAGAGGGGGAAGGGCGACCCAAACTGACCCAACAACTAGGTCTAGAGACATCCAGAAGGCCGATTGTTGGAACGAATTTGCCAAATCTGGATCATCGCAGGTCATGAACTGGGGACTAGCGACGACGTCGCAACGATACAGTGCATGACAGAGAACCATCGTGGATTTTAAGGGTTTACTAGTGACGATGCAGGAACTTAGTCAAAAAGGGTCAATCTTCAGCATCAAAGAGCATTTGCTTAATCTTCTTACATGAGTGGGAAGATATGAACATGTTTATTTGACACATGACACAGCAGAGGGACTGAGATGAGGACAGTGACAAATTACTGTGTAACAGATGCCCCCTAAAGCATGAAGCCCAAGAGAGTGGGAGGGGTGAAATGCTTTATGAAACTGTCTGAACTGGAACACCACCTAGAAGAACCTGCAGGTGCAAGTACAACTGATATCTCTGATAGTGAAATACATGTAGTCTAGGCATGGGCGTAGCCATCCAAAAGACATATAAAACTTGGTCTGTGGTATGGACGCAACCATCCAGCTAGTAAGACCATGATAATGATAAAGGTATGGTCACAGCCATCTATGAAGACTCAGGTATGGTCACAACCATCCAGCAAAGAGTCATATAAGTAATCACGAACCAATCCACACAGCTCGAACATATGTAATATTAGTCTGGGGTCTTGAAACCCAACCAATCATAGTACAAATTCTAGCATGCGAACAGATGTGCTGAGGTCGAGCATGACATTTCATAACCAAAAACGAGCTTGAAATGACAAAAATCTCGGCCATATTTTCACGTTTATACGGTTGGAAAAGAGCTAAAAGTGGACCACCTTTTATTCCATTTAACGAGTCAGAAGGGTTAACTTGGCAATATTTTCACCTTTTATGAGTCAGAAAAGAGCTTAAAGGAGACTCGTCCTGGAGGAACAAGTGGTATAAAGGCTAACAACTGGTTCTCACAATGGTGGAACTGCTCAAAACATGTAATGGTCAAGAGGCTGGCTAATAAAACCACTCATCATTGTGGTTCCTCAAGAAGGGAAAAAACAACCAAGTGAAAGTGTATGATCAGCCAAATAGATGGTGGCGATGGAATGAAACAACCAAGGCTCATTTAGCAGAATTTAGCGGATAAAAACGACAATCACGAGATGTAAATCAGGTATGGGTTCATTTTTACACAAGCTTGAACCATGGAGAACTCTGCTTGGATTCGATTTTATGTTTACACAAGCTTGAAATGAAAAACTATGCTTGTTATAAGTTCGCATGCCCCCAGCATAATAATTTAAATTGAGGTACATGCCCCCCAAGCTTCATTGCATTCAACGAGGTGGATAGAATGAAGGTTCACTTTCGAGGATCTTGGAAAGACTCGACTTGGATTTTATGAGATCTTAATCAAAGACTCGATTTGGAAAAGGAGGTGTTTCATTTTTTAATGAGGTTGACATAGTAAAAGAACTATCCTCATAACCCTTGTTTCATTTTTTAACGAGCTTGACACAAGACAAGGAACTATGCTCGAGACTCCATGTTTCATTTTTTAATGAGCTTGACACAAGGTCAAACTATCCTTGACATTCCTTATTTCATTTTTTAACGAGCTTGACACAAGACAAGGAACTATGCTCCATGATCCTTAGTTTTCATTTTTTAATGAGGTTGACACAGGAACAAGAACTCTCCTCGGACTCCTTGTTTCATTTTTTAACGAGCTTGACATAAGACAAGGAACTATGCTCCACACCCTGGTTTTCATTTTTTAACAAGGTTGACACAGGAACAAGAACTCTCCTCGGACTCCTTGTTTCATTTTTTAACGAGCTTGACACAAGACAAGGAATTATGCTCCACACCCTGGTTTTCATTTTTTAATGAGGTTGACACAGGAACAAGAACTATCCTCGGGACTCCTTGTTTCATTTTTTAACGAGCTTGACACAAGATCAGGAACTATGCTCATCACCCCTATTTTCATTTTTTAACGAGGTTGAGACAAGAACAAACTATCGTCGTCACTTCTTGATTCATTGGCCATATGAGAACATGGCTCCCAAGAGGTCTTCAAGGGATGGAAGAGACACACTTTGGGAGGAACACATGTCATGAGGTGCAAATGACAGATCATGTTCCAATGCCCCCAGTACATGATGTACAAGACTATCTGCAAGATCATCAGCAGATGCGAAGATGGAACGGGTAGCCACATAATTGACCAGTGGCAAGGAAGGTACTTCTTGCAGATAAGAACCGATGGGGGATGATGGTGGTATAGGAGGCACCGAGTGATTAAAGAATAACAATTGATCAATAGTCACCATTCTTCTATCGTGCGGAAAACAAACCACATGGAAAAGTGAAGAAACAAGAGCTCCCATGGAATAAATATAGTCACGGCCAAGGAGAAGACTGAAATCGAAAGCACCTTAGACAACCATTACGTCTATATAGACGATTTTTCCTCCCAAAGTAACAGGAAACTTCGGAAGGATCCCAAAAGGTTGACTATTTCCTTCGTTAAATTCCAACAGATTTTGTGTGACTGACACAAGTTGTGGGGGGCCCAAATATTTCCAAGTAGTGAAAGGCATGAGACTAACCGATGCACCCTCATCCAAGACAGTGCCAGGTACTACCTTATCATAGGCATGTACTGTAATCTGGAAAGGCACATAAGATGGAAGGTAGAATGCAGTTAAATGACTCCAGTTGAAGGAAATGACTGAACTACTTGGGGGGGGTATCATATGATTGCCTCCATGCTCTATAGGAACCGAAGAAGGACTCTCCGAATTAGCTAGGATAGGAGGGTCGTTCTCGGACTCAGGAGAATCTGATGAGATGAGAAGAACATGAGCAGTGTGATCATGATTCTCTTCCGGAACAGAGTGATCAACAGGTGGTGAATCCAAGTCGACACTCTTTTCGACCAATGGTTGGTCAGGAACAGGCTGAGCACAACCAGGTTCGGGAAGAGAAGGGTGGACAAGAGAAGAATCTAAGTTAATGTCTTTGTCAACCGGGAGAGGGTCTGAAGAGATCCTCTGATAACCAACTAGAAGTGGAGGCGAAGAAGTTGTAAGACTTTCCAAAACAACCGGAGCTTTATCCATGAGCGGACAAAGGTGAAGGGGATGGTTGCATTCACATAGTCTATAGGGGAATCGAATCTTCCCTTTCTTCTTACCACTGCCAATTGATAAGGTAGCATCTTCATGAGCTTCAGAGGATGACGAGGGACGAGCCAGATCGTGAGACCATACTTCTAATATCCTCTGAATAGCAGGACAATCACGAAGAAGATGGTTATCCTTGCACAATTTACAAGTAAACTTAACCTTCTGCGGAGGAGCAGGAGGTGGTCTGACCTGAGATGTACTTAGAGCAATGGCTACACAAGTGGCCTCATGTTTATCAGACTTCTTCTTCTTCTTCATCATCTTCTTCTTCTTCTTAGTCTCCTAGTTACTAGATGTGGAACTTTCACCAGGCGAAGGAGGAGAGGAGGAGGAAGAAACAGGGGAAGAAGGCGTAGGCTCAACCTTGGAATCATCGTGTCGTGGTTTGGATGAAGAAGATGGTGGAACAGGAGTCATGACACTCGGGACCACGAAGGTTTAAAACAACCAAACAGGCAAACTGATGGTTAACCTAGGCAAGGACAGTGTTGCCATATATGGAGCATCAGCATTTCCAAGTGGAGGAAACAGACGAGGAGTTCCATCTGGGGGAAGACCTTGACCGGTAGACTCGGGGACTATCGCCATTAGTAATGAGCCTGAGAAACGCTCTTAACACAACTAAAAACTTGAACTGTTACCAGGAATATTTCGTGGGCAGTAAATTTTATGACACAGGAACAAAAATTGACCTTTTCATGTTTCAAGAGTCGAGAAAAGGACGAAAAGGTGACTCTATCACTTTCTAGGTTTAATGAGCCTGAAAGGACAAGTGCTCAAATGGACCTTTTCTTTTAAGGAGTTTGAAAAGGAACGAAAGTGACTGCTCTGGAGAACTAGGCAAAAGTTTTACCAAACAATTCATAAAACTACATATAAACCTTGGCGATCATATGAAAACCAAGGACTTTCTGTACGACAGTCGATCTTCCCGAATTCTGTGTTCGATGCGTTATGGTTTGCAAGGTAGCAGACACGGCTTCCTAAGGATATAGGATGATAACCTAGTGGGGTCTCCCAACATATACTTGACGGTACTGGGAGCGCAAGTCTGTACTAGCAGCTATTGAGTCACAGAAGGAGGAATCACCCAACCTTAAGTGAAAGCAATAGTGACTAGGTTTAATGACGTCGGAGCACATCTCTAGCCTAGACCTCTAAATAATGTGCGTTATGTTCCAATGTGTTGTTAAGTTCATTCAGTTCATTTTAGAGTTGATCTTGAATTATGTTTCAGTTTCCAAGCCTTACTGTATGTATACGAAAACCTAGGATGCAACTAGAATGAGTAAAGCATCTTTTACTTCAATGAACACCTACTTACAGAAAGGTAGAGAGTTCATTCCCAAACAAAGACAAGCGAATGCAAACACTAAGAAACATAATGCATCAATACACTAATCTCATGATGCATCGATACTACTAATGAAAGATTAAAATTTGCTTTCCAATTTATCAAACATGAAAATTTGTAATGCAAATGTACTTTCACTTTCATATGCTAAATGAATGCAAAATTTTGATTTTTTTTTTTTTTTGAATTTAAAGATACAAACGAGCTAGTGTGAATTGATCAATCCAAACAATTGTGATTTATGCTTGGTAGTGAAGAAATCAAATCAATATCAAAAATTGGTTCAATAACCGACACTAAAAATCAATCAGCAAGGAAAAAGCCTCAAGAAAATCAATAAGATGGTTGCGGATGAACCTTGGATAGACAATCAACCCAAGAAAATAGTTTGAAATGCTTAAGAAAGCTAGGTCACGGGGTCTAAAAACATAAGATTCACTCAAATGAAAACAAAGAGACAATACCTTAACCAAAAGCAATCAAAACAAGCTAATGAGAGACAAGAAACAGCAGGGGATAAACAAGATTGATGGATTTAGGAGGTAAAATTGTAAAAATAGCTTTACAGGAATTGTCGCGGGTACAACACCAGCAACTAGGGATGAATAGCCACTAGCTATAGCAACAGAGCGACGTCGTCGTGAGAGTACACGTCTCTTCCATGACGAGCCGATTACAGTCGTCGTGACTGTACGACGGGATTCAACGATGCACAAAACTTTACAACAGAGACAAAGCGTCGTCGGCGCAGCTATTAAACTATTTTTAGTGACGATCTTAAAAACAATGACAGATGAACAAGAAACTCCCAAACAAAAACCAGTGAATCCTAAAGACGATAGAGGGATTTCCCAGATTGACCCAGGTAATCGAAAATACTGATAGTTTATCCCTAAAATTCAAGAGACATCAAATCAAAACCAAAACAAGAGAAAACAAGAGAAGAAACATGCAAAGGATTCCCCAGCAAAGTCGCCAACTTGTGATGTAGGAAAGTGTTCCCTCTGCAGACAGAGGCAACCCCTCTAGCCCTAGAGTGGGTCTAGTCACAACAAGTACAAAACAAAAATTAATTCCCTTAAATAGTCATCATTGGAGGCCTACCTCAAACGAGTGGTCGATGAAGTTCCGTTGCGCTGCTCCAACTTCCGTTTCCTTCTCCTTAATGAGTAATCAACCTGAAACACCACAAAGAAACAACAGAGCACGTAGCCAAGAAACATCAATGATCTATTTACTCATAAAGTCAAGAAGTCATGAGCTATCAAGTAAATTACACATAAGACATAGGAAATCATCATTGATTATATTAATAATAAATCAAGAGCAAAGCTTACAACCAAATCTTGACGTCGCAAGCCTTCTCAGAGGGTCCAACCAGTGTGTTTCTTCAAGCATTCACTCTCAAAGATGGATCTCCCAAATAGCAATATCTCTCTCTTTCTTATTCACAAGATTTAACACAAGGTTAAGTGCACTCCACACCTTCTTGCAAACTATATAGCAATCCCACACTTGTCACACTCACACCAAAACTATCTACCAAACTCAAAAGTAGTAGCAGCACTGTACAACCAAAAAAACTCAAAACTAGCAACTAAGGAACTAGCAGATCATAGCAATGGTGAGCGATTTTATAGGAGGAGGAGCCTCCATGAAATGAGGGAGAGGGAGCTTATCCTCAGGGCAAGTAGCACGAAAGACGGAACTTTCATGCTAGAGGGGGAAGGGCAACCCAAACTGACCCAACAACTAGGTCTAGAGATATCCAGAAGGTCGACTGTTGGAACGAATTCACCAAATCTGGATCGTCACGAGTCATGAACTGGGGACTAGCGACGACGTCACAATGATACAGTGCATGATAGAGAACCATCGCAGATTTTAAGGGTTTACTAGCGACGATGCAGGAACTTAGTCAAAAAGGGTCAATCTTCAGCATCAGAGAGCATTTGCTTAATCTTCTTACATGAGTGGGAAGATATGAACATGTTTATTTGACACATGACATAGTAGAGGGACTGAGATGAGGATAGTGACAAATTACTGTGTAACAGATGCCCCCTAAAGCATGAAGCCTGAGAGAGTGGGAGGGGTGAAATGCTTTATGAAACTGTCTGAACTGGAACACCACTTGGAAGAACCTGTAGGTGCAAGTACAACTGATATCTCTGATAGTAAAATACATGTAGTCTAGGCATAGGTGCAGCCATCCAAAAGACATATAAAACTTGGTTTGTGGTACGGACACAACCATCCAGCTAGTAAGACCATGATAATGATAAAGGTATGGTCACAGCCATCCATGAAGACTCAGGTATGGTTGCAGCCATCCATCAAAGAGTCATATATGTAATCACGAACCAATCCACGTAGGTAGAACATGTGTAATCTTAGTCTAGAGTATTGAAACCCAACCAATCATAGTACAAATTATAGCATGTGAACAGATGTGCTGAGGTCAAGCATGATAGAAAGTCGCTTGATTACCGGCCAATGATGAAAATTGTTAACAAGTGCGAGAGAAACCACCACTAATGCCAATGGATCTCAAGGTATTGTCTAGTACAATCCACTAAGTGTGAAAAATGAGTTGAAGTCGAACACTCATGGAATCTCTCAATCGAAGACCAATGATGAGAGTCTATCGTCAGGCGCGAAGAACTTGCCATTGAGGCATGCAAGCTCCAAAGTACCAAAGGGGATCTCTAGATCAATCTCCTGGATAATGAGCTGGCGTCGACAAGAGACAATCCATCGCAAGAGGGCCATAATGTTTCCCCCATTAATGACATGAGATAAGGAACAAGTGGTAGATGGTGAAACAGAGTATCAGGGGAGGAGGTAAGGATGTGAACTGCAGAAGGATTATACTCTTGAACATGTCGGTGACACGACTTCAGAAGGTGGCAGCATTCAGGTACCAAGGGATCGGAGGCTCAACAGAGACAACATAGATAAGATGAAATGAGGCTAAATGGAAACCCAAAACCCCAGAAGGCCAAATGACGATGCATGGATATCCCAACCCGACAAGAAGCAATAGTGTCGATGTTCAAGAGTGACTAGCTACCGCAGGTAACCAATGATGACTTCCAAATTTTCCCCCACCATTGCTGGCGAGTACCCCAATAATTTTTTAAAACAAGCTTGAAGGGGATAGCATATGCTTGCAATATAAGTTTGACCTTGGGTCGAATCCAACCTAGTGATAGTTTAACAAGCCCTAGGGAGGAGAAGCTCGAGTCTCGTCATGGTGACAAGACTAATGTCGTCAGGGTTTAGCGAGTCTGACATAGGGAAAACTCAGAGTCTTTTTCATGTTTAGAGAGTTTGGAAAAGACACAGAAAAGAAAATTCCAAGGGGGGTCCTTTTTTGTACATTTGTGTCTCTCAAGCTCGAAAAAGTATAAAATAATACTCGAGAGAACTGCTTGACCATTATGATCAAGGAGTAATTTTCATAATTAGTTGTCCCAGTCCGAAAAAGTAAAAAAGTGATCAGAGACATGACATTTCATAACCAAAAACGAGCTTGAAACGACAAAAGCCTGACCATATTTTCGCGTTTATACGGTCGGAAAAGCGCTGAAAGTGGACCGCCTTTTATTCCATTTAACGAGTCAAAAGGGTTAACTCGGCAATCTTTTCACCTTTTACGGGTCAGAAAAGAGCTTAAAGGAGACTCGTCCTGGAGGAACGACTGGTATAAAGGGTAACAAAGTTCTGGTTCTCACAATGGTGGAACTGCTCAAAACATGTAATGGTCAAGAGACTGGCTAATAAAGCCACTCATCACTATGGTTCCTCAGGAAGGGAAAAAACAACCAAGTGAAAGCATATGATCAGCCAAAGAGATGGTGGTGATGGAATGAAACAACCAAGGCTCATCTAGCAGAATTTAGTGGATAAAAATGACAATCACGAGATGTAAATCGGGGATGGGTTCATTTTTACACAACCTTGAACCGTGGAGAACTCTGCTTGGATTCGGTTTCATGTTTACACAAGCTTGAAACAAAAAACTATGCTTGTTATAAGTTCACATGCCCCCAGCATAATAATGCAAATTGAGGTACATGCCCCCCAAGCTTCATTGCATTCAACGAGGTGGATGGAATGAAGGTTCACTTTCGAGGATCTTGGAAAGACTCGACTCAGATTTTACGAGATCTTAATCAAAGACTCGATTTGGAAAAGGAGGTGTTTCATTTTTTAATGAGGTTGACACAGTAAAAGAACTATCCTCATAATCGTTGTTTCATTTTTTAACGAGCTTGACACAAGACAACGAACCATGCTCGAGACTCCTTGTTTCATTTTTTAACGAGCTTGACACAAGGTCAAACTATCCTCAAAATTCCTTATTTCATTTTTTAACGAGCTTGACACAAGACAAGGAACTATGCTCCATGATCCTTGGTTTTCATTTTTTAACGAGGTTGACACAGGAACAAGAACTCTCCTCAGACTCCTTGTTTCGTTTTTTAACAAGCTTGACACAAGACATGGAACTATGCTCCACACCCTGGTTTTCATTTTTTAATGAGGTTGACACAGGAACAAGAACTCTCCTTGGACTCCTTGTTTCATTTTTTAACGAGCTTGACACAATACAAGGAACTATGCTCCACACTCTGGTTTTCATTTTTTAATGAGTTGACACAGGAACAAGAACTCTCCTCGGGACTCCTTGTTTCATTTTTTAATGATCTTGACACAAGATCGGGAACTATGCTCATCACCCCTGTTTTCATTTTTTAACAAGGTTTAGACAGGAACAAACTATCCTCGTCACTCCTTGATTCATTGGCCATATGAGAACATGGCTCCCAAGAGGTCTTCGCAGGATGGAAGAGACGCACTCTGGGAGGAACACATGTCACGAGGCACAAATGACAGATCAGGTTCCAATGCCCCTAGTACATGATGTACGAGACCATCTGCATGATCATCAGTAGATGCGGAGATGGAACAGGTAGCCACATAATTGACCTGTGGCAAGGAAGGTACTGCTTGCGGATAAGAACTGATGGGGGATGATGGTGGTACAGGAGGCACCGGGTGACTAAAGAACGACAATTGATCAATAGTCACCATTCTTCCATCGTGTGGAAAACAAACCACATGGAAAAGTGAAGAAACAAGAGCCCCCATGGCATAAATATAGTCATGGCCAAGGAGAAGACTGAAATAGAAAGCACCTTGGACAACCATTACGTCTATATAGATGGTTTTGCCTCCCAAAGTAATAGGAAACTTCGGAAGGATCCCCAAAGTTTGACTAGTTCCTCCATCAAATGCCAACAAATTCTGCATGACTGGCACAAGCTATAGGGAACCCAAAGCTTGCCAAGTAGTGAAAGGCATGAGACTAACCGACGCACCCTCATCTAAGATAGTGCCAGGTACTGCCTTATCATAGGCATGTACTATAATCTAGAAAGGCACATAGGATGGAAGGCAGAATGCAGTCAAATGACTCCAGTCGAAGGAAATGACTGAACTACTTGGTGGGGGTATCATATGATTTCCCCCATGCTCTACAAGAACCAAAGAAGGACTCTTTGAATCAGCTGGGATAGGAGGGTCATTCTTGGACTTAGGAGAATCTGACGAGATGAGAAGAACATGAGCAATGTGATCATGATGCTCTTCCGGAACAGAGTGATCAACAGGTGGTGAATCCAAGTCGACACTCTTTTCGACCAATGGTTGGTCAGGAACAGGCTGAGCATAGCTAGGTTCGGGAAGAGAAGGGTGGACAAGAGAAGAATCTAAGTTAATATCTTTGTCAACCGGGAGAGGGTCTGAAGAGAGCCTCTGATAACCAACTAGAAGTGGAGGCGAAGAAGTTGTAAGACTTTCCAAAACAGCTGAAGCTTTATCCATGAGCGGACAAAGGTGAAGGGGATGGTTGCCTTCACACAGTCTACAGGGGAATCAAATCTTCCCTTTCTTCTTAACGTTGCCAGTTGATAGGGTAACATCGTATGAGCTTCAGAGGACGAAAAGGGATGAGCCAGAACATGAGACCATACTTCTAATATCCTTCGAATAACAGGACAATCACGAAGAAGATGGTCATCCTTGCACATTTTACAAGGAAACTTAACCTTCTGTGGAGGAGTAGGAGGTGGTCCGACCTGAGATGTACTCGGAGCAATAGCTGCACAGGTGGCCTCACGTTTATCAGACTTCTTCTTCTTCTTCATCTTCTTATTCTTCTTCTTAGTCTCTTGGTTACTAGATGTGGAACTTTCACCAGGCGGAGGAGGAGAGGAGGAGGAAGAAACAGGGGAAGAAGGCGTAGGCTCAACCTTGGAATCATCGTGTCATGGTTTGGATGAAGGAGACGATGGAACAGGAGTCATGACACTCGGGACCACTGAGGTTGAAAACAACCAAACGGGCAAACCGATGGTTAACCTAGGCAAGGACAGTGTTGCCATATATGGAGCATCAACATTTCCAAGTGGAGGAAACAGACGAGGAGTTCCATCTGGGGGAAGACCTTGACAGGTAGACTCGGGGACTGTCGCCATTAGGAACAAACCTAAGAAACACTCTTATCACAACTAAGAACTTGAACTGTTACCAAAAATATTTCATGGGCAATAAATTTTATAACACATGAACAAAACTTGACCTTTTCATGTTTCAAGAGTCGAGAAAAGGATGAAAAGGTGACTCTATCACTCTCAAGGTTTAATGAGCCTGAAAGGACAAGTGCTCAGATGGAACTTTTCTTTTAAGGAGTCCAAAAAGGAACGAAAGTGACTACTCTAGAGAACTAGGCGAAAGGTTTACCAAACAATCCGTAAAACTACATATACACCTTGGCAATCATATGAAAACCAAGGAATTTCCATACGGCAGTCGATCTTCCCGAATGTTGTGTTCGGTGCATTATGGTTTGCAAGGTAGCAGACATGGCTTTCTAAGGATATAGGATGATAACCTAGTGGGGTCTCCCAACATATACTCGACGGTACTGGGAGCGCAAGTCCGTACTAGCAGCTATTGAGTCACAGAAGGAGGAATCAACCAACCTTAAGTGAAAGCAATAGTGACTAGGTTTAACGATGCCATAGTATGTCTCTTGCCTAGACCTCTAAATAATGTGCGTTATGTTCCAATGCGTTGTTAAGTTCATTAAGTTCATTTTAGAGTTGATCTTGAATTATGTTTCAGTTTCCAGGCTTTACCGTATGTATACAAAAACCTAGGATGCAGCTAGAATGAGTAAAGCATCTTTTACGTCAATGAACACCTACTTACAGAAAGGTAGAGAGTTCATTCCCAGACATAGAAAAGTGAATGCAAACACTAAGAAACACAATGCATCAATACAATAATCTCACGATGCATCAATACTACTAATGAAAGATTAAAATTTGCTTTCCAATTTCTCAAACATGAAAATCCGTAATGCAAATGTACTTTCACTTTCGTATGCTAAATGAATGCAAAATTTTGATTTTTTTTTTTGAATTTAAAGATACAAACAAGCAAGTGTGAACTGATCAATCCAAACAATTGTGATCTATGCTTGGTAGTGAAGAAATTGAATCAATATCAAAAATTGGTTCAATAACTGACACTAAAAATCAATCAGCAAGGAAAAAGCCTCAAGCAAATCAATAAGATGGTTGTGGATGAACCTTGGATAGACAAGCAACCCAAGCAAATGGTTTGAAACACTTAAAAAAGCTAGGTCACGGGGTCTAAAAACATAAGATTCACTCAAACGAAAAAAAAGAGACAGTACCTTAACCAAAAGCAATCAAAACAAGCTAATGAGAGACAAGAAACAGCAGGGGATAAACAAGATTGATGGATTCAGGAGGTAAAGTTGTAAAAAAAGCTCTAAAGGAATCATCATGGGTATAACACCAGCAACTAGGGATGATTAGCGACTAGCTGTAGCAACAGAGTGACGTCATCGCGAGAGTACATGTCTCTTCCGCAACATGCCGATTACAATCATCGCGACTGTACAACAGGATTTAGTGACGCACAAAACTTTACAACAGAGACAAAGCGACGTCGGCACGACTGTTAAACTATTTTCAGTAACGATCTTAAAAAAAATGATAGATGAACAAGAAACTACCAAACAAAAACCAGTCAATCCTATAGACGATAGAGGGATTTCCCAGATTGACCCAGGTAATCGAAAAGACTGATAGTTTATCCCCAAAATTCAAGAGACACCAAATCAAAACCAAAACAAGAGCAAACAAGAGAAGAAACATGCAAAGGATTCTGCAGTGGAGTTTCCAACTTGTGATGCAGGAAAATGTTCCCTCTGCAGATAGAGGCATCCCCTCTAGCCCTAGAGTGGGTCTAGTCACAGCAAGGACAAAACAATAATTAATTCCCTTAAATAGTCATTGTTGGAGGCCTACCTCAAACCGATGGTCGATGAAGTTCCGTTGCGCTGCTCCAGCTTCCGTTTCCTTCTCCTTAATGAGCAATCAACCTGAAACACCACAAAGAAACAACAGAGCACGTAACTGAGAAACAACAATGATCTATTTACTCATAAAGTCAAGAAGTCATGAGCTATCAAGTAAATTACATACAAGACATAGGAAATCATCATTGATTGTATTAATAATAAATCAAGAGCAAAGCTTACAACCAAGTCTTGACATCGCAAGCTTTCTTAGAGGGTCTAACCAATGTGTTTCTTCAAGCATTCACTCTCAAAGATGGATCTCCCAAATAGCAATATCTCTCTCTTTCTTATTCACAAGCTTTAACACAAGGTTAAGAGCACTCCACAACTTCTTGCAAACTATATAGCAATCCCACACTTGTTACACTCACACCAAAACTATCTACCAATCTCAAAAGCAGCAGGAGGACTGTACAACCAAAAGAACTCAAAACTAGAAAATGAGGAACTAGCAGATCATAGCAATGGTGAGTGATTTTATAGGAGGAGGAGCCTCCATGAAATGAGGGAGAGAGAGCTTATCCTCAAGGAAAGTAGCACAAAAGATGGAACTACCATGCCAGAGGGGGAAGGGCGACCCAAACTAACCCAACAACCAGGTCTAGAGACATCCAGAAGGCCGACTATTGGAACGAATTCACCAATAATGACAATGGTCCTCAAGGTACTATCAGCACAATTCATGGAATGTGAATAAAGGAATCGTAGTCGAACACCTTTGAAATCACCCAATCAAAAGCCAATGATGTGAACTTGTCGGCAAGTGCGAAGAACTTGCCATTAAGGCATTCAAGCCAGGGAAAATTTTAAGAACCACCCTAAATTTATATGTATAATAAATGGGCTAATCCCCATGATACATAGGAAAAATGGGAGGCGATTTTATCAATAATATAATATGTATATATAATTTTTTTGGCGAATCTCTCACCAGATTATATTATCTTGTACAGTGATGGAGAATCTTTCACTAAATTATAAAATCTTGTAAGATCTTGGCAAACCTTTTACTGAATAATAAAACATTGTGAAGTCTTGGCGAATGTTTTGTTAAAGTATGAAACCACATATGATAATAAGAAAACATATTCATTAAACTGTAATATACTAACATACATGTTTGGAAAAAAGAAACATAATTTTCTCTTCCTACAAACAATGTTCCAAGTTTCAGTAGCCGTGTTTGTCAAGGTTCTTACAATACACTCTTTCATATCCTTCTATTAGTTTTGATAATATTCCGCAACAAAGTTATTGTAGGTGTTGATATCAACAACGAGTTCTGTCAAGGTAGGAGAGATTAATATTTTCTCTACAACTTTTGTCAAGCTACCACTTTTTTCAAGTCATTAAATTTCTTTCTTATTCCATAGACTCCAACTACAAGATAAAAAAAACACACACACACATCAAGTTTGTTTACCCCAACAGGCCAACAAGTAGCAAGCCCCAACTATATTATATAAGAAAGTATTAGGTATCCCAAAGGCTTGAAGGGGATCTAATTGAAAGAAGTGATCATTGTGAGAATCCTTCCAATAAATATATGAATATATAAATGTAGATTTATTATTATTTTAATTGGAAATCTTCAATTAAATAATAAAATTTAATTACGTCTCTCCCAATCTAAATTGCTTATTAGCGTAATTCACTACCCTCATAGGTCTCGCATTTTTTAACAACGTTGTAACATGTAGATTAATTTCCTTTTTGGTGAACAATCTCCACCTATTAGGAAAATATGGTGCAATGGATCCAACCCCTACAGATCATTAGGACAAACTAAGAATAGCATAGAAGATGAAAGGTTGTACAAACCAGCTTATTTTTCAAACAACTAATCCAACATCAGTACCTAAACATTTTCATGAAGATATCATATTGAGAATGTTTGAAAAATGGTGAGAAATCTTCTGCGAGGGTGATGCGGAAAGAGTGATAAGGTTTCATTGTTTTGAATTTTTTTTGTTAAATCAGAAAAAGTTAAAAACCAATATTAATGGAGATATTGGTATTTTTTACTACATTTTGTGAAGTGACTAAATGTAGCTTTAACCATTCACCTTAAGATGTTTTTACAATATAATTTCCTAAGTCTATTTAATATTTTCATTATCATAAAAACCAACCTATATCCATCTTAACTCCACATCTACCACTCTTAGGGGGATGAAATCTATTTATCCCTCTGAGCACTTGGTAGACCCAGAATTAAGATGGATCTAAGATGACAGAATTTCCCCTTTAAATAGTTTGTGCTCACATGAATACCATGGTATTACCATGGGTCAATAGCATGGGTTATCATAAACCTAGAGCTTAAAAATTACTATTAGTAATCTATAAAAATTAATTAAATTAATAATTGATTTTTATTTTATTTTTATTTTAACCAAGTTGAAATGTTTAACATACATTAAATTACAACATCCATTTTTACTCTTGATCCACCACATGCCGAGAGGGATCAAATATTTTTTCACTCTATGCTAGTTTGCATATCACGATATTTGATCCCTCTCAGGGCTTAGTAGATCCAGAGTAAAGATGGATCTATGCTGGTTTAATTCCCCCATTTAAATAGGCTACATTCCATGCGAATACCATGGGTCAATACCATGTTCCATTTTTATTTTTATTAATACTAATATTAGGGTTAATAATGTTTTTTTTTGCATGGTATTAATAATAATCTAGCCCATGGTATTTGGCCCATAATATTTTGCCCATAGGTTTCACCTAAATATAAAGCATTTTTTGTGTTCGTAAATATAAGGTGACTTATGGAGTAAATATAAAAAAATGTTTTATTTGTTTACCTTACCTCTCATTTATTTATATTTTTATTAATTTACCATACCTCTTTTACAAATATGGTATTCGGCCCATAGGATTCACTTAAATAAAACCTCGTTTTTGAGCCTTCATAAATAGAAAGAGGGTTATGGACTAAATATAAAAAGAGGTTTTTTTTATTTACCATACCTCCACTTCATTTATATTTTTGTATGTTTACACCCTTGCATGTATATAAGGAGACTTATGGAGTAAATATAAAAAATGTTTTATTTATTTACCATACCTCTCATTTATTTATATTTTTATTAATTTGCCATATCTCTTTTATAAATATGGTATTTGGCCCATAGGATTCACTTAAATAAAACCTATTCTTGAAAATTAGGGCGAATGGAAGGTTGTAACTCCTAATTTCAAGGGCTAAATTTACCTTTTTTACCCTCTCCCTTAAAATAAGGTGGGCTATTTGAGGCGATTTGTAAAAATGTACTATGATACAAAATATTCGCCCACTCAAAATTTAAAACCCCTTAATTTCACCAAAGGGCGAATATTCACCCCTAAAATTTTCCATGATGCAAGCTCTAAGGTACTGGAAGGGAGTCTCTTGGTCAACTTCCTAGATAATGAGCTGAAGTTGATAGGACGTGACCATGTCGAAGGAGGGCCATAATGTATCCCACATCATCGACGCGATACAAAGGGATGAAAAATGATTTTGGATGATATAGAGAATCAAGGGTAAGTGTAACTGCAAAAGGACAACTCTTGAACATATCGGTGACATGACTAGAAGTTTGGTAGCTTTTGGATCCATAGAATTGCTAGTCATGATGACATGGCAGAGAACAAATGGAAGGAAAAAATAAATGGCCCAACCCAGGAAGGTCAATGATAAAAAGGAGGATATCCCAACCTGACACGAAACATAAAGTGTCATGTTCAAGAGTGAGTTGCTGACACATCTAATTGAATTTCCAAATTTTCCCCCACCATTCCTGGCAAGTACCCAAATTATTTTTTAATTGCAAGCTTGAAGGGGATAGCATATGCTTGCACTATAAGTCCATCCTTTGGATGAATCCAACCTAGTAAGTTTAATGAGCCCTAGGAAGGAGAAGCTTCATGTTCGTCATGGTGATGAATCCGATGGCGTTTAATACTTTAACAAGTCCGACAAAGGTGAAACTCGATATATTTTTCATGTTTAGGAATTCTGAAAAAGACATAGAAAAGAAAACTCCACATGGTCCCTTTTCGTACATTTGTGTCTCTCAAACCTGAAAAGGTAGAAAACGATACTTGAGAGAACCGCTTGACCATTTTAGTCAAGGAATACTTTTTCGTAAATAGTGCATCCCAGCCCAAAAAAGGGGTAAATGTATACTGGGTGCATTACATTTCACATCCGTTAATGAGTTCAAAATGACAAGGGCTCAACAATCTTTTTGTGTTTAAAGGGTTGGAAAAGAGCTGAAACATGACTCGGCACCATCGTCAAACATCCATCACCTGTCGCTGTGCAAAAAAAAAGGTAAAGTGAATTATCGAATTCTTGAGGCAAAATAGGTCAAAAATACTCAAAAACCATAATATTTCATGAAAAAATGAATAAAAGGAGGGAAAAGTAAATATTTTTTACCATTTACCGTTTTACCTTGATGTGAAAAAATTTTTACCCACTTTTGCCCTAATTTTTCCGGAGCAAATTGCGGGAGATCCGGGAGGTCATTTGCCGAGCCATCAGTTGTAGGTAAGAGCCATGTCCCTAAGCTCCATTTCCATACTGTTTATTCCTATTTTTATCCATTTTTGGGTTTATGAGGGAGGTTTTGGCAAAAAAAATTATCCCTCGGTCGACGTGACTTTTGGGCATGAAATTGTGTCGTTGTCGCAACTATTTTTAAAATAGGTGCATCAGTGCCGTGCACAAAGAAAAAACCCTTTTTTCCATGAAATCCACCATTTAAATCCAAATTTTACTTGCCAAAAATGATTGACTTGAATACATGGTTTTTGCAGGAAAGAATAATTGAAAATGGTAGACTGGAAAGAACGTGAGCATGAAGATGTGGACACTCAAGCATTGAATGATCCAAATTGCTTGGATGCCTTGAGGAAATGTGGGATCCTCAAGTTCTTTCTCACACCAGAGATGCAGGATCAACCTAAGCTACTTCGATACCTGATTAGTCTCTGGACATAAATCAGGAAATATTTATCATTGGTGACTAGGAGCTAGAGTTAGGAACTTCAGACATATACTTCATCACAAGACTGTCCCAGAGAGGGGAACCAGTCAACTTATATGGGTCATGACCAATTGGGGAAAGAATATCCATGATACTTGCCGAACATTGCCTAGAAGCCCTCAAACCCAAGAGCATTAAGATTGAGATTTATACTGTGTGAGATCTCACATTGAGATTGTTATTGTTGACTATCAACAGAGTGGCTAGGTCCCAAGCAGAGCATGAGACTAACAAATCGAAATTTCTCTATGCTATCGACTGTACATGTTTTCTTGATGGAAACTGACCTAGTTTCAGAGTTATTTAGCCAAACAAATCCTTGTACTACTGGCCCTTTCGGCAACAGCCTCCAGAGCGTGGACTGAGGTCTCACCTGAAGCAGTATGGGGGGATGTTGGAACCAAGTTTCCACACCCTTAAGATGTTTGAGGGGTTGATTTAGTCCAACTGTGAATACCTTCACGCAGGTTACTTCACACACTTTCCTGACCTGCGAGGCCTTCGTGACTTATTATATTCGCCTTCGCGCAGCCCTAACCAGGGGCTGTGGAGCTTTTGCGCTGCTTGTTAGGGTCCCACCCTAACCCCCTTATTTATGTAATGGGATCAAGTCATAGTCAAGAGTCAGTAAATCCCATATTAATAATTGTAAGTGGTTAACCCGCAATTAATGACGGGACCACAGTTA